>BSBM01001586.1:0-1200000 GCA_027924585.1 Larix kaempferi | reverse complement strand
CTATAGATAACTTTACACCTACAGGAATAGGGACCTTGACTGGCTTACTTTCCTACATGCTAAATATATGTAGTATTGTCTCAAAATATTTTATCTGATTCAACCATAGTTTCATGTTTGGGTGATCTAATTTAATCTTCATTTTGAGTATGAAGTTTGCAGCATTGAGATCCTTCATTGTTACAAATATAAAATATAAAGAATAAATAATAAATGAAAAGATCAATAAATTAGGTCGCAACTCTTATGAAGTGCCACTATGTTCCCTTTTAACAATTATATATATGGGCCTTGTATATTTGTAAATCAGCATTCACATTTTACTCATTTATATTTACTCCATCGTGGATTTTACTTATTTGACCTATTATTTGGATAGCTCGCATGTGAACTAATTTAACTCACATCATTGGTATCAGAGACTCTAATTCGACCTTTGGAAATTATTTAGACTTTGTCTAATTTGGATTTTAACATCAATTCGAAGTAATTCATTATTCCCTACAAATAAGAACAAGTGGGGAAAGAAAAAAGAAGTTAAAAAGAAAATGAAGAAAGAAAACATTTGAAAGGAAAATGACAAAAAAAGAAGTAAAACCAATACATGGTTTTATAAAACCAATACATGGTTTTATAAAACCAACACATGGTTTTATAAAACCAACACATGGTTTTATAAAACCACATGTGTTTTTTCCAAAGTGTATTGAGACATAATCAAGACTTATTTACACAAATTAGAAAGCTAAAACATGATAAGAAATATTTACAAGAATAATTAGGTCGCAAGAGATCATTAGCTGACAAGAAAACGATGATGGACCCAATAGACAAGTCATCAAACACTCAAATTCAAACACCAAAAAGGGGAACCAATACAAAGTCAAATGAAGCTCAAAATCATAAGAATGTTTATATTGACAAATCACTACAAACATCAAGACAATATGGTTCCGAAGAACAATTACAAAAGATTACGATGCCTTATTGTCATCCAAAACATAAGAATCGTTACAACCAATGAAAAAGTCAACAATAAAATAAACAATATTCTTCTTACAGACAAACCAACTACAACATTGAAAAAGAGCAAAGACAAAATCAAAAACTTTTATGGAAGCCTAGAACGAGAATTTCTATCTCAACATTCGATCATCAAATAGTTCCAATGAAAGTATATTTGGGGTGGATCGGTTCACAGAAAATGCAACACATCAGTTAAGGTATTCAAATATTATATCGCCTTGTTTCATCAAGCATCACACTTATGAGCTTAGAAGATCATGAGACAAATTCATTCAAAAAATTATGCTTTGAGGACAAAGCATTTATGAAGAGGAAGGCAATGTTACGAATATAAAATATATATAATAATAAATATATATAAAATAATATAAATAATAAATTAGGTCGCAACTCTTATGAAGAGTCACTATGTTCCCTTTTAACGATTATATATATGGGCCTTCTATATTTGTAAATCATCATTCACATTTTACTCATTTATATTTATTCCATTATGGATTTTACTTATTTGGCCTATTCTTTGGATAGTTGGCGTGTGAACTAATTTAGCTCACATCATTCATGTCAAATTTGGAAGATACATGTGATTTCACCTCCCTTGTGACATTCATGGTGTTTCCAATCAACAACATGTCATCAACATACAATACTATATTAATGAAGTGAACACCAACCTACCTAGAATATACATAGTGATCAATTTTGTTTGTCACAAACCCCAATCCAAGGATATATGTGTTGAACATTTGGTACCACATCCTTGGAGATTCCTTTCAACCATAAAGGGAATTCTTAGGCTTGTAGGCCAACTCTTTCCTTCCCTTTACTATAAAACCTTACGGTTGTTTCATGTAGATTTCTTCTTGAAGATCCCCATGCAGGAATGTTATCTTCACATATATCTACTCTACTTCAAGATCAAAAGAAACAATAATATAAAGAAGGAATCTAATAGAAGTTAATTTAGCAATTGGACAAAAAAATTCACCAAAATCAATTTCGTCTACTTGGGATAATCCCCTTGCTATTAAGCGAGATTTTTACTCCTCCACATTACCTAATGTATTCAACTTCTTCTTAAACAGCCATTTGCTACCAACATTTTTTCTTCCGTATGGTATTTCAGCAAGATCCCAAGCTTCATTTTTATCCAAGGCATCCATTTCAACCATGGCCTTCTCCCAAAGATTGTTGTCATGTGAATAAATTACTTCCTTCACATTTCTACTATCATTAGCAGTAATAGACAAAGAAAAACAAGACCAAAAACAAGAAGGGAAATACCTTTCTGGTTTCCTGCTTTCTCAAGATGATCTCCTCAAAACTAGGGTATGAGCTTCATCTTCTTGTTATTCAACTTCTTCTGTTGAGTCAAATTCTTCATCCTCCAACTCAAACTTTATTTTCTCTAGTTCATTTTCCATTTAAGTGACTTCTTGTTTGGGAACATCTTTAACGTATTTAAAGACAACATCTCGACTATAAACATTCTTATTAGTTACTAGTCTCCAAAATTTAAACCCTTTCACACTATATATATAACCAATAAAGATACATTTTTCAACTTTAGTACCCATCTTACTCAATTTTTCCCTTGGAACATGTACATAATCATCACACCCAAAAATATTTAAATGTTTAATAGAGGGTTTCTTACTAGTCTATACCTCATGTGGAGTTTTTTCAACCAATGCTAATGTGGGTGGCCAATTTACCAAGTAACATGCAATATATAGTACCTCTACCCATAATCATTGTCCTATATCGGCACCACTAAGCATTCCCCTTTCCTTTTACATCACCATCATATCCATTCTTTCTGCAACTCCAATATTTTGAGGTGTGTATGGAATAGTTTTCTGCCTTGCTATTCTGCACTTCTTACAAATTTCCTCGAATTCATTTCCGCATAATTCCCTGCCATTATTTGTCCTCAACACCTTTATTTTATTTTCTGTCAAATTATCTACAAGAGACTTAAATTATTTAAATCTATTAAATACTTCATATTTATTTCAAAGGAAATAAATCTATGTTCCTAGAGAAATCATCTATAACTGAAATATAATACACATATCTACCTAATGATGAAACATGCATAGGTCCAAACAGATTAGCATGTTTAAATATAAAATTCCCTTTACTCTTGTAGCACCAAATGCAAATATTACCCGATTATATTTCCCATATATGTAATGTTCACAAAATTTGAAATCTAGTTTGCAATTAGACATACATTCAACCATACCTTTACCTTGTAATGCTCGAAGTCCCTTCTCTCCAATATGCCCCAATATTTGATTCCATAGCATTGTTTATCCTCCAGATACAATAAAGGTTTTGTATTCTTTATCTCCACCCTCAAGTGCAACACAATTGTTACATCCATCAATGATTGTGTTTCCCAACAGCTTGTACAGAGATCTAATATGAACTCCCCTCATTAAGACCACTAATCCTCAAACCATTTTGCATGTTTCCTTTTCAAACAAAGTTTGTACACCTACATCACCCATCTTGCTGATGGATGTCAAGTTTCTAGCTAGATTATATGGAATGTGTATAACCTTGGGGAGAGTTCTAATCCTTCCATCCTTGACCAACAACTTAACTCTTCCATGTCTGATGCTTTTGTCTATTGAATCATCTCCTAAGAAAACATCTCCTCCATTGTACTTTTCATATTCACAAAACCACTCCCTATGAGGATTTATATGAAAAGACACACCTGATTCAATCATCCATACATCACGATTTGAATGAGTACCTGTAGAGGCCAAGTACAAATCCCCTCCTTCCTCAAAGGATAGCTTCTCCTTTTTTGAATGGGTTGCAGGTAAAGCATTGAATGTTAATAAATAAAGAAGGGTGATCCTAATTTATTTGAGAAATAAAATGGAAGAGTATATATAGCACCACATACACAGATATAATTTAAGGAACACAGTGATACAACAAACTTAAATTATATCAATTGAATGAAATAGAACATACTATAAAATAAAAGTAGTTAAATGGTGGTAGATTTATCTTTGAGAAGAGATGTGGTGGCTACATTCATTTGTCATAAGATTATTAAAAATTGAGGGTGAAGGGCCTTTTCATCATAAGCATGAAGGCAAAATCCCTAACATCCAAAAACCTAACCGTAGGAGATGCATCGTAAAAAGGTTTGCAAGCCTTGAGGTGGTTAGTTGATGTGTCAACTTCCCAGTGGCATAACGTTTACATACGATCTTCATTTAGGGCCCTCGGTATCCCATTAGAAAGGTCTAGTACAAAGAAGTACACATTTTAGATATATACACATTCATTTGGATATGTCTATACATGAAAAGTGGACTTGGAAGTTTTGGGCATGAAAAATCATTAAAAAAATGTCAAATTGGAAAAGTTGTTTTGAGCGAGTGGAAATAGGTGGGTGGCAAACTATATCCATATATATTAGTCCTCCCCTCTTAGGAACCAATGGTAGCAATTGTGTTAAGTTCTTGCATTATATGGGGAAACATATGTTGAATTTGACTCCTGGTGAGCCACTTTCCTTGATGGAGAAATTGTTATGCTTTGACAACTCGATAGAGTTGAACACGTTGTTGGTAAATGCACTTCATCTGGGTTTCCATGATCGATCAATTATAGCTTGCTCCAAATAGTTAGGTTTGATTTCTGATGGTGTTAATTGCATTGTTACCTCTAAGGTGTCCAACAATGGTAGAAAATATGGACGAAGGACCTCCACATTGGATATTGGGTGTGTTGAGCCCAGAATTGGCCCTTTTTTAGTCATCATTATTCATCTTTCCTGCCCCTGTCCTACACTATTTATCATGGCAATCAAACCCATTGTCCTTACCTTATCCCCCAAATTACCAAGGTATGGCTGATCATTGTTTTATTTTATCAATGCTTATGATTGTGATAATTAAAGCCGTTCAGCTCTCAAATTGTGCTAACATGTTGCGATTTATGAAGGTAGTTGAGACAAATGGATTGCAGGAAGATCGGGGCTGAACAAGTCATAAAGAAAGGGATGTTCGTTCCTTGTAGAAGGTTCCTTGGGGCTCGAATCATCCATCAAGACACAGTCGTGACAGGGCAGTTGTAACAGAATTTGCTATCTTAAGTGTGTTGCTGCTCGAGTCTAGCTGTGAGCTGGAAGGACCGCCACTCCTGGGGCAATTAATAATTCTCTCATATTTGGATATTTCTGTTCTGCCACGCATTGTAACAGCTAGATTATTTAGGGCGCCTGAAGATCAGAGATCTTCATGGTTGCCCAATTATGGGATCAGATGTTACGATTTGTATGTATAAATAGGGTGAGTTGCCTCGACTCAGGGGTTGAACAGCAAACAATTAATTTATTTTGTATTAGCAGCCAAGCCAAACTGTGTACTCATTCTTCTGTTAATATAAGGGGTTACTTCTGAGTTAAACATAGTGTTGTTCAACCAGCGTCTCTGTGTGAAGACTGGGCCCGTCTTCCACAGATATTGCTGAGTTAAATTAGGATTTTATCTTTCTTGTTGTGTGATGCTTTGTTCTTTCCTTTGTACGCAGCAGCAATACTTATTGTGTGGGTTTATCAGTAAAAGAGTACATTTATGTGAGATTGGTGAATGGTATAGAATAACAGTCAACTGAGTCAGGGTTTCTTTATACATTTCAATTTCTGTTCACACTGCCGTGTTCATCTTACAGTTGAGACGTGATCCCAGGAGCTCTTACAATTTAGCTTTCCTGTTATGTGTTGATTGATTTCTATTCTGCAATTCAGTTTCTTAGAACAGTTGCTTCAATCTCTTTCATTTGAAATTCTAGAGTAATGTTCAGTTTATGCTTTATGATTCCCAGCTTGATTAGATTAGACAAGTGATTATTTTAGAATGCGAATGAGATTTCCTTTTTGCAATCGTTGATTAGATCTGGTACCATTTCTTGTTGATGCATAATAGAAAAGGATTGTAGTATAGCAGTTAGAAGGCAATTGGGGTTGCATAGATTCTTGGGATGAACATGGATGATAGAAGATAAAAGTATTCACTTCTAATGGTTTTGTGTTTAAGCATATATTGTGCACTTATCCTTTGAAATAAAAAGACTTTCTCGGGTTGACAATAAATTTCATATGCTCTGTGTGTTTGATAGTAATTTATCTGCATATAGAGTGCTTGACATTTTGGCGTTGTTGCCGGGGAAGGATGAAAATTAAACACTAGTCATTAGTTGCATCTGATAATCGCTTTTAGACAGTCTTTTTGTTTGTTTTTGAAATGATCTGCTTCACATGAATACGAGGAGGGTAAAACGCGATCACCTCCCAACCCCCAAAACCCCACAAATTACTAACAGTGCAGATGGTTCGGGTCGTGGTCGAGGTCCACCGCTGGGTAGAAGAACATTCATCGACGACCTTGTTGACAAAACTGATTCAGCTGTTAGACCTCGTCAACGGGAGACTCCTATCAGAAGAGGCCCTGCTGATCCTGGAGCGCCAGCATCAGGATCCACAGTGGAAGATACAGGAGCAGCTGTGATTCCTGCATATATCCCTGCTAAAGAAGGAACGGCTGATTCAACTATTACAATTGAAGAATACTCAGCTACTATACCTGAAGAATACACAGCTGTTACAACTGAAGAATACGCAGCTGTTACAACTGAAGAATATGCAGCTGTTACAACTGAGGTAAGGAACGCAGGAACGAACGAAGAAGAAGATATAGAAGAAAAGATGAATAACAGACATGAGAACGAAGAGGAAGAAGCAGTGGTACAATACCATCATGAAAATGATTCCCTGCCAGAAGAAACTATGGCTACATTGCAATTCCCAATACAGCAGCTAGAAGGGACAACTCCTATGAAAAACATCTCACCATCGGTGTTACCTCGCTTCTATGGCAGGGCGGCAGAAGATCCAGACAAATTCCTTTCTGAATTCGATATCCTCTGTCGCAGCTATGATTATGTCACAGATGCCCAAAAGTTGAAGCTTTTTCCTGCCACCCTGAAGGACAATGCATTACGATGGTTCATGAGCCTTGGGGGAGGAACTGTTGCTAATTGGAATAAGATGAAGCAAGTGTTCCTGGAAAAATATCAAGAATATTGCAACACCAGTGACAAAAGGGAGGAGTTATTCAAGATGGTACAGAAGGAGGATGCAAGTTTGGAGGATTTTGTAGAGAGGCTGCTGTACAATGTGCAAAGAGCTGGGCAGACGAACATGGGACTAGATGTGCTCAAGATAATCCTGCTTTGAGGGATCAGGGACGATTGTTTAGACATGTTAAATTTGCTAGGAAAGGGAGATATCTCTAAAGAACCTTTTGAGACAATTGTGGAGTTATGTAAGAGATACTCCAGGGGATCTTCTAGGCATAACAAGCAGAACAAACGAGATAAGCTGGAACGTGATGTCTTCGACAGAACTCAGAAGTCATCCAATGGGGGAGCTACACGTACGGAGATAGGCAATCTTCTTAAAAATTTTAAAACATAAATGATGAGCTCTATCTCTTCAGAGATTGATGTCTTGAAGGCCAAGCAAAGACAAGCAGTGGAGGATCTCACACTAGGTGTGTTCTGTCCCCGATGTAGAAAGACTCATCCACTGAAAGAATGCCCTCTTGACAAAATACAAGTGTGTCAGCTGTGCGAGATGAACCATGATATGAAAGAATGTCCCACATTGCCCCAAGTGAAGGCTGTTCTGCAGGCATCAACTCCAGAAGTGGATTCAGCCTACTTCATTACACAGAAGAAACCCTGGCAGCCTCGAAATCAAGGTATGTCTCCCGATTCATTTCCATTTTTGAATAATTTGAATAATTGGAATACTAATATGCAAAATGTGAATACACAATTCCCTTCAAATTATGCTCAGTGGAATTCTCCTCAACCTGCGATGCAAGGTTATAATTCATGGAGTCCTTGGACACAGCCACCACATCAACCTACGTCATGGTCTCCTGGATGGAGGAACTTCCATCCTGGGAACCAGTTTCCTCAACCACCTCCACCTCAACAGTTACCGTATTCTCCTCCATATCCTCAATTTCATCAATATCCTCAATACCCACCTCAGCAGTCGCAGCTGCAGCTGCAAAATAATCTTGTTCCTAATATACCAATACGGCCTCAGCTGCCTGCCCAACCTAACCCTAACCCAAATAATAAAACAATCCAGCAATTGGAGGCTCTCAATATGCCGGCCTACTCTCTCTCCCCTGTACCTTGTAATGATATTCTCCTACGGTCTGGGAAGATATTAGAACGTGTAATTTCAGAAAATATTCCACCATCTGTGCATGACAAAGAAGAGAGTTCCCAGCATCCATTTGATCCGGTTCCTATCACTGAAGGTGCTGAGCATCCCTCAGATGGGACGGCTCAGAAACATTAAACGATAAATCAGATAATACGCAGCCTACCCAGCTGGTAAGGCAACCACCATACCCTGAGAGACTGATGCTGCCAAAAATAGGGGGGCAACCTCAGTTCAATCTCTTAGGAGAATTGAAGAACCTTTATGTTAAGATCCCCCTTTTGCAAGCTCTTCAAGATGTACCTATTTATGCTAGAACTGTTCGGGACCTGTGCACTAAAAGACCGGGAAGGAAGCCCAGAGATCCTCCTACTGTTCATGTCATAGGGAATTTATCTGCTTTAATGACCAGAAAAACCCCTATAACCAAGTATGATGACCCTGGAAATCCTACTGTCACTGTACACATAGGACAAACATAGATACCCAACGTACTAGTAGACTTAGGAGCAGCGATCAATGTTATAACAATGGAGACTGTAAAAAAACTCGGATTAACCAATATTAGACCAACCCCTACCATTTTAGAATTGGCAGACAGATCCACCATCAGACCCGAAGGGATTTTGGACGACCTTGTCATTTCAGTAGATTCATGGGAATACCCTGCCGACTTTCTGGTATTACAACCAAAATCACAGCTGGGGGGACACCCATTGATCTTGGGGAGGCCTTGGTTGGCTACAGCTGATGCTTGCATCAGCTGTCGATCGGGATCTATGACTATATCTGATGGTATGGAAACCAAAAACCTCACCCTGTATCCTCCAGCACGGCCGAGTCTAGAAACTGAAACTTCCCTTTGGATAGAACAGGAAGAGGAGGAGGATGTTCAGCCATTACTAACAATAGGGAAGGCACTAACCTTCAAAAATGAAACAGAAGACGATGCCATTAATAATTTCATTAGCGAACCTGCTTCAGTAGATAAAGAAGTTTATCAACTCCTGAACAGTACCCTTGGTAAGGAAGAACAAGAACAGCTTACGGAGGAAGCACTAGTCAATGACACAAACATAATCCCAGTTTTGAAAAACTCGAGAAGCATTCCTATTGAGGTAGAGCCTGGAAGAACTTTGAACATCAACCCTGGTCTCTCCTCAGAAGAACAGATGCGCCTAACCAATCTCTTGAAGGAACGTAAGGGGGCATTCACCTGGGAGTATACAGACATGAAGGGTATTCCTTCCAGTTTGTGCACTCATCATATTTATATTAAAAACGACTCCAGGCCTGTATGTCAACCCCAACGACGCATGAACCCCAATTTGAGGGATATAGTGAAGGAGGAAATCCAGAAACTTTTGGAAGTAGTATTTATCTATCCTATTTCAGATAGTGAGTGGGTTTCCCCACTTGTAATCGTGCCCAAGAAAAATGGTAAATGGAGAGTCTGTGTCGATTATAGGGAGCTGAACAAAGCTACACAAAAGGATCATTTTCCTCTGCCCTTTATTGACCAAGTACTTGATACCCTATCAGGGAAGAAGTTCTTCTCCTTCTTGGATGGGTTTAGTGGGTACAATCAAATTCAGATTGCTCTGGAGGATCAGGATAAGACCACCTTCGCTTGCCCCTGGGGAACGTTTGCCTACAGGGTGCTTCCCTTTGGTTTGTGCAATGCACCTGCAACGTTCCAAAGAGCTGTGATTGGCATATTTTCTGAATTGGTTAATGATAGTATGGAAGTTTTTATGGATGATTTTACTCCCTATGGAAAGGATTTTGAGGAAGCACTGGAAAATTTAAAGAAAGTTTTAATTCGCTGTGAACAGGCTCGCCTCTCATTAAGCACTGAAAAATGCCATATGATGATGAGTGAGGGGGTGGTATTAGGACATTTCATCTCTACCGATGGTATCCAAGTGGATCCTTCAAAAATTAAGTTGATAAAAAATATACCAACTCCTTCAACTCAGAAAGAGGTGCGAAGTTTTCTGGGACATGCTGGATATTACAGGAGATTTATAGAAAACTTCTCCAAACTTGCTTCTCCTTTGTTTTCATTGTTAATGAAGGACGCACAGTTTGTGTGGAGTAAAGCATGCCAGACAACATTTGATAAGCTTAAAGAGAAGTTGTCCACAACCCCTATTCTCAGGGGACCTAATTGGACCATACCTTTCCACATTTCTTCAGATGCTTCTGATACTGCCATTGGAGCAGTACTAGGACAGCAGGATGGTCAAGTACCTTATGCTATTTATTATGTTAGTAAAAACTTAGCCCCTGCTGAACTAAATTATACTGTTACTGAAAAAGAATTCCTTGCTATTGTTTATTCTATTAATAAGTTTCGGCATTACATTACTGGGTATCCTACATTTGTGCATACTGACCACTCTGCCATTAAGTATTTAATGAACAAACCTGTCACTAATGCCAGAGTAACCAGGTGGCTTTTATTATTACAGGAATTTGATATTACTATTATAGATAAACCTGGAAAAGAAAATGTTGTTGCTGATTTTTTATCACGATTTACTAACAGTGATGACAGTTCACCTGTTGAGGATGCTTTCCCGGATGAACATTTATTCGCACTCTCAGCTCATTCACCCTGGTATGCAGACGTTGCTAATTATTTGGTTGTAGGAAAGCTTCCGCCACATATGTCTGAACGAGAGAAAAGAAAAATTATTCAGCAAAGTGCCAGGTATTGTTGGCTCAACGGCCATCTCTTTTACACAGGACCTGATCTTGAGATTAGAAGATGTGTAAGGGAAGATGAGATCTTTCATATACTGAAGGCCTGTCATGATGAACCTTGCGGAGGACACTTTGCAGACAAAAGAACAGGGCATAAGGCGTTGCGGATGGGCTATTATTGGCCGACACTGTTCAGAGATGCTAAAAGATATGTTCAGTCCTGTGACAGCTACCAACGGATGGGCCAACCTAATAAGACAGATCAGATGCCTTTACAGCCCCAAGTGGTACTAGAACCGTTTGATAGATGGGCATTGGACTTTGTTGGTCCTATCAACCCTCCGTCCAGACAGAAGGTTTACATTTTGGTGTGTACAGATTACATGACCAAGTGGGTAGAAGCTGTAGCTTTGGCTAAGGCTAATGACCAGGCGGTGATTGATTTTCTGTACAGTGAAGTTTTTACCCGCTTTGGGGTACCAAAGGAAGTAGTTACCGATGGGGGACCACAATTCATTTCACACCAATTTGAATCCTTGCTCCGGAAGTATCATGTGCAGCACAGGATAGCTTCACCTTATCATCCCCAGGCCAATGGTCAAGTGGAAAGTACTAATAAAGTTATTGAAGCAATTCTTACTAAAACAGTTAAAAGCCATCGAAGGGATTGGGCTGACAGGCTTCCAGAAGCACTATGGGCATATCGCACAACTTGGCGCAACACCACGGGGTTTTCTCCCTATGATCTGGTGTATGGAAAGAGTGCCATCTTTCCAATTGAATTTGAGATCAAGACCCTGAAAACAACCATTGAAATGAATCTGGATGTAACAGAAGCCCAGAAAAGAAGATTGAATCAATTAAATGAATTGGATGAGAAACGGTTAGCTGCAGTAGACCAGACTGTGCTGCTTCAGCAATAGAGATCTAACTGGCATGACCGATTCATCAAAAAGAAAATCTTCCGTGAAGGAGACTGGGCACTATTATATGACTCCAGATTCAAGAAGGATTTTAAAGGAAAATTACGCACAAGATGGCTGGGTCCATATTTGGTCGACAGGGTATTTGACAACGGCACTGTTCGCCTGGTGACCATTGATGAAAACCGTATACCATTACTTGCTAACGGCCACAGACTGCGAGTGTATCGTAAGCCCATTTCGAAAGATGCATTCATTTCACAGATTGCTGTCGATCCAGACTATCAACTGGCACCAGAGCAGGAACTTTTCTCTACCTTTGCCAAACCTTAAACTGAAAATTGTATTTGCTGTACATAAATAATTTCTTGCTGTAGCGTATAGTTGTTGTTTTTTTTCTTTTTCTCTTTGCATTTGATCTCTTTGCTTGCTGTCGTCTTTCAAAAATTTTCAGGGAGGCACCAGGAGAACGACCAGTTTGGGCCTGTTAGACGAAAATTTCCCTGTGCCATCCTTGCTTTAAAAAAAAAAAAAAAAAATTCGACAGCTGCAACATATTTTCCAGCAGCTGCGACATATTTTCTGGTAGCTGCAACATATTTTCTGGCAGCTGTATATCCTTTTCCGGCAACCAACATTATCCTTTTCCCGCTTGTCGTCGATCTTTTTCGGCGGATGCAACGTCGGCGGCTGCAACATCGTCGGCGGCTGTAACGTCAGCAGCTGCAACATCGGCAGCTGCAACATCGGCGGCTGCAACATCGGCAGCTGCAACCCCAGTCCCCGCGGCTGCCACCTCATCTTCCCCGCGGCTGCCACCTCATCTTCCCCACGGTTGCCACCTCACTTACCAGCTATGGGCACTTCATTTCCCTGCGGCTGCCATCTCATTTTCCAGTGGCTGCCATCTCATTTTCCAGTGGCTGCCACCTCATTTTCAGCAGCCGTAGTATTCTTTTTTTTCCCGTCGGTCGTCAATCCAGCGGCTGCAACATCGGCGGCTGCAACATTTCGCCGTTATTGTTTTCCGTCGACCTTAAAATCTTTTCTCCCGTCAGCTGTAAATCATCCCCGGCAGCCGCGACTTCAATCTAGCGGCTGCAACATCACATCACAACACTGCAACAACTCTTCCCGACCAGCTGTAATCTTTCCCGCCACCATAAAACTTTTAAATTTTTTTTTTTTCCGGCTGCCGTGAATTCTTTTTCGGTGGCCACAATTTCTTTCCCGGTGGCTACAACATATTTTTTTTGATGACTGCAACATCTTTTTCGTCGGCCGTGCTATCATTCTTTTTGGCAACTTGCAGTTGGAACTCCCATGTTAACAGAAGAATTGTTTCAACATGCTAATCATGGTGCTGATTCACCTCAGTCGTGCCGGCGAATTGATCATTCCGACACCGAGGAAGCGACGCTTTGTGTTTCACCGGCGGAAGAACTTATTGCCTTATCCCAGTCATCATGATCACATATTCGACTGTGCACGAATTCGGCTCCGTGACGTCATCAACTGCATGCTCCACCATTTTCCGCAGCTTTCCGACGCACAGTTTTATGAGGTATGGCTTTCATTTATCACGTGATTAAGAATTCATATCATTTAAACGATATTGGTCGTACCTTCACTCGTACCACCATTATACCTGATTAAACCTTTCCCTCGTACGACGTAAATGCTAATAACTGCCACCTTCCCCAATTCGGCATGAAAATTTCGAACACTGTTTTGTGCTCAACTTTCCAAATTTGGTCATTCTCTCAACATCTCCGCTCAGTGATTCGTGCATCCTCTGTGCTGCAACTTCCATTCTGGGATCCGGTAATCTGTGGAATAGCAGGTTCAGTTTGCAGCCAGGATCATGGGTATTCCAGTTCGCCATGAACCTTTCAATACCCGGGAACTCAGACGGAATCCGCAAGTTCTTGCTATTTTTCAAGTTGCTGGCTGGCTCGAGTTCTTTGAGCGATTGGACGGATTCGATCGGGATGCAGCCCTGCAATTTGCCTTGAATCTTACCAAAACTCACTCCACAGTGTGGGGGCTATGTATAGACGTCTCCGAGGTCATTATATCCGAGGTTACAACCATCCCGATGGTGGGAAAACCTTGGTTTAACCGTCGAGTCCCTGCAACGGTTGCACGAGAACAATTTTTACTTCCAGGGGAGCAAGTTGAAGCATCCAGGAGAGGGATTGCACTGAACTCACTGCCGCGGCCATGGGACCAGGTTGCTTTCTTCCTCAAGAAATACATTACCTGCGAAGGTAGATACCAAACTGTGTATAACTCTGAACTTCCTTTGCTTTCTCATCTCCGCCATGGCATTTTGTTGAACATTCCATTTTATTTATTGCACGACTTGCGTCATATGGCAACATTTGTTCAGTCTGCGAAGCACCCACTGTCCTCTCTCACCCACCATGGCCTTATCAAGTTAATTATTGTAAGGACCCTTGCCCAACATAATATAACTTGGGAACAATTTATAACCCGACCACAGCAACCTGTTCCCTTGAGGGTCATCCCATTGCAGCAATTACAGGTTCCACCACAACAGGAGGACCGGAGTTCCTCCAGTGAAGTTGGGGGGAGGGATGAAATGGGAGAAGAACAACAATCGGGGGCACAGGCAGGACCATCCGGGGTGGGTAAAACCACAGAGGAAGAACAACCAGGGGCACAGTCAGAGCCATTCGAGGTAGATGAATCCCCAGCACAAGTAGAACCAGTGGGGGATGACACTGCATTTGAAGGAGAGCAAGGGGAAGCAAAAACAGAGCCATCAGGTGACAATGTAGATGAAACCTTCGTGGCAAACCTAGATAACAGGACAGCTCCGACAACAGAAGGTGAAATTGGAGCAGCATCAAATGCTGCGACAATGGAACCTGAAGATGACGGAGCTAGGGCAATGGAAGAAGACATTGAGCTGGTTACAATTGAGTCTTCACATGAGTGGGTAGGAGGAGGAGCTGTGATTGAAGAAGAACAGCATGAGGGGAAGGGAAATATTCCTTTGACTTCAGTTTTTCCCCCCTATATTCCAGCTCCACAAGAGGAAACACCACAAAAAGAAAAATCACAAAAGAAAACGCCACAGAAAAGGAAGAGAGCCACCAATGAATTTGATCTAATAGCACCAATCAGAAGGAAATGAACTCGATCAATCACAGCAGCAGAGGCAGCTAGGAAAAGATGGGCAACCTCAGAGACACAGGTTGAGCCCCCAATCCTTACACCAAGACCGATGGATGCTCCACAAAGGCCAGTGGAGGAAGAACCTGGAATTGAAAGAATTTTGTATGAGAATGCAATGCTGAAAGAGGACCTCCAAGCACTTAGAAGGGAGCTGGAAACTTGGAAGGAAACCTGCAGAAAGCAGGGTGAAAGAAAAATGTACACACTAATAGAGGCTGCAGACCAAGTGGAGGAATCAGTTTCTGCTGGAGCTGGAGAGAAGGATGAGCGAATACTCTGCCCCACCTATGGAGAAATCTTTGAGGAAGCAGGCCATAAAATTCTACTTAGCACGTATTCAGCACAACAACCTATAGCCACAGTAGGGAAAGCAGTGGAAAAAGAAGGTGCTGTCACACAAGAACCATCACTTTTAAACATCCTTGCTGCAGTTGCCACTTCCCATGATGCAAAAATTGTGGAACAAGTAGGAGAATAACTTGGAATGAAGGATGCGCTGGAGCTTCTAAAGGAATATGATGAAACCCCAGAATTCTCCCAGGACACATAAATTTTAGAAGAATAAATACAAAGGCAGGACAGTGATGAATTGGAACAGGAAGCTGCAACACAAGAACCAGCAAACCTGAATATACTTGTCTAATCTGCCAAACAGATGGGGGAAGAACCTGGAACAGAGAAGATTCTGGAGTTTAATGATGAACTCTGGGTTGTAACCCCAGAGGACTCCCATGACACAGAACTCATAGAAGAGGATTTGCAGCAAAAGAAGGATGAAGAGGTAAGCCAGGATGTTGCTACACAAGAACCAACACCCTTGGAAGCTGCAGCAAGAACTCCTGAATTGCAGTTGGAAGATAACCTGGGAGTGGATATCATTCCTGATACACAGTGGAGTGAAGATGAACAGGTACAGACACCATGCTCAGGTGACACCGAAATCTTGGAGGAAGGGTTGCACGAAGAGAAGGAGATCATATCTTAGCAGCAGAAGGACAAAGAAGACGCTGTTACACAAGAACCAGGGTCTCCAAAATCAATAAAGGTAGCTGCTGAAGAAGGTTTAAAGGATGTTGCTGTTACACAAGAACCAACAACTCTCCTGTTAAAATTAGATGTGTTGAAAGACACTGTCCCACAAGAACCAGTGCTTCCACCTCCTAGAGATGTCATTGAGTTGGATTCAGATTGAGGATTTCGTCTCAACTCCCCCAGGCATAGCATAATGAGACTGCAGGAAGATTCCCACTACACCAAGTACATTCCCAGATATCACCAAGTAGCAGTGGAAGGGAAACAGTGAGGTTGGAAGATGCTGGGTCACTCACAGAAGCCTTTCAAAAGATAGAAAAGATGCCTAAGTTTCCTACATTCCTTCCTCTCTTCTGGATAAGAGCTCAGTTCACGATTCAGATGCAGGTTGTTGCATGAGGACATGCAACAGGGTAGTTGGGGGGATATGTTGAGCCCAGAATTGGCCCTTTTTTAGTCATCATTATTCATCTTTCCTGCCCCTGTCCTACACTATTTATCATGGCAATCAAACCCATTGTCCTTACCTTATCCCCCAAATTACCAAGGTATGGCTGATCATTGTTTTATTTTATCAATGCTTATGATTGTGATAATTAAAGCCGTTCAGCTCTCAAATTGTGCTAACATGTTGCGATTTATGAAGGTAGTTGAGACAAATGGATTGCAGGAAGATCGGGGCTGAACAAGTCATAAAGAAAGGGATTTTCGTTCCTTGTAGAAGGTTCCTTGGGGATCGAATCATCCATCAAGACACAGTCGTGACAGGGCAGTTGTAACAGAATTTGCTATCTTAAGTGTGTTGCTGCTCGAGTCTAGCTGTGAGCTGGAAGGACCACCACTCCTGGGGCAATTAATAATTCTCTCATATTTGGATATTTCTGTTCTGCCACGCATTGTAACAGCTAGATTATTTAGGGCGCCTGAAGATCAGAGATCTTCATGACTGCCCAATTATGGGATCAGATGTTACGATTTGTATGTATAAATAGGGTGAGTTGCCTCGACTCAGGGGTTGAACAGCAAACAATTAATTTATTTTGTATTAGCAGCCAAGCCAAACTGTGTACTCATTCTTCTGTTAATATAAGGGGTTACTTATGAGTTAAAGAGAGTGTTGTTCAACCAGCGTCTCTATGTGAAGACTGGGCCCGTCTTCCACAGAGATTGCTGAGTTAAATTAGGATTTTATCTTTCTTGTTGTGTGATGCTTTGATCTTTCCTTTGTACGCAGCAACAATACTTATTGTGTGGGTTTATCAGTAAAAGAGTACATTTCTGTGAGATTGGTGAATGGTATAGAATAACAGTCAACTGAGTCAGGGTTGCTTTATACATTTCAATTTCCGTTCACACTGCCCTGTTCATCTTACAGTTGAGACGTGATCCCAGGAGCTCTTACAATTTAGCTTTCCTGTTATGTGTTGATTGATTTCTATTCTGCAATTCGGTTTCTTAGAACAGTTGCTTCAATCTCTTTCATTTGAAATTCTAGAGTAATGTTCAGTTTATGCTTTATGATTCCCAGCTTGATTAGATTAGACAAGTGATTATTTTAGAATGCGAATGAGATTTCCTTTTTGCAATCGTTGATTAGATCTGGTACCATTTCTTGTTGATGCATAATAGAAAAGGATTGTAGTATAGCAGTTAGAAGGCAATTGGGGTTGCATAGATTCTTGGGATGAACATGGATGATAGAAGATAAAAGTATTCACTTCTAATGGTTTTGTGTTTAAGCATATATTGTGCACTTATCCTTTGAAATAAAAAGACTTTCTCGGGTTGACAATAAATTTCATATGCTCTGTGTGTTTGATAGTAATTTATCTGCATATAGAGTGCTTGACAGGGTGTAGGCCAAGAAAGGGAGGAATGCTTAATGCAAAGGAATTCTCACTGAATGCATTGGTGATGGTGTACGACCCATATCAAATTGGATGAAGCATATGATGAGGTCCCATGGTGGACATCAATATTGATATGAATAGGCAGCAACATGGATAGAAGGAAGACATGTTGGATTATGATAGACAATGACATCATTGTATTGGAATTATAAGATCCATCAGGCAACTTTATGTTTAGGAAATCTTTCAACTGAAGAAACCTGCAAATTTCGTAAATCTCACTGGTGGGGGGAATATTTCATTGTCTTAGGTAGGAGGAATATTTTCACTTTATGTTTCATCTTGCATATCAACATCTCTTCTCTTCTCATGAAAAAATCAAGATGATGTATCTTGCTTTTGTGCTTTTGTTGGCAGGCGGTTTGGTAGAGTGCTATCGCGGCATCTCCGATGCTGCGACAAAGCAAAAGATGGTGGGAATGGCGATAAACAGAAGATTAGTCATGTAATTTCGGTCAATTGTACCATGGAATGCAGGTTTTTGGTCATTTGGACCACATATTATGTAATGTTGAGTCAGTTATACCGCAGAACGCGGGTTTTTGGTCGATTTTATACCAAGTTAGTTAGATGTTGGCTCACTTGTCCAAATGTTGGTTAGGGAGTTGTTGGTAAGTGGACAAGCATTGTAATGGAGGAAGCCTATATATAGTTAAGATTCGTAGGGGAGAGAGGGGGGAAAAACGGAGAGAGAGTGGAATCTTAGTGAAGAAGGGCACATGTTTGGGTTGTTTCTGCGCATCTATGAGATATTGCCAAGACCTGATCTTTAAGGAGATATTGTATCTAAGATTTTGCAATGATAATATGATGTGATGAAACTATTTTGGTGCAATTCCTGGTTTCTTTCTGTTTGTTTATGGTAATGCAATGTCGCACTTCATGAATAATGCTATGTTTCCTTGATGCAATGTTGCTTTACTGTTACTACTGCTGTGATAATGAATGCTGCAATTGAATAAAGCATTGCGAATAAATGTTAAATGTTTGGGATCCTTGTTTAATGTTTCAATAGAGCTGGTTCGTGTAGCCACAACCCTCCTCCTTCCTCGGCAGAAACATGGTTCCGTCTGCTCTTCCTGGACGCCTCGAGTGAGACCTCATTTGCTCCGTAGGTGTTGTTGGGCGGGATAAAACCTGCCCGGGCCGGTGGCCAGGGAGACTGTGGCATGGGTCGACAGTAAAGTGGAACCCCTGTCGACTGGAGTCGCGTTGGTCAGCATCTTTCTCTTTCAATATTTATATATGTGATGTCTAAGGGACCACTTGGGTACCTAATGGGTGAGGCTTATGCACCAGACCGACTCGCCTTTATGACGACCATGTCCAGTTTCAAACCATCCATGGCATTAGGCATGGTCGTTGATGGATTGAGGATTAGGCTCCTTTTTCCGGCTGGCGCTCCCTCCCCAATTTCCAGAAATCAATCTCCAGTCGAGCAGTACCAGAAATGAAGCCATCAATTTCTATTCCAACAATACTTTCAACTGGAAAATGTATCGATGGGATGGTAAGGGGTTTTCTTTTCAAATTAAAATTCAAAAATTTGAAATATATATTTACCTCCAAAGTTGTTTTAAAAACCGGATCGTTTAGTGGTTCCCATCTACTTTTTTTGGGGGCGCAGTACTAGTCATGTGTGTGTCTCTCTTGGATGTCAAACACCTCTGCTACTTGGATGCCTGCATAAACATTCTATAGGTTTTTTCTCGGCCTCCTTTTATCTGAGTATTTTTTTGACCTCTATTGATTTGGATAAGCATTCAAGTAACAATTTTTTTAGGCTAGTTTCTGGTGAAAGAAATGTGAATTGTTTAGCCATTGTTGTGTGGTTGCTCATTATTTTTTACATTTTTTACAGCCGAAAGTGGGGGGAGGGGGAGATGGTTTACATGCTGGGGGATAATCTGGTGTCAGTGTGGATAGAAAAACTAAAATTTGTCCAGGAGATGAAGGTGTGGTTGACTGAGGAAGAATTCCATGGAAAAAATTGCAATGTGTTGATTTCCTTACTGGGAAAACAATCATGGAAAGGTCGACTGATTGGTTTACAATATTTCAAAGAAAACTATAGGTGGAAAGGGTTTCAATATGGGGAAGAGATATGCAAAGATGACTGTAGTTTTGTTTCTCATTTTTTTCATAAAAGAAAATTCACAATTTTATATATGAAAAAATAGTTCGTTGGTTGTTATTATTATCCTAACTCTTTGCATTCTATCAAGAATATGGCAGGTTCCCTGGCAGTCCCCCAGTTATACAATTGAATAGTGTGTATAGGCCTATTGGGAATACTGAGGAATCATTGAGCTAGTGGAGAAGCTTCTTTGGTAAGCAAACAAGTCGACACACCATTCCATAGTTTGAAAAAAATGCACAAGTGGTTGGACCTGTCTCTTCCCGTCAACAACTTGGAATCTAGAATTGTTGAAGTTGCCAAAAAATATCTCCAAGGAATTGCAAATACAGGGAAACAAATGGAAATTGGAGGATGCATCAATAGTATTGGATATGATTTTAATAATTGCGGAGAACAACTTTTACACGTTGTGTGAAAGCATTAACAGTTGTTCGAACAACAAAGAAGAAATGTTGGATGTAATAGAGAGTTTGTCGGCATATGTAATATGGAGCTGTATGTTTAAAGTGAAAGAGATCATAGTGGAATAATGCATGTTGTGGTAGAGGCATTCATGGAGGAGAATCTTTGGTATGTCTTTTACAAAGCATGGAAGGTCAAGGAAGTGATTCAATGATTACCACCGGGGATCAAATTTGGAAGGTATTTCATTTTTCAATTTGAAAGGTTACAGTCCTTTTATCCCTATTGGTATTCTGAGTTTGAATTAAAACTAAAAGACAAAAAAAATGGAAAAATAGAACACAGATATTACACAATATTTTAACGTGGTAAAACCCCAATTTGGGGAAACATCCACCCGGCAAAGTATTGATGTCTTATTCCTTTCAATAACAAATATTACAATCAGGCATTTTTTCATCCATACATTTCTCTCATACGTACTCCTCTCAAAATTACATATAAATACATTTGTCCAAGAAGTTACAAAGATAAGAGAATTGCCACCGGTTAGAGTAACTTCCAACCAATTATTAGATGGTTGAGAAACCATCTTTGATTAAATAGTTGTCACAATTTTAACAATATCCACCTTGAAAAAAAACTATCTAATACTTTTCCCAAGACTACTCATCACTTCTTTTTCAAGACAAGAGAATCCACACACCACTGTAGCTTCTCTAATAACAATGGTTTTGTAAACACATCTGCACAATTTTATTGAGTGTGAACCTTTTTCATATATACTCCACCTTAACCAATAGCTTGTCTTACAAATGATACTTTACATCAATATGTTTAGCCTTACTATGGTAAACATGATTTGTAGCCAAATGTATAGCACTTTGACTATCACAGAAAACAGGTACATTGTTCTGCAACCTTCCAATTTCTCCAAGTAGACCTTTCATCCAAATTGCCTCTTTGCAAGCATGTGAGGAAGCAATTCAACCTCTGTAGTGGATAAAGAATTTGTTTCCTGAAGCTTTGACATCCAACTTATAGCTCCACCTGCAAGAGTAAAGACATAACCTGAATTAGTAGACCTTCTCTTGTCCAAATCACCTGCAAAATTTGAATCAACAAAACCGCATACAAAATCATTGTTATTATTAAAGGTGATATAATAGTCACTTGTGCCTCTTAGATACCGAAGCACTCATTTCACTGTGTTCCAATGTTCTTTTCTTGGATTTTCCATGTATTTACTAGCAACACCTACCACATATGAAATATCAGGTCTAATACACACCATCGCATACATTAAACATCCTACTACATGTGCATAAGGAATATGAGACATATAATCATTTTATTCATCACTACTAGGACATAAACCTGAAGAAATATTAAAATGGGAAGCCAAAGGAACATTCATATATTTTACCTTATTCATTCTGAATCTTACAAGTATTTTCTCAACATACTTCTCCCGTGAAAAACTAAGCTTACCATTTCTTATGTCTCTGTGTATTTCAATACCCAAACTTTGTTTTGCAGCTCCAAGATCCTTCATATCAAATGCCCTAGACATTTGAGCCTTCAACCTGTCAATCCTGTCCATGCTTTTACTCATAATAAGCATATCATCAACATACAATACTAATATAATGAATATGTCATTCAACCTTTTTAAGTACAAACAATGACCATACTCACTTCTAGTATAACCTTGGCTCACCATGGAAGAATCAAACTTCTTGTACCATTTCCTGGGTGACTGTTTCAGGCCATACAATGATTTCATGAGCTTGCAAACTATTTTTTTTCTGAACGATGCTGCACAAAACCCTCTAGTTGTTCCATAAAAATGCCATAATCTAAATCTCCATGTAAAAATGTTGTTTTAACATCTAGTTTCTCTAACTCCAAATCAAGCACTACAAATAGTGCTAACACAATATGAATAGATACAAGCTTGACAACTGGTGAAAAGATCTCATGATAATCAATACCTTCCATTTGAGAATACCCTTTCGTGACCAATCTAGCTTTGTATCTTTCAATCTTACCATCAACACCTTTCTTCAACTTGAAGACCCAATTACATCCAACAACTTTTCTATCTTTGGGGAGTTCAACCAAGTTCCATGTCTCATTCTTATCTATAGAATCCATTTCTTCTTTCATTGCCATCTTCCATTTGGAATTGTCAACGCAATCAATGGATTCCTGAAAACAAGAAGGTTCTCCATCATCAGTAAATAAAGTAATAGATGAAACAAAATCGGTATACCTTTTAGGAGGATTTCCCTCCCTCGTAGATCTTCTTGGTGTAGGTTGTGGAGTTTCCACAATTTATTCATCTTCTATGATTTATTTATCACCATAAACTTCTTCTTGTTTCTTTGGGTCATTAGAATATGGGGACTTCAACTAAACTAGTTGTTTTGATGGTATATGTTCCTGTTCCACATCAACTTTTACATTTTTTGATTTAATAAGAGAAGACTCATAAAAAATTACATATTTGCTAATGACGATTTTTCAAGCAGTAGGATCCCACAACCTATACCCTTTCATTACATCATCATAATCAACAAAGATGCATTTCTTTGATCTGGGGTCTAACTTAGAACGCTGATTTTTAGGAGTAAGTGCATAAGCTTCACAACCAAAATATTTCAAATTTGAATAACTACAAGGCTCACATTACACCTACAACATATCTGTTGATGTATTTGTAACTTCGGAAGATATTCTTCCATGTATTACATTTGTACTTTATTGTATATCCCACAAAGATGTATTATCCCTCTGTTTGGAAGTGACATCATTTGTATTTGTAAGTGTCGTCATGTACATTGACAAGTGTCGTCATTTATATTGATGGGTTATAGACCATCAGTGTGGGGTCGGCCCTAGTTAGCACATTTGGTTGGGTTATTAGGCTTGAGTAGCAAGTCGGCCCCAGTGGATTATTGGTAGGTCAAGCCAGTGTATAAATAGAGAGGTTGTGTCTCTCATTTAGATCATTCACTCACTTCTCAAGCTCGCATAGCTAAGAGAGAAAGTGGCGCACTTGTGGAGGAGGAGGAACATCTGCTAGAAACATCTTATTGGGTTTGATGTTTGTGATCTTGTATTGGGGCTTATCTTATCTCTGAGGAAGTTGTGAGGTTTTTCACCTTCTTGAGTTTCCCCGGTGAAACTCTGTGTCTCTTGTGTGCTTGCATTGTTGTGTTTATGATTGATATGTTGTACATGTTATTCTCTTCGTGATCCTGAATGATAATGGAATGAAATTATCGAAAAATTAACATGGTATCAGAGTTGACCTAAGAAGAAGGAACTGTGCAGCTGCGGAAGCTAGGGCTTCCTAATATTTGGGTTTCTCTTCACAGACCATCAAAGGCAGGAGGCTAGATTGAATCTCCTTGCAAGGGTGCATCTTTCTGTCGAGACAGAATTCAATTATGAGTTGTTTCAGTTTTTGACCTAAAAATTAGGGTTTCCACAAAAAAGTGGAATTTATGAAATATGAGACCATACCTAGAAGCTCCTTGGAAAAATCGAAATTTAGAGCTTTGGATCGAACTTTGTGGTTGGGTGAAGCTCTGGAAAACTCAAACCCTAATTCAGGGTCCTCCCTAGTGAATCCGGGAGATTGAAAGGCATTTCTGAGGGGTGAAACTTTGCAATTTTCAAATTCTGAGTATACCAGCTTGATCATCTCATCAAGGCACATCTTTCTATCCTTTCAAAATCTTGAAATTCACATTTTGAATTTTTAGGGTTTCTCTGACAAACCCTAATCCAACTCCAGATACAGTTTTTAGAAAATCAAGTGGTAAGGCCTAAATCTTTTTCTATTTCCATTTGAAGTACTCTTTAAGATGTATCACCACACCAAGCTTGAGGATAAGCTTGATGGATCTGATAACTTATGAGCATGGAAGTATAGGATTGGGTTAATCCTAGAAGAAAATGAGTTGGACAACTACATAAAGGAAGAGGTTCCAGTTCCAGAAGACGAAGAGGCTAAGACCTTACACAAGAAGAACCTGGTCAAGGCTAAAAGAATCACTGTTGATTCTATAAAGGATTATCTCATACTCCATGTGTCTTCCCTAAAGACACCTAAGGAGATGTTTGACTCCTTGACCAAGTTGTTTGAAGGAAAGAACATAAATCAGAAGATGACTCTGCGGAACCAATTGAAAGGGGTGAAGCTTCAGAATGAAGAGACTATTCAATCCTACTTTTCTAAGGTCTCTCAAATCAAGGAACAACTTGAAGCTGTGGATGAAGTAGTGGATAATGGTAAAATTGTGATGACCACATTGAATGGCCTACCTAGGTCATGGGACTCCTTCATCCAAGGAATCTGTGCAAGAAGGAAACTAGTCTCCTTCAGTAGACTATGGGAATAATGTTCACAAGAAGAAGCTAGGCTTGTGGCTCGAGAATAAAATATGGGGAATGAAGATCAAGCTCTCACAGCACACACTAAGGGAAGTAATTTTAAGAGGGAGAAATCTCATAACAAGAAACACTCTCATTCCCATCAAAAGAAGAAAGATCACTCTCATATTCGATGCTTCACTTGTGATGAATTGGGACACTTTGATTCAAAATGTCCCAAGAAAAAAAGGAACAATCGCTACAACAACAAGAAGAAGGGCAGCAAAAAGAGATATCATGCTCATGCTGTTGAGGATGATTAACCTCCCAAGAAGAAGGCTAGAGTAGAAAGTGATGACTCATCAAGTGAAGATGAATATGTTCTAATCTCTGCTCTCATAGGTACTATCTCTCATGGATGTAATGATTGGCTCATTGATAGTGGGGCTTATAAACACATGATTGGGTTTAAAGAATATTTTGTAGATCTATCTGAACATGAGTCACCCCATAAGGTGAAACTTGGGGATGACTATCAATATCCTATCAAAGGAAGTGGTGAAGCCTCCTATATGCTAGAATCTGGGAAGTCTTTGAAGATGAAAGATGTTCTATATGTACCTGGACTCAAGAAGAATCTTCTCTCCATATCATATTTGTATGCAAAAGAAATGAGAGTTGCATTTGTGGATGTCCAAGTACTCATGTGGCCAAAAGGTAAGACCATAGATGATGTAGTAGTAATTAGAGAGCAAGAGGGAGGATTGTACAAATTGAAGGGACAACCTGAACATGCCATGGTACATGAGTTTATGGAGCCAAGTGAACTTTGGCATAGAAGGCCTCCACACATGCACTATAGAGCACTACCAATTGCAAGCAAAGTTGTAGAAGGTCTTCCTGAAATCCAGCCAAAGCATGAAGGTGTTTGCAAAGGATGTGCAAAAGGAAAGAATACAAAGAAGACATTTCCAAGCAGTGAAAGCAAAGCAAAATGAATCTTGAAGATTACCCACTCCGATATATGCGAACCAATGTCTTCCAGTTCTCTAAGTGGGTATGTATACTATATTTCCTTCATTGATGATTTCTCTAAGAAGACTTGGGTTTATTTCTTAAAGAATAAAGATGAAGTGTTTGATAAGTTCAAGGAATTCAAAGTCTTGATAGAAAATCAAACAGATAAGAAGATTAATACTTTTAGATATGATAATGGCATAGAATTCACGTCAGGTGATTTCAAGAAGTTATGTAGTGATTCAGGGATTAAGAGGGAGTTGATTGCTCCTTACAATCCACAACAAAATGGAGTTGCAGAAATAAAGAATAGAACTATCATGGAAGCAGCACGGGCAATGCTTCATGACCAAGACCTTCCTATGCATCTGTGGGCAGAAGCAGCTAGGACAGTTGTATATGTACAAAACATAACACCTCACAAGATACTTGACAATAAGACACCAGAAGAAGTCTTCTCTGGTAAGAAACCATAAGTAAGCCATCTCAGAATATTTGGCTGTCCAGTATACACACACATTCCAAAAGAAAAGAGAACAAACCTAGATCCTTTAGGAAAGAAGGGCATCTTTGTGGGTTACAGTGAAAACTCGAAGGCTTACAGAATATACTTTCCAGGGTTCAAGAAGATTGACATCAGCAGGGATGTAACATTTGATGAAGACTCAGCATACATCAAATCAAGGAAGACATCTGTTGAAGACCATGAAGAACCAAAGGAAACCAGATTTCAAGACACCACTATGAATGAAGCAATTCCAGAAGTAGATCATCAAATTGAAGATCCACAAGAACCTATAGATCCACCCCGTGAGAAGAACTCTCACAAGAGGAAACCTGCATGGGTTAGAGAGCTCATTCAGGATGCAGAAAGGTATGGCATTCCAGAAGAAGAACACAGAGAAAGGAAGAGGACTAGATGACATACCAGTTATGAACAAAGAACCTTCCAGATATGAAGAAGTAGTGAAAAAGAAAGAATGGAAGGATGCCATGGTCGAGGAATATCAATCGATCATGAAGAATGATTTTTGGGATGTGGTCCCAAGACCTGAAGGGAAGTCTGTTGCGACTTCCAAGTGGATCTATAAGATCAAGCATGTTGCAGATGGTAGCATAGAGAAATACAAAGCAAGATTTGTAGCTCGTGGCTTCTCCCAAAAAGAGGGAATAGACCATGAAGAGACTTTTTCTCCTATAGCCAGATACACTTCCATCAGAACAGTACTTGCTCTGGCTGCAGTGATGAAGTGGAAGATACACCAGACGGATGTCAAGACAACCTTCTTGAATGGTGTAGTCGAAGAGGAAGTATATGTGGAGAAGCCACTCAGTTTTGAGACACATGACAGGAAGTCATATGTGTGCAGGTTGAAGAAATCCTTGTATGGCTTGAAGGAAGCTCCTAGAACTTAGTATGGTAGGATGGATAGTTTCCTATCCAGTTTGGGCTTTACCAAGAGTAAAGCAGATTCCAACCTTTACTATAAGGTTGAGGAAGGAAATCCTGTGATACTAGTACTATATGTGGATGACATGTTTGTTACAGGTGAGGATGGGTTGATTGCCGATACCAAGAGGAAGCTTGATGCCAAGTTCGAGATGAAGGACTTGGGGATGATGCATTACTTTCTAGGCATGGAGGTGTGGCATAGTGCAGATGGGATCTTCCTTGGACAAGGGAAGTATACAGTAGAGATCTTGAAGAGGGTTCGGGATGATGGAATGCAAGGCCACAGTCACACCTATGGTATCAAACCTGAAGCTTCTGTGTGATGCTTCATTTGATCAGGTTGATGTCACTATGTATCGTCAGATGATTGGGTCCTTGATGTACCTGATGAATATGAGACCAGATATTTTCTTTGCAGTGAACACATTGATCCAGTTCCTAACGAATCCCAGAGGTGTTCACCTGGTTGTTGTAAATCATTTTCTGAGGTACCCGAAGGGTACAGTTGACTATGGGCTCAAGTATGATGAGAATCAAAAGTTTAACCTGTAGGGTTATGTTGATTCAGATTGGGCAGGCAGTGCTGCAAATAGGAAGAGCAATTCTAGGTGCTGGTTCAATATGGGATCAAGTGTGATCTCTTGGTTTATTAGGAAGCAGTCCTGCGTAGCACTAAGTACAGCTGAGGCAGAGTATGTTGCAGCTTGTTCGGCTAGTTGTGAGGTAGTATGGTTGAGGAAGCTACTGTCTGAGTTATTTGATCTCCCGTTGGATGCTACTGGTATCTATTGTGACAACCAGAGTTGTGTGAAGCTGTCTGAGAACCCAGTATTCCATGATAGGTCAAAGCACATTGAGATCAAATATCACTATATCATGGATATGGTGCAGAGAGGAGCAGTGAAGCTCCTGTATGTTGCTACAGATGAGCAGGTTGCAGATGTGTTGATGAAACCACTAGCCAGAGTGAAGTTTGAGTACTTCAGAGAGAGGCTTGTTGTTCTTCAGATTGAAGATACTTCGAGGAAGAAGTGATGGGACACATTTGAAGAAGCCATTCCAAGCATGGTGAGAGGAGGATCCTTCCCATGGCTATGGATGTAAGCGTTATGTGATGAGCATCAGGATGATGCTCCAGTTACTTCTTTGTATATGCATCAGGTGGATGCTTTGTATGATTAGTTGGATCATGTATCTGTATATGCATCGGGTGGATGCTTTGTATGATCAGTTGGATCATGTATTTGTATATGCATTAGTTGGATGCTTTGATCAGTTGGATCATGTGTTTATATATGCATCATGTTGGATGCTTGATATGATCAGGTGGATCATGTATTTATGTATGTATCAGGTAGATACTTGGTATGCATAAGGTGGATGCATTGTATGATCAGGATGATCATGGATGATGAGCTTCAGGAAGTTGCTCCAGATGATATGCATCAGGACGATGATCAGGATGATCATGTGTGATGAGTATCAGGACGATGCTCTGGATGATATGCATCAGGACGATGCTATGATGATGATAAGGATGATCATGTACACCAGGATGATGTATGATGAGTATCAGGTTGATACTCTGTGTCCGTGGATAGGTTGTGTAGGTAGCATAGAAAAGATCCTCAAGATCCGGACAGGTAGAGCGGTGTGCTCGTAATAGCCTGGGATATAGAGATTCAGACAGGTTGAGCAGTAAGCTCATAAACAAGTCCTAGGATGCTCTTTCGAGGTTTTGCTACTAGAGGCATGTAATCAGCCCTAGAGATCCGAGAGGTTGAGCAGTAAGCTCGTAATCAGTCCTTGGATGCTCTTTAGAGTACTTGCAGGATGCAAGACACTCTTTAAAGGTTTTGTGGTGTGTGGGGCCACATATAATCAGTCCTGGAGATCCAATAGGTTGAGCAGTAAGCTCGTAATTAGTCCTGGGATGCTCTTTAGAGTTCTTGCAAGATGCAAGACATTCTTTTAATGTTTTGTGACAATCAACATGTAAAAGATCGTATAGTTTGAGCTACATTTTGTTGATGCACGTAATAAGTCCTGGGATCCACAGTATGGCCAATGATGATGAAGACCTACAGGTGGTGGGACTACATCCAGCATGAAAAAGGGATGGCTTTGTAGAACTTCCTATGACGAGCAGATTTCAAAGATAGCCCAGTGATCGAGATGTCGAGTATAGCAGCAGTGATGATGATGCTTCGTGATCCAATGATGTTGATCCAGCTCTAGGATTGAAGACTTGCGCCAATATGTATTGATGACCTATGACGAAAGAATACCTTCCTAGTTAAGAGGGAGTGTTGATGTATTTGTAACTTCGGAAGATATTCTTCCATGTATTACATTTGTACTTTATTGTATATCCCACATAGATGTATTATTCCTCTGTTTGGAAGTGTCGTCATTTGTATTTGTAAGTGTCATCATGTGCATTGAAAAGTGTCGTAATTTGTATTGATGGGTTATTAGACCAACAGTGTGGGGTCAGCCCTGGTTAGCACATGTGGTTGGGTTATTAGGCTTGAGTAGCAAGTCGGCCCCAGTGGATTATTGGTAGGTCAAGTCAGTGTATAAATAGAGAGGTTGTGTCTCTCATTTAGATCATTCACTCACTTCTCAAGCTCGCATAGCTAAGAGAGAAAGTGGTGCACTTGTGGAGGAGGAGGAGAATATGCTAGAGACATCTTATTGGTTTTGATCCTTGTGATCTTGTATTGGGGCTTATCTTATCTCTGATGAAGTTGCGGGGTTTTTCACCTTCTTGGTTTTCCCCGGTGAAACTCTGTGTCTCTTGTGTGCTTGCATTGATGTGTTTATGATTGCTATGCTATACATGTTATTCTCTTAGTGATCCTGAATGATAATGGAATGAAATTATCGAAAAATTAACAATATCCAGATTCAAGTTCCTCAAATTCTGAAAAGTGAGTTCGTTTCAATGGATCTAAACCCGTGATCAAAGTAATTTCCTTCTATCATCACTCTCTTCTCTTTATGAATATTGCATTAATTCTATTTATTTTTAATACGAGGTGATTACATGGCTTATTGAAGTTCACGGGGAAGCCGATTTGAAAATTTGGGGTGTGTCAATCCCTATCATTTTCAAGTCTAGTGATGATGGCTATATTGTGGTGATGGCTCTACTTTGGTTTGAGAATCTCCTATTCTTCCTTCTCTAATGGATTTGAAGGTGGAAACGTTCTCAAAGTCGGTGTCTGAAGGAACTTCAACTTCAAGTAAGTTCAATATTATTTCTCCTTCTCTAAATAATAATATCGTTCTTTTGAAAGGGGATGTTTGGATTAGTTCTTCTAGTGGTCCTCTTGAGGATGTATTATATATTGTATTCATATTGTTGAATAATATAGAGATGATATTTACATCAATTGAGTTATTTCTCTCATGATTCTACTTCAATATTTCTACTTATTTGTGCATACCTTTTAATAAATTCTTGTGAGGACTTCTTTGCTTCTAGATCTAGGCTTATTAGAATTTTATCATGGTATTGAACCTATTTCGAATTACTACATGGTATCAGAGATTAGGGAGCTTAGGGAGATATTGACACTAACAGAAGTGAGGCATGTACCTGAACTTAGGAAGAACTTGATATTAATGGGAGTTCTAGATGTTTTCGATTATAAATTCATAGTTCTAGGTCGAGATATGAATATATCAAAAGGTATCTTGGTTATCATGAAGGTGAACAGAGTTGGGAACCTATATGAACTTGAAGGAAGGACATAAATCAATCTTGCAGCAGCAGCATCAGTTGGTGCAGTAGACTCCACTCGTTTATGGCATCAGCGATTAGGTCATCTGAGCGAAAAAAGAATGAAGGTACTTGCTAATCGAAAATTGCTTCCTAGTTTAAAATCTGTAGATTTGAAGTTTTGTGAGCATTGTATTTATGGTAAACAAGCTAGACAAAAATTTAAATATGGAAAACACATCAGTAAAGGTATCCTAGACTATATTCATTTTGATCTATGGGGTCCATATTCTAAAATCTCTTATATGGGGGATCATCATATTTCATCAGTTTTAGAGATGATTACTCGAGGAAAGTATGGATCTACTTATTAAAGAGAAAAACTGATGTTTTCGATATATTCAAGTAGTTCAAAGCTTGGGTTGAAAAAAGCACTAGCAGGTTCATTAAATGTCTTAGAATAGATAATGGAACTGAATTTACTTCTAAGGATTTTGATAATTATTGCAATAAGGATGGGATCGAGAGACATACAACCACTGCTTACACTCTGCAGCAGAACAGTGTTGCTGAATGCATGAACATGACTCTTCTTGAAAGATCAAGGAGTATGCTTAGTAATGCAAAGTTGTAGCAGGAATTGTGGGGAGAGGCATTGCTTACAGCTTGTTACCTGGTCAATCGATCATCATCAACAACAATTGACTACAAAATTCCAGAAGAGGTATGGACAGGTCAACCATGTGATTATTCTAACCTTAGAGTATTTGGTTGTGAAGGCTATGCACTTATTCCGAAAAATCAGAGTTCCGAACTAGATCCTAAATCAATAAAATTGATATTTGTTGGATATGGTGATGGTATTAAGGGATATAGATTATGGAATCATATTGCCCACAAAATCATCATAAACAGAGATGTAATATTTGATGAATTTTCTCTATCAAATTTAGATGTAAGTAATGATTTGAAATAGGTTAATGTACCATATTTACAACAAATTTAGTTTGATACTCAGTCATCTATGAGGAGGAATCATGAGGATGTCCATGAGGAGGATATTCGTAAGGAAACTCCTCAGGAGGATGAGAAGACGGAAACATATCAAGAAATAAAGGAAATGCCACAGCAAACTCTACAAAGATCTACATGGGTCAGAACTTTTCCAAAGAGGTATGATGATTTTATCACATATGTTGCTTTAATTTCTCATGAAGGAGAACCTAGTAGTTATCAGGAAGCATTAGAAGTGCCTGACAATGACAAATGGAAATTTGCAATGAAAGAAGAAATGGATTCTTTGGAAAAGAACAAAACATGGGATCTTGTGGAACTTTCTGAGAGTAGGAAAGTGGTTGGTTGCAAATGGGTGTACAAATTGAAGAAAGGAGTTTATGACATTGTTCCAATGTACAAGGCCAAACTGGTTGCAAAAGGGTTTTCTTAGAAAGCAGGTATTGACTTTCATGATATTTTTTCACCAGTTGTGAAACTTGTTTCTATTAGAATTCTATTAGCACTAGTTGCCTTATATGATTTGGAGTTAGAGCAGCTAGATGTCAAGACAACTTTCTCACATGGAGATTTAGATGAAGAAATTTTCATGGAACAAGAGGTTTGTTTGCAAGCTCAGGAAATCATTGTATGGCCTGAAGTAGTCTCCCGGGCAATGGTACAAGAAGTTTTATTCTTTCATGGTGAGCCATAATTTTACCAGAAGTGAGTATGACATTGTGTGTACTTTAAAAATTGGAAAATGACATGTTCATTATTTTGGTATTATATGTTGATGATATGCTTGTAGCAAGCAAAAGCATGGTTGAAATCAGCAAGTGAAAGGCTCAGTTGCTAGGACGTTTGATATAAAGGATCTAGGACTAGCAAATCACATCTTGAGCATGCAGATACACAGAGAGAGGGAAAATTGCAAGCTCTGGTTATCACAAAATAATTATGTGGACAAAATACTTCAGATATTCGATATGAATAAGGTCAAACCAGTTGATATCCCTTTAGCTTCTCATTTCAAGTTTTCTTCAAGTTTGAGTCCTAGTAGTGATGAAGAAAAGCAGTATATGTCTCGTGTACCATATGCTAATGCAGTAGGAAGTTTGATGTATGCGATGATAAGTACAAGACCATATATTTCACATGTCATTGGTGTTGTTAGTAGATACATGGAAAATCCAGGAAAAGAGCATTGGGAAACAGGGAAATGGGTGCTTCGGTATCTTAGAGGCACAAGCAATTATTGTATCACCTTTGATGGTTGTAGTGATGAAGTCTGTGGTTATGTTGATTTTGATTTTGTAGGTGACTTGGACAAGAGTCGATCCACTTCAGGTTATTTCTTTACACTTGCAGGTGGAGCTATTAATTGGATGTCAAAGCTTCAAAATATTGTTTCTTTATCCACTACAGAGCCAGAGTATATATATGCTTCACGTGCTTGCAAAGAGGCAATTTGGTTAAAAGGTTTTCTGGGTGAGTTAGGAAATTTTCATAACACTATACAAGTTTTATGTGATAGTCAAAGTGCTATTCATTTGGCTAAAAATCCGTCTTATCATAGTAAGACAAAACACATTCCTATAAAATACCATTTTGTAAGACATGTTATTGATGAAGGTGGAGTGGTTCTTAAAAAGGTCCACACTCAAAAGAATATTGCAGACATGTTCATGAAACCAGTTACTTTAGAGAAGTTGCGGTGGTGTTTATCTTCTCTAGGCTTGCATGAAAGATGATGAACACAGCAATGAGAAAAGTATTAGGTAAATTGTTGTCAAGGTGGAGATTGTTGGAAATAGGTGACAACCAATTCTTCTGGTCAATATGTAATGGTTTAACCGAGTAACTAATTTTGGTCAGTTATGAGTAACTGTGTAAGAAATATTATGTATTTCTTGTATTCTCGTAGGAGAAAATATTGATGAGAGCCAGAGGAGAAAAGGCCGTAGTAATATTCATGTTTGAACAATAAGAGAACTGATACCATTACTCTGTGGATGTTTCCCTCTCGAGGGTTTTACCACGTAAATCTCTGTGTACATTTATGTGTTTGCCATTATTTTCTTTCTCGTTTAATTTCTTCCGTTGCATATTATTTTATGTGGTTGCTTGATCCAACACAAAATAAATTCAACAATATAGAAAAAATGTTATTTAGCAAGTGAATGAACCAATTATCATCTATTTGGCCTCCTTCGATCGACAATTGTAAAAAATGTTTGGCGAGATAGCTCTGATTTCTCATTCAATTTGGTGCAAATTTAAATGTGAAGAGCTCCCAGATGAAACATTTTTAGTGCAAGAAAAGAGCAACCCATTCGTTGAAATGAAGCTCTAGATTTCACAAATTTATAATTGTAGAGGATTTCCTATTATGACTATGTTGTTAGAGGATCCCCAAAAATCTCGTTATGCAGGCATGGATTTTGAGAATTGGGATCACAAACTTGGAGGATTTGTAGTAGGAAATCCTGTAAATGCCAAAACTATTGAATTTGTTCGCATTGGAATTGGGCAGAGAATACTCCAATTGAAAGAAAGGTCTATGTATTCAGATTATCCTTCTTAATTGGTGTAGCAAAATATCAAGCTCTATATTTCCCGGAGTCCAATTATTATAGAATATATTTTGAAACCTAACTTTAAAGGGAAACATTCAGTTCCCTAGAAAGCCTAGGTTTACACCTTCCATTTATTGTTTGTTTTCTAGTCTGGGTTTACACCTTCCATTTATTGTTTTTTTTTGGGAGAGGAATTGAGTATGCTTGCACATTAATATTTCACCATTTCTGGAAGAAATTGGCTATGGGCATTGGTTTACTATTATGCACTTGAGAGGTCTCCTCTCTTCGTAGGATGATTTTCTTCAACCGACATGTTGACTTCTTCTTGAATTCAATGCAAACTACAAAAACTCAAAACTCAGTAAGCTTGGGGTTGTGCTGCATCGTCTTTCACTCTACCATATCCAATTTATTGGTGATTTTCTTTTGAACACTCGAAAAAGCTATAGTAAAAGACCCGATTATAAACTACTAAAAAATGAAAACACTTTATAACTGCGATCGCTCCAAGAATCAATGTTGGATTCCTTGATCTCATAATCGCTTGAATCACTGTCTTCTTGAGGAGTTGTCCCGAGGTATCAAATTTTAAATTCAAAATGTAAACAAAGTTTAAGGAAAAAAAACAATGTGATCAAACTCTCATGTAAAATTTGTCAATAAATGTGCGCTAAATTTTTATTATGCGGATAAATAGATTTTGCAGTGAAAAACAAAAAAAATTGCGTTTACCCTGTATAGAAAATAGTTGCATTTCATTAAGTCGGATGTGAATATCAGCCATCAATGACATAGAGACAAAAATTGTGTAATAGAACCTTGAACTTATATCGGGGAGAGGATCCAGTTGTGGTGCGGGGTCCACTCGGCCACGTCGGAGGACACCCAACAAGCCACGTTCGATGTATGACAAGTGGCCACAACATACCAACACATGTCCACCAACTGCCCATATCGCTTCTTAGGTTTTTGGACGGGTTTAGGGTTACCGTTTTGTCATTCTGTCGGGGCTTGTCCACCACCCCGTGTGATGTTTCTTGGGTCCCGTGTGTGGCCATTCTGCCACCCCAGTACTGGTCCTTCGGGGTTCCACTGCCCACGTTGTACATGATGGAGCGAAGGTGGAGCATATTTGAACCTTAACCTTCTCACCCTGTGCTGCTTGTTTGGTTCGGTGGGATGCCATTTGTGGTGCGGCCTGCTCTGCATTTTGGGCGGTGATCATTGTCATTCAGTTCGGTGGGTTTTCATTTGTGCGCGCCCTGCTCTGCGTTTTGGGAGGCCTACCTCAGTTTTTTGTTCAGTGGGATGCCATTTATGTGCGGCCAACTCGACGTTTGGCGACTTTGGGTTCATTCCATGGAGGTTGGTGACTGTGGCTTCATTCTGCGGAGGTTGGAGGTTGGCGACTATGGGTTCATTCCGTAAAGGTTGGCGATTGTGGGTTCGTTCCGCGGAGGTTGGTGACTGTGGGTTGTTATGTTCATTCGAGGTGGTTGACACCGGCGGGTTCGACGGGCCTCCAGGACGGCCATCCTACAACCTCTAGGGTTTAATCCTACCAGCATCTGCATAGTATTTATCAACACTCCACATCACCTCGCGGATGATTTCCTTATTCCTTTCTATGATTCATAATTTTGTTGTGGGTTGTTATTATCTAGATGTATTGTAATTTCGTTGTGGCTTGTGGCTTGTCTGACTGTTTCGGGCACGGGTTTGTCTACCTACCCTGTTTTTAGGGTTTCTCTAGTTGCGTGGTATGTTTGCAACGAAATATGGTGGGTTTTGTTGTGCTTTTACTGTCTCGTTAATGGTTTTTAATGGTGGCATAGCCCCAACAATATTACATGTTGAACTCTGTTAATGGTTTTTAATGGTGGCGTTGCCTCGGCAATGTGTATGCTTGACATCGTTGGTGTAAACGTTTTTGAGGACCGTGGATGGATATGGTGTTTCTTGATGATTTCAAACCCTATGTGGTTATTGCATATTGTTATGGTTCTTACTCTGTGTGATTGTAATTTGGTGATGCTTCCACCTGTTCGTTTATGGCTAATTATATAGTTGTTAAAAAAATTAATGTTTAGGGTTTTCGGTGGAGGGTTTCGAACCCTGTGTGTTTATTGCATATTGTTTTTTGAATTTGGCATGGTTGACAGTTTTTGGAATTTGATATTTTGTAATAGTTTGGAATTTGAGAGTTTGGAATTTGATAGTTTGTGGAGGGTTTCAAACCTTGTGTGGTTATTGCATATAGTTTTTGGAATTTGCATGGTTGACAGTTTTTGGAATTTGATAGTTTGTAATAGTTTGGAATTTGATAGTTTGTGGAGGGTTTCGAACCCTGTGTGGTTATTGCATACTGTTTTTGGAATTTGGCATGGTTTACAGTTTTTGGAATTTGATAGTTTGTAATAAGTTTGGAATAGTTTGGAATTTGATAGTTTGTGGAGGGTTTCAAACCCTTTGTGGTTATTGCATACAGTTTTTGGAATTTGGCATGGTTGACAGTTTTTGGAATTTGATAGTTTGTAATAGTTTGGAATTCGAGAGTTTGTAGTAGTTTGGAATTTGAGAGTTTGTAATAGTTGGAATTTAATAGATTGTAATAGTTTGGAATAGTGTGGATGAATGCTGGTTGCTTTCAGTGTTGGCAGAAAATATTGTTATGCATGCTTGCAATGCTTATTTTAGACTACTGTAGATTATTGTAGATTATTGCTACCCTAGATTATTATAGCATGGATTATTGGGAGCAATACTGTAATAAGATTTTTGTTATGGTTACTGCAGTTTATATCCATATTGCTGCAAAAATTGCAGCAGTAGGTGTTTGAACTTCATATTATAGTTTGAAGCTGCAAACTCAGAAAATGTTGTGGATACATTGTCATGTTTGTTTATGACAATTCTGAAATTTGTCATGGCCCCTCATTTAGGGTGACTGTTTGTCTTTCTTTTCCTAATTGCTTTGCAATCTTATGTAGTGAACTGATGCATAATCTTGGACACGGTTTAGGTGTTTTTTGGTATATAGTTTAAGCATTTCACACAATTAATGGAGTGAATTTTTCTCAATGTTAATTATGGATTTGAGTTTGTGCATGTTCATTTGTTTGTGGATTTGAGCACAAGTGGAAATTAGATATGGTACTCCAGAGTGTTGTTTGGCTGGTTTGTGCATGTAAGATCAAGGTTGCAAATTAGAATTAAAATAGAAGAGGGCAGCAAGCAATTTGTGACTTAAAACTCCAAACTTAATCCATCAAAACTAACAGTAGGAAACAAACTAAAATTGCAAGTGATAGAGATACCATACATACCAATTTTTGTTTAATTTTTTTTAGTGTGAGTATGTAATGGTTAACTTTCTTAGGTGATTGTGCTATTAGCTTCCTTAGTATGTTCTTGTCATTAAGCACAGTAATGGGAAGCTTGTAGCTCATGCCCAATAAGATAAATACTCGAGACTTGACTACATATCTCCCACAAGTCTTAGTAGTAGATCCACAGGTCTTCAATGGATTCAAAAGATTACATATCCATAGAGTTAGAGGGATATGATGGATTTGCCAATAATGCAATAATCAACTTAATTCCAACTTTGATATAGGTTCAAATTTTATGGTTTTCCTTTTACCTTTTAAACCTCCTTGAATGAGCTTGTGAAAGGAGTGTTGCTAGGAGTTAGGGAAAAAAAATAATAGTTGGATTTTGTAGCTGTTGTCAACATTCATAGAATGGAAAACAAACATAAATAAATAAAACCTGCTCATTTACAATAATAAAACAATTGCACTTTATATTAATAGAACTAAAATACAAATACAATGCCTTTATTTGTAGTAGATGTCGATGCCTAGGATTTGAAGTCTGTATGAAAGCCATCACCTAGGTTTTAGGTTCTATTCATCCACTAGCATTCATCCACACTATTCCAAACTATTAAAATCTATTAAATTCCAACTATTACAAACTCTCAAATTCCAAACTACTACAAACTCTCGAATTCCAAACTATTACAAACTATCAAATTCCAAAAACTGTCAACCATGCCAAATTCCAAAAACTGTATGCAATAACCACAAAGGGTTTGAAACCCTCCACAAACTATCAAATTCCAAACTATTCCAAACTTATTACAAACTATCAAATTCCAAAAACTGTAAACCATGCCAAATTCCAAAAACAGTATGCAATAACCACACAGGGTTCGAAACCCTCCACAAACTATCAAATTCCAAACTATTCCAAACTATTACAAACTATCAAATTCCAAAAACTCTCAACCATGACAAATTCCAAAAACTATATGCAATAACCACACAAGGTTTGAAACCCTCCACAAACTATCAAATTCCAAACTCTCAAATTCCAAACTATTACAAAATATCAAATTCCAAAAACTGTCAACCATGCCAAATTCAAAAAACAATATGCAATAACCACACAGGGTTCGAAACCCTCCACCGAAAACCCTAAACATTAATTTTTTTAACAACTATATAATTAGCCATAAACGAACAGGTGGAAGCATCACCAAATTACAATCACACAAAGTAAGAACCATAACAATATGCAATAACCACACAGGGTTTGAAATCATCAAGAAACACCATATCCATCCACGGTCCTCAAAAACGTTTACACCAACGATGTCAAGCATACACATTGCCGAGGCAACGCCACCATTAAAAACCATTAACAGAGTTCAACATGTAATATTGTTGGGGCTATGGCACCATTAAAAACCATTAACGAGACAGTAAAAGCACAACAAAACCCACCATATTTCATTGCAAACATACCACGCAACCAGAGAAACCCTAAAAACAGGGTAGGTAGACAAACCCGTGCCCGAAACAGCCAGACAAGCCACAAGCCACAACGAAATTACAATACATCCAGATAATAACAACCCACAACAAAATTACGAATCATAGAAAGGAATAAGGAAATCATCCGCGAGGTGATGTGTAGTGTTGATAAACACTATGCATATGCTGGTAGGATTAAACCCTAGAGGTTGTAGGATGGCCGTCGTGGAGGCCCGTCGAACCCGCCGGTGTCAACCACCTCGAATGAACATAACAACCCACAGTCGCCAACCTCCGCGGAACGAACCCACAATCGCCAACCTCCACGGAATGAACCCATAGTCGCCAACCTCCAACCTCCGCGAAATGAAGCCACAGTCACCAACCTCCATGGAATGAACCCAAAGTCTCCAAACGCCGAGTTGGCCGCACATAAATGGCATCCCACTGAACAAAAAACTGAGGTAGGCCTCCCAAAACGCAGAGCAGGGTGTGCACAAATGAAAACCCACCGAACTGAATGACAATGATCACCGCCCAAAATGCAGAGTAGGCCGCACCACAAATGGCATCCCACCGAACCAAACAAGCAGCACAGGGTGAGAAGGTTAAGGTTCAAATATGCTTCGCCTTCGCTCCATCATGGGGGTTCCACTGCCCACGTTGTCCGCATACAGTTTTTGGAATTTGGCATGGTTGACAGTTTTTGGAATTTGATAGTTTGTAATAGTTTGGAATTCGAGAGTTTGTAGTAGTTTGGAATTTGAGCGTTTGTAATAGTTGGAATTTAATAGATTGTAATAGTTTGGAATAGTGTGGATGAATGCTGGTTGCTTTCAGTGTTGGCAGAAAATATTGTTATGCATGCTTGCAATGCTTATTTTAGACTACTGTAGATTATTGTAGATTATTGCTACCCTAGATTATTATAGCATGGATTATTGGGAGCAATACTGTAATAAGATTTTTGTTATGGTTACTGCAGTTTATATCCATATTGCTGCAAAAATTGCAGCAGTAGATGTTTGAACTTCATATTATAGTTTGAAGCTGCAAACTCAGAAAATGTTGTGGATACATTGTCATGTTTGTTTATGACAATTCTGAAATTTGTCATGGCCCCTCATTTAGGGTGACTGTTTGTCTTTCTTTTCCTGATTGCTTTGCAATCTTATGTAGTGAACTGATGCATAATCTTGGACACGGTTTAGGTGTTTTTTGGTATATAGTTTAAGCATTTCACACAATTAATGGAGTGAATTTTTCTCAATGTTAATTATGGATTTGAGTTTGTGCATGTTCATTTGTTTGTGGATTTGAGCACAAGTGGAAATTAGATATGGTACTCCAGAGTGTTGTTTGGCTGGTTTGTGCATGTAAGATCAAGGTTGCAAATTAGAATTAAAATAGAAGAGGGCAGCAAGCAATTTGTGACTTAAAACTCCAAACTTAATCCATCAAAACTAACAGTAGGAAACAAACTAAAATTGCAAGTGATAGAGATACCATACATACCAATTTTTGTTTAATTTTTTTTAGTGTGAGTATGTAATGGTTAACTTTCTTAGGTGATTGTGCTATTAGCTTCCTTAGTATGTTCTTGTCATTAAGCACAGTAATGGGAAGCTTGTAGCTCATGCCCAATAAGATAAATACTCGAGACTTGACTACATATCTCCCACAAGTCTTAGTAGTAGATCCACAGGTCTTCAATGGATTCAAAAGATTACATATCCATAGAGTTAGAGGGATATGATGGATTTGCCAATAATGCAATAATCAACTTAATTCCAACTTTGATATAGGTTCAAATTTTATGGTTTTCCTTTTACCTTATAAACCTCCTTGAATGAGCTTGTGAAAGGAGTGTTGCTAAGAGTTAGGGAAAAAAAATAATAGTTGGATTTTGTAGCTGTTGTCAACATTCATAGAATGGAAAACAAACATAAATAACTAAAACCTGCTCATTTACAATAATAAAACAATTGCACTTTATATTAATAGAACTGAAATACAAATACAATGCCTTTATTTGTAGTAGATGTCGATGCCTAGGATTTGAAGTCTGTATGAAAGCCATCACCTAGGTTTTAAGTTCTATCAAGCCCTCATCATGCTTGACTGAGGCTGCAAAAAAAGAAAATGCCTTGAAAACAAAATAGCATTTGGTTAGCCTATACACTGGATATCCTATTCTTGAAGAGGTTCGACACCTCCCCCATCATTTCTTGTCGGGTTTCCAATTTGAGACAAATAGGGTGACCTTATTGAGCATGTTTGATTAGGATGGGTGGGGTTGGTGGAAACATATTGAGGCCAATTTACTCCTTGCAACCAAGGAGGAATTGAAAAGACATAGGCCTGACTTGTGCTTGGGACCCCTGGATATAATTGCTGGTGTTGGATAAGATAACATAGAATGGGCCACTGCACTAGTAGGAATAGAGGGGGGGTTTACACCTTCCTGATTATAGCGGCGCATCTGAATGTTGATGAGATCCTGGTAGAATTGTGCACTGTTTGCTAATGATTCTAATGATCCTTTCATCGGTTGTTCTTGTAGTATCATCCATCACATTCCTTTCCTCCATTTCTCATGCATAATTTTGGTTCATCTGTTGCACCTTCCTTGCATCCTTTGCTTGCCTTGCCAACTGTTTCTGGTGCTCTTTTTCTTGTCGATTAGACTCTCTAGCAATCCTTTTCTGTTCCCATTGTCCAGTTGCAATCAACCTTGCTTCCTTCTTGTCCTTTGCAAGATCTTTCTTCCTTTGCTTTAATTCATGCAAAACATGTTTCTTTTCTTCAGATTCAACCAAGAGGCTTATGTACTCTTCTGAAGTGAGTAGTTTTGAACATCGTCCTAGTCGAAGAATGTCTGTATTTCCTTGCTGTCCTTGCGTTGACACTCTCTCCATTGGCAACTTTAGGAATTGGCCAAGCCTTGGTGTGTTCCCTAGCAATGGTTCTTCTGTTATGAGAGGTTCATCTGCTGCAGTATATTCTTCTACTACATCCTGGTTGTCTGTGTTAGGTTCTTTTATCAACCCACCATCAACATAAAAATGGACAATCTCAGTTGGTTGCGAAGGCATGTTCATGCTTTCATCATTGGTGGAACCGCCAATGTGTCTATTCAAGTTCATCATGGTCTCTGCCATCCATGATGGTTGGGATACTTGGGTTGGCATTGTCAATGTGTCAATATTGTTGCCTGGACTATGAAAACCATCGAACACATTTATATGTGCCATAGAATCCACTTGTGTGCTGGCTGCACCACCTAGCCCCATGTTATCTTCAGTTGCTTCATCATTCAATTGTGTAGCGTTAACCTGTTCATCATCATCAGTAGCAGCAACTACTTAGCAGTTTCCTTGAGAAAGGGACCTGTTGTTGTCCACAACATCTACCTCTTGCTGCCCATCCAACTGCTCTTCGACATCCTCAAGATCTTCACCAACCACGTCTTCTTGGCCATCCACATCAAATGCTCAACTACACCCGGTGTCATGCATAAGACCACCATAATTCAATGGCCATATACATATTCACCTAAAGCCAGCCTTGATATTCGAGGATGTGATATAATGGTAATCCACTCCATACTCTTGGGGAGAATCTTTGGCACATTCCTGCTCCCTCTCTTTTCAATGACCCACATGCCACAATTCCTTCCTGCCTGTAACCCTGTCTCATCGCAGTTCCAAATATGGTCTGGAGCGTAAGAGTGTTTCTCATATGTAGAAGAAAGAGTGTCATAGAACTTGGACACAACAGTGGGGCGTATATTCAATGCCCTGTCTCTATCCATGCCCTCTGCAGTTTGTAGCATTAGCTCTGGATGAATGTTTTTGAAACCAACCCACCATGACTTACCTGGAAACCCATCTCTGAATGGGTTTGGCCTCCCCTGACAGATTTGAGCAACAGTTTATTTCAGTTGTATCAACTCTAGCCCATGTCCTAATTCGGCCATCTCCTTACACCACACCACCACCACCTCCTCCTCTTGTTCATTCATGACTGTAAGAGGACCTCTCCTCTTGGTATGGGTCAATCCATTTATCCAGTAATGGATTGACGTGGGTGAAATCCCATATTTTTTGGCCACTGCTCTAACTGAAAACCCCTTGAATTTGACATCGTCAATTGCATCCAGCATGTCTTCTTTTTTCCATCCTCTAATTGCACCGATTTTCTTCGTTGAAATGGCACCTTGCACTATGGAAGATGGTGGCAATATGGGCGATGCTAGCATTGTGGGTGGTGATGGCTCTGTCGTTGATGGTGGAACCACACCATCTCCTATTCCACAGGACCATTCTCAGAATTTGTTGTATCAATGTTGTCATTTGAAACACGCCCTTTCCTCATCTAATGATGTGCATTGTAGCTAGGTACCCCACTTCCCTTGTATTCCTTGTACGACGTGCAATATTGACTCTTGGCATGGCCACGAGAAGTTGCACAATCCATACATGTAACATTTAATAGGGTATTATATCCATTCAATTAACCTATTAGTATTATATATCCTTTTGCAATGGTCAACATGTGAGTAGTATATTATGAACTAGGTAATAGAATGGATATGTGACTGGAATGGACTGTCAATACTTGAAACACTGTGCATACACTTGTGGGTTGTTGATGAATGGTTGAGTCCTGGTTGATCATGAATAGTTTTTTGATACAATTGATTAGTGTGTGCACTGTGATTCATCCCATCAATGGATTTCAGACAATGGATGACAATCAAGAATAATTTTTTTAGATTCTAAAAGAGTGGATTTAGATCTCTGAAAATAGTTAATACAACTTAGAATTAATGGTCACTAAAATCTAGTAATAACTTATCATCATTTCAATAACAAACAATTGTCTTATTTCTAACATTTTCATAATCCAATTCGGTAATCTAAAATGGCATTAAAAATTATAATCTGATTGTAAACGAAATCTGATCTGCTATGCAAGGAAATAGAATGTTTTCATAACCCAATTCGGTAATCTGAAATGACATTAAAAATTTTAATATGATTGTAAAGGAAATCTGATCTGCTATGCAAGGAAATAGAATGGGTCTTTGAAAAGGATAGTTAATGGATACATGTTAATGGATACGTGATAACTTAGATGGTTAATTTAATGGATACATGAAATAAGTGACTGTCAATACCTGAAACTCTGTGCACTTTGGGCTGTTGATGAATGGTTGACACTGTGCACACACGATTAGGCAGTTGATGAATGTTGAGTCCTAGATGATAGATGGCAAACATACTGCTTGAATGATAAATGAATCCAAGGGATGCAAATGGATTCAATTGTGTGCAAAGAGGTTGGTTTATAGTTTTTTATGTTTAAAATGATTGCTTAGGGGAATTGACATGGATTGCAAGGTTAATTATGGGAATGGGAGGCTTGGATTGATTTGGCACCGATCCAAGGGCTGGAGACATCTGTTTGCATGATCCATGTGCTCTTAGTGTGTTTAATGGATGATTTGATTTTGGGTAGCTGGGAATTCGATTAATTCCTCTTTTTGTTGATCCATGTGCTTTGGTTGAGTTTAATGTTTGATTTGATCTTGGATAGCAAATTATGTTTTTCTTATTTAAGAGTTTAATGTGCTTTGGTTGAGTTTAATGCTTGATTTGATATTGGGCAACGAATTACGTTTTGTTGATTTTAGAGTTTAATGGATGATTTGATTTTGGGTTTTCGTAGTTTTGTTGCTCCTTTGGAATTCATGAATTTTAATGAGTGATTTGATTTTTTCAGTGGGTGGGTCATTTATTGAGGTTGCATGTGTGAGTTGTTGATTAGTTCTTGATCAAATGCTGACCCTCCATTCCCCTTGCATGTGCAGGTGGTAATGGGCGATGGAACACCGCATCCTGCTATTTGATTGTTGCTTCACCAGTTGTAGTTCATGGGGTCTGACGTGATGCCCAGGGTGTACTTAGTAGATTAAGCATGATAGGCTATTTTGATGTTATATTTGGTATTAATGTTAAGATAGACTTGGTTCTCAATTGGACTTGATGGTTTGTAATGTTGGCATTAAACGGACTACCCACTGCGGTGAGCTTTAAGCATGGGTGCCTAATGATGGAAGCTAGACTAGGAGCTTACTTTAATTATCAAACCAGGGGACGCACAAACTTTAGAGGCACTAGCACTATATGTTCTCTTCTAGGACAGTCTTTTTCGAAGTTGGGTGTTTGTATCAATGTTTTTAAAGAGCTGCCTAAGAAAGATTAATTGAACTATAAATAGGATTGTTAATCTATGGAAGAGAGATTCCTATGCTAAGAAATCAAATACTGAAAGCAAGAAATCTATGGATAAGAATTTGAATGCAGGAAACAGTAAATCTATTTTTAAGAATTAACTTGCTGAAAATAATAAAAATTATACTATGGAATTGAAATGTCGGGATTTAGCACAGATCTATTCTAAAGTAATGAAAGCTTGATCTTTAATCTAAGGGGTATTTACTGGAAATCAATTGCAAAAACTCAAAGTCTGATCTAACATAAATTAATGATAAGGTTGAATTCAGAATGCCATTATCTAATGCTGCATTTTTAATCAAAACATCTAAGAAGTGAATGTCATCATATAACCAATAAATATTGAAAGAAATCAATCTCTATGAGCAGTCCTAATAATGAAATGAATACATAGGCTTAAAATCTAAATCGCTGCTTCAGAAGTAAATGCAAGTACATAGAGAAATAAGTGTTAAATTATGCTTTGACGGAATGCTAGTACAGGACTACAGACACAGCATTATCATACTACAGAATGCGTTGTAATGAACTACGGAATCAGAAGTGATCAACCACTACAGAAAATCAAATCGTTTTATTTAGACGCTATTTAGAATACTCCCATCTACAATGTAAATTCAACCAATGCACAACACATAATGAGAAATACCTGTACTACGCGATCTCCTGACTTACATGTTGGAGGGGCCCTCTCCAACCAATACTTAGGAGTGAAAAGAACTTATGAACGCTGAATCGTTGATAACATCAAGTATTTATTTAAAATAGAAACTTCATCATTTAAAAACCATGTCTGTAGCACAACTGTCTTAAAAGTTTGAAACGCAAAATAGTAATTCTTCAAAATAGCAGCAGGGGCCTCTCGCTACCCGAGAGGTCCATATTTATAAAATCCTAATGCTTAACCTAACAAAAATTTCTAACTGTCGATTCTCTTTGAACAGGAGTTCATTGTCATGTCCCAAAAGTGGAATTGGGTCACAATGGCCATATTCATTAGTGTTTGTCAAATTGATGCTAAAGGTCAAATAATTGCCACGGAGGGAAATTACTAGTTTCCTAGGTTTGGGGTGGAAGCTTTGGGATTGTGAATAATGGGGATAATAAATGATGTTGGAACATTAGTATGGCATAAATATTTAATAAAGGAGATAAATAAATATATACAAGTGAAAATCAAAGTGGCATTTCATCATGAAGACACATGGAGGAAGTGGGACCCACACAAGCTAGAATGTATGTGCCACATGGAATCCTCTTCTTGCAATTTCGAATCTATGGGAAGCCTAATGTTCTTGGGATGAGTTATAAGTTCAATAATACTTGTCATGAGTCAATGGGGTCGAAACATAGAGTAAGAGTAACTCCCATGGAAGAGGAAGAGGCAATTTGGATCTAGTGAGACACTTGGGCTAGATTCCCTAGCTCTATGACAACAATGATGAAGATTCTATGACACCTATGACACAAATCAGACCTAAAGGCTGACATATGACATATATGACATGTCAAGGCTAAAAATAGACTCCAAGAGGACGCTCAAGGATGTTAGGGAAGCTAATATGCTTCCACATGTGATTTGGTGGAAGTGGGAGACTAGGAATTGTTGTACAAGTGGCGTTCTTTGGAATCTCTATCCAACTTGAATTGGCATGAGTCTCTTGGAAGGAATTCGACCCATGGAGGAAATTAGAACTTTATAAATGTTAGTAACAAAGAATGAAACCATCTTTTGATCATTTGTGGAATTTGCAATTGCATTTTTGAAGAGGGAGAGCTAGTGGATGACTAGTTTCTTGCCTTAGCCAATTTCGAGGGTGAAAGATTCCCATCCAAGTTGGGAATTGGAAAGGCCATTCAGACCTTTCATTTGGAGATTTAATGGAGTCTTTATTTGCAGGTGTAAGCTACAAGGCATCTCATGGTTTCTTCTATTGCAGATCACTCCTTCAACCGTTTCCAGTTTTGATGGCATATTCTTGATCCTTGAGGGAGGGCATTTTTGGTGAGCTATTGTACTCTTTGGAGGAGATTATAATGCCCCATTTATTTTGTAATATGAATTAAATACTATTTTATTCATCTCCAAAAAATTTCAGGTCGAAATTCCAAGTATAAATGTATAAATCTCATTTTAAATGAAAGAACAGTGCCATTTCCCCACTACATTGATGTATAGCATGATAATGCTGATGATTTCGAATGAATGGATGGTTATCTGATACATTTATGATTAATATACTGCCATGGATGTATTTTACAATTTTCATGTACTTTACTTGAGCATTTGAAGTATTTTTACTCAGTTTAATTGCATTGGGAGAAGAAATAGTGCCATTTCCCCAAGGGTTGAATTGGTGATTTTTGTAGCTGAATGGGAGAGGGTTGGAATAGACATAATAATCAATTAATGATGCAGATGAGAACTTAATAAAATAATTAATACATTACCTACCTCTTTCAGAAATTTGAGTGGGTTTGGAGGCATTTGGGAAGCCATTTCCAGTACTTACCCTAGGGGGATTTGAACCCCAAATTACTAGTAAAATTGCATACTTGGTCCAGAATCTTAAGAGAGTTTGCAGAGGTCTTTTGGTGTCCATATCTTATTCCTGAACATCATTTTCAATTCCTAATAATCTCATACACCTTCCTTGAATATTTGAAGGCATTTGGAGTCAATTTGAGACCTAGAGACCAATACTAGTCAAAGGGAAATTACTAGTAAAGTTCCCTACATTGGCCAGAAGTGAAAGAGGATTTGCAGAAGTATTTTAAAGGTCCAAAAGAATCCATGAAACACATATTTATGTTATAACATCATCCATATACCTTCTAAGAATATTTGGGAGCAATTGGAGCAATTTGGGGACCTAGAGCTCAAAACTAGTCAAAGGTCTAACTAGGGAAAACAAAGTGAAAAATTGCCATTTTAATAAAATTCCTAACAAGGGACATTACAGTGGTATCAGAGCATGGTCCTTAAACCTGTGGATTAGGTACATACATTCAAGAATAATTGGCATCTATGTCTTACTATTATGATGAATCCTATGAGTACAATTCTTATGAGGAATATGTAGATGCTTATGAGCAATATGAAGCAAAATTTGAATGGTACGAGGAAGAGGTGCCATCATGCAACAATTCTTACAATTTCAAGAGAAATGAAGATTATTCTTATGACTTTAAATATGATGAATATGAGTGTGTCACACCAACCAAGGATAATTCTATGAGTGAGTTCAAAAGATGGAGAGCAACATATAAAACCTTGCCCCAACAATATAAAACATATCAAGAATATCTTGCTTGGAGCAAAAATACACAAAATGCCATGTCTTTTGAGTACTATGTTGAACATGTTTTTGAAAATAGGCCCAAAAATGAAGATGTGGATTTAGTAAAGAAAGTTTTATGCCCTTCTTGTAAAGAACCTTGGAGTGAGTATCATACATGTGTGCATGAAATTATGTCCCACTTGAGGAGAGCTTTTGGGAATTCTTCAAAAAGAGATTCCAAAGATATTGATCCTAAGGAAAACAAGGGGAAAAATGCATCAGCTTGCTTGAAGGAGAAAAATGAAGAGACATCACAAGAGCATGAAGAAGATTCTATTGAAAATATGGAAGATCATTTCGAGACACCTTCTAGTTTAGACACAAACCAAAGAGCATCTACTGATGGATGCTTAAACTATGAAGGAGTACCTATTGATGGGTGCTCACAACTCAATGTTGGTGACATAGAGATCACTTTTGAAAGTGTTGCTTCAAGCCCAAGTTCCATTAAGCATGATAATCAAGAACTTGTAGCAGTTGAAGAAGAACCAAGATCAACTTCCCCATCACCACTTGAGCTTCATGAAGTTGGTCCAAGCAAAAATGAAGAAGAAGAGGAGGTTCATTTGCAAGAGCCTCATTTTCTTGAAGGGTCCTTAAAGATGAATGAAAAGAATATCCAAGAGTCCCTCAACATTCTCCATGGCAATCAAGCTTTGGTGTCAAATTCTTGTTGGAGAGCTACTTCATTGGAGGAAACATCCTTCCTTGAAGACATGGAGAATATTCAAAGAGCAATGTGCCACATCAAAGATTGTCAAATGATAGATTGTTTGGAGGATTCTCATGACATGGTGGATCATGAGAAATGTGAAAATTTGAATTTTCTTGATGTGTTTGAAGATGAACTTGAAGAGTTCCAAACACTTGATGTGGTGGAAGAGGAACTTGAATTGTTTCTTGATGAAGGTTATGCAATTTTTAAAGAAGAGCATGATTCCTCTACATTGGAACCAATCTATGACAAAGGTTTCACACTTTTGAAGGAGCTGCATGATACTACCCATATGGATCCTTTCCATGATGAAACTTCTGCACTTTTTGATCATTTGTGTGAGTTAGTTCATTCTCCTACATCCTACAATTCCATGTTTTCCAGCATTAGTCTCAATGAAGTATGGGTGAAAGGGTTCTTTTTTATGGTGCCACATGAGGAGTATGGAACTCCTAGATTTACCTTTTATGATGACATGGTTGGAGAACATTCTTATTCACATTTGCAGCAACATTATTTGTCACTTTATGGTGATGCAAATCTACATGGATGCACCTATGATATGCATTTGAGTCACTTGAAGACTCATGGTTTTTCTTGCTCAACACTTGATTCATTTGACGTTGGAGGAACTTATCCAACACTTGGGTGAATAGATTTATGATTAGAGAACATTTTTGTTGGAAGCCACATACTTTGTTATATATTTATGATTCTCACATTCAGGGATGTATGGGTGAGACTTCTTTGAGTCATTTGAAGTCTCCTTGTTTTTTCTGCTCATTATTTGGTTCAGATTTTAGTGGAGATTCTTCATTCACTTCTTGGATGAAAGAATACATGGGTGAATATTTTGATGCATATCACATCCTTTTGGAGTAGCATTATAGGACATGGGATCCTCACCTATGTCATTGGAGTAGATTTGATGGGCCACTTGAATATTGTATTCACTTTGAAAATGGTGGTCTACTTGCTTGGAGGTATAAGCACATTCATGACTCTTTGATGAAGCATCTCCTTGATGTACATTTTCATTATGTTGTTATGTACTTTGATGATATATTTTTGGTACTCATGATGTTTGGAAGAATGCATACAAAAAAATGGGATCCAGGAATCATCTTATCTAATGGTGTGGTTTGGAGAGCACTCTTAATTGTTGGGGTGCAATACAAGCAATGGGACCCTGGAATAATTTTTGTTTCATTGGTTTCAATTTTTTTTGGGAAACAAGCAGTATGGGAGATGGATTTCCCACTTAATAAAGTGATTTTTATCAGAGTAGTGCAGCAACAAGCATGGTGGTTTCTCTCTAAAATCTTCATGGAAACTCAAAGACTCAAGGTTGGGCAACTTCAAAAAATTATACAGAAAGCAGGTTCTTCAACACCCATGTTTGAAATTGCTTGAGGACAAGAAATATTGGGAAGGGAGGATTTGTCATGTCCCAAAAGTGGCATTGGCTCACAATGGTGCAATCACAATGGCCATATTCATTAGTGTTTGTCAAATTGATGCTAAAGGTCAAATAATTGCCAAGGAGGGAAATTACTAGTTTCCTAGGTTTGGGGTGGAAGCTTTGGGATTGTGAATAATGGGGATAATAAATAATGTTGGAACATTAGGATGGCATAAATATTTAATAAAGGAGATAAATAAATATATACAAGTGAAAATCAAAGTGGCATTTCATCATGAAGACACATGGAGGAAGTGGGACCCACACAAGCTAGAATGTATGTGCCACATGGCATCCTCTTCTTGCAATTTCGAATCTATGGGAAGCCTAATGTTCTTGGGATGAGTTATAAGTTCAATAATATTTTTCATGAGTCAATGAGGTCGAAATATAGAGGAAGAGTAACTCCCATGGAAGAGGAAGAGGCAATTTGGAGCTAGTGAGACACTTGGGCTAGATTCCCTAGCTCTATGACAACAATGATGAAGATGTTATGACACCTAAGACACAAATCAGACCTAAAGGATGACATATGACATATATGACATGTCAAGGCTAAAAATAGACTCCAATAGGGTGCTCAAGGGTGTTAGGGCAGCTAAGATGCTTCCACATGTGATTTGGTGGAAGTGGGAGACTAGGAATTGTTGTACAAGTGGCGTTCTTTGGAATCTCTTCCCAACTTGAGTTGGCATGAGTCTCTTGGAAGGAATTCAACCCATGGAGGACATTAGAAATTTATAAATGTCAGTAATAAAGAATGAAACCAGCTTTTGATCATTTGTGGAATTTGCAATTGCATTTGTGAAGAGGGAGAGCTAGTGGATGACTAGATTCTTGTTTTAGCCAATTTCGAGGGTGAAAGATTCCCATCCAAGTTGGTAATTGGAAAGGAAATTCAGACCTTTCATTTGGAACTTTAATGGAGTCTTATTTGTAGGTGTAAGCTACAGGGCATCTCATGGTTTCTTCTATTGCAGCTCACTCCTTCAACCGTTTCCCGTTTTGATGGCATATTCTTGATCCATGAGGGAGGGCGGTTTTGGTGAGCTATTGTACTCTTTGGAGGAGATTATAATGCCCCATTTATTTTTTAATATGAATTAGATACTCTTTTCTTCATCTCCAAAAATTTTCAGGTCTAAATTCCAAGTATAAATGTATAAATCTCATTTTTAATGAAAGAACATTGCCATTTCCCCACTACATTGATGTATAGCATGATAATGCTGATGATTTCAAATGAATGGATGGTTATCTGATACATTTATGATTAATAGACTGCCATGGATGTATTTTAAAAGTTTCATTTACTTTACTTGAGCATTTGAAGTATTTTTACTCAGTTTAATTGCATTGGGAGACGAAATAGTGCCATTTCCCCAAGGGTCGAATTGGTGATTTTTGCAGCTGAATGGGAGAGGGTTGTAATAGAGATAATAATAAATTAATGATGCACATGAGACCTTAATAAGATAATTAATACATTAACTACCTCTTTTCAGAAATTTGAATGGGTTTGGGGGCATTTGGGAAGCCATTTTCAGTACTTACCCCAGGGGGATTTGAACCTTAAATTACTAGTAAAATTGAATACTTGGTCCAGAATCTTAAGAGAGTTTGCAGAGGTCTTTTGGTGGCCATATATTATCCATAAACATAATATTAAAGTCTTAATATCATTCATACACCTTCCTTGAATATTTGAAGGCATTTGGAGTCAATTTGAGCCCTAGAGACCAATACTAGTCAAAGGAAAATTACTAGTAAAGTTCCCTACATTGGTTAGAAGTGAAAGAGGATTTGAAAAATTATTTTAAAGGTCCAAAAGAATCCCTAAAACACATATTTATTTCATAAAATCATCCATATACCTTCTTAGAATATTTGGGAGCAATTGGAGCAATTTGGGGACCTAGAGCTCAAACTAGTCAAAGGTCTAACTAGGGAAAAAAAGGTGAAAATTTGCCATTTTAATAAAATTCCTAACAAGGAACATTAAATTCATTCTCTACAGCTCAAGAAAAAGACACTGAGTTTGGTGATGTTATTCAAGTTCTTCACTGGATTCACGCGTTATCCTTTAGTACACCTACACCTGAAATGGGGACTCATCATCTCCCCCATGCTTGAAGGATTCACCCATCCTTGGGTGACATATTCTGCTCTCTGATGATGTCTCTGATGTCCCACGCTACCACCTTGGGGGTCCCTGCCTGCCTGCGGTAGCCCATACTTTGATCTTCCTTGACCCATGCCCTCCTTTCTTCTTCCTCATTGACCTATTCCTTAATGACCGGAGGAAGAAAGAATGGGGGGTTTAGCCTCATCCCTATTCAACTAAGCTGATTCTTTATCAATGACTCCCTATAGACCTTGGAATTTACGAGAGCATTTTCTAGTCTAGCAGGGGAGTGAAGCTCTTTTATTTTCAGGTCATTTTCCACTCTGTGCCATCTTTGACCAATAGACTCCTAAACCTCCTTATGTGTGCTCTGAAGAGTAAGATCGAAGTGAACCACAGCCCCCTGTTGTTTCTGAAGGAGAATTGGGATCAGTTCCTCATCTATGGTGAAATTTCTATGGTCATAGATTATTCTTTTAGGGTGAGTTACTTCTGCTCTGATCCATAATGGGGTCTGCCATTTTGATGCCACGTAAATGTGGTAGTCCTGAGCTCGTTCAATTTTGTTTTTCATCCAAGAACATAATGCCCTTAATTGGAAATCGCCCATGTAAGGGTTTGGCGACCAGTTGGACGAGCTAGGAGCTATAAAATTTTGTAGGAAAAACTCATTGAGCTGGTCCTTCTCCAACTTTGTGGCATTGAGAGATGCATCCACCAATTCCCTGGTTGTTTTGATTTCTATTGGGAGTCCCTATGCCAACCTTTGGAGCTGGAATTTGCACCACTTTTCTTGTAGGTAAACTACATATATTGCTGAAGGTGGCCTATGCTCCAATAGTTTATTGTATATTTCAGTGGTAGTAGCCAAAACATGCTTCAGTTGAACAATTTGCTGGTCCTTTTTGGCTAGTTCCCCTTGTGCCTCAGCCAACTTTTCTTGAAGCACTGAATTTCTCTGTTCCGCCAGTCTTAGCTCCCCTGCATGATGCATTCTTAAAATTTGTCTTCTCAGATGAGAACGGGGGTGATGTTGTCTGGCTTCCTGATTCATTTTCAATGCCACCAGTTCCTTTCTGAGCTCTTCTAATTCTTCTCGTGCCTCAGCTAGCTGATTAACAACCCCAGGGTTTTCATTATGCTCAGGACGGTCCCCCTGGGGGTTGTCTTGATCTTTTTGTTCATTCCGTTCTTCTTCCTCCTCCTATTCTTCCTGTTCATCCTGCTCCTCTTCTGTGGTGAGATCCCTCTAATCTACCCACTGATCATCATCCCCATCTAACACATTTTGAACTATGGGACTGGGTTCCCTACTCTTGTCCTTGTTTATTCGGATTCTGGATGCTTGTGTGAATCTCTTACTTCTTCTTTTTGGATCTTTTTTACTGGCAGGGATCCCTAGGTTCGTCTTGGGGGATTCATCTCTTGAATGCTTGATTTTCACCAGGGTCTCGGCCACATGGTCCAGGTCAATTTTCCTCTTCACCCCTGATGTAGAGGCGGTTTTGTTCATTGCTCCTGGTGGTATGCTAGCTGTGGTTGTACCCTTCATCCTTTGAACATCTTCAGCGGATACCAACATGAATTCTTCCCATGAAAGCTCTGGTATTTGTGCCTTTCATTCCTCACAAACGATTAACTTGATCAACCCATGATGGGCCAAGGCATCCTCCTTGCCTTTAGCCACCTTCTTGCTCATTTCTGCTAGAGATTGGAGCAGGTAGTATGGAATACTAATGTTGTTGTTTGGTGGATGATGGGTCCTGTGCCTTAATAGCTCTAGAATCCGAAAATGAAAGATGGGGACATAGCTTAACCTACCAGAGCATGTGATGTACTTCTGAACGATTGCAGCCACGTCCTCCCATGGCACTGGCATGGAGAGTATTTTGACTCCATTTTTGTCTTCGTCATAGACCTCTCCTTGCTCGAAAAATGTTGTTTTTTCTTCATGGTTTGCCTCCCTGTCATCCCTACTCCAATGCAAACCTCTCTGTAAGCCAGTGAATTTGGCAATTACATCCTCATCCAACTTTATACGTAACCCCTTCACTCGGGTGATGAACTGTTCATCCTTGATATGTTTAAAATTTTTCACAAACTCTAGAGCCACTCCTGTATTGTACCCTTTCAGTCGAAGGATGAAAGGCATCCATCCTGCACTGCAGATGGTTGTTAATATTCGCAGGTTCTGGTAGATGGCGCTGTGCTCCTCTGGTTCACTTTTCTTGAATCCTTTCATCATCTTAAAATCTCTTCTACAATCGACAAAAACCAACTTTGAATGTTTCTTTTACCTCACTGGTCTGGATTGACTAAAGGCTCGAGGCCAGATTGCTTGCTGTGTGACCACACTCACTTCTGATGGCTTGCTTTCGGGAAGTCCTGAGAGGTTTATTTTCATTTGCAAAAATTGGCTATTTTTTCTTTAACGATCATGCAGCTTTACTTAACTATCCTTCCGCACCTATCCTTTTTATTCTTCACTGTACTTGTTGATTGATCCATTTCTTTTCATAATCAAGCTCTTCATTTCGCTTTATGCTTGTACTTTGTGATTATTGTGAATTATGGTGGTTATATGTAGATTCATCATTTGTTGAAATGACGGGTGTGTGCAATCATGATTTTGTAATCTAAACCTTTCCCTCCAACTTTATTTTAAGCTGTCCTCAGCTTAAAATATAACCGTTTTGGGGATAATGATTTGAACTTAAGAATAAAATGAAAATGTTCAGAGATTACCTTGCTATATTTTGTTAGCATACTTGAGTTCACGATCATCGCTGATTTGTATGCGTGTTGAATGTTGTAGTAGATTTGGTGTAATCTATAGTGATCTTCAGCATGTCAGTAGTTATGTGTGTTGTCGGCATTTTTCTTTATTCGTGCCATTTCTGATTTGACTTTGATAATGTTGTGCATGAATTTGATTGCTTGATGCTGCACTTGGATGAATTTCTGGCTCGCTTGGATAAATGGCAGCCTCGCTTGAATCAATTGCAGGCTCACTTGAGGTAGGGTCAGGCTCTCGTGATCATATGACAGAGTTGATTGAAGAGTGTGCTTGGATTGTGTTTGTAGTGGTAGATAATTTTGCTGGCTCTCTTGAATACATATATGGCTTGCTTGATTGCTGAAAATGTTTGAGACTTTTTAGGCTCGCTTGAATTGTGCTTGATATTTCTCTTTGAAATAGTAATGCTGGATCTTCATAGGGATATACGTGGCCCTATAATTTGGCTTGTTATTTCTCTATCAATTTTATTTTCCTTTCTCTTTTTTCTTTTTCTTTTTTTCTTTTTTTTCTTTTTCTTTTTCATCTTTTTCATTTTTTTTCATTCATTTTTTCAATGCTTTTTCATATTTTCTATCAGCATCAGTTGTTGCTGGTAGAGTACCTGTGTAAACTCTTCTTTTGACTGTGGTTTCTTGTAAAGTTTGAGTCGATGTCCATTCACTATCATGGGAAACTGTTCATCTATTGTAATAATCTTGACTGCTCCATTTTCATAGATGTGCTCAATGATGTAAGGTCCTAGCCATCTGGTTGTTAATTTTTCTTTGAATGTGTGAAACATGGAATCATAGAGTAGTGCCCAGTCACCTTCCTTGAACTTTTTATCTTTTAGGTGCTTGTCATGCCACCTCTTTCTTTGTTGCTAGATGATTTCAGTGTGAGCCAGTGCTTGTTGGCATTTCTCATCCAGTTGATTCAATTTTAGCATGCGTTCTTGTTGTATTTCTGATAGTTCCATGTTTAACTCTGCTGCAATTCTTAGTGTTTTTATTTCAAATTCAATTGGCAGCATGACTTTCTTTCCATATACTAACTCATAAGGTGTGAATTCTGTTGTTGTCTTCCATGTGGTGTTATAGGCCCAAACTGCCTCGCTTAATCTGTCAGCCCAATCTCTTTTGTGGAGTTGGACTGTGTTTGTTAGAATCCTCTCTAATTCTCTGTTGGTGACTTCTGCTTGACCATTTCCTTGAGGGTGATATGAAGAGGAATGTCTATGCATAACCTTATTCTTTTTTAGTAGGTACTCTATTAAGTTGGATGTAAATTGTGGTCCTTGATTAGAAACGAGTTCCCTTGGAACACCAAACCTATGGAAGATTTGCTCAGTAAAAAAATTTGCTACATTGTTTTCATTTGCTGCAGCAAGTGCTGCTGCCTCAGTCCATTTTGTAAGGTAACCTGTGCATACTAGAATGTAGCTCTTTTGATTTAATGATGGGTTGATTGGACCAACGAAGTCAAATCCCCTTTCTCGAATGGTTCTAAGGATATCTGTGTACGAAGAGGCATTTCTTCTTTTTGTGTAGGCTTCCCCATTCTTTGGCAGTCATCACAGTGGGACACATACTCATAAGCATCTTTGTGGAGTGTTGGCCAATAATACCCTATTTGCAAGATCTTGTAGGTTGTCCTCTTTGCAGCATAGTGTCCTCCATAGGGTTCATTGTGAGTGGCATGCATTATGTCATGTACTTCATCTTCCCTAATGCACCTTCTAAGTATCTGATCTGGTCCCTGTTTAAAATGCATGCCCTCTATCCATGTGTATGTGGCACTTTTCCTTATTACTTTTGTCTTTTCTTTATAACTGTAATGTTCTGGAAACTTCCCGGATACTAAATAGTTTTCTATGTCAGCAAACCATGGGCTTCTTGTTGATATGGAAAAAAGGTGTTCATCAGGGAAGTTATCTTTAACCAATTCATTATCTTTTCCATGTGTGATTCTTGACAAAAAGTCGGCTACAACATTATGCTTGCCTGGTTGATCTATTATAGTAATGTCAAATTCTTGTAGAAGTAGCATCCATCTAATAATTCTTGCACTAGTATTAGGCTTGTTCATAAGATATCTGATTGTTGAGTGGTCAGTGTGGATAAAACTTTGGTATTCTGTGATGTAATGCCTAAATTTATTGATTGCATGTATGAGTGCTAAAAATTCCTTCTCTGTGACTGTGTAGTTGAGTTCTGCCCCAGCCAAATTTTTTCTTATATAGTATATGGCGTAGGGTTTCTTGTCTCATTCTTGTCCAAGCACAGATCCAATGGATTTATCTGATGCATCTGTGTGGATGTGAAATGGAATTTCCCAGTTTGGTCCTTGGAGTACTGGTGTTGTGATTGTTTTCTCCTTAAGATTTTCAAATGCTTTCATGCAATTGCTTGTCCATATGAACTCATTGTCTTTTGTGAGATGTGCAAACATTGGGGCAACAATTCTGCTATAATTTTCAATAAAACTTCTGTAGTACCCTATTTGTCCAAGGAAACTTCTTACATCCCTTTGTTTGATAGGTGGTGACATCGTTTTGATTACTGAGACTTTTGCTTGATCAACCTCTATCCCCTCTGTGATATATGATGTCCTAGAACGATGCCTTCTTCCATTAACATCCTGCATTTGTCATTGCTTAGGCACAAGATCATCTCAATACATTTTTTTTAATACTAATTCAAGATTGTTCAATGCCTGCTCAAAGTTTTGTCCATATGGTGTGAAATCATCCATGAAGACTTCCATTTTGTCATTTATAAAATCGAAGAAAATACTCAATATGGCTCTTTGAAATGTTGCTGGGGCGTTACATAAACCAAAGGGTAGGACCCTATAGGCATAAGTTCCCCATGGGCATGTAAAGGTCGTCTTATCTTGATCAGCTGGGTGTATTAAAATTTGGTTGTACCCACTGAAACCATCTAAGAATGAAAAATACTTGTTTCCAGATAATTTATCTGGCACCTAATCTATAAATGGAAGAGGAAAGTGATCTTTCTTGGTTGCTTTATTCAGCTCTCTACAGTCCACACAAATTCTCCATTTGCCTCCTTTTTTAGGTACTATAACTAGTGGTGAGACCCACTCACTGTCAGATATTGGATAGATGAACCCTGCATCTAATAACTTTTGTAGTTCCATTTTGACTATGTCTTTCAATGCAGGGTTCAACCTTCTTTCTGGTTGCCTGATAGGAGTAGAACCTTCTTTGATGTAAATGTAGTGTTTGTAGATATTAGGATGTATTCCTTTCATGTCTGCATATGTCCATGCAAATGCTTTACTTTGTTCTTCTAGTATCTTCAATAATTTCTTTTCTTGCTCTGGTTTCAAATTGGAATTTATGTTGACTATTTTTCCAGGAAGAATTTCCACGATTTTTACCTTTTCAATTTGTTCTTCTAGTACTTATGTCCATAATTCATCCATGTTCTGTTTTGAACTGTCACCTGTTTCAGTGGGAAAAAATTCTTGAATAACATGATTGTTAGAAGATACATTTTGTATAAATCTATCTATATGGCCATCTTCGTTTATTGCTTTTAGTGATAGTGCAACATCAATTGTTAGGATAGGTCGTAGGTTGTGATTTGGTGTCTTCCAGTAATCATCTGTCCAATTTTGATATTCTAAATCCGAAGATTTCATTGCTGGTGGGTAGATCGTGATTTTATTCCTGGCATGTCCACTGGTGATAGTCATATTTCTTGATCGGCAACCTATGTAAGTGTCCGCAGTTGCTAACCAAGGTCTACCTAGTATAATTGGATAACCACTAAGTTTGCTTTTGACTACAATTATTATGAAATTAGTTGGGTATTCCTAGGATTCAATATTGATCATAATGTCTTCTAGCATCCCTTCGGGTTTCACAGTGGATGTGTCCGCTAGTTGGAGTATTGTTGTGGTTGGTCTGACCATTGATTGGAGTCCCAGGTATAGCATGGTTTCCTTAGTCATGACATTGATCGCAGCTCCCAAATCTATTAAGATTGTATTTATTTGCTTGTTATTGATGGTGACGTTTACTACAGGACTACTTGGATCAAGATATTTAGGGTTTATTATGACACCCAGCATTGAATCAGCCAATTGTCCCACTACATTTATGGTTGGTGGGTCACGTTTCCTCCTTCCGAGTTTCTTTAGGAAATTTTCCCTAATAAATTTGTTACAGATGGGCACATCCCTTATGGCTTGTAAAATCGGGATTTGGATGTTTAAGTGCTTGAATTCATTTAAAATTGTATTCTCTTCCTCTTCTTTCGTACTTCGTACCAGTTTTTATGGAAACGAAGGGTTTCTGTTGCATGAGAGTGGTTGGGTTTTGTTCTCATGAGGGTCTGGTTCATCTGGATGCTGAACATAGGGTTCTGATTTTTGTTCTTGAGCTTCAGGTTGTTGGACATTGTGTGGGGATGTATTCTGCAACGATTTTCCAGATCAGAGGTTTATTTTGTTTATTTCTATGGTGTCTATGACATAGGTAGGGAATTGTGTGATATCAGTGTTATAAGTCTGTTGATGCTGTAGAGGTCTGTTATTATTAGGATTTGGGATTGGTTGGGCTGGAATGGGTGGAGGTCTAGGGGGTGGCATAATAAGTGGTTGTTGTAATGGGGCCCTCCAATTTGATGGATGGGGGTATTGATTTGCATAATTTGTGGTGGATGGAGGAAAAGGTGGGCGGTATTGGGGGTAAGATGGTGGGTAATACGATTGTTGATAGGATGGTTGATATGTTTGTTGATTCTGCTGTCGTTGGTTTGGATTTGGCTGTGCTTGCAATGGAATTGGTGCAGAGTTCCAATTTGGCTATCCTTGATTATAGTAGGCTTGATTGCTTGGTTGATATGGTCTAACAAAATTATTCCTCCTCTGATTTATAAAATAGAGCTGTTCTATTGCTCCTTCAGCTACTGGGTCTTGAATAGCCACCTTACATGAGGGTAAGAGGGGACATTTATTAGTGGAATGGTCATCAGTGAAGAGACCACATACTTCTATGGTGTTCAAGGTGCACTGCCCCTTCTCATGTTTTTTTCTACAACGAGGATAGAATACTACCAAGGCTTGGTTAATTTCATCCTGCTTCTTTTTTATTTGTAGTGAATCAAGTTGCATGGCCATAGATTGTAAGATGTCGGTCTTCATGTCATCTAATAGGTTTCCTAAGTCATATTTTGTAAGATTGGGTCCCGAAGATGATGAGGATCCTATGGGTAGATGTGTATCTCTTGTCCCATTCTTGCTTTTCCTAGACCTAGAATGGTTCTTGAAGATTTGTAGTATTTGGTCATAAATATTTTGAAATATGTCTCCATCTCCCAAGAGGTTTAAGATCTCAAAATTCTCCTCTTTAATCCCCCTAAGAAGGACCCGTTTCAGCGATTCAAGGTCTAGGGTGCAATGGTTAGCTCGTTTGTGGCTGAGCTGAAATCGCTGGGCATAATCTTCTAAGGATTCACGGTCTCCTTGCTGCATCCTAAATATTTCATCCCTTGTATCTTTTGCTTTGCAGTAGTCCCTATACTTTTCTAGGAATGCCTGTTTCATTTGATGCCAGCTGAAAATACTATTTCCTTCTAAACTCATGAACCACCTAAGTGATAAATCTTTCAGTGTGGAGGGAAAAAGCGTCAGCTTTTGTGCATATGTAGTATAATCAAAAGATCTACAAACTACCTCAAACTCAAATAGGAATGTATTAGGATCTTTTGAAGTCAATCCATGGAAGTTTGGTAGACTGTTAGGGTTGATATTCTTTATTCTGGAATCTCCAAGAGGTATGATAATGGGAAAGGTGAAAATCTCCCGGGGTTCTTCTTCTTCATTAGCCATAGTGGTGTTTGAGCTGGAACTAGCAGAGAAGTTGTCTCTGTTTGGATAGTATGTGGAATCAGTTTCATTTTCAGAGCTTGGGGATCCAAATTGAGAGGTAATAATTGTTGTCACCGTTATTGCTCATGGGATGCCTAGGCCGAAAGCGTCCAAACCTATCCCTTTGTTGACAACGCATTCATTGGAAAAAAAATTATGTTCTTGTTTTATGTGATTTTTGTTTTCTTTTTGTGTTGTTGTTTTTAGGTGATGTCTCCTAAAATATTTAGCACCTCCCCGACAGCGGCGCCAAAAAGTGGTGAGCTCTAAGTATGGGTGCCTAATGAGGGCAGCTAGACTAGGAGCTTACTTTAATGATCAAACCAGGGGACGTACAAACTTTAGAGGCACTGGCACTATATGTGCTCTTCTAGGATAGTCTTTGTCGAAGTTGGGTGTTTGTATCAATGTTTTTAAAGAGCTGCCTAAGAAAGATTAATTGAACTATAAATAGGATTGTTAAGCTATGGAAGAGAGATTCCTATGCTAAGAAATCAAATACTGAAAGCAGGAAATCTATGGATAAGAATTTGAATGCAAGAAACAATAAATCTATTTTTAAGAATTAACTTGCTGAAAACAATAAAAATTATACTATGGAATTGAAATGCTGGGATTTAGCACAGATCTATTCTAAAGTAATGAAAGTTTGATCTTTAATCTAAGGGGTATTTACTGGAAATCAATTGCATAAAACTCAAAGTCTGATCTAACATAAATTAATGCTAAGGTCGAATTCAGAATTCAATTATCTAATGCTGCATTTTTAATCAAAACATCTAAGAAGTGAATGTCATCATATAACCAATAAATACTGAAAGAAATCAATCTCTATGAGCAGTCCTAATAATGAAATGAATACACAGGCTTAAGATCTAAATCGTTGCTTCATAAGTAAATGCAAGTACATAGAGAAATAAGTGTTAAATTATGCTTTGACGAAATGTTGCTACAGGACTACAGACACAACATTATCATACTAAAGAATGCGTTGTAATGAACTACAGAATTAGAAGTGATTAACCACTACAGAAAATCAAATCGTGTTATTTAGACGCTATTTAGAATACTGTCATCTGCAATATAAATTCAACCAATGCACAACACATAATGAGAAATATCTGTACTGCGAGATCTCCTGACTTACGTGTTGGAGGGGCCCTCTCCAACCCATACTTAGGAGTGAAAAGAACTTATGAACGCTAAATCGTAGATAACATCAAGTCTTTATTTAAAATAGAAACTTCATCGTTTAAAAACCAGGTTTGTAACACAACTATCTTAAAAGTTTGAAATGCAAAACAGTAATTCTTCAAAATAGCAGCAGGGACCTCTTCCTACCCGAGAGGTCCATATTTATAAAATCCTAATGCTTAACCTAACAAAAATGTCTAATTGCCGATTCTCTTTGAACAGGAGTTCGTTCTCTACAAATCAGGAAAAAGGTGCTGAGTTTGGTCATGTTCTTCCAGTTCTTCACTTGATTCATGCGTTATCATTTAGTACACCTATACCTGAAATGGGGACTCATCACACTGTCAACTGGGGTTCTAATCAGCTATTAATTGCTCTTTGGACTTAATATAATATGTATTTATGCATAATTATGAATTTTTGTGATTTTCTTTAAAGCTAGGAATGTTCAATATTTGGGTGGTTGATGTGACAGGAACCATGACCACTACTGGTTCTCACACAACATTAGGAGCCTCTCCCCTAACAGTATTTATATCAATCCTAGTTATTCCTCATTTCATTTAATGGGTGAATGCACAAGAATCTAGCACTATAGAAAAGTGAAATAAAATATTACATGAGACTAAAATATGCCTTCCAATCACCCTCCGAGAAATGCGTTGGAACAATATATTTGATTATAAACCATTTTGAAAAAATACAATGACAATTTTCAACATGATTATACAGGCAAAATTCAATCTAACTTCTGATGGGCTCCAATGCTGTATCTAGAAAAGCTCCACTAGAACCTCCAAGAAGTGCCACTCAAAAAAGGGGCATCACCTTCCTAAGGGCATCCTTATTCTCTTGTAGTGAATATGAAAATGGTAATTTTAAATTGTGTTTAAATGTATTTCCAGATTGCCTTGACATTCGTTGAAAATACCACATGATATTCAAGGATAAACAAACCCTTAAAAATACAAGAATGCCCAAGTTTCTATCATATGTATAAATTTGTATTGGGACACCATCAAGAGATACATAAGCCCCTTGCAAATCCACAATTACATTGGTAGGAAAAAACTTCTGGCAAATATGTCAAGTTGCATAAGATGTTGTAACTATGAAGCCTAATATTAGAAGTATCCTATAATTTTGTTGCCACAATGGGTTATTTCCTCCATCACATGTACAAATCCCTTCCCCTGCTTCCTCGCTACTGAACAAGGTCCCATCAGAACAATCAAGATGAGAACCACAAGCTTCATTGTATGATTTGCAAGCCGAATAACAAACATGAAGCCAATTATCACTATCTCTATCGCATATTTGAATGGAAATCTGCAAACATATTCAACAAAATATATGTAATAAAATAGCAAGTTTCATGTTTTGAGTGAAATACATATCGGGCTTTCTTCAATTAGTACCAACTTAAGATGGTAGCAAATGTATACAGTTAAATAAAATAGTTAAAAAGTTTCAAAGTGAAGTGCAAACATAATACAAGTAATCGCATAATGCAATTCATGTCTTCTAACAACTTTAGGAGCAACAAACGAGGATTTTCATCACCATTAAAATGTATTTTCTGAAGTGGGGATCCATTTCCATCCACTGTTTTTAGATTGTTGAGTATATCTTGTAGTTAGTTATTTATTCAATATTTATACAAAGGCTTCCAATTTGCATAGTGTTTGTCTTTTGCTGCAATTTTTTCATTGGAGAATGAGAGCTTTTTCAGGTCTGATTTTATATAAGCATTATGTTGTAATGATTTTTTTTTGGCCCAAAACAACTAGCAAGGCTGGAAAAAGCATAATGGAAGGCGCAGTATAAAATTCAACACGAGAAAGGGAGGAGGAAGGAGCTTTGTGGAATGGAGATAAATAGAATGGATAATCCATTTGAAATATCATCTTTTGGAAAAAACCTCAGACAACCTACCATTTAGCCTTTCCAAGTCATTCTACCCTGCGACGATTCATGTTGTTGACTTGGAATACAAGAGCCTTAATTATGATTTATGACAAGTTGAGGTGAGCAATGGAAAAGGCCAATATCACTACGAGATTGGAGGACCTTCAAAAATCAGCTAAAAAAAAGACTAGATTCACAGTGTATTCCAATTGCATTTCAAAAATCAAGGTGACTTGTCTGATTTTCCTGAGAAGTTCAAAGGCATGGAGGCATAGATGGAGAGCATTGGAAAAAAATAGAGAAACCAAAGGTGAAAGTGCCCAAGATTAAGTAGGAAAACTCTCATTGGCATGCATGGGATGATAAGTTCATGTTCCAGTTAGCATCTACCAGAAGATGAAAGCTACAAAGAAGAAAAATAGGAGGGAGACAACTAGGAACAAGAATCGGTTATAATGCGAGTCTCAAATACACACTGACATTTTGGTATATAGCCCTCATACTACAATGAAAGGAAAATCAAAGCACATACCTCATAGTACAAAAATTTATGTCATCTTTATAAAAAATTGTAGTCAAAGCATTCTCATTTTTTTGCAAATTTCTCATAATATAGTGCAACAACATGCAAAGTGTAGTAAATTTCTCAAAAACCATGAAAAAAATATATAAGTGTAGCAAACAAGCAAATTGTTGGCATTTTTGCAAATTCATGGTAGAAGCTCATATAGGGAAATGAAGGGAAAATCAGAGTACAAACCTCATAATATGAACCTGGTGCCCGACCTATTGAGCAGACCTCAAAAATTTCCACCGACCCATCTCCTTCGGATTTGGTCAAATTGATCATTTGTATTGAAGTTGCAATGGAGAGGGAGTATAGATGTAATGTAATTGAAAAGAGAGGATGGACAATAGTTGGAAGTGGCAAGGGGAGGATAAATTGCAAAATGATGTAGTCATAAATCCATTAAATGGAAGCACAAAATTCATAGGTGATTACTTGCACAACAAGGTAAGTTGCAAACGGAAGTTGCACATTAATTGTGGTAAAGTTTTAAGCTAAGGTTTTATTTAATATCTATTATTTATTTATTGTAATGCTGAACAATGATAAAAAATAGTCAATTCAAGGTGATTATCTAATTCAAAAATAATAATTTTTTTTCCAGTACACCAATAAATATATCATCCACAAATTAAAATGAACAAATGCTTGAACAAAATATGGCAAATAACTATGCAATTATGACTGACCAATCTGTTAAAATTGTGACAACTAATTAACCAAATATGGTTTCACAAAACTTGGTATTGGTTTACTAAACCTGGGTAGTGTGTCTAACCGTTGGTTGGTTGGAAGTTACTCTAACTGGTGGGCAGTTCTCCTAACCTGTAACTTCTCTATAAAATGTATTTATATGTAATTTGAGAGGAGTACGTATGAGTGGAATGTATGGATGAGAAAATGCCTGATTGTAATCTTCATTATTGAAAGTAATAAGACATCGATACTTTTCCTTGTGGATGTTTCCCCAAGTTTGGGGTTTTACCACGTTAAAATTCTTGTGTTATTTTCTGTTCTATTTGTCATTTTTCTTGTCTAGCAAGTTCAATTCAAACTTAGAATACCAACAAGTGGTATTAGAACCACACTAATAGGAGGAGCCCCTTCCTTGAGAAATCATGGAGTTTTCTACCTATGTGTGAGCAGAGGTCGGTCACCTGTGTGAAGCAGAGCAGTCATTGCCTGTCTGAGGAAGGGCTCGTGTGAAGCATCTTCATCTGTCTAAGGCTGAGTAAGCCACCATTTCCCGTGGGAGGTAGTTTGTGCGTTGATCAGAAGACTCAAAGGGAGGTCCACCCTGTGCAGGAGAGGAAGAACCCATGGAGTTAGTAGAGAGTCACCGTAGAGCATTGCCGGTGGTGATCCGCATAGAGTTGTCATAGAGCAGAGCAGTGGTGAGCCTCCATTTCAGTGGTTTCCCATGAGACTTGCAAAACAGAAAGCCACCATTTCAGTGGAGAGTCACAGTCTGTAAAGAAGAAGACGCCCAAGAACAGAAGGAAGGTCTGTGTGTAGAAGAAAAAGACCGAGTTTGTCAGTGGGTGAAGGAGCCTCCTATGTGAAAGGAGTCTGTCAGTGGAGCTTGAGATTGTACGTTGCAGCCTATAGCAGCCCATAGATTGTGAAGGTAGAGCCTGCATCATTGTGGGTGTTTACAGCCGGAGGTATTTTTTGGCTTATTATTTTTCTGAGAAAAGATTATGGATATATATATATTTTGGGAAGTCTTTGTTTAAAAAAAATAAAATTGATGGCAAAAATGTCTAATTCTAAATTCGAAATAGAGAAGTTTAATGGCAAAAATAACTTTGAATTGTGGAAACTTGAGATGCGAGACCTGTTAGTTCAGCAAGGGTTGCATAAGGCCTTAGATGGAAAGAAAAAGCAACACGTAACTATGATAGATGATGAATGGGAGGAACTAGATGCCAGAGCACTTAGCACAATTTGTTTATGCCTTGCGGATGATGTATTATTTAATATCGTTGGAGAAAATTCAGCAGCAAGTTTATGGAGCATGTTGGAAAGCCTGTATATGAAAAACTCTTTGAAAAACATAATTTACTTGAAGAGGCAGCTATACGATATGAAAATGAAAGAAGGTACAAAGATTGCACATCATTTGAATGTATTTAATACTCTTATTTTCCAGTTGAGTACTATGGATGTTAAGATTGATGATGAAGATAAGGCAGTAAATCTTTTAGTTACTTTACCTGAATCTTGGGGTCACATAGTATCTTCCATAGTTTTAGTACAACTGATACTTTGGAATTTGACAATGTGGTTGGAGCTTTGTTGTCTAAGGAGTTAAGAAATAAAGCTAGTATTGAGTCCTCTACACCAGAAGCTTTCTTTGTTAGAGGTCGATCCAAAGAAAGAGGAGAAAAATCAATAGGTTCTTCCTAATCTAAATCAAAGGGAAAAAAGAGCAAACTCAAATGTTGGTACTGCAACAAGAATGATCATCTCAAGAAGGATTGTTGTAAAAGACAAGAATCGAAAAAGGAAGACACCAAATCTGAGGCAAATTCAGTTGAAATTGATTCAGGTATGATTGACGAGGTTTTTTCCATTTGTAATGTTTCTGAATACAATGAAGAATGGTTGTTAAATTCTGGTGCTTCGCACCATGTCTATCCTCGTAAATAATGGTTTACTTCTTATCAAATAGTTAATGATGGTTTAGTTCTTTTGGGAAACAATTATTCATGTAACACTGTTAGGGTTGGAAGTATTAAAATTAAAATGTTTGATGGAATTATAAGAACACTAACAGATGTTAGACATGTGCCTAAATTAAAGAAAAACTTAATTTCTTTGGGAGTGTTGGATTCTTTTGGTCATACATTTACAGGTTTAAGTGGGTTACTAAAAGTATCTAAGGGTGATTTAGTGGTCATGAAGGCATTGGAAATAGGAAACCTTTACAAACTAGTTGGAAGAACTCAAGTCAATGAAACATCATCGATATCTGAGGAGGCATCAAAATCCACTCGATTATGGCATCGGTGTCTTGGTCGTATGAGTGAGAGAGGACTACATATATTAATGAATCATAAATTACTTCCAAATATGAAATCTTTGGATTTGATGTTTTGTAGACATTGTATATTTGGGAAACAATGTAGACAAAAATTCAAAGTAGGGATTCATGTTAGTAAAAGTGTTCTTGACTAAATTCATTCTGATGTATGGGGTCCATATCCTACTGTTTCCTATGGAGGAGCATCATATTTTGTGTTGTTTGTGGATGATTTTTCAAGGAAATTTCGGGTCAATGTTTTAAAAAGAAAGGCTGATGTGTTTGATACTTTCAAACGTTTTAAAATTATGGTTGAAAAAATAACTAGCAGAACAATCAAATGCTTAAGAACGGATAACAGAGATGAGTTTACTTCTTTAGAATCTGAAAAGTATTGCAAAGAAGAAGGGATCGTAAGACATAAGACAAATGTATACACTCCTTAGAAAAATAGCGTTGCAGAATGCATGAATAGGAATCTTCTAGAGAGAGCAAGGAGCATGCTCGTCGATGTTAATTTGGGTCAAGAGTTGTGGGCATAAGCAGTTTCTACTGCTTGTTATTTAATAAATCGGTCACCATCAATTGCAATAAATTGTAAAGTTTCGGAAAAGCAATGGACTAGTCAGCCTTGTAGTTATTCAAATTTGAAAAAACTTGGTTGTGAAGCTTATGCACTTACTCCTAAAATCCAACATTCTAAGTTAGACCCCAGATCAAAGAAATGCATCTTTGTTGGTTATGATGATGTAATGAAAGGATATAGGTTGTGGGATCCTACTGCTTGAAAAATTGTCGTTAGCAGAGATGTAATTATTTATAAGTCTTCTCTCATTAAATCAGAAAATGTAAAAGTTAATGTGGAACAGGAACAGGTACCGTCAAAACAACTAGTTCAGTTGAACTCCCCATCTTCTCATGACTCAAAGAAACAAGAAGAAGTTTATGGTGATAAAGAAATCATAGAAGATGAATAAATTCAGGAAATTGTGGAAACTCCACAACCTACACCAAGAAGATCTACGAGGGAGAGAAATCCTCCTAAAAGGTATAATGATTTTGTTTCGTCTGTTGCTTTATTTACTGATGATGGAGAACCTTCTTGTTTTCAAGAATCCATTGATTGTGTTGACAATCCTAAATGGAAGATGGCAATGAAAGAAGAAATGGATTCTCTGGATAAGAACGAGACATGGAACTTGGTTGAGCTCCCCAAAGATAGAAAATTTGTTGGATGTAAGTGGGTCTTCAAGTTGAAGAAAGGTATTGATGGTAAGATTGAAAGATACAAAGCCATATTGGTTGCGAAAGGGTACTCTCAAATAGAAAGTATTGATTATCATGATATTTTTTCACTAGTTATCAAACTTGTATCTATTCGTATTGTGGTAGCACTAGTTGTAGTGCTCGATTTGGATTTAGAGTAACTAGATGTTAAAACATCATTTTTACATGGAGATTTAGATGAGGAACAACTAGAGGGTTTTGTGAAGCATCGTTCAGAAACAATAGTTTGCAAGCTCAAAAAATCATTGTATGGCCTGAAACAATCACCCAGGAAATGGTACAAGAAGTTTGATTCTTTCATGGTGATCCATACTAGAAGTGAGTATGATCATTGTTTGTACTTCAAAAGGTTGAATGACATATTCATTATCTTAGTATTGCATGTTGATGATATGAATTTGATATGAAGGATCTTGGAGCTGCAAAAAAAAAATTGGGTATTGAAATACACAGAGACAGAAGAAATGGTAAGCTTAGTTTTTCACAGGAGAAGTATGTTGAGAAAATACTTGTAAGATTTAGAATGGATAAGGTAAAACCTGTGAATGTTCCTTTAGCTTCCCATTTTAAGCTTTCTTCAGGTTTATGTCCTAGTAGTGATGAAGAAAAGGATTATATGTCTCGAGTTCCATATGCCAATGCAGTAGGATTTTTAATTTATGCGATGGTGTGTACTAGACTTGATATTTCACATGTGGTAGGTGTTGTCAGTAAATACATGGAAAATCTGGGAAAAGAACATTGGAATACAATGGAATCGGTTCTTCAGTATCTAAGAGGCACAAGTGACTATTGTATCACCTTTAATAATAATAGTGATTATGTATGCGGTTTTGTTGATTCATATTTTGTAGGTGATTTGGACAAGAGAAGGTATACTTCAGGTTATGTTTTTATTCTTGTAGGTGGAGATATAAGTTGGAGGCCAAAGCTTCAAAAAACAGTTGCTTTATCCACTACAGAGGCTAAATACATTGCTGCCTCACATGCTTGCAAAGAGACAATTTGGCTGAAAGGCCTACTTGAATAAATTGGAAGGTTGCACAACAGTGTGCCTGTTTTCTGTGATAGCCAAAGTGTTATACATTTGGCTACAAATTTTGCTTACCATAGTAATGCCAAACATATTGATGTAAAGTATCATTTTGTAAGACAAGCCATTGGTGAAGGTGGATTAAATTTGAAAAAAGGTTCATACTGAAGAAAATTCTGCAGATATGTTTACAAAACCGGTGGTATTAGAGAAGCTATGGTGGTGTGTGGCTTCTCTTGGCTTGAAAAAGAGGTGATGAATAGTCTTGGGAAAAGTATTAGATAATTTGTTGTCAAGGTGGATATTGTTAAAATTCTGACAACTAATTAACCAAAGATGGATTCACAAAACTTGGTATTGGTTTACTAAACTTGGGTAGTTTGTCTAACTATTGGTTGGTTGGAAGTTACTCTAACTAGTGAGCAGTTCTCCTAACTTGTAACTTCTCTATCAAATGTATTTATATGTAATCTGAGAGGAGTACGTATGAGTGGAATGTATGGATGAGAAAATTCCTGATTGTAATCTTCATTATTGAAAATAATAAGACATCAATACTTTGCCTTGTGGATGTTTCCCCAATTTTGGGGTTTTACCACGTTAAACTTCTTGTGTTCTATTTGTCATTTTTCCTGTCTATTAAATTCAATTCAGACTCAGAATACAAACACAATCATGACAATAGATTTAGATTTCTATTGAACAATATTATGGTAACAAAGGAAAAGGCTTTGTTTGTGTGAGATCTTAACAAATTCTCCAAAACTCTTAAATTTATCTATGGGAAATATTGTGATGTCCCCGGTCATCCTCACCTTCAATTTTGTTGCTTTTTGCTAAAACTCTAAACTCCATTTTCCAGTATCTCGTTCTAGAAACATAGGATCGTTCTAGAAACATGGGATTCCATGGATATATTCCTCATCTTCAATTTGTTTTTTTTTTCTCTTCTTTCTTAAAACTCTGAACTCCATTTAGGGTGAGGTTATCCATCAATTCTTAATTCTTCTTGTGTGTATTGAATTTAAATTGTCCATTGCATAAAAAAAATATAAATACTCATCCAAACCTAATACATTTCATATTTGTATGCGAAGTGGGAGGATCTTTGTAACTGACTTGCCCATCTTTTATTTGGATGAGAGAACCATCTCTTCAACGAGAGCAGAATCATCAATCTCCAAATATCTTATCTAATGAAGCAATGGATTATGTGCAGATTATTTTATCCTTTTGCATAAAGTAATGCTGGCAACTTACTTCGTAGTTTGGATTTATGTTTGTCAATAATATCACGATCCCATTCATCGCCAACCGTTCTCAAAAATAGTAAATAGCTTACTTACTCTAAGGCTTCATAGGTTCGATAAACTATTTGAATAACCAAAACCAAAGGTTCAACCATCACTTAGCAAACTACTTGCAAACCCACCCTACCTTTATAAAAATCTTTAGCAAAGAGGCAAAAAAAAATGAAGTACATTGGTGAAATACTCTTTTATATATATCATATATAAACAATTATATAAAATAATAAGCCAAAGGGGTAAGACAATGAAATATTTTATTAAGTAAACTTTATATGTATATTTATAAAATTGGAATTGGTAATGGTTTAAGTAAAATATTTTTCTAAGTAAACTTTATATGGATATATATAAAATTGGAATTGGTAATGGTTTAAGTTTTACTTGTAATAATTTAAAAATATAGTTAATAATTTTTAGTTATTAATGTTCTGTATTTTAAAAAGTTCGAAATAAATTTTTATTTTTATTATAATTTAAGAATATATTTAACAATATGTAATTATTAATTTTTCATATATATATAAATCAAGAATGTATATTTAATATGTGTAATTATTAATATATTTAAGAATATATTCAGCCATATGTAATTATCGATGCTCCATATTTACAGACAGTCAAGAATAACTCTCGGTCTTCATAAAACAAGTTATACTACAAAGATTGTAAATTCATGTTAAAAAATAGAAATTCAAGTTATTTTGAAGTAGAAATGTCAAGTACAAGCTAAAGAAATTTCATGTATAAGTTGTTAAGAAATTTCATGTATAGATTGTGTAATGTCCATTTTTTATTTTTATTAAAATAGTGAAATTTTCAACTTTTTTCCCTAGTTCGACCTTTGACTAGTTTTGAGGTCTAGGTCTCCAAATTGTTCCAAATACTCCCAAATATTCAAAGAAGGTGTATGAATTATATTACGACTTTATTATGATGTCCATAGATTATTTAGGACCCTCAAAATATTTCTCCAAACCCCTTTAAGATTTTGGCCAATGTATGGAATTTTACTAGCAATTTGAAGTTCAAATCCCCCTAGGGTAAGGGCTGAAGTTGGCTCTCCAAATGGTACTAAAACCTCTCAAATTTATGAACAAAGGAATAGGACATCAAGGGGACATCAACAGGGTCTTAAATACATCTCCATACAATTAACTTGGTCTTCTACAACACTCTCTCAGAAGCAAAAGACTAGTTTCGACCTTGGGGGAAATGGCATTAAATTCTCTCCAAATGATATAAAGCTGAGCAAGACGACTCCAAAATCTTAAGTACTGAACATTAAACTTGTAATAAATATTATTAAAATTCCATATATCATTCTTCCATCATTGGTTCACTTATTCATTCGAAATTATCATCACAACATTGGCAAACATCAACATAGTGGGGAAAAGGCATCATTTTCTCATTAATGATCATATTTATACATTTCCACTTGGAATATCGACCTGAAATTTTTTGAAGATGAATAACAGAGCATATGCACCATATTACAAATAAATGGGGCATTATAAGCTCCACCAAAGAGTACAATATCTCACCAGAAGTGTCTCTCCTCAAGGATGAAGAATTTGCAAAGAAAAATGGAAATGGTTGGAGGAATGAGCTGCACTAGAAGAAACCATGAGCTGTCATGTAGCTTACACATGCAAATAAAGACTCCATTAAATATCCCATGAAAGGCCTGAATGGCCTTTCCACACACCAACTAGGATGGGAATCTTTCACCCTCAAAATTGGCTAAGGCAAGTAGACTAGTATTCCACTAGCTCTCTTCAAAAATGCAAATTCTCAAAATGATAAAAAACTACCATACTTATTTTTTACTGTCTTTTATAAAATTCTAAGGTCCTCCAGGGGTCGAATTCCTCCCAAGAGCTTCATGTCAACTCAAGTTGGGAAGAGATTCCCAAGTCTGAAACTTGTCCTTCCAATTCTAGCCCTCTCCTTCTCCAAATTCGAATTGGTGTCTCTTTGGCTTCCCTAACTCACTTGAGCACCCTCTTGGAGGCTACTTTTATCCCTGAAATGTAATATATGTCAGATGGAAGCCTTTAGGTCTGATTTGTGTCATATATTTGATAGAATCTTCATCATTGTTGTCATAGAGCTAGGGAATCTAGTCCAAGTGTCTCACTAGCTCCAAAATGCCTCTTCCTCTTCCATGGGAGTTACTCTTCCACTCCAATTCGACCTTAATTGATTCATGCCAAGTATATTGACCTTCCAACTCATCCCAATAACCTTGGGCTTCTTATGTATTTTAAATGACAAGAGGTGGATTCCATGTGGCATAGAAAATCTAGCTTGTGTGGGTCCCGCATCCTCCATGTGTCTTCATGATCAATTGCCTCTTTGATTTTCCATTGTATTTATTTATTTATCTCCTTTATTAAATATTTATTCCATTCTAATGTTCAAACATCATTTATTATCCCCCTTATTTCAAATCCCAAAGCTTCCACCCCCAACCTAGCGAACTAGTAATTTTGCTCCATGGCAGTTCATTTGGATGGGTATATTACAACTTCAAATTGGGAATTTCTCTTAATGTGACCCACCTTGTCCATTTGGATCTAATTTCACATTATTACTAACTTGGACTTCATTCTTGGCATTTATTTGACCCTTAGCATCAATTTGACAAACTCTCATGAGTATGGCCAAGGGGCTTAGGCCAATGGGACTTGATGCAAAATTTTGGGTGACAAATCCTCCCTTCCCAATATTGCTTGTCCCCAAGCAATTTCAACACATGTATGTGGAAGAACCTTCTTTCTTTCCAAAATTTTTCTTCCCAAAAGATCTCTTTCGAAACCTTGAGTAGAGCCACCCATGCACTACAATTGTGTGTTTCCAAAAGTAAGGAGATGTGGATTTCCTTTTTCATTTTTATATCCCCTGTAACACCAAAATGTTAATTAAATCCATCAAAACCAAGTTGCCACAATTACTCTTTACCTCTTTCATATTTTTGAAACCCATTATGATACCATTGCATAATTCTTTGAAGTTACCACTGAGTTTCCCAACTTTGAGTCTTCGAGATTCCATGCAGATTTTAGAGAGGAACCACCATGATTGCTGCTGCACTACTATGATTAAAATCACTTTATTAAGTGGGGAATCGATCTCCCATACTACTTTGAAATCAATGGGACTAAAAATTATACTAGCGTCCCATTGCTTGTATTGCACTCCAACATTTAAGAGTTTTCTCCAACCCATACCATTAGGAAATAGAGTTCCTAGATTCCATTTTCTTGTGTGCATACTTCCAAACTTCATGAGTACAAAATATATATCATCAAAGTACATAACATCATAATAAAAATGTACATCAAGGAGGTGCCTCAACAAAAAGTCATGAAAGTTCTTATACCTCTAAGTGAGAAGACCACCATTTTCCAAGTGCATACAAGCTTCAAGTGACCAATCAAATCTGATCCAATGACATAGGTGAGGATACCATGTCCTATAATGCTGATCCAAAAGGATGTAAGATGCATCAAAATAATCAGCCATGTCTTCTTTCATCCAAGAAGTGGATGAAGAACCTCCACTAAAATATAAACCAAGTAGGGAGCAAGGAAAACAATAAGCCTTCAAGGGGCCCACATAAGTAGAATTTGTGCATCCATAAACATGTGTATCATCAAGAAATAGTATAGGATGTTGCTTCCAATAAACATTTGATCATATCATATGTCTCTTTACCCAAATAGTTAATGAAGTTCCTCCAACATCAATTGAACTAAGCAAGGATCAAGGAAAATCAAAAGTATTCAAGTGACTCAAGTGACCATCATAAGTGCATCCATGAAGATATGTATCATCATAAGGTAAAAAATGATGTTGCTGCAAATGTAAATAACGAGGTGCTCTAGTCATGTCATCATCAAAAGGAGAGGTAGGAGTTTCACACTCCTCATGTGGCACTATCAAAAATAAACCTTTCACCCATACTTCATTAGGATGAATGCTTCCAAATATGGAAGTGTGGGATGTAGGAGAATGAACCAACTCACCCAAATCATCAGAAAGTGCAGAAGTGTCCTCATGTGAATTATTCATAAGGGTAGCATCATGGACCTCCCTCAAAAGTGCAAAAAATTCCTCATCGGTTGGTGCCAAGGTAGAGGGATCATACACTCCTTCAAAAATTGTGTCACCATTTCCAAGAGGAAACTTAAATTCCTCTCCCACCACATCAAGTGCTTGGATCTCATCAATGTCCTCTTCAAACACATCAAGAAAATGCAAATTTCCATGTTTCTCATTATCTGCCATGTCATGAGAATCCTTCATGCAATCCACCATCTGAAAATTTGAAACATAGGAGGAAGAACAAGTATATTGCAACCTTTAATGAAGTTTCTAATTTTGAATTTTGAGTTTATGAATATCCTCATCATTCTTCAAGTACGCATCATGTAACAATTCATTAAACTCAACCAAATTATTTCTATCAAAAGGCAAAGATATGAAATTACCTTTGATGTTGCACATTGCTCTTTGTTTCCTTTCCAAGGTAGAATTTGTCTTGAACTGATCTTCAATACTTTCATTAGAATCTTCTTCATGGTCATGTAATGTCTCTTCATCTTTTTCATAGTCACTTGGGAGTGACTTTTGATCCTCTTCATGTACTGCTTCTTCTACTTCACCTAATTTAGAACTAGGTGGTTCATGGGTCTCCTGTTTTTGCTCCTTCAAGCAAGTTGATTCATCTTTCCCCTTGGTTTTCTTAATATCAATATATTTGGAATCGCTATTTTAAAATGGATTCTTATTACCTTCCTTCATCTTGAGCTTGTTTGAGACAATGAGTTATTGATCAAATGGTAGGATGTTTCTGCAATCTTCACTCAAATTGTTCCATTCGATAAGAAGTTCTTGCACATCAATTGGAGTATTAATATTTGATTTGGAATCAAGAAATTTAGGTGTGGTAGGCCTTGCTGCATTCTTAAATTCATTAGCTCTATTATGGGGTCTTGTGCTTGAGAAGATATGCTCACCCATTACCTTCTTTTCCTCATGATGAGAACTACTACTTCCTCCTATTACTCCTTTGATGCCAAGTTGGATAGCCATCAATTCAAATCCTTTCATAAGTTGTCGGGTAATGTTCTTGGTCATGTCCTTGGTCATGTCTTCAAGGAGGGGTTTTATGAGTTTAATATATTTATCACCATCATCTGAAGTTCCCTTAGTCATATTTTCAGCAAGATACTCTTTTTCTCCTACTTCCACCTCTTCAACAACAACACCTTCAATTTCAGGTTCTAAGGGTGGTGGCTTATTTGTTTGACTCGTTGCATTCATGAATAGTTAAAAACATCAGGTTCCAATACCATGCTCTGATACCACTTTAATGTCCCTTTTTAATATTTATTAATATAGCAAAATTTTCAATTGTTTTCCCTAGTTCGACCTTTGACTAGTTTTAAGGTCTAGGTCTCCAAATTGATCCAAATGATCCGAAATATTAAGAGAAAGTGTATGAATGATATTAGTACTTTATTATGATGTTTAGGGATTATTGAGGACCCTCAAAAGACTTCTACAAACCCCTTAATATTTTGGCCAATGTATGGAATTTTACTAGCAATTTGAGGTTCAAATCCCCCTAGGGTAAGGGCTGAAGTTGGCTCTCCAAATGGTACTGAACCCTCTCGAATTTATGAACAGAGGTAGGGGAAATCAAGGGGAAATCAATAGGGTCTTAAATACATCTCCATCAAATTAATTTGGTCTACTGCAACACTCTCAAAATCAGAAGCAAAAGACTAGTTTCGACCTTGGGGGAAATGGCATTAAATTCTCTCCAAATGATATAAAACTGAGCAAGATGACTCCTAAAGCTTAAGTAATGAACATGAAACATGTAATACATATTATTAAAATTACATATATCATTCTTCAATCAGTGTTTCACGTATTCATTCGAAATTATCATCACAACATTGGCAAAAATCAACATAGTGGGGAAAAGGCATGATTTTCTCATTAATGATTAGATTTATACATTTCCACTTGGGATATCAACCTGAAACTTTTTGAAGATGAATATAAGAGCATATAAATCATATTACAAAAGAAATGGTGCATTATAAGCTCCTCCAAAGAGTACAATATCTCACCAAAAGCGCGTCTCCTCAAGGATGAAGAATATGGAAAGAAAAATTGAAATGGTTGGAGGAACGAGTTGCACTAGAAGAAACCATGAGATGTCATGTAGCTTACATGTGAAAATAAATACTCCATTAAATCTCCCATGAAAGGTTTGAATGGCCTTTCCACACACCAACTAGGATGGGAATCTTTCACCTTCAAAATTGGCTAAGGCAAGTAGACTAGTATTCCACTAGCTCTCTTCACAAATGTAAATTCTCAAAATGATAAAAAGACACCATAATTATTTGTCATTGTATTTTATAAAATTATAAGTTCCTCCATGGGTCTAATTCCTCGCAAGATATTCATGTCAACTCAAGTTGGGAAGAGATTCCCAAGTATGACACTTGTCCTTCCAATTCTAGCCCTCTCCTTCTCCAAATTCGAATTGGTGTCTCTTTGGATTCCCTAACTCACTTGAGCGCCCTATTGGAGGATATTTTTAGCCTTGAAATGTAATGTATGTCATATGTAAGCCTTCAAGTCTGATTTGTGTCATATGTTTCATAGAATCTTCATCATTGTTGTCATAGTGCTAGGGAATCTAGTCCAAGTGTCTCACTAGCTCCAAAATGCCTCTTCCTCTTCCATGGGAGTTACTCTTCCACTCCAATTCGACCTTAATTGATTCATGCCAAGTATATTGACCTTCCAACTCATCCCAAGAACATTTGGCTTCTTATGGATTTTAAATGGCAAGAGGAGGATGCCATGTGGCATAGAAAATCTAGCTTGTGTGGGTCCCACATCCTCCATGTGTCTTCATGATCAATTGCCTCATTGATTTTCCATTGTATTTATTTATTTATCTCATTTATTAAATATTTATTCCATTCTAATGTTCAAACATCATTTATTATCCCCCTTATTTCAAATCCCAAAGCTTCCACCCCCAACCTAGCGAACTAGTAATTTTGCTCCATGGCAGTTCATTTGGATGGGTATATTACAACTTTGAATTGGGAATTTCTCTTAATGTGACCCACCTTGTCCATTTGGATCTAATTTCACATTATTACTAACTTGGACTTCATTCTTTGCATTTATTTGACCCTTAGCATCAATTTGACAAACTCTCATGAGTATGGCCAAGGGGCTTAGGCCATTGTGACCCAATGCAAATTTTTGGGACATGAAAAATCCTCCCTTCCCAATATTGCTTGTCCTCAAGCAATTTCAACACATGTATGTGGTAGAACCTGCTTTCTTTCCAAAATTTTGCTTCCCAAAACTTCTCTTCTAAAACCTTGAGTAGAGCCACCCATGCACTACAATTGTGTGTTTCCAAAAGTAAGGAGATGTGGATTTTCTTTTTCATTTGTATATCGCCTGTAACACCAAAATGTTGATTAAATCCATCAAAACCAAGTTGGCACAATTAATATTTACCTCTTTCATATTTTGGAAACCCCTTATGATACCACTGCATAATTCTTTGAAGTTACCACTGAGTTTCCCAACTTTGAGTGTTCGAGATTCCATGAAGATTTTAGAGAGGAACCACCATGATTGCCGCTGCACTACTTTGATTAAATTCACTTTATTAAGTGGGGAATCCATGTCCCATACTACTTTGAAATAAATGGGACTAAAAATTATTCCAAGGTCCCATTGCTTGTATTGCACTCCAATAATTAAGAGTTTTCTCCAACCCATACCATCAGGAAAGAGATTTCTTGGATCCCATTTTCTTGTGTGCATACTTCCAAATTTCATGAGTACAAAATATATATCATCAAAGTACATAACAAGATAATAAAAATGTACATCAAGGAGGTGCCTCAACAAATAATCATGAAAGTGCTTATACCTCCAAGTGAGTAGACCACCATTTTCCAAGTGCATACAAGCTTCAAGTGACCTATCAAATCTGATCCAATGACATAGGTGAGGATACCATGTCCTATAATGCTGCTCCAAAAGAATGTAATATGCATCAAAATAACCAACCATGTCTTCTTTCATCCAAGAAGTGAATGAAGAACCTCCACTAAAATCTAAACCAAGTAGGGAGCAAGGAAAACAATAAGCCTTCAAGGGGCTCACAAAAGTAGAATTTGTGCATCCATAAACATGTGTATCATCAAGAAATAGTATAGGATGTGTCTTCCAATAAAAATGTGATCCAATCATATGTCTCTTTACCCAAATAGTTAATGAAGTTCCTTCAACATCAATTGAACTAATCAAGGAGCAAGGAAAATCAAGAGTCTTCAAGTGACTCAAGTGAACATCATAAGTGCATCCATGAAGATATGTATCATCATAAGGTAAAAAAAGATGTTGCTGCAAATGTAAATAACGAGGTGCTCTAGTCATGTCATCATCAAAAGGAGAGGTAGGAGTTTCACATTCCTCATGTGGCACCATCAAAAATAAACCTTTCACCCATACTTCATTAAGATGAATGATGCAAAATATGGAAGTGTGGGATGTAGGAGAATGAACCAACTCACCCAAATGATTAGAAAGTGCAGAAGTGTCCTCATGTGAATTCTTCATAAGGGTAGGATCATGCACCTCCCTCAAAAGTGAAAACATTTCCTCATCGGTTGGTCCCAAAGTAGAGGGATCATACACTCTTTCAAACATTGTGTCACCATTTCCAAGAGGAAAATCAAATTCCTCTCCCACCACATCAAGTGCTTGGATCTCACCAATGTCCTCGTCAAACACATCAAGAAAATGCAAATTTCCATGTTTCTCATGATCTTCCATGTCATGAGAATCCTCCATGCAATCCACCATCTGAAAATTTGAAACATAGGAGGAAGAACAAGTATATTGCAACCTTTAAAGAAGTTGATAATTTTGAATTTTGAGTTTATGAATATCCTCTTTATTCTTCAAGTATGCATTATGTAACAATTCATTAAATTCAACCAAATTATTTCTATCAAAAGGCAAAGATATGAAATTACCTTTGATGTTGCACATTGCTCTTTGTTTCCTTTCCAAGGTAGAATGTGTCTCGAAATGATCTTCAATACTTTCATTAGAACCTTCTTCATGCTCATGTGATGTCTCTTCATCTTTTTCGGAGTCACTTGGGAGTGACTTTCGATCCTCTTCATGTACTGCATCTTCTACTTCACCTATTTCAGAACTAGGTGGTTCATGGGTCTCCTCTTTTTTCTCCTTCAAGAAAGTTCATTCATATTTCCCCTTGGTTTCCTTAAGATAAATATATTTGGAATATCTATTTTGAAATGGATTCTTATTACCCTCCTTCATCTTGAGCTTGTTTGAGACAATGAGTTATTGATCAAATGCTAGGATGCTTTTGCAATCTTCACTCAAATTTTTCCATTCGATTAGAAGTTCTTGCACATCAATTGGAGTATTAATATTTCCTTTGGAATCAAGAAATTTAGGTGTGGTAGGCCTTGCTGCATTCTTAAATTCATTAGCTCTATTATGGGGTCTTGTGCTTGATAAGATATGCTCACCCATTACCTTCTTTTCCTCATGATGAGAACTATTGCTTCCTCCTATTACTCTTTTGATCCCAGGTTGGCTAGCCATCAATTCGAATCCTTTCATAAGCTGTTGGGTAATCTTCTTTGTCATGTTCTTGGTCATGTATTTAAAGAGGGGTTTTATGAGTTTAATATATTATTCACCATCATCTGAACTTCCCTTGGTCATAGTTTCAGCAAGATACTCTTTTTCTCCTACTTCCTCCTCTTCAACAACAACACCTTCAATTTCAGGTTCTAAGGGTGGTGGCTTATTTGTTTGATTCCTTCTATTCATGAATAGTTAAAAACTTCAGGTTCCAATACCATGCTTTGATATCACTTTAATGTCCCTTTTTAATATTTATTAAAATAGTGAAATTTTCAATTGTTTTCCCTAGTTCGACCTTTGACTAGTTTTGAGGTCTAGGTCTCCAAATTGATCCAAATGATCCCACATATTCAGAGAAGGGTATGCCGATATTAGGAATTTATTATGATGTTTATGGATTATTTAGGACCCTCAAAAGACTTCTGAAAACCCCTTTTAGATTCTGGCCAATGTATGGAATTGTACTAGCAATTTGAGGTTCAAATCCCCCTAGGGTAAGGGCTGAAGTTGGCTCTCCAAATGGTACTGAATCCTATCGAATTTATGAATAGAGGTAGGGGAAATAAAGGGTACATCAACAGGTTTTGAAATACATCTCCATCCAATTAATTTGGTCTACTAAAACACTCTTAAAATCAGAAGCAAAAGACTAGTTTCAACCTTGGGGGAAATGACATTAAATTCTCTCCAAATGATATAAAACTGAGAAAGATGACTCCAAAATATTAAGTAATGAAAATGAAACTTGTAATACACATTATTAACAGTCCATATATCATTATTCCATCATCGGTTCACTTATTCATTCGAAATTATCATCACAACATTGGCAAACATCAACATAGTGGGTAAAAGGCACCATTTTCTCATTAATGATCAGATGTATACATTTCCACTTGGAATATCGACCTGAAACTTTCTGAAGATGAAGAAAATATCATCTACATCATAATACAAAATAAATGGGGCATTATAATCTCCCCCAAAGAGTACAATAGCTCACCAAAAGCGCCTCTCCTCAAGGATGAAAAATATGCAAAGAAAACAGGAAATGGTTGGAGGAATGAGATGCACTAGAAGAAACCACGAGCTGTCATGTAGATTAAACATGAAAATAACGAATCCATTAAATCTCCCATGAAATTTCTGAATGTCCTTTCCACAAACCAACTAGGATGAGAATCTTTCACCCTCGAAATTGGCTAAGGCAAGTAGACTAGTATTCCACTAGCTCTCTTCACAAATGCAAATTCTCAAAATGATCAGAAACTACCATCCTTTTTTGTTATTGTATTTTATAAACTTCTAAGATCCTCCACGGGTCTAATTTCTCCCAATATATTCATGCCAACTTAGTTTGGGAAGAGATTCCCAAGTATGACACTTGTGCTTCCAATTCTAGCCCTCTCCTTCTCCAAATTCAATTTGGTGTCTCTTTGGCTGCCCTAACTCACTTGAGCGTTCTCTTGGAGTCTATTTTTAGCCTTGACATGTAATATATGTCATATGTCAGCCTTCAGGTTTGATTTGTGTCATAGGTGTCATAGAATCTTCATCATTGTTGTCATAGAGCTAGGGAATCTAGTCCAAGTGTCTCACTAGCTCCAAAATGTCTCTTCCTTTTCCATGGGAGTTACTCTTCCACTCCAATTCGACCTTAATTGATTCATTCCAAGTATATTGACCTTCCAACTCATCCCAAGAACCTTGGGCTTCTGATGGATTCGAAATGACAAGAGGAGGATGCCATGTGGCATAGAAAATATAGCTTGTGTGGGTCCCACATCCTCCATGTGTCTTCATGATCATATGCCACTTTGATTTTCCATTGTATTTATTTATTTATCTCATTTATTAAATATTTATGCCATTCTAATGTTCAAACACCATTTATTATCCCCCTTATTTCAAATCCCAAAGCTTCCACCCCCAACCTAGGGAACTAGTAATTTTGCTCCATGGCAGTTCATTTGGATGGGTATATTACAACTTTGAATTGGGAATTTCTCTTAATGTGACCCACCTTGTCCATTTGGATCTAATTTCACATTATTACTAACTTGGACTTCATTCTTGGCGTTTATTTGACCCTTAGCATCAATTTGACAAACTCTCATGAGTATGGCCAAGGGGCTTAGGCCATTGTGACCCAATGCAAAATTTTAGGACATGACAGAGTGTTAAGGATGTGTTGTAGGGAGGAGGACACTTGGAAAAAGTAATACATATGTGTGGATGGGAAGGAGAGCTATGGGAGGGAGGATATGAGTTATTATAATTTATCAAGCCTTCCCATAGTTTATTATTTTTGAATGAGAGTAATATCATTGTAGTGAGTGGTCAAATTTATTAACTTTGATAATTATGAAATGAACAACATATGAAATTGGTTTATTACATATATTTGGATAACATAATGGAATTGGAAATTCACACTCAATTTTGGGAATTTATATTTGTCTTTGGTAATCCATATTTAGCTACTATGGATTTTGGGCATGGACACTATTGAAGCCATCCTTGCAAAATGTCGATATGCAAAGAGCTCTTGAGATATAACAATAAAACAAAAAATTTAGAAAGACAAGAACATATACTTAGTTTCATTAGTTTCATTGATAAGTCAAATTACCATCTTATGGTTTTACATAACTCTACTGTCTTTATTGATGAACCAAGTCAAAACCTATTCTAAGTATGTACATCACTCAAAATTGGAAAAAATTTAATATTATATGCCCATGCAAACAACTCAAGGTTGTAAAGATATGCTTCTATATAACTATCCAACTAACATATCAAAACTATTGTTAAATTCATAGGTATCTCCTAGAAAGTTGCACCATCTAGGGAGGAGCAACCCTCATCTTTCAAGCTAGCTAGCCAAGCATTACTAGGTCTCTTTCTTCCTAGGTGTTGTGCTAGGGGATGATACCTTCATTTTGTATCAAGTGAGTATGAAAAACCTTGATAAAAGTTTACATCTATGTGCATTTTACCATCATATTTAGGTACAGAGATTCTAGTGTCTAGTTGGAAGGTAGATGTGGAAGCCCTTCATTGATGTCTTAGGGATTCAATAAGAACAATGGCTAGTTCCTACACCATGTTGGAGTGACTGGGCTCTTCATCAACATACGAGTGAATGTTGAGAGGATCCATTGAGAGACAGACACTATGATAGAGTGTAAAATCTAAAGATAAATGCAATGCAAACCCTAGGTGAAATATCTAGCTAGGGTTAATTCCAAAGAGGGGCATCTAAGATTTAAACCAATGAAATGGAATATGCATCCAATGGATTTGAATTGCCTTCACTACTTCGCATTAGTATTTTATTGAATATACTTATATCTCTCACACGTTTATTTTTTGCAATATAAAATGATTGTGGTTGGTTTCAAGATAATTTATTCATTTCCCATTTGCCTAATTTCACTCGATTGAGTGTACTTTCATCTTGCAATATGTTTTGTTTTGGCATTTCATTTATATATTGTAGTAGCCTCTGTTTTCAATATTGTAATATCCTATCTTGAATATCAAGTTGGCCATTATCATTCCTTTTGACTCATGGAGATAATATTATAGATTTAATTTTTCTATGTATAAGCACTATATGATATTTATATGCCAATATTAAAACATGCATAGTCTGTATTTATGTAAAATTTGTAGTCATAATAAGCTCGTTATTTAGGAATTTCTTTATTTGTGATAATATTCCATCACCAAAATATATCGGGGATACTATTCAACATATTCAACTCAACAATCAACAAGTCAAAGTCATATGGACATCAACAAGCATATAGGCACATGTGAGATTGTTTTTGTACTTGTTTAAGCATTGCTAAATTGGCAATATTTTGGTAACAAATTATTTATTGCAACTAATAAATGTTTGAACACATTTTTAATTTATATTGTTAGGTTGCAATTACATATGTTGGAAATGAATTAGTTAGATATGTTGGAGTATTGGAATATTCTTCATTGCAACACCCATCCCAGCATGTCTCTTTGACATGAGGTGGTTAGCAAGCATATCCTATTGCATACATGAGTTCTTTTGCAAGGGCATCAATTGCTAGTTTTGGCCAACCGAAGCTATTGGGACCTATTTTATTTTTTTGACATAGAAATCAAAATGTCAATGATCATTTTAAGGTATATATTAGTAAATTCTATAACCATTAGTACAAGTTGTAACCATTCTCCTTTATACTTGTCTTTCAAATGAATATAAATTTTGTTAACTCAATAATATTGTTTTTTTTTAATATATGGCTATTGCGCTTGGAATAATTTTAAATTTAATTTTAAGTTGCATCATGAAGGAGATGAGGTTCCCATCTCTTTTATGAGTTCTAGTTTCAAAGGTGTTGAGCTTAACTATCCAAAAGTGTACAAGCAATCCTATGTTGTTTACAAAGCTGTTAAACATTTCATATATTACCTTTTGAAATCCATAACTAAAGTTATAGTTCCTTATTATGCAATTCAAAACTTATTAGTTCAAAAGGAACTTGGGGGAAAATGAGCACATTGGATGAATGCACTGCAAGAGTATGACATGCTACTAAAATTGTCAGAGTACAAGGTCTATGCCGATTAGCAGTTGAGTCTGTTGAGGCACAACAAACAACATCTAATTGGGAAAATGAAGAATCTCTGGTTTTTAATGAATTCCGTTTTTTCCTTTCAATTTCTTAACACATGGATTTTCTCCTGAAAGTCTAGAACCTAAATAGAGAAGAACCTATAGACTAAAATATGCTCCATACCAATTAATCAATAATACCTTATTTAGAAAAAAAATATGATGGATTGCTTTTACATTGTATTGGAAAATATGATGCATATAAGATACTGATGAAATTGCATGCAAGGTACTTTGGAGGTCACTTTGGAGGGGAGACTACTACCCATAATATTTTAAGGGTTGGATACTATTGGATGATGTTGTTCATGGATTCTCATGCTTTTGTCCATAGGTGTCAATTTTTCCAGAAAGCCTCTGGTAGAATAAAGAAAACAACATTCCCATTCCAACCAATCACTATTGATGCTCCTTTTCAATAGTGGGGTTTGGACATTGTTGGGATGATCAATCCTCCTTCACATTTGCAACATAAGTATATCCTTACCACCACATATTATTTCACTAGATGGGTGGAGGTTGTTCCACTTCGTTTGGTAAATAAAAATCAAGTGATTTCTTTCCTAGAAACTAATATTATCTCTAGGTTTGAAATTCTATAATTTTTGGTTTTTGACAATGCATATTATTTTTCTTCTATAGATCTTACTGAGTTTGCATTGGATAAAGGAATTAAACTAGAATACTCAACAAACTAGTATCCTCAAGGAAATTGTAACATCCCCAGGATTTAACCGCAGTTTAAAATGTAATTTTGGAAAAGACAATGAGTTCCTGTAAGGTAGAACTCAGGTTGTATAATTTTGTTAATACTAAAAATTAAGCCGGCAGTGGCGAGCCAACACACTGAATGATCTGGGACTCATGTATTCACTTAGGTCAGCAAGGGGGGGTGGCATATAATCTAAAAGCTAAGTATGACCCTATTTAACCCTGCTTACCTTATAGTTTTGATAAACCCATACTTTTCCTAATTAATTCCTTAAACCTGTTTTTGAAGTTAAAAAGGGAATTAAGAGAGAGATTAAGAAGTTAATGGAAAATTGGACAAGTGTTGTAAAGAGGTGATAAGAACATGCAAGGTTGGTGGAACCTTGGGAAAAAAGAGGGCAGAGAATGTAGAGTGCAAGAGGGAGAGCAAAGAAGACAACTGAGGAAAAATGGCAGCAAGTAGAATGTGAAAAAAAAAAAAAAAAATTAAGAAGAAAAGAAGAAAAAATGTAGAGGGTAACATGAGAATGATGCATTGAAGAGAATTGTGACTGAGCATAGAATTCGTGGACAATTGGAATTAATGGTGGATAGAGAAATAAGTCAAGTTCCAGATCAAAGTGTCCACTTTATCCACAGTTCGTGGTTGTTGGGTTGGTTAAGAGTACTTGTAATCCCAAGCCTATTTTGTTAACATTTTGGTTAATAAATTCTTTTTGTTTTGCCTCTAGTTGCACCTGTGAAATGGAAATGGTGTAAGAAATTCTTTTAGTGGAATTCTAAGCACAGATGCAGTTATGGGTTTCACTGTGGTGCTATTTAGAATGAAGCTAAGGGAAGGGATTGCATAGTTGGCATGGATTTGGTAACAAACCAGTAAATCGTGTTTTCCAAGTGAGGAAATCCTGAGAGAAACCTGGGACTGGTGAGAACCTATGGTGAATACATGAGTTTCATCTCGGAGGTGGAGCTCTGCTGAGAGAATAATGAGTAAAATTATGTATGGTTGGGTGGAGTGTGATTGCCACGAAGCGAGTTTCCCATTTCAAGTGTTTTGTAGATAAGTTTAATACTTGGAAATTTTGTCTTAATTTATGAGATGTTATTGAATTAATTACCGGTTAAAGATTTGCATGCTTTCCTTGTTAAATTTCCTAAGTTTGGATACAATGTATGAATTCATATTTTACTTGGTTTAATTCATGGGCATAAAATAAGTGCAAGTTTAATTATGCGATATTGCTTGGAAATTTTATGGAAGGCAATTATTTATTTAAGTCGAAGTCAAAATTCATTTCTTGTAGAAATTGTTAATTTTTGGGTTTGAAAATGTAATGTTTAATTAAAATATGTCTAATAGCACAAGGTTTGGAAAAATTAGAAGAATGAATAAATAAACTTTTCATCAATTTCTATTATTTTTCATTAACTTAAAAGCTTATTGTAAATATATATATTTATCGTTGTAAAAGCCTGTGTGAAAAGGCTAGCTTTACTGCGTAGTTATGCTCTTACTACGAGCTCCTAAGCTAAATGAAATATTATACAAATTATTTCGAAATGATTTAAATTCTTATTTTTCCAATTAGTTGGAAGAAAATAGTTCCTTAAATAATGAATGATATGTTCGACATAATTGTTCTAAGAAATTTGAAATCTTATGTCGAGGTATTTCATTTGGGAAAAGGTATATCTCCTACTAGTTAAATAAAATATTCGATATGATTATTTAATAAAGTTTAGATGTTTTTGTCAAAGATGGGTCCGACCCATTATGCCCAATAGGTAATTTGTAAACCACAAATTGATTTGGTTTGTTAAAACCACATGTTGATTTGGTTCATTATTTGGTTTATTTGAAAAAGATTAAAATTTTATGTCGAAGCTCCAAAGTAGAGTAAATGTTTAAGTCCTAATTTTGCTTATTAATTAATTTGTAAACAAAACCATGTGTTAAGTCATGTTTTTGGGTGCTTTTCCTTGAGTGGTATTGTTGTTTGAAAACCATGGGCTGAAAATTGCTAATTTAAAAGAGTTCGAATGTTTCCTTCGAAGTCCAAGTACAACTTTGATTATTTTACAAATACCATGGGCCGATTAATGAGTGTTTTTTTGTTTGTTTTAATTTACAAGTTTTGGAATAGTAAGGTTTGCATGTAAAATTCCATGGGTTGAATTAGTAAATTATGTGTCTTTAATAGAAACCTCACTTGGGAAATATTTCGAAGTTAAATATATATCGGCAATAGTTGGTGGAGGACCTAGTCGATGGTACGGTAATTTATTTAGTATAGTTTAAAAAGAGATATGTTGAATTAATATCCCTTTGACTTAATAAAATGGAAAAATGCATATATTGAGAAAATATTGATTTTCCTTGTCTTAAGGAAATGTTTGGTATTATTATAATTATATGCTTGAGTTGGAGTTAGATATATATATGCTTAAGTTGAAGTTAAATATATATAGATGGAGGAATCCAATAACTTATTATGGTCCGATAATTTTATTTACTATAGTTTAAAAAGGGATATGTTGAATTAATAATCCTTTGACTTAATAAAATGGAAAAATGCATATATTGGGAAAATATTGATTTTCCTTGACTTAAGAAAATGCTTGGTATTATTATAATTATATGTTTGAGTCAAAGTTATATATATATATATATATATATATGATTAAGTCGAAGTTAAATATATATATCCACCGTAGTCGGTGGAGGACCTAGTAGGTACATTGACTAACTTATTATGGTCTAGTAATTTTATTTAGTATAATTTAAAAAGAGATGTGTTGAATTAATAATACTTTGACTTAATAAAATGGAAAAATGCATATATTGGAAAATTATTGATTTTCCTTGTCTTAAGGAAATGTTTGGTATATTTATAAATATATGCTTGAGTCGAAGTTATATATATATATATATATATATATATATATATATATATATATATATGCTTAAGTTGAAGTTAAATATATATATCGGTTGTAGTCGGTGGAGGACCTAGTCGGCTAGTCGACTAAGCTCCTCCAGCACAGCTCATGATATATGGTTGGAGTTCCTAAGAATAAATTTTAAAAAACTAAAATAATATTGATATTATTATAGGTGCATAAATATACGTCTTAACATTTTTATTTAACGTGAAATTTACTGCGCAGTAAGTTTTGAAAAGAAAAGGGTAGGTCGAAGTTATGTTTATCTTTGACTTAATTAATGGGTAGACAAATCAATAAAGGCATGTTAAATTAAATATTTATAAATGCCTATGCTCTAAAGCTGTGTAGTTTAATGTGTAGTCAACAAGTTAGAGTTTTACTGCACATTTCTTATTGTGCAGGGGGTTATTATTAATTGTGCAGGGGGTGCTTTAAACTATTTTGTATGAATATTATTAAACAAATGTCTCATAAATTATTATATGCTTATGATATTGTGAATTTTATGCATTTGTTATAATATTTAATGGGTCTTTTGAAATATTTTATGCTTCCTCTATTTACTTATAGTTAATATGCACTGTAAAATGCATTTGTAAAGAGGGTGTGTTACAACTTGGAAATGCATTTGTAAAGAGGGTGTGTTACAGAAATGGTCTAGCTAAGTCAACTAATAAAAACTTAATAAAAAATAGGAAAAGAACTATGGTAAGTCACCAAAAGAATTGGCATAATGCACTAACCAATTACTTGTGGGTAGATAGGGTAACCCCCAAAACTACCATTGGAAACTCACAATTTTTCCTTGTGTATGGCAAAGAAGCCATACTTCCTCCCAACATTGTTTTACCTTCCTTGTGATTATTTCAATCTGTTGAGGAAGAAGGTTGTGATGCTATGGAACATAGGATAAACACTTTACTTAAATTACAGGAAGAACAAGAGAAGGGTACGCAAAAACCCTATCAACATCACCAACTTGTCAAATGCTGGTTTGATGAAAAATCATCCTCTAATAAGAATTTCCAAGTAGGTGATATGGTTCTCAAATGGGGCAAGGCACATGAGGACAAGGGTGAGGATACAAAGTTTCAACATTTATGACTGGGACAATTTACTATTACAGAAAACTTGGTCCCGACACATTTCGATTTCATTCACTGGAAGGTCAACCCAACACTTATCCACTAAATCCACAAATTTCGAAGAAATATTTTTCCTAATCTTTTGGGCTTGGAATGTACTATAACTTTAAATTCTTGTTTTGATTTATCTTTCTTTTAGTTTTTCCTTTTATTCTTAAGATTGAATTTGGTTTGTTTAGTAAAAATCAAGTTTGGATTTGTTGATTTTCTTTTTAAATAAAGATGGTTACTTTAAATTAACACTGAGTTGAATATTTACTCCTTATTAAGCACTTGAATTCGATTTTTCAAGGGCCAAGGAAAGGAAAATGCATACTTTGTGATTTGCTTCATGGTCAAATACTCCATGGGTGCCTAAGAAATCTTTACTAAACAACCTATTAAAAGATGAATTGTTTTATTATCTATTATCTATAAACTTCAAACACTTTAATTTTAAGAGAAAGAAGAAGATTGAATTTGATTTAAAGGGGATAACCTGAAAAGGGTAAGTTGAGTGATGAAGGCTAAATTTATCAATAAGTTATTTACATCATCCCTTCTCTTTGGGAGTTATGGATATTGTTGGTTGTGGATCCTAATCTCCATATTCAGAGATATTATTATTCAACCGTGTCCGTACCCTAGGTTTGGTTATGATCCTGGCATGATCCTAGGGGGGTCCGGGGGCGTAGCGCCCGAGGAAAATTTTTGGGGCTATTTTCGCCACCAGTTTTCGGGCCCATGGTTTTGGGTAACCCATGGTATTTTCTCACTGTATTTCCCTTATAAAAGAAAGACATTGTAACACGGCTAGGGTTAATGTATTAGGTTTTATGCATTGTTAAGATCTTTGAGATCAAAGAAGAGAGACTATGAGACAGTGAAGAGGAAGTGCAGTGGTTGTGCTACAGGTTGTATCCCTTCACTTTGCTGGACGGAATAATAATAAGGACTGACAACTTCAGTGTGGACGTAGCCCAAGTTGGGTGAACCACGATATATCTGTGTCTCTCTTGTAATGTGTGTGTGATTATATTTGCATTTCTGTTTATTGTTATTACTCTGGGATCCTGTTTTTCTAACACCAGGAGTGTATAAGGACTCTAACTTACTTGGGGTGTACTTCGGTCCAACACCTGATATCCCCAGATCAATCGACGGCATCATGTGCACAATTTTCACTGCTAAGAATGTGCCCACCTCTCTCTCAGTAGCATCATATTACCTCCAATGAGCCATAGAGTTGAAAAAGAATTGAGTCCATCAGTACCTCCTATTTTCCAAATACCATTCTTTTACCCCCCATGGGAGTGAAAGGGACACTAGTGATGGCTTAGTTGACTCTACCTAGTTTAACCATGGGAATACCGATGTGGTACCTTATGCCACCATACCTAGAGATAGATTCAAATCCGGTAGCCCATTATGAGTTTCTCCTTATCTCTGTTGTTGCACCTTCTAGGCCGGTGACACCATCTGTACTGCCAATCGAACCTATGAAATACACAACTAAACCACCACTGGTAGTCACTAAAACCACAATTGAGAGCATGAAGCAACCTAAGATGAAAGTCCCCCTCCTACCCATTCCTGCTCCAAAATAATCATAGAGGGTCACTAATCCTAAAGCAGAGTGAATCAACTAACAATATTTAAAATCCCGAGTAATGACCAATAATCCCACATAGAGGGTTACTCCACCATGTGCTCTCCCTGGACAACAAGGCCATGCGACCAACCTATGCGCCACCTTGTCAGAGCTCAAGAACTTGATCAACACCCATATTAGCATGAACCATGCTCTACTGACAATAGTAGGTGGAACCTCATCTTCTCCAACACCTAAGTCCAAATCATTGCGTATCAATCATGTTTGTTCAATTTTCTCTCAGTTTGGGCATTACACACACCATTGTCCCGACCTCCCTTGATTTTGAGATGCTCTGGGGAACATTTTCTTCACTCAAACTTTGGTTGAGAATCCTTCCCTGCAAACATAGGAAGCAACTTCCATCAATGTGGTCACTGCATAAACATCAATAGTAGTTGCACCTATCTCCGAATTAGTCATTACAACATTCCCCATTGAGCCTCGAATTCTGCAAGATCCCCAACCAATAGATCTTACAACAATGAAACACCATTATGGATGCTCATCATGTGGGAAACACACTCACATGATCCCCTATAAGTCCATCACAGCCATTTTGTATCAAGCCACCCCTCCTTCGTTGTAGATACCTCTCCATGCTCGGGTACCATGCCCATGCCGATCCTATGGTGGCACTTCCCACTTTTCATTATAGTGTCCCATTCTATGCATCAAACAAGAATACCTCCTCGAACTAATGAGGTTCTAGGATCAAATCTCCTACCTCAGCACAGTCCCTGATGGCTTACCCGCTAATGAATTTGTTCCCCTTCTATCGGATACCATCGATACTGCATTGTCTTTGCTCGATTTATTCAATAACGAGGAATCCTTGTCTTTTGACAAAGACTTGGAACATATGAAACCATTTCCAGGTGTCCAAGCAACAATAGGGGATATCCTTTCAAATTTCGGAACCTCATTGGTTCCTGAAGAGCCTGATGCCACTTCAACATCACCATAAAAGTCCAACATTTGAAAGATCCCTTCTACTAGAAGGGATAACCCACCTTTTACCCTTTACCTCTCTTGTGGAAAAAAATGCATAAGTGTGCACTCTTCCACTTGGTAAGGGGATAGGCCTTATAGGATCCAACAAGGCCTCATTCCTTGGAGTCCCTATCGGGATGTGGTTGGTTTTCCTCCAAGTGATCATGCAATATATTGTTAGTGGAATTCACATAAAACAAAGAAACTTGAATAAAATGAAAAATAAAAAGAGATGGGGGGGAACAAAAAACTCCAACAACAATCCAAGCTATGCCAAACCACTTTGTATTTTCCAATGTTCGAGATGTAAAACACTTAGGAGGTGTGGGCTTCAATGGAAGCCAACAATTTCCCTTAGGGAGGCCTTTTTTGTCCAAAATATATGCTAAGTAAATGGTAGAACAATGGAGAGGAACTCTTGCACCTTGAAGGAAGGTGGCAAGGGAGATTAGGAATGCTTACAATGATAAGAAGAGGTGGGATATGAGGAAGCTCCAAAACAAATCCATTAGCATAAACTTGATCTTGATTTATCTCTACAAAATTCATGCCAATGGCTTCCTTATATAGGACAAGAGGTGGCCAACAAACAACTAGATACAAATGTGAACCCATATTCTCCATGAGCCGGTTCCAAGGTACACCAAGGAGTATATTTAATGCCACCAAGTGTGTTAGGATCCGATATTGTATACTTGGATGTGAGGAGACTTCAATGCACCGTGGGAAGTAGGTGGTCCCACCATTTTTATAGTAGTGCGACTATCGAAAGAATAGCCTCGCAGGTATCATGTGGGGACTAAACTGATAACATGTGCTATAGCATAGGTTAACAATGGTTCAGCCGTGGGACCCCTTATTTTGACTGATCTTGGGCATTTTCGACACATGTTGTCTTTTGGATTTGTTGAGAATGCCTGTAGTGAGCTACATTCTTTATGTTGATGACACTTTACTACAAGAATTTCCTAAATGTTGCATGTGTGTGAAATTTAGGTGTTAACAAATGCCCCCTGATGTTTGAGGTTCGGATTGTTTTGTAGAGCTGATAATGCATCATGTTTTCTTGTGTTTCTCTCTTGTTCTATATGACAAAGAATATTTGGATAATAGGGTCCTCCCATGATGGAATATTGTTGGCGACGACCATTCGAGTTGTGGCAAAGAATAGTTTTTTATACAAACAAGGTGGGTATACCCATGCTTGTGAAATGTTATCAAGGTGATTACAATGAGAGAGGACCAAGGTGTCTGTCGACTATACTATTGGGACATGGAAGAAGGTAGTTGCAATCCATGTGAGATTAAATAACCTAAGAACTGTTTCGGAACGTTGAAGAAGCGATACTATTGATGCTAATGATAATCCCATGGGGGTGGGTGACCAATATGGTTTGTAAATCTTCCTAAGAACTTCATTATGCCAAATGGACTGCTACCATGGTTTGTAAATGTGAACACTGCTACCTTCAACAGTGTGTTTCTCCCTGATGCAATAGATGTTTTAACATTGAGCATAGGGGAAACCACTTAGTTAGGGAGCACTAATGATTCTCCCTACCAAGTTCGAGCATATCCCTTATAATGATTTTAAGGAATCCCAAAGTACAACTACAACTACTGCAACTCTCGAAATGTATTGTTTTTGCGTCGACGAGAGCTCAAGTACATGATAAGATGAGGGTCCTACCCTAAGAACTGAGATCATGTTGTAACCAATCGAGGGACAAAAAAACCTAGCACAAAACTAGTTGATAATCATGGGGCTCATAGCTTCCTTTGATCGATGTAAACATGGGGAGTGGGGATGACAATTTTCCTTTCATAATGGTACAGATTGAGGCAAAGGGAGACAAACTACAAATGAAAGGGCTTTGATGGAGACACTAAATGGGGAGTAATGGTGACTGACAAAATAGATACTGCTCAGGATAATGAGACTCAAATACATCAATCGAAGGAAACCATGGGTTGCTGCCAAAAGAATATGGGGTTGTCGCAATGTAAGCTAATGGGGTAACTGCTTGTACATAAAGAATAATGGTGGGGTCCCAACAGTTTTGGGTGTGTCAGGGAACCAATTTGATGATGGTTAGAGTCCCCATGTTTTTGAGTGGGTTGGGAGACACTTTCCAAGATGAAGCGGGGGTTAAATTACAGACACAAAGATGGGTGCCTCATGAATCAATGCCATGCAGTGTATGCCTATGGGATACCTAAATAGAGTTGGTTTCTTTTGAGGGTGGGATCCCCATAAGTGTTTTGAAGAGGTGATGATATGAAGAATATTAGGGAAGGTAAAGTGAGCATGGAGGTATGAATGGGATTTGTGAATATTTATCATAACATGGGCCAACGAATCTGATGGTGTTTACTCAAGGGAGTAAATGCACAACTATCAAATGATAATCTAAGGGTGATCTTTTCAAGTTGTATCAGATTCCTCGGACTTGTGGGGGGTCAACATCATGGGTGTCAATTGATGACTGGGATGGTAATGGTGTGCACATCCATGGGGGAATCATGATATTCTTAGTGATGATGTTGATGGCACGTCAAGACTAGGAAGGAGGGCCCTATGGTTATCATTGGGAATACTCGTAAATGAATTATAAATGGAGGGAATATGGTGCCTTTATGCCATATTTTGAATGACACTTGTTGTAGGGTGCCCAACACCATTGTTGTGGCATAGAGTCTTGTTCTTATAATGGAAAAACAAGAGCCTCCAACTTGTCCTGGTCAATATCCTGCACATACGGTGTAGAAACCAAAGTGTAGTAAAGAACATGACCAAGATATTGACAATGTAGAAATCATATAACCAAAAAAAGTCATACATATGGGGTACCCATCTAAAATAGATTCTAGATTCAACTATTGGGAATGAAGATTGGTTGGATTCATGTCCAAGAGCTCAAAGCGTTGATCACAGTGGTGTGAACAATTTGTAAAATGGAGCTACGATTTTTCTGTGGGGTCATTTTGAAATTTGTGTCAAATGAATATAAATAGGGGGTGGGGCCCAAATTTCGAAATCATCTGTACTATTCGCTCACAACCTCCTAGAGAAATGTTTTTGTGATTTTGGGAGATCCGAGGAGCCATTTGATGAGCCGCAAGTTCCAAGTATGTTGTAACCTTATCTATTTCAATTTGGGTCGATTAGAGTTAGGAAAAGTGTGCCCCTAGGTTTCTAGGGGATCAATTTAGTCCTTTAAGGGATATCACATGATAGTTTGTGAAAATCACTCTCTATAGCGTGAGATTTTACGAAAATCACGCACTATAGCATGACATTTTTGGAAAATCATGCTCTACTGCGGTGTGGGTTCTTCCCAAAATCGCACGCATTGTAGCATGGGTGGTTAGCGTGAGTAAAATGTATTATTCCATGATATGCATGGTTCAATAGCGCTTCGGTCATGCACTGGTGTAGTGTGAATGTACCTGGTTTAGCCGCGCTATATAGAGAGACTGAACATTGCATGTCTCACACACTGGTGTCGTGTGGCAGAACAAGGTTCATCCAGGCTAAGTGTGAATTTCCTTGTGATTGTCGTGCTACGCACGGACCTCCTTAGGGGAGGCCGTGGGTTTGTTTATGGTTGAGATATATTTATGTCTAATGGATGGAAATTATCCTTGTACATGTCATCTTCAATTTATCATGGCTGGTGTGGGTGTCATAGAGTGGATGGAGAGGAACTATGATGAGTTTTGTCCTTTGGTGCTCAAGGATTTGGTAGCAACACATGCTTTACGTGATGCGGGGCTCTTCAAGTTCTATAGGTGCCCCTTGATGAGGTTCTTCGGATTATCTATTGTGGATGATACTGAACACGTGGGACCGAGATAAAGGGGTCTTTCAAGTTAGTGGGAAGGACTTGAGAATCACTACTCAGGACATTTATTTTCTGATAGGGTTTCCTCAACGAGGAGTGAGATAGCCCCTCCCTCCTTATATAGAGGGAGATACGATCCACAATTTAGTGGATCGATTTTTTGATGGTGACCAGAGTGCCCTGAACTCTAGTTGGGTTTTGATGAGCCATATGAGGGCACTACCTTTGTGGGCTGTGGCAATAGCCATGGTGTGAGTGTTGGGGGTGGAATCCCCCAACTAGATTAATGGAGGGAAACTGGCACTCATGGAAAGGTGTTGTATTGTCGACCGGTGGCATGGGGATTAATGCTTCTGCAGGATATGACCTGGAAGATGATGGACTTGCACCAGGGGGGGGATTAGGACTACCTTCTTCTTTGGGAGCATACAATTCTCAAACTTCTCTGACTGGTATCCTTCCCTGAGGCCACCCATAGTGGTGTCTCCGAGGGGGCCTTAGGAACCCTGTATGATGTAATGGGGGTGAATCATGCCTCGATGTAGTGATGGGTCTATGGGGGCTTATTTCACCCAAAAAAATCTAGATGTGTGGGAGGTACGGATCGGGTAGATAGAGATATGCCCTTGGAGTGGGATGGACTACAAGGGAGATTTGGAGTTGCCTCCTTCTGATGGAGGTTTTGACGCTTCAAGTATGTTTTATGGTGTACTTTTTGATAATTACATATATTTGTTGTACATACTTTGATTTATGCACATTTTATATATATGATTATAATGTACTGATGATAGTTTCTCCTTTGTGATGCAAATATCGGTCTTGTACATCCAGCTTGACATCCGCGAGCTAGAAGAGACCGACTGGCAGCTAGAGATGGTTCTGTTATTAGGGGAGATGCCACTACTGGAGGCGTAGCCACCAAAGGGGGTACTATCAGAGTAGCTAATGTTGGAGGAGCTGTTGTGGGGGGGGGAAGCTGCAGGGGACCAAATGGCAGCCATTATGAAATACCTGGAGTAGTGGTTGGGTATTATGTCCATAGGATTTGACAACCACCGGCATGAGGCATAATGCATCCCCAAAATCCCATCAGAGGCTCCTATGGTCCCCTTAGTGGAACTACTACCGACAACCTAAAAAATGGGGAGAGCTCAAATAAATAAGAGCACAACACACTACCATAGTAGAAGGTCCTCCGAGCCCCACCCCAATGTATATATGACATTTGCAGTTTCATGGAATACAACAATAATGGACCCCACACCATGGGCCGACCAACCATAACTCTTTCAACCAAATCGAGTTGGCTCCCTATAATCTAGCTGGGGGACATGGCACCCAGTACATGCACCATGGCCGTCGCAATAGATTGCATGGGAAGATCCCTTAGATGGCTTACCAACAATCCATCAGAGTTCACAAAAATCTGATCATCGCTGCAATATAGATCCACTAGAGTGTGGATCGTCTCTCCAACCATCTATGGAGGGAAGGGCTATCTCACCCCTCAGTGAGTCAAACCCGTCAAAAAATAAATGTCTTGAGTCCTGATGCTCAGGTCCTCCTCTCCAACTCGGAAAACCCCTCAATATGGTACCCACATATCCATCAATCTCCATAGTAGATAATTGGCCAATCACATCAAGCGGCACTTGAAGAACTTCAAGAGCTCAACATCGTGCAATGCCTCTTTCGTTGGCCAGTTATCCAGGACCAAGTCTCTAAGGGAATTATACTCCCTCTCCCTCTACTCAACATCTCTCACATGAGCCATAAGTACCAACCAACAACCTGCACAAGGACAATTCCCACTCATTAGATGTATACATCCATAAAATGTGTTAGTGCATCCTTTCCAAAAAGGTTCACACGTAGCGTAGATATCCCCAATATAGTTGCTGGTAGCATGGATAAACCACTGATCAGTTGCAAAGAACTAACGTGCAGGAGTTATTCCATTCACCCACGCGGGTAGAGCGGCTGGCCCACTATTCGAACACACTAAACTAGTGTGCAACCAAATAGTTACCATTCCACGTGTAGCGCGAAACAGTACATTTCATCTGCGCTTTTGAGGTGCACTACACCTCGTGTGATATTTGGAAATATCTCTCCATTGTAGTGCGAGATTCCCCCAAAATATCATGCTACTGCATGGGATTTTCCCAAAATCCTGCGCAACAGCCCCAAAACACTAGAAAGGCCCCTTGGCCACCCAGGGGACCCCTAATCCTAAATATACCCAGACAAAATTCCAAAGTACAAGGTTAAGGAATACCTAGATCTCTAGGTACCCTATATCTCCCAGAATCACTCAAAATATGCTCTAGGAGCTCGGCAGAAAAAAGAACAAATGATTTTAGAAGGTGGGCCCCACCCCCATTTATAGTCATTTGACCCAAACTTCCAACTAACACCACGAACAAACCGTAACTCTGTTTCCAAAACTGTTCACACCACCACGATATACACATTGTCCTCTTCGACATGGATCTAACCAATCTAGATTCACACTAGAATCATCGGGACCCTATTTTTTCTTTCTAGTACCCAACAGGTACAATATGTTTTGTTATATGATTTCTACATTGTTAGTACCTTGGTCATGTTCTTTACTACACTTGGGTATGTGGGCCATATGTGCAGGATCTCGATCAGGACAATATGGAGCCTCTTATTTTTCCCTTATAAAACTAAGACTCCAAGCTCTAACAATAGGTGTCACACACCCTACCATGGGTGTCATTCTGAAACTGGCATATAAACACTATTTACCCCTCATTTATAATACATCTCTCAATATTCCCATTGATAACCATAGGATCCTCATTCGTTGCCTTGATGTTCCATCAACATCATTACCATGGATAACATGTTCCCACAGGGGTGTGTGCACCATTTTCATCCCCATCATCAATTGACACCCTTGACATCGATCCCCCACAAGTCTAAGGAATCTGACCCAGCTTGAAAAGGCCCTCCCTTAGATTATCATTTTACAATAGCACGCTTACTCCATGAATTCGACCTCGTCAAATATCTCGACACATTTTATGAGAAAAATTCACAAATCCCTCTCATGCCTCCATGAGCACTTTATCCTCCACAATCCCCCTTGTATCATCATCCTTGCAAAGACACCTATCTCCCCCCCACCCGTAGAATCAACTAGTTCTATTAAGTTATCCCATAGATATACACTACATGGCATCGTTTCATGGGGCACCCATCTTTTCATATACATTTATCCCTCACTTCATCATTGGAAAGTGTCCTCTGATCCACTCAAAATAGTGGGGGCTCTTCCCATCATCACCTCGGTCCCCCGACACACACAAACATGTGAGGACCCCACCAACATTCTTTATGTACAAACAGTTCCCCCATCACCTAACATTGTTGGAACACCATATTATTTTGACAGCAACCCATGTTCGGCTTTGATCAATGTATTCAAGTCTCCATATGTTCAACAATATGTGTTTTCCTAGTTACCATTACCCTTTGTTTTGTTCTCCATAAATTCCATTTCATTTGTAGTTTATCTCTATCCATTTCAATATGTGTCATTACAAAAGACAAGTGGTCTTCCCCCACTCCCCATGTTAACATTGATCAAAGGAAGTTATGAGCCCAATGCTTATCAACTAGTTTTGTGTCAGGTCTTTTCGTCCACTAGTCAGTTACAATATGATCTCGGTTCTTAGGATAAGACTCTCGTTTTATCATGTACTTCAGCTCTCATCAATGTCAAAACACTACATTCCAAGAGTTGCGGTAGTTGCAATTGTACCTTAGGATGCCTTTCAATCACTATAAGGGATCACCTTGAACTTAGTACGGAGAGTCATTAGTGCTCCCTAACTAAGTGGTTTCTCTTATGCTTGACCTCAACATATCATCGCATCAGGGGGAAACATACTTTTGAATGTAGTAGTCTATTTGGTATAGTGAAGCTGCCAGGCAGATTTACATACTAGTTTGGTCCCCCACCCCAGTGAGCTTATCATGGTCACCAACAGTTCCACTCATTTAATATTTTGCAGCAGTTCCTGGGGCATTTACTCAAACATGGATTGAATCCACCTTCATCAGTGGCCCATTAGTATAGTAGAGTCGACACCTTAGTCCTCTCTCATTGTAATTACTTTGACAACATTTCACGAGCATGGGTATGCCCACCTCGTTTGTGTAAAAACTATTCTTTACTATATATCCAATAGTCATCACCAACAATATTCCCCCATGGGAGAACCCTATTTGTACACATATGCTTCTTCCTAAAGAACAAGATAGAAACAACAAGAAACATGTTGCATTATCAGCTCTACAGTACCCTCTAAATCTCATATATCCAGGGGCATCTATTAATGCCTAAAAGTTGCACACATGCGACATTTCAGTGATTCATCCAGTAAGGAATCATCGACATAAAGAATGCATCTCACCAGAGGCATCCTCAATAGATTCAAAACGTAGCATGAGTCCATAAGTGTCAAGAAATAGTTAAAAGAAAGGGTAGTGCAGGTACAACACAACTAACCTGTGCTATAGTGCAGGTTATCTTAACAATGCTCGTGCTACACCCACGTGACTTTTCCTTCGATAGCCATGGTATTGTAAAAATGGTGGTACCACTCACTCCCAACAACACATCGAATACTCAATCCTCCATATTGATCGAAATTCGTCTCTTCACATAATTGATGGCATCAATTAACCCCCTTGTGTACGTGTAATATCCTGATTTTGACCCTATTTGCATTAAAATTGTAAATGATGTAAATATCATTATTAAATCATGGTGAGGAGATCAAGGCCAAGGCCCCACCATTGATTTAGCATTTTATGTATCGGCATTTAAAAATCGATGCATATGGTTCTTGTGCTAGCCACGCACAATAGAAATTAAGACTTCATGTAAATATGAATTTTAATGAAATACCCACAACTAGATATGCAATGCAACACGAGATGGGGGCATGATTCTACAAGGAATAGGGAGGAAAATTATTCAAAAACCTTGAGCCAATGGTGTTAAGCCAATGTCAATGAATGAATCCCAACTACCCATTTTGACTTATGGACCCAATCATTTAATTCTTCCAAGAGTTCGTTGAGGTAGTTAATGCCTTGGGAATGAAGAGGTATGGCAGCCAATTCCGTGCATGGGCAAGCCATCAACATGGGAAATCATATTTTTTCTTCTTGGGCAAGAAAACACCCACGAAATTGTGCCCAAATCCATTCTTCACCCATGGCCTTTGCTCTCTCATGTAGTCTGAGCTAACTGGGGCTTTCTCCTTCACATTTTGCAACATTTTCCTGCATTTTCCATGGCTGGGAACTCGTTTTTGGTTGGTACAATGACTGGGAGAGGAGAACCATGATTTGGGGGTGTGATGGAGGTCGTTTTTGTAACGCCCCATATTTTGACTAGGCGTGTTTGCGAGTTAGACACCTTTCACTTTCTTTGCTTATTATCTGTTCGACTTAGCTAGACAGAGTGAACTATATTCTCAGCATGTTAGACATGATGATATATTGCTACTATGTTAGGATGTTACTGTTCCCATGCTGATACTACGGTTATGATGTTATGATGTTACCATCCTCATGATGTTATTTGGTTTATGCGGTTACTATGTTGTAGTTATCACGAGATTCTTTTATTTCATAATGACAGTATATGTTTAATAATCGTCCTGGATGAAATGTGATATATATGATGTGGTATTTATGCTGTGATCGATTTAATGATTTTATGTGAAGAAATAAATGATGTCGACAATATGGATCAGACGATGATAGAATGGAAATATTGTTATAAATGTATGGCTGCAAAGTACTAATCCGCAGGACACCGGGGCTATGTAATAGTCGGATACCTGATACGAAGTATGGTATAGTACCTATTTTGCAGAGAGCCTTGTTTACCAATGTTGATGATACGATGACACAAACCAATAATCTCGAGAGCAACAAAGTATGAGTCGATAAGGGCGTAGACCCAGTATGTTGAGAGGGATGGATGTATTGCCCACCCTATGTTTCTATGATACCCGAGGTCGTGGGAGGGCCGTGCTGAGACACGCTCCCCAAGTTGTTGTGATGACGATGGTCGGATGCCTGCTAGGAGAGGTTAGGTCCGCTAGTTAGCCGACGCTACCGCTCTCATGTTCTATGTGGCTAGGTTAGTAAAGCTGACATCCACTTTTGTACTAGCAGAGGAAGGATAGGGAGGATGCGGACGTAGGTTAGGATGGGAGGATATTTAGTTACTACTGTTGAGGGTTGGGTATTCGTTGATCTCGAGTTAGTGGTAGTAGGTAGATTTCCTTGTACTTGATTGATTGAACCAATGTAATCATAAAGATAATGAAATGAAATATTAAAGGTTAACTGATATAATGACCGATGATGTTTTAGTAATGTTATGATAAATATATATACTTGTTCTGTTTGCATGAGGTATTATTAGTATTAGTTAGTTGTTAAGCATAGGAAACATGATGTATGTTTATAGTACTTGTCAGACCTGTGCATACGCTGGCCACGCATGCACATTTTGTACATGTGCGATAGTATCAGTTTACGACATACTTATCAATATTTAACAATGTTATAAGTTGTCATAGATAACTCAGTTAAGGTTTGAGTAAACGACATGAGTAATAGATGATCGATTTGCTTATGTATAAAATAAGTTAATTAGTCTTATATGTAAATATTGTAATGAACAATTAAAATAATTGCCGCCAATTGTAATTCTCATCAAGTGAAGGTATCGGAATTATGAAGTATGGCAGATAAACATTAATGCTGGAAGCATGTACTATCTAATTGTTAATATTGATTAATTAAACCCTTAAGAGTACTTCGTTTATCAATGAAAGTATCTAATTGTTAATATTGATTAATTAAACTCTTAAGAGTACTTCGTTTATCAATGAAAGTATGTTATATTAGTGCTAAGGTACTCATTATTAATTAAGTATGTTAGATTAGTGCTAAGGTACTTAAATCACCATTAGTATGTATTATTATTATGATTATTTAATATTAATATTATTATTAATTAATATTGTTATTATTATTATTATTTAAACTAATGTTAATAATGATAATGTATCCTTATTGAAATAAAAGAAATCATAAGTGGGTAAGTGAACGTGTTTGCATTATTAAATTAATTAATTTATTGTTATGAAACGAGAAAGGAGTATTATTAAATTATTAAATGAGGAAGATTAAGATAAAAACTCAATTAAATTTATATTCATAAATTACTGTCATGTCAGACAACCGACTTGAGATTTGATTTTATATATATTTATAATTAAAACAAACTACCACTTCAAATTTCCAAGGGTCAACATGATAGTATTTAAGTATTATTTTCATCAACATATTAAATAGAGGACAAGACTAATATTGAATCCACCGCCTCATGAATGTCCTAAATGGAAAAATTTCGAGAATCATTAAATAAGGTACATTGAACCCATCAAATCCAACCTAACTAGTCTTAATACCATTGGACTACTCGAGAAAATAAGTACTATAAAATAATATCTATTATGAATTGGATTGTAAAGCAAGCCATCAATTTAATGTTTTGGGGGCTCGAGGGTTTTTTGGAAGGCGGTGGAGTAAACAGGAAGACAAGTGGAGGAGGAAAATGGATCTATAAAGCAATGGCTTCACGGAGATGAAGGGGGGTTTTGGGTTGATTTTTGGGAGAAGTACACTTAGTATTTTGATGAAAAGGAGGAATGCCGAGGAGGGGGATAACTCGAAGCTTTGAGGAGGTGGGAAACTCAAAAGAATAAGGTGGGGTTAACTCTTGAACTATGGAAAGGTACCAAGGGAGGATGCTGTCGGGATTATTGGTTTGTGGGCTCGGGGGCTAGGAAACCCGTCGGTTTCCTGGGGCCAGCACGATAAGAGCTGGTTGGCAGGGTGGTTCATCCATTTTGGTATAAAGGCTTGGAACAGAAAGTCTGCGGGAGCAAAAGCTTGGACGGGAAAGGCTACAGGAGCAAGGGAACAATATACAAACTACATCGGTCCAGGTATTCTACTGGTAGTTAGAAAAAAATGATTTATATTTGAATATACTCGGTATTATGCAAGAAATTACAATTTATGTATGTTGTTAAAATTACTATATGTAGGTGCACTGTATGCTGCTAGACATTTTCTAATCACTAAAATTATGCAGAAAAATAGCATAACGAAAGCATAATGATACTTATTTATTATTGAAATAAATAATAAAGAAAAACAACTCCGTAGGAGCTGGTTACAAACTTGATTTCAAATTCTAGAACTCCGGTGCCCTTCCGGATAGAGGGGCACTACAGTTTTTTCTCCTGGAATGTCCATAAACGTTTTCTGAAAATGAATTTTCCTTCCCAAGGGTGATTCCCCATTTATCATTTTGTTTTTGGTTGCCCACGTTTTTCTTCATACCAAACACTTGTCATTTTGTTGTTATGTGCATCCTTGTTTTAATTTGAACTTGTGAACAAGAAATTGGGAGTGGAAGAGAACCAGAATTGGCTTGATAAACCTAGTGAGGAGAGTAACCTCTCAGAAAGATCAAAAGGGTTGGCTACTCTTCTATGCACACCTTGAGCAACACTAGAATGGAAGGTATGGCCTGAGGGACTGTGTATTAGTGAAGGGAATACTTCCTTGTGTGGGGTGTGTAGGCATTGTGGGTGCCAATCTAGATAGATCTTGTAGAGGTATCCATGGATCTATGTTTGAGCTCACTAGCTTAGCAATTCAGTCCCTCCCCTTTGTCTTAGCAGCCTGATAAACCAAACTGTGAATTGGCTTGGCTGATTTTGGTGTATTTTGGCTATCTATGAGTCTGCTATTCCCTTTTTCCTTGTAGAAATCATGCCTAGCTCGGGAGTGGCCATTGTGTTGCGAGATTGATGAGAGCAATTGGCCTATGGTTGGGTGGAATGTTGCAGTTGCATAGCCAGTTGCTCGGGACTACTTCGTTTCAAGATAAGTATTCTCTTGTATATATTCTGCAATGTCTTTATTTAATATATGTCATGAAAATGTTGAATGTATGTTAGACATGTAGATGATTTTAATTCCGTTGTGTTTCTTACAATATGCATATGTATATGTCTTTTTATTATCAATGAGTTTACTTAATTCACATGGGGATAGATGCCTCATTTTAGCATCACGTTCTCTCCATATCGCTAGTATGATGGGAGGGGACATTACAGTACATTGGAACTAGTTCACACTTCCTATCATTGTGAGCATTCCCAAGCTCCCTTACCACCTTCCTTCAAGGAGAAAGTGTTTCTCTCCATTGTTCTACCATCTAATTAGCATTTAGTTTGGACAAGAAAGGCCTCCCTAAGGGATATTATTGGATTCCCTTGAATTCCACACCTCCTAGGTGTTGTACAACTATACCATTGGGAAATACAAGAGCGGTTTAGCATATATTTGGTTGTTATTGGATTTTGCATTCTCCCCCCATCTCTTTCATTTTTTTTTATCCATATTTCTTTGTTTGAATGTGAATTACACTAACAATCTAATCCAATACCACTTGGAAGAATGCCAACCACACCCACAAAGGGGCTCCAAGGACTAAGGCCTTGCTACAACCTACAAGGCTTAGCCCCTTACCAAGTGGAAGAGTGCACTTGTGCAATTTTTTCCACAACAAGGAGGATTTCCCCCTGGCCCTAGCTATTGGTTTTGCTTATTCTTCCCCTAAGTCTGAGGATTCTAGGGGTTTGCAGTTTTTAATTGCTAAAATTGTTAAGCTTGTTGAACGTCAAAAGGTTGAACCAAGTTCACCCCCATGTGGGGTGCGGGTTGCTGAGCAGTAGATCATGGGAATGGTTAATAAGGGTTATATTATGAGGGTGGGATAAATGCGGTTTGTGGTCCATAATATGTGGATGTAGGAATGGTTTGTTCCATTGGTGGTGTAGTGATCCTTTTCATTTGGGTAACATTTGGCTAAGTAGGACTATAGGTTCCATACTGTAATTGATCAACTGATGGGTTAGTACTGGTGCAGAGGGTACCGACGCAGGTGGCATGCATGGGTATTGCAGAGCCATGTTGAATGGTGTCAAAGTGGTAGGAGGAATATTTCCTATGTGGGAAATGGGCCCAATAATCCCATCCACCGAATGTGACAAGCCTGCAGGTGTAGGATCCAACGATCGATGTCGAGGAGCATCAGGGAGGATGGTGTAAAGGTAGTCAGATTGTGCATATATGAGATCGAATTGCTGGTCTTTTAGAGTTTCCTCTTCCTCGCTTTGCAGCATGGAGGAGGCAACATATTTATCTATGGTTGTTTGGAGAGACTTAATAAACCAATCCAACAAAAAAAGTGGTTGTATTTCGATTTTACACAATGTGTGGCATCTGCACCACTCATGTCTATGGTACACAATGTGGGTTGTTGTATTTTGTCGAAATTTAGTGAGAATTTCAAGACCAATTTAATGTATAATTGAATGCTAGAAGTAAGTGAGAAATACAGTGGCCAATGTATTAAAGGTGGCATGGGTCTCTCTCAGTAGGTTTACATACAATTTGGCTTCCATTCCAGTGAGGGTACGCTGAAAGAGGAGAAGCCTTAGAGGATCATCCACTATGATGTTAAATGAACACCATAAGTGGAAGACATGACATGGTTGGCAGTGTCATCCCCTTGTTTTTCTTTGAATTTGGGAATGTCGGGTGGAATTTTATTTGGCATACCTCGCCATGTTGGATCATGCACAATGGGGTCATTGATCACTTTGGCCAAATCACGTAGATTTAAACTAGCCATGAAAGGTAGGGTAGGGGGATTTGGTCCTACCATTGTATGTTGGGTTCCTCTCGGGGGAGAACTAGGTGGTGTTAAAAACAATGAGTGACCTCATACGAGAGAGGAGGGATCAAAGGGGTCCAAGGGATCTCTGCGAGGATAATCCAGAGGGATGCCTCTTCCTGCAGTGGAGGAGGTGGGGAATTATCACTTTATCCAAAAGGAGAGAATGTCCTAAGAAAATATTGACCTTTCGCATATGATCCTATCAAAGTGTCCTGGGAGTGGCCCCGGCTAGAGTACCTTCCAAGTGGACCACAAGGAGAAGGTATAAAAAAAACCCTCAAGAGAGGGGAGAGGCCTTGCAGTCTTTGGGACTACCTTAAGGGGTTGTTTTGTTCCTCTATGGTGAATCCTTTGTGTCAAATGAGAGTGATGGGAGAATTAAACACAATTGAACAAATGCAAAAATGCCAACCACAACATATGCAAATATGGTACAATAAGTGAGTGATATGTGCAAATGTCGGTTTTAGTACAAGTGTTCCCACGTGTAGGATATTTTTAATTACGAGTTAGTGAACTTGTATTTAAAACGAAAATAAATGTAAATTCCCTAAATAGACCTAAATTCCTTCCTCTCAAATGTAACTAGGCCTCCGAAAATTGCAACAGATGGTGACAATGGGGTCCACACATCAATTGACTAGTGGAGGTAAAAAATAGCTAGGTCTACTGGAAATATGGACAATGTTCCAATCAAGATGACTTGGAAAAACCTCCCAATGGAAATAACTAACATCAAGAGTAAATTTCACTAACAATTGCTCCCTGGTGATGCCCTAAGTTTGGCCACTAAGATACCTTGTGTCAAGTGTGGATTAGTGGTTCGTCCTACATGGTATAGTGTCATCTCCCTACAACAAGATGAGTGGCTTGTAGAGGAGAGTAGGGAATCTATACCTCGTATTTCACCTCTTTGGTCACGACACACTTCTGATCTAGGTTTTCTTTGAACACTTTCTTATAGTAGTATTTTGTAAGTACCCTATAAGTCAACAACGTTAGGTTTCAAAATATTGCTAATGAAACTAGATTGGTGGGAATTAATGGATGCCTATCCCAATCAATCCTACCTAACTAAAATGTTATTTTGTGACCTCCCGTGGAGGATTTTAGTTGGTTGGAAAAGCTACAAATTTGATTTTAAGGGGTTTGACTTTCACTTAGAGAGTGTAAGAGAGGTATTTCACAATCCCTTCCTTTCTGTTTCATGAAGCTCACACGAATTGCAAGGTGAATAACATACATAGATTGGAAGAGTCTTTAGGTATCCTAGTGTGTGCTAGTGGTGCAAACACATGTGATGAAAGAAAAGTTTTTGCCGACAAATTAACTAGAAGAGTATGTAAAGTAAATTGCAAAAGTAGATGTACTTTTAACTCTAAAAGATGCGCATGGTGCTTTGCAAATCCAAAATGTTAACCAATTGAAAAGTGTGCAATGGAGGTAATTCACACTTCTCACCCTTTTTTGATTCACCAAACTTAGAAGACGTGTGAGGTGAAGATAATACTCCGGGGGACAAGAGTATTTAGGTCCTTTCTTGTGTGCAAAAATTGGATTCTAAACTAGCTTTAATCCTAAAAACATGTCAATTGTGCACAAACATGTTAAAATTCAATATGCTAAGACAGAAAATATCAACATTACATTCCATTTCACAACAATAGCATATACAGGATCACTCAAAAGAACAACAAGCACAACATAAACACAAGAGACAGATTTATCCTGGGAAACCGTTATGGGCTAGAAAACCCAGCAAAGCTTCTTCGATATAGATGACCAGCAAGTACAAAGATGTAAACCCTATACATGAGCTCCTTCTCCTCCATAGAAGATCTCTCCCTCACATATGCGCTAATCACAAGTGAGTGTAATGTGTGTTAAATGAGGAACACACCTCCTCTATTTATACACAACTCCGACTTGACTTTTACACTTACTAGGTTGGCCCCAACTTAACTACTTAACGTAATGTGACAGGGCCGACCCCACTAGGGTGGTATAATAACCCTTTAACCCACATGACTCATACAGGGCCGACCCCCACTAGAGAAGTCTAATAACCCAAGTTACCACATACCTCATGGAGGAATAAAACATCTCCAGATATACAATAAGGTCTTCATGGAGGAATGAAACATCTCCAGAATAATAAAGTACAAATATAATATTATTAAAAGTTACAATATTTCAACGCTCCCCCTTAACAAGAAGGATATTATAACAACATCTGCAGGAGCAAGGAGTCATCAACATCATACATGATACATCTATAAATCATTGGAAGATTTCTTCATACATCATCAGTAACTCAACCAGTTACTAGAACATCTTTAAATCTTCAATACAAGAACATCTTTAGTATTGATTCTTCATCTTCTGCAGCATCCGAACAACTACAACAATCTGGATCATCTTGATCAACAACATCATCTGGATCATCTCGATCAATAGTATCATCATCTCGATCATCTCGATCATCATCATCTGGATCATATCGATCGACAACATCATCGGGATCATATCGATCAATAGTATCATCATCTCAATCATCTCGATCATCATCATCTGGATCATCTTGATCGACAACATCATCTGGATCATCTTGATCAATAGTATCATCATCTCGATCATCTCGATCATCATCATCTGGATCATCTCGATCAACAGAATCATCTAGATCATCTTGATCAACAATATCATTATCTGGATCATCTTGATCATCATCATCTGGATCATCTCGATCGACAACATCATCTGGATCATCTCGATCAACAGTATCATCATCTCAATCATCATCATCTGCAATACACATGATCCTTCCTTTCAGAATTACAGGATCATGGAAAATCCTTCCTTTCGGAATTACAGGATTCTAGTCCATCAACTCTGGTGATCCTTCCTTTCGGAATTACGGGATCATGGACAGTCCTTTGTTTCGGAATTACGGGACTCTAGTCCATCAATTCTAGTGATCCTTCCTTTCAGAATTACGGGATCATGGACAGTCCTTCCTTTCAGAATTACGGGACTCTAGTCCATCAGCATTGGTGGTGCTCAGACAATCCTTCATTTTGGAATTACTGGACCTAATATTTATGGAGCTACCGCACTTGGACGATCCTTCCTTTTAGAATTACGGGATCCTTGTCCATTACTCACATCTTAGACAATCCTTCCTTTCGGAATTACGGGATTCTAGTCTGAGGATCAATATTTAAGACTATCCTTCCTTTCGGAATTACGGGATCACTGTCTAGGGATGATCAATCCCACCACAATCCAAGGATCAACATTTAAGACTATCCTTCTTTTCGAAATTACGGGATCACTATCTAAGGATGATCAATCCTGATCCATTTAAGACACCTCTCATGTCTATGGCCGATGCAGTCCTATCACGAACATTTTGAACTCAACGTTCAGGGATGATGTAGTCCTATCACGTACGTTTTGAACCAAATGTTCAGGGACGATGCAGTCCTATCATGTACATTTTGAACTCAACGTTAAGGGACGATGCAGTCCTATCACATACATTTTGAACCAAATGTTCAGGGACGATGCAGTCCTATCATGTGCATTTTGAACTAAATGTTCAGGGATGATGCAGTCCTATCACATACATTTTTAACTCAATGTTCAGGCATGATGCAGTCCTATCACGTACGTTTTGAACCAAATGTTCAGGGATGATGCAGTCCTATCACGTACATTTTGAACTAAATGTTCAGGGACGATGCAGTCCTATCACGTACATTTTGAACTCAATGTTCAGGGACGCTATAGTCCTATCATGTACGTTTTAAACCAAATGTTCATGGACGATGCAGTCCTATCATGTACATTTTGAACTAAACATTCAGGGACGATGCAATCCTATCATGTCCACTAGGGACCACTTTTTCGGAGACATATTTCTACGGATCTATTTTAGGACATGTGTCCAGGGATGATACAATCCCTCTCGTCCACTAGGGACCATTTCTTGGAGACATATGTCTAAGGATCAATTCAGGGACTGAAGTCTAGGGATGATACAATCCCTCCTCATCCATTTAGACAAAGTCTAAGGACCATATATTGACCTCATCGTTGGAACCGGTAACCTCATTATCGAACTCATCGTTGGAATAGATAACCTCATCATCGACACAAGTGTCCTCATCATCGATATAAGTATCCACATCATCGATACAAGTATCCACATCATTGACCTTACCGTCGATGCAAGAAATCTCATCATCAACGACCGTATCACTCCCATTTTCGAGGAGGGTCCTTCTGAACTACACCAATCTTGTTTCAGAAATACTCAAACTTTACTCAAGATAGAGGTTTGTTCAATACATCAGCAAGTTGTTCATCAGTTCCCACATACTCGAGCTTTAAAGCTCCTTTATGCACCATATTTAGCATATAGAAATATCAAATCTCTATGTGCTTTGACTTATCATGGAACACTAGATTCTCTGTCATCTTGATACAACTCTAGTTGTCACACACGATCACAGTGGGGTCCATCTATAAGTCAAACAATCCTGATAACAACTTCTGAAGCCATATCGCTTCACAACTAGCAGAGCAAGAAACAATATATTCTGCTTCAGCTGAGATGAGAGCCACACTAGACTGATTCCTGCTAAACCACGAGATCATGGTAGATCCCAGAAAATAACATCCTCCCGATGTGCTTCTTCTTGTTTGATACACTTCCTGCCCAATCAACATCTATGTAGCCATACAATTTGAAGTCATGATCTCCAAGATAACATAGACCAAAGTCTATTGTACCCTTTAGGTACCTCATCACATGCTTTGTAGCTACATCTAGGTTCCACAAGATACTGACTCAAGGTGTTCACAGCAAGGCATATATCTGGCCTGGTATTCGTCAGATACATCAATGACCCAATAATCTGTCTATATAGAGTCACATCCACTAACTCTGATGAGTCATCAGCTAACAACTTCAAGTTGGAATCCATGGGAGTGGCCATGGATTTGCATTCCAACATATCAAATCTTTCAAGATTTCCACAACATATTTTACCTGGTTGAGAAAGATTCCTTTTGGGCCTTGCCATACTTCCAAACCTAGGAAATAATGCATCAATCTAAGATCTTTCATCTCAAACTATGAAGAGAGCTTCTTCTTCCACTTGACAATCTGTTTCTCATTTCTAGTCAGAAATAGATCATCCACATATAGAAACAATATGGCAGGTTCATCATCCATAACGGATCATATTTACTCTTGGTAAAGCCCAAGCTTATCAAGAACCTATCAATTATCCCTCTGTGACTGAACATCATTCACACTCTGCATTGAGTGATCTTCTGCATATCTATATGTGCCATCTCTCATCAGATGGGTCTACTGATATGAGCCTCAAGATAATTTGAATTCTATGGTGAGTTCCTTCTTGCATCCATCTAAGAGAAGAATGTCATATGTATATAGACACCATCTTCAATCTTGTAGCAAAGGTTGAAATCTGCATCACCCATGCTGATCATTAAGCTCATCAAATGACTATCGATCCTGGGTACCCATACAGATCTTTCTTCAATTACACCATTAAGAGAATGGTCTTATTTGGCCACTTGGATCAAACATCTCATCATGATCCTCTTCCTCTTCTTAAGAGAATCTTTTAGCGACGAGCCTTCTATATTACGTTTGATTTGTAAGTCTTCTTGTTGAACATCCATCACTTGTTCGATGTCCATCATCCTTCTTTTGTAGATCATATCACATGATCTTTCCTATAAATCAAAGTTAATTACATGATTAGTAATACTTCATAATCATCAAATCATGTTGTCATGATAACCTATGATGTATACAGATATGATTTACATAGTCATGCAACTATCTTGACCAATATTTTGGCACAACACTTTTCCATATCATGTATGCATACAGTGGTTATATAGATGCCTTCCATCTCTACCAGAACATACTATCAAGAGCATGCACAGCTCTCAGCATGTCAGTGTTGATGTATATGTAACTTCGGAATGTATTTCATCTATATTATTGTACCCTTATAAGAGATGTGTTATTCCTCTATAAGGAAGTGTCGTCATGTGGATTGACCAGTGTCACAAGTGTGTGTACTTGCTGATGGGTTATTAGACCACCATGTGTGGGGTCGGCCCTGAAATATATATTATATTGTGGATGTATCTAGATAGACAAGTCGGCCCCATACTGTAACTGGGCAAACAGGTTAAGTATAAATAGAGATTGGGAGATCTCTATTTGGATCATTCGGAAAGACACACTTCTCTCACTCAGAAAGTGGCGCACTAGTGAGGAGGAGGATCATCTGCTTTAGGAGACTGTCTCAAGTGTATTTTGGTTGTACTTTGGTTGAGCCATTGCTCTCTCTATCTCTAAGGAAGTTGTGGGGTTTTTCACCTTAGGGTTTTCCCCACGGAAACTCTGTGTCTCTTGTCTCTCATGCTTTTGATTCTTGTGATGCTTGTCATGCTTATTGTGATTGTTATGCATTGAGATACTGTATATGTTATTCTCTCAGTAAAGATCCAATAGTATTGTCAATTAATTCTCAAAATTTAACATGGTATCAGAGCTAACCTGAGAAGAAGACATTTTGCAGTGACAAAAACGTGAGTTTCTTATTTATTGGGTTTCTCTCCATGGTTTTTGGAAAAGCAGTATAGTAGATTGCCTCTACTCATCAAGGAGAATCTATCTGTCCAATTAGAATTCAATTCTGAGCATTTTCAGATTTGGCCCTAAAAATTAGGGTTTCCACAAAAATAGGAATTTATGAAATCTGAAGACATAGCTAGAAGCTCCTTGCAATCATTGAAGTTTAGAGCTTTGAATCGAGATTTTTGGCTGGGTAGATCTCCGGGAAACGCAAACCCTAATTTAGGTCTCTCCCAAGTGAACCTGGGAGGACAAAAAGGCAAATCTGAAGGGTAAAGCTTTGTTGATCTCAAATTCTGAATACACCAGGCTAATCAGCTCATCAAGTAGCATCTTTCTATCCTTTCAGAAAGTTGAAATTCACATTTTGAATTTTTAGGGTTTTTCTGACAAACCCTAATCCGTGACCAGATCCAGTTTTCATCATTTCAAGTGGTAAGACCTAAATCTTTTCTATTTCCATTTGAAGTACTCCTTAAGATGTCTCACCACACCAAGCTTGAGGATAAGCTTGAAGGGGTTGATAACTTCCGAGTTTGGAAGTATAGGATTGGGTTAATCCTGGAAGAGAATGAGTTGGACTCATATATAAAAGAAGACATCCCTATCCCAGAGGATGAAGAGGCTAAGGTATTGCATAAGAATAACTTGGTCAAGGAAAAGAGAATCATTGCTGATTCTATCAAAGGCCATCTCATACCCCATGTGTCTTCTCTAAAGACACCCAAGGCTATGTTTGACTCTTTGACCAAGCTATTTGAAGGAAAGAACATAAATCGGAAGATGACCCCGCGGAATCAATTGAAAGGGGTCAAGATGTCGAATGGAGAAACCATTCAATCCTATTTCTCCAAGGTCTCTCATATCAAGGAACAACTTGAAGTTGTAGATGAAATGGTGGAGAATGGTGAAATTTTTATGACTACTTTGAATGGCCTACCTAGGTCATGGGACTCTTTTATCCAGGGGATCTGTGCCAGAAAGAAGTTAATCTCCTTCAGCAGATTATGGGAGGAATGTTCTCAAGAAGAAGCAAGGCTTGTGGCAAGAGAAGAGAAGATGGGAAATGAAGATCAAGCTCTCACAGCTCACACTAAGAAGGGCAAGTTCAAGAGGGAGCCATCCCATCACAAGAAGAAATCTTCTCATCATTTTCACAAAGACAAGAAAGATCTAAGGTGTTTCACTTGTAATGAGAAGGGTCACTTTGCTTCAGAATGTCCCAAGAACAAAAGGGACAACCACAACAACAACTCCAACAAGAAGAAGAAGGGTAACAAAAGAAGGTACCATGCTCATGCTGCCGAAGATGATGAACCTCCAAAGAAGAAGGCTAGGGCAGAAAGTGATGATAGTAATGATGGCTCATCAAGTGAAGAAGAGTATGTTCTAATCTCTGCTCTCACAGGTACTATCTCCCATGGTTGTAATGATTATTTAATTTACAGTGGGGCTTCCAAACACATGACTAGGTTTAAAGAATCCTTTGTAAATCTGTCTGAACATGAATCACCCCATAAAGTGAAACTTGGGGATGATTATCAATATCCCATCAAAGGAAGTGGTGAAGCCTCCTACAACCTAGATTCTGGAAAATATTTGAAGATGAAAGAAGTCCTTTATGTATCTGGGCTCAAGAAGAACTTACTCTCCATCTCTGCATTGGATGCAAAAGGTATGAGGGTTGCATTTGTGGATGGCCAAGTCCTAATGTGGCCAAAGGGAAAGACCATAGATGATGCAGTGATTATTGGAGAGCAAGAGGGAGGTTTGTATAAATTGAAAGGACAACCTGAACATGCCATGGTGACATAAAGACAAAGATTCATCCATATTCATGGATCACATAGAGGTATGTATAATTTTTTTTTGCAAAATTTAACTAATGAATTATGCAGGTCATTGAAGAAAACAAGAATACATTGCTAGACATAACTAGCAAATATGGTGACCAGGTATGTGTTTCTTATATCATAGGTACTTTTATATAAGTATGCATGACATGATTGAGGATGTTTATTCATGAAGTCATAGGTTTGAATAATCATGGGTATATGCATATTACATGTCTTACCTTATTTAATGTTATGACTAACCAGAAGAGTCATAGGTTTGAGTAATCACAGGTTTAGACATGTTATGACTAACCATAAGAGTCCTATATAAACCTTGAATGCTAATGCTTATTATTTCTGTTTGAAATGTTCATGACTATACATGCTTGAGATTATTGTGTTTTGATAATATTAAGATTATACTAATGAATGTTTGATCATGTATGAGACCTCGAGGATAACACAATGATGATACTAACAAGCATGCATAGGGATCGAGAATGAATATAAGTTCAAGAACAAGTAATCCAGGAAGCAAAGATCAAGAGGGAGTACACTCCAGTGGCTTCTGCAAGGATGCAGATATTCAGAGGGAGTTGACCATCTCTCTACATTCCACAACAGAAAGGTGTAGAAGAATCTACTTCAGATTAGGACTCCAATAGCCCCTGCAAGGAAGCAAAGACTCAGAGGGAGTCCACCCAACAAACAAACAAGATAAGTATTTTAATTATCATTTCTTGCATATTTGTTTGTTTAAATAAAATTGTTCAATGATGTATATGCTCATGTTCCTAGACTTAGGATATGTATTGTGCATATTAGAATGATTGCATTAATGAACAGTATACTACTAATATGCATGTGTTGGGTAAGTGGCCTATGACATTGTACAACATTTCATTGCTACTTATCTAGAATGAAACCTCTTTGCTAACATGTTGAGAGTAGTGCAAACTCTCAACAATGTTCTGGTAGAGACTGGAAGGCATCTAGAAAGTTATGGAACATGGATAAATGTTGTATTGAAGCATTGGCTTAAACAATTGCATGACTGTATGACATATTTCTTTAAGTGAAAGAATTTATTCTGAAAATTATGAGATGTTTCTAATCATGCAATTTAACTTGTTTTGTAGGAAAGACCGCATACCTTCACCTACAAAAGAAGGATTACAACATTTGTTCAAGAAACAAAATTATCTATTGAAGATATTGAAGTTCCCAGGATATGGGAAGAATGCCATGATCCGTCGATCATGAAGAATGATGTTTGGGATGCGGTCCCAAGAGATGAAAGGAAGTCTGTTGTGACTTCCAAATGGAACTATCAGATCAAGCATGCTACAGATGGAAGCATAGAGAAATATAAAAGTGATGAAATAGAAGATACACCAGATGGATTTCAAGACAGTTGTCTTGAATGGTGTAGTCATATATGTGTGCAGAACTTGGTAGGATAGACAGCTTTCTATCCAGTTTGGGATTTACCAAGAGTAAAGCGGATTCCAACCTTTCCTACAAGGTTGAGGAAGGGAATACTGTGATTCTACTCCTGTGTGTGGATGACTTATTTGTAACACGAGATGACAAGATTGATTGCAGATACAAAGAGGAAGCTTGCTATCGAGTTCGATTTGAAATATTTGGGAATGATGCATTATTTCCTAGGTATGGAGGTGTGGCAGAGTTCAGATGGGATCTTCCTTGGACAAGGGAAGTATACTGTAGATATCTTGAAGAGGTTTGGGATGATGGATTGCAAAGCCATGGTCACACCTATGGCATCGAACCTGAAGCTTCTATGTGATGCTTCATCTGAGCCAGTTGATAATTCTATGTATCGTCAGATGATTGGGTCCTTGATGTACCTGACGAACACGAGACCAGATATTTGCTTTGCTGTGAACAAATTGAGTCAGTTCCTGACAGATCTGAGGAGTGTTCACCTGGTTGCTGTAAAGCATGTTCTGAGGTACCTGAAGGGTATAGTGGATTATGGGATTAAGTATGAAGCGAATCAAAAGTTTAACCTGCAAGGTTATGTTGATTCAGATTGGGCAGGCAGTGCTGCAGATAGGAAGAGCACATCTGGGTGCTACTTCAGTATGGGATCAGGTGTGATCTCTTGGTTTAGCAGGAAGCAGTCCTGCGTAGCACTGAGTACAGATGAGGCAGAGTATGTTGCAGCCTGTTCAGCTAGTTGTGAGGCAGTATGGCTACGGAAGCTACTGTCTGAGTTATTTGATCTCCCGTTGGATGCTATTGGTATCTTCTGCGATAACCAGAGTTGTGTGAAGTTGTCTGAGAACACATTGTTTCATGACAGGTCGAAACACATAGAGATCAAATATCACTATATCAGGGATATGGTGCAGAGAGGAGCTGTGAAGCTCCTGTATGTTGCGACGGACAAGCAGATTGCAGATGTGCTGATGAAGCCACTAGCCAGGGTGAAGTTCAAGTACTTCAGGGAGAGGCTAGGTGTTCTTCAGATCGAGGACACTTTGAGGAAGAAGTGATGGACACATTTGCTGAAGCCATTCCAAGCATGTTGGAAGGAGGATCCTTCACATGGCTGTGGATGTAAGCACTGGATGATGAGCATCAGGATTATGTTCTAGTTTCTACTTTGTATGATCAGTTGGATCATTTATATATGTATGTACACATCATGTTGGATGCTGGATATGATCAGTTGGATCATTTATATGTATATCGCATCATGTTGGATGCTGGATATGATCAGTTGGATCATTTGTATGTATTTTGTATATGCATCATGTTGGATGCTTGGACCATGTATCTGTATATGTATTAGGTGGATACATTGTATGATCAGGTAGATCATGTATGTTGATATGTATCAGGTATTATTAGGTAGATCATGTATGTTGATGGATACATTGTGTGGATCATGTATCTATGTATCAGGTGGATACACTGTGTATGGTGATATGTATCAGGTAGATACTTGGCATGCATCAGGTGGATGCATTGTATGATCAGGTTGATCATGATGATGAGCTTCAGGATGTTGCTCCAGATGATATGTACCAGGATGGTACAATGATGATGATCAGTATGATCATGGGCATCAGGATGATGCCTCGTGCGATGATGATCCGTTGGATCATGGGTATCAGGTTGATACTTGGAGGTCAGAGATGATATGTGGCAGGTTGTGCAAATAGCATGTAATTAGTCCTGGGAGATCTTGCCGGTCCTGCTGTGGCACATAAATGTTCCTGGGGTACTCTTTCCAGTATTGTTATGTAGTATGTAATCAGTCCTTAGATATCCGATAGGTTGAGCTATGTGCTCATAATCAGTCCTGGGATGAGGTATTACTACGGAGACATGTAATCAGTCCTGGAGATCTGCGAGGTTGAGCTGTGTGCTCGTAATTAGTCCTAGGATGCTCTTTAGAGATCTTGTCAGTCATGCTGTGGCACATAAATATTCCTGGGATTCTCTTTAAAGGTTTTGTCTATCCACATGTAATCAGTCCTGGAGATCCGAGAGGTTTAGCTGTATGATCGTAATAAGTCCTGGAATGCTCTTTAGAGATCTTGTTGGTCATCCTGTGGCACATAAATGTTCCTGGGATGCTCTTTAAAGGTATTGTGGAGGAGATGCATGTAATCAGTCCTAGGAGATCTTTCTGGTCATGCTTAGGCACATAAATGTTCCTGGGATACTCTTTTTGGTATTGCATCCGCACATAAAATTAGTCCTGAGAGGCCACCTCTATCAGACCATTCGCACAGATGATGAAGACCTGCAGATGGTGGGCCTAAATCCAGTATGAAAAAGGACTGGCTCTGTAGAACTTCCTATGACAAGTAGAGTCATAGATTGGTTGAGATAGCAGCATCAGTGATGATGATGATGACGATGATCCCAAGAAGAAGACTTGTCTAGCAGAACTGTGTCGAGAAATACCTTCCTATTTAAGAGGGAGTGTTGATGTATATGTAACTTCGGAATGTATTTCATCTATGTATTTCATATAGATTTATTGTACCCTGATAAGAGATGTGTTATTCCTCTATAAGGAAGTTTTGTCATGTGGATTGACAAGTGTCACAAGTGTGTGTACTTGTCGATGGGTTATTAGACCACCATGTGTGGGGTCGGCCCTGAAATATATATTATATTGTGGATGTATCTAGATAGACAAGTTGGCCCTAGCAAATCTTCCTCGATATAGATGACCAGCAAGTACAAATATATAAACCCTAGACAGAGATCCTTATCCTCCATATCAGATCTCTCCCTCACCTATGCGCTAATCACAAGTGAGTGTAATGTGTGTTAAATGAGGAACACACCTCCTCTATTTATACACAACTCCGACTTGACTTTTACACTTACTAGGTTGGCCCCAACTTAACTACTTAACGTAATGTGACAGGGCCAACCCCACTAGGGTGGTCTAATAACCCTTTAACCCACATGAATCATACAGGGCCGACCCCCACTAGGGAAGTCTAATAACCCAAGTTACCACATACCTCACAGAGGAATAAAAAATCTCCGGATATACAATAAGGTCTTCACGGAGGAATGAAACATCTCCGGAATAATAAAGTACAAATATAATATTCTTAGAAGTTACAATATTTCAACAAAACAAGAGAGGTCTTGAATTCTAGTGACAACAATGAGGCCCGTTAAAATCCTCAAGGTTGGTTGCTTAGGTAGGTTTTGAGAGATATGAACTCTTTACTTCATAAACTTGGTCTAGGTGAACTAATTACTAAAAAATTAAGTAATTATTGCAAATCAACTTAATTTAAGCTCATTAGTGAGCACCAATGGTGCTGCAAGATTTTAGTATGCAGATAAAAATTAAATAAAAATACTATAGTGCAGCCAAACAATACTTTGTCGTGCAGTAGTGAGGAAAAAAACAAAACAGATGCACTAGTAGCGTGGGTATAACATATACAAGCTGTGCGGGACAACCTATGGGAGGTCACACAGGTTGTGAACTGATTACTTGTGCTATTAGCACAACTATCGAAGGCATTTCCGTGCATGTAGTGCGGTTGAGGGGCTGTGATCCGCGCTACTATGTAAAAATTAATTGTGGTTGATAGAGGGACTAATTCTAGAGCAAGAGGTGGTAGACTTGATCTCCTACAAATGATAAACACCTAGAAATAATTACTTAGCATAAAACAACCTAGTTTAATAAGAAATGAACAAAAATAAGTGGAGTCTCCATTAGAACTATTGTGGAAAGAATTTCACAAGTGTGCACTCTTCCACTTGGTAAGGGGCTAGGCCTTGTAGGCTATAGCAAGACCTCAGTCCTTGAAGCCCCTCTGGGAGTGTGGTTGGTTGTGTTCCAAGTGCTTGCAATAGATTGTTAGTGGAATTCACATAAAACAAAGAAACTTGAATAAAATACAAAATAAAAACAGATGGGGGGGAATTCAAACTCCAACAACAATCCAAGGTATGCCAAACCACTTTATATTTCCGAATGGTCAATTTGTACAACACCTAGGAGGTGTGCGATTCAAGGGAAGCCAATAATATCCCTTAGGGAGGCATTGTTTATCCAAACTATATGTTAAGTAAATGGTAGAACAATGGAGAGGAACTCTTGAACCTTAAGGAAGGTGGCAAGGGATATTGGGAATGCCTACAATGATAGCAAGAGGTGATGTATGAGGAAGATCCAACACAAATCCAGTAGTATAACCTTGATCTTGATTTATCTCTACAAAATGCATTCCAATGGCTTCCTTATATAGGCCAAGAGGTGGCCAACAAACAACTAGATCCAAATGTGAACCCATATCCTCCATGACTTGGTTCCAAGGTACACCAAGGGGGATATTTAATGCCAACAAGTGTGTGAGGAGCCAAATTCGGATCCTTGGAGGCGATGGAGCCTTCAATGCACCATGAGAAGTATGTGTTCTCGTTGTTTTGAAAGTACCATGAATATCAAAGGGATAGTCGTAAGAGTATCATGCAAGCACTGAACTAATAACCTGCGTTATAGCACAGGTTAGCAATGGTTCAACCGCACAACCCCTTATTTTGACTAATCTTGAGAATTTTGGATTCATACTGTCTTTTGGATTTGTTGATGATTCTTGTGGTGATATGCATTCTTTATGTTGATGATGCCTTACTGCAAGAATCGTCGAAATGTCACATGTGTGCAAAAGTTAGGTGTTAACAACCTCATTTATACATTTTTTTATTTTATTTTATATCCCTTTGATTTGAAATAAGACCATATTTTTTTTATGCAGATGTCCTCGCAAGCAAACATCTACATCAACTTCACAAACAACACAAGTTGGTGGTCCAAGAATATTGCATCAACGGCTTGGGATATTTTCACTCCCTCCCAAACTCTCTACCACATTGGCAGAGTTTGTCTGAGGGAACTTACCAACCATGCAGAATATGATGCTATCATTGGTCTCTGAAGTGATGCCACCCACCTTGTCATCCACCATGTGTATGTATACCTAGATTCCGAACTAGTTGTTTCTCAACTCAACCATGTCTTTTGGTTCCTCAATCCACTCCTCTTTTGTAAATTTTTATGGGTACGCCTTCTAATGTGACATTTTGAAACAATATCCTTCACGCATGTCCCCAAGAACATCAATGCATTCATTGACCATATCGCAAACTAGGTTTTAGATTGGCATGCAATACACCAACCATCTCTCTGAACCCCACATACACAAACCAAGCATGTATATATGTATGTTTCTTAGCATACAAAACATGTGCAAGTACTCACAAATACACATAGAGCTTACTTAAAGCATACATATAAACATCATCAACACATACACTATCACATCATACACATCCATGAGACAATACATGTTCCTCCAAAATGGTATATATATATATATATATATCATCAAAAATAATTTGTGTCATTTACAAAATGTGTCCTTGTAGGCCATATACAAAAAGAATTAGCTGCTTTATGGGGGATACATAAACAATCGGCCTTCCATAGGCTACATCTACACAAAAATACAATGTCAGGATCTCATCCCTATACAAAAGAGTGCCTAGCACTCAAGCTGATCCACCAACTGTTAGATAATGATTCCCCATGATCACTAATGGACGTATATCCTCACCCCTCGCTCCTCCCGATGCCCCTATATTTGGTCCCCGATTTGGTTGCACCTAGATGGTGGCCTCCTCCCTATGGGAGAACCCTACTCTCCCTATACTCCTCGTGCTATATGGAATGCCACAACTAAACATCACATCAATGGCCATCATCCTACACCACATGTTATCGGGAGCTAGAGATTCTAAGCCAACTCTTCATCATCCAAATCTCCAATCCCCCAATCATCGATCCCCACAATAAACATGCACAGTCGCCTCTCTCTCTCTCAGCCAAAGAAACCACAACATCATATCCCCTAGCTACTCCCCCAATGGGAGCAACTGCACCATCACCTATGATCAATCCACCTACTTCTTTGATATCCCCTACTAGTCCTTCCCCCTCATCACACTACTGATAGTGATATCCCATGCGAGGCGGTGGTATTGGCCCACATCTACATCATAGCTAATAACCCTTAATCAGTACCCAAACATATACATATAAAGTATGTGCATAGTCATCACATGTACAAAACATATGTAAATACTAAAAAGTACAGTTGACATGTGGCATCCCATCTATGGATGGGATGGGGAAACTCCAGATCCCCTATATAATCCATGTCGCTCCATGGATACCGCTCCCTTAACCCTATCTAATTCCTCCACACCTCCAAATAGTGCACCGTGAACACATGTACCACCTCACCACCATTGTCCTGAGGCATTACTTCATCCCAATACACCATTTAGGGTTCCCTTGCCCCCCTCGCTAGTACCACAATCAAAGGTCCCAGTGATGGAAACCTCTCAAATAAATAGGAACACAATACGCTCCTAAAATTGAAGGTTTTATGACCTCCCTCATCCATCACATCTCTCATTTACTCCATCATATAATGGAGCAGCATCATCCCCCAAGTCACCTGGTGACCTATGATCACTCGCTCCACTAGTAGCAACTTCCCACCGGTGATTCTATGGGGAGAGGATACCCCCAACACTTGCAACACCACCATCGCTACTGCTCGCGCTCGTAAATTCACAAGGTATCCCATCAGAATCTGTGCCTAGTTTATCATGCGCTCATCACCTCCACATTACTGTTCCACAAGCCTCTTGATTGTACGACCTCCCCTTATCATAGGTTTTATTGAATCCCATACTCCAAAGCTAGGCGATCTAGTAAAAAAATATATATCCTTAGTAGTGATGCTCAAGTACTCCCCACCAACATTAAAAATTGACCTATCCAGATCCCACATCTAGATGATCTCAGCCAACAAAAACTCCATCGATTGGAGGAAAGGGCTCCTAAAAAACTTCAGGAGCTTAGCATCACGCAATGTCTGCGTAGACCTAAGATCTCCCACTACCTCCCTTGTTAGGTCGTCAAAATGGTGTTCTTTCCACTCAATGCAGGATTCCATATCATACAATCGATATCACCTGCAACCACCAAAAGCTAAAAAATTAGGATGCATTTTTACACATTCGACCTTACACCTTCAGTGAGGGAGACTTTGTCCTCATCTTCAATGACAAAAAATATAGCAAACTAAGATCCGGTAAATTTTTATCTAAATGGAAAGGGCCTTATGTTGTTAAGAAATGCCTTCCCAAAGGATCCTATGTCTTAACTGACCCCAAAGGCATCACCCTCAACATCCCTGTCAGTGGGTTGTACCTTAAACACGTCTACCCCTGATCTAGGCACTCTATAGGTGCACTATGTTTTGGTTATCAATTTTTCATTGTCAATACCTTTGTCATGTTATTTACTACAATTGGGTATTTGCACCGTATGTGCAAAATTGCAACCAAGACTTGAATACCTCTCCTTTTTCCATTATAAGAACAAGGCTCCACCCTTCAGCAATGGCCCCGAACTTCTATAATAGATATCATCTCGAAACTGGCATATAGGTTGTTAAGCCATAAATGTGGGAATATTACCCCCTATATTGTGGTGCATTACATTATTTTGTATGTTGGATTTGGTCCATTAGTTGTAATTTTCATTAGTATGGTTAGTTATGTCGGCTTGGGTCTATGAGTTGTAATTATTCCTCTTAAACTCCTATATATAGGAAGGAGATATTTCCATTTGAGTATCTTGTCTTGTCTTGTTGTGTGTACTGATTACAATGTATAACGAGGCTTCCCCCTCAAACAGGATTTATATTCATCTATGTTCTTCGTTATTAAGGCATGGAGTACTCTTTTTGGTCTATTTTTTCTCTTTTCATGCTCTTTTTGGAAATTTGTTGCTTAGCATTTGTATCAGAGCTATTTGCTTGGGTCTGGGTGATTTAAAACTAGTCATCTTGGAATTTTTGATATAGATTTGTTTCTACAAGGTTTGAAATAGAAAGGCTTTGCAAGGCTTGGAACTCATCTAGGAAAGAGGATGAACTATCTACGTTATAATTTTTAGATTCTGAACCCTTACATATTTGGAGTTATTTGCATTGGAAGTTAGGGTTTTTGACTAGTCCAAGAACTAGTTTCAAACATGCGTGTTGGGTTAAACCATTATATATTGGGCACGAGAGATCCAAAATGAGCGAGAAATATTTCATTAGAAAGAATATGGACCAAGGTATCGATGGTATCATTTTTTAGACTCGGATATGAAATATTGGACACATGGTAGTCCATACAAGTTCACTCTTCTGACAAGACCAAAAATAACAAGTGTTGTGAGATTTTACATATCATTTTATTGGCACACCAGAATTGGGTCATGCCTATGGCACTGCAGAGAGGAGATATCATGATACTTTAGGAGGGATTTTCATTCTCAGAGGGTCAAAAATTGTAGATATATCTCAGTTTGAAGTTCAGCTAGAAACATAGTCTTCAAATCAGGATTTGATAAAGGTACACCATTTTAAATTGGAATATTTTTTAGTATAAGGATCTATTTGAGGTGAACCCTAGGGTGTGATATCTATTTATACTTTTTAGAATCACCCCCAAAGGTAGTAGAAAAAATAACACTCCACTGAAACCACCTAAGGATTCATCCCATACGTGATGAAATGGAAGACCTATCTTTTTGAATGTCCAAGTTGGAGGAAAATATGAAAGGGTATGTGAAAATGATTGATTTACTTACTCTAGAGGAGAATTTGATGGGACATATGGACGGAAATATGAAAAATATTGCTCATCTCATCCAAAATTCAAAGGATACTCTCCCTATAGGTGATGATATGTTCCAGGGTACTTAAGAGGACAAGGATAATAAGCATTCCCATAATGAAGGTTATCAAGGATGGTCACCAAGGGGTACCCAAATTCCCAATATTGACATGAAAAAGTTTGATGGCAATGATACAACAACATGGATATTCTATATGGAGAAATTCTTTGATTTATACCAGGTGCCAACCTTGCAAAAGGTAACTATTGCATTATTATATTTAGAGCTTGATCAATTTGTATGGTACCAATGGCTTTGTGACCGAAAAAAGGACTCTATTATATCTTGGTCTATATTCACAAAAGAATTGATCTCACATTATGGGGATATTAATAGAAACACCTTCTTTAGTCAATTAATAAATCTTAAGCAAAAAGGTCAATTTACAGAGCACATCAAGTAGTTTCAGAAGCTAAGTCTTTGAGTGAAGAATATTTCAGAAGATAATTTGTTGGATCTCTTTATTGGAATCTTCAAGGATCACATTCAACATGAGGTGTGTTTCTTTGAACCACCATCCTTAGAGAAATATTTCATGGTGGAAAGGAAGGTTGAAGGTAAAAGTATGGTGATGGATACTAGAAAGACCACCTTCAACACATATAGAGAGAATAATGTCTCTTCTTCTAACCCACTTCAAAGGTTGACACCTCAACAACTAGATGAAAAAAGAGCAAAAGGCCTATGCTTTAATTGTGACAACAAGTATAGTAAGGGACATAAGTGCAGTGAGAAGAAATTATTATACATAGATTGTGAAGAGGAAGAACCAAAATAATAGAAACCATCTCAAGATGAAGAAATAGAAGATGCTACTTTTGAAGAGATTACTCCCACCATATCCTGTCATGCATTGGGTGGGATTATCACTTATGAAACTCCGAAGATCGAATGATATGTTAGAAATAAAAAGGTAACAATGTTGATTGATTATGGTAGTACTCATAATTTCATTCACTGTAAATTAGCCAAAGTTCTCAATTGCTTTGTATATCCAGCACCAAAATTTCAAGTAATGATTGCATATGGAGGAACTATCAATTGCTCAAGGAAATTCCATAATATCAATCTTAATATGGAGGAACATGTATTGAATAGTCCAATGATTTCTACTCCAATGGGTGGTGTTGATGTTGTCTTAGGAGTTCAATGGTTACAATCATTGGGAACAATGGATTTTAATTTTCAGAAGCTTTTCATCAATTTTTTGTGGGAAGGAAAAGAATATGTGTTAAATGGTATCACAGGGAAACCAATCAAGGTGATATGCTCTAATGGTATGGGAAAATTGATGAAAAAGGGACATCAAGGTGTAATTGTACAATTATGCTCATTAGATGTTCAAACATCTAAGTGTCCTATTTATCCATATCTCCAAAGGGTCATTAATAAGAATTCCAAGGTATTTGAAGATATTCCGAAAGGTCTTCCACCTGTTCAATATTTTGATCATGTTATTCACTTGATTCTAGGAAGTGTTCCTCCTAACATCAGACCTTACAAATACCCATATGGCCAGAAGAGTGAAATTGAGCATATGGTTGAAGAAATGTTAGAGGCTGACACAATTATGCCTATCCAAAGTTCTTACTCTACACTAGTGGTAATGGTACACAATATGGATGGATCATGGTGTATGTGTCCATATTACAGAGAGCTCAATAAGATCACCATTAAATATAATTTTCCCATTCCTGTCATTGATGTATTGTTAGATGAATTACATGGAGCTGTTGTCATCAGAAAGTTGGATCTTTGTTCTAGGTTTCATCAGATTAGAATGAAGGATGAATACATCCAAAAAATAACATTTAAAATTCATGAAGGTCATTATTAATTATGGTCATGACATTTGGTTTCACGAATGCGCCTTGCACATTTTAAGGTTTGGTGAATTCCATTTTCAAGCCTCTCCTTAGAAAATTTGTGCTAGTATTCTTTGATGATAAACTAATCTATATAAACTCTTGGAAAGAACTTGTTCAACATGTTGACAAGGTATTAAAACTACTAAATCAACAACAACTTTATGAAAAACCTTCCAAATGTTTCTTTTGGGTAAAGGAGGTAGAGTATTTGGGTCATATTGTATCGCATGAAGGTGTCAAGGTAGACCCTACAAAATTAAATCCATGATGGACTAGATGATTCTCAAAACCCTAAAGAATCTTCGAGGATTCTTAGGTCTGACAGGGTATGACCACAAGTTTGTTTGTAACTATGGAAGAATAGCAACACCTCTAACAACACTATTGAATAAAGATGCATTTTATCAGACTCCAAAGGAAACTCAAAATTTTGAACAACTTAAAGAGGAAATGTGAAAATCTCTTGTTTTTCCCACACCAGACTTCACAAAAACCTTTATTATAGAATGTGATTCTTCAATACATGGCATTGGTGTTTTTCTAATGCAAGAGGGACACTCACTTTCTTTCACAAGTCATCCAATAAAGGGAGAGAACTTACAGAAGGCCATTTATGAGAAGGAAATGTTGGCAATACTACATTCTCTTAAGCAATGGCGTCCTTACCTAACAGGTAGACACTTCATTGTCAAAACATATCATGATAGTATTAAATACTTCTTGGTACAAATACTATCTTCAGAAGAGAAACAAAAATGGGTAACCAAGATGTTGTGATATGAATTTGAAATCATCTGTCGAAAAGGGAAATATATTGTGGTGGTAGATGCGCTCTCCAAAAAATATGAATATGTTGGGGCATTACTTTATGCAATTTCCATTGTACAACCCGGTTGGGTAGCAACAACAAAGGGAGAATAGAGAAATGACCTATCAATGTGGACTCTCATTCAAAAAATACAGAAAGATACCAGTGTATCATATACTTTTGTGTGGAAAAATTATTCACTATGGTATAATGATCACTTATATTTATGCAAAAACCCCCAACACAAACGAAAGGTTCTCTCAGAATTATACACCTCTCCTATAGGTGGGAACTCTAGATTCTTGAGAACTTACCACAAGGTCAAGAAGGACTTTTGTTGGGAAGGTCTTAAATTTGATGTTAAAAATTTCATGGTGGAATGTTTGGTTTTCCAATAGAATAAGGGTGAAACAATTAAGACCCCAGGACTTCTAGAACCATTAGACATACCTTACCAATGCTGGAAGGAAGTCTCAATGGAATTTATCACAAGTCTACCCAAGTTAGAAGGAAAGAGTGTTATTATGGTTTTTGTTGATAGAATGATGAAGTATGCACATTTCTGTGCACTATCTCACCCTTTTAATGCAAGTACACTAGTTTCATACTTTATGGAAACAGTTCATAAGTTACATGGAAATCCGAAGATTATTGTAAGTGATAGAGATTCAATTTTCTCTAGAAAACTTTGCACTGAATTATTTTCTTGTTTGGGTAACCAATTGGATCACAGTTAATCTTATCATCGTCAACAGCATGGGAAAACTAAGATAGTGAACAAATGTATTATTTGTTTCTTTTCATATGATAAACAAACACAATGGGTGAAATGGTTGTGTTTGGAATAATGGTGGTACAATACTTCCTTCCATACATCATCAAAATTGTCTCCATTTATTGCGCTTTCTGAATACCAGCCTCCATTTATCACATCTCCCTTAAAACAAGAATCTAAAGTTCAAACCGTGGAAGATCAACTAGAGCACCAGTAAGAAGTTTTTTAGATGCTCAAGGACAACTTGGCTATGCCAAAAAATAGGATGAAACAACAAGCTGATCAACGTCGTTGTGAAAGGATTTTTGAAGAAGGGGATTGGGTATTTCTAAGGCTACAACATTACAATCAAATGTCCCTCAAGAAACTAAATAAGGACAATAAATTAGAACCCAGTTATTATAGTCCTTATAAAGTGTTGAAAAATATTGGTAGTGTAGCTTACAAATTGGAGCTCTCTTCATCTTCAAGAGTACATCCAGTTTTCCATGTTTCTTTCTTAAAGAAGGTAATAGGAGACAAGATCCCAATTCAAGAAATCTTGCGAGAATTTGATGAAGAAGGAAAATTCATATTGGAACCTAAACAAATCACTGAAACAAGGACTAAGAAGCTATGCAATTGGGCTATTACTGAGTACCTCATCAAATGGAAGAACTTACTAGTTGAATATTCGACATGGGAAGATGAGTCCTTCATACAGTAACATCCACAACTAATCAAGCATTGAGGAAAGCACTTGTCGGAAGGGGAGGGGCATGTTAATCCCTAAATGTGGGCACATTCCCCCCTATATTGTGGTGTATTACATTAGTTTTGATTTTTACATTAGTTGTAATTGTCATTAGTATGGTTATATTATTTATGTTAGCTTGGGTCAGTGAGTTGTAATTATACCTCTAAATCTCCTTTATATAGGAAGGAGATATTTTCATTTGAGTATCTTGTCTTGTCTTATATTTTGTACTCAGCATATTATATAAGAAGGTTTTCCCCTTCAAGAGGCTTTCAACTCATCTTTTTTCTTCATTATTAAGGCATGGAGTACTCTTTTTCGTCTATTTCTTCTATTTTCATGCTCTTTTTGAAATTTGTTGCTTAGCATAGGAAACACCTTCCCTCTTTTTGCATTGCACTAACCAGATATTCCCGCTGATAACCATAGGTCCCCCCTTCCTAGTAATGATATGAAATTAATATCACTACCATGAATAGCATCCTTCCCCATGAGAGTGGGAACCATTGCATCCCAATCATCATTTGACACCCATGACGTTGACCTCCCACAAGCCCAAGGAATTGGATAAACCTTGAAATGATAAACCCATAGTTCATCATTTTATAGATTTGAATTTACTCCCCCACATTCACTAGTCAATGCCATCAATTCCTCGACACATGTTACGATCAAGAAACACATTTGACCACTCATACCTCCATAAGCACTATTCCATATTCAATCTTCTTCGCACCACCGCCCATGTCAAGATACCAATGGGGCCCCCACCTTTATAACAACCCAATCCTATTTATTTATTCCCACAGGGACAATCTGCATAGCATTGATTCATGGGGAAACTATCTTGGAATTTGCAAGACTACCCTCACATCATTTAGGAAAAGGTTACTCAACTCACTCAAAACTGAGGGAACTTCACCTATCATCAAATTGATTCCCCAATTCACCTAATACCGTGGGAATCCCACCCGTCATCAAATTGGTCCCCCAACACATAAAAAATGTGGAGAACCCAAAAATTATTCTTTATGTACAAATTGTTCCCTCATCCATTCCAAACCATGAGAGAATCACTATTATTTTGGAAGCCACCCCTGGTCACCTTTGATCGATGTCATTGAGCTTCCCATCCCCATCATTATGATTTTTGTCAGTGACTTTCACCCTCAATGTCGTGCACCTCGCAAGGCCCTTTGACAACATTTTTTATCCCTTTGTTATAGTCTATACCTTTATTTGAAGAATGATTCCATCCATTACTCCTTGAGTTGACATCAATCGAAGGAATTTATGAGCCTCACGCTTATCAACCAGTCCTGTGTTAGGTATTTCGATCCAATAGTTGGTTACAAAATGATCTTGGCTCTCAGAATAAGATCCTCGTCTAATCATGTACTTCATCTCTCTTCAACATTAAATCACTATATTTATAGAGTTGTAGTAGCTGCAGTTGTACTTTGGGGTTCCTTTCAATCACTATAAGGGATCGCTTTGAATTGAGTAGGGAGAGCCATCAGTGCTTCCTCACTTAGTAGTCTCTCCTATGATCGACATCAACACATATATAGCATGAGGGAGAGTTATATGTTCCAAATGTAGTAGTGTTCACATTTATAAATCATGGTTGCATCAGTTCAGTAAGGTTCCACATCTAGCATTCTTACTCTATTCTGATCCCCCACCTCCATGGGATAATCATAGTTATTAGCAGTACCGCTTCTTCAACACCTGTAACAACATTTTCAGGATCAGTTACTCTTGCATGGATTGAATCCATCGTCATCCATGTGTCAGCAATATATTGAGTGTACACCTCATTCTCCTCCTATTATAGTCATCTTGTAGATTTTCACGAGCATGGGTATGCCCGACTCATTTGTATAAAAAATTATTCTTTGTTGTGGCTTCACTAGCAATCTTCCCCCATGGAAGGAACCTAATCATTCACACATGCTCCACAACTTATAATAACACCAGATAGAACAAAAGAAATGATGATGCATTGTTGGCCCTATAGTACCTCAATACCTCATACATCAAGGGTCATTTGTTAACACATAAATCTCACACATAAGCAATATTTTTTGCAATTCAAACAGTAAGGCGTCATCAACATATAGCATGCATCTCTCACCAAATACATCCTCATCATATCCAAGAAGAAATATGAGTCCAAAAAGAACAGTCAAAATATAGGACCACATGACCTAATCTTTGTTTAGGTACACGACTACGCATGCTACCAGTTATGTGCATGTGTGACTCCTGGTGGGTTTTCCTTTGATATCCATGTGACTGTCAAAATGATGGGAGAAAAACCGCCCATGGTACATTGAAGGATCATCAAAGCATCGTCACCTCCCAAAAATCAAAATTTTCCTCCTTATGTACTTGGGTTCATAAAATGTCCCACCTTTGTGTACTTTGGAGCGAAATAATGGACTTAATGTGTTCACACTTGGACCTAGTTATTTCTTGTCCACCTCTTGGACTATAAAAGGAAGCCATGGGCATGCATATTACAAGAGAAACCAAGAGAAAGGTTATGCTTTAGAAATTGTATTGGAGCTTCCTCATAGCCCATCTCTTTCATAGTTTGGCATTCCCCATTACTCCATTGTCTCCTTCCTCCAAGGGTCAAGTGCTTCTCTCCATTGGGTATTATAGTTATATAGCATCTGGCATGAACAAAATAGCCTTCCATAAGGGATATTGTTGGCTTCCATTTGAATCCTTCACGTCTTAGGTGACACTACATGTATTTTATTGACCATTGGGAAATCTAAAGTGGTTCATGCATTGGTTTTTTGATGTGGTTTGCATCCTCTTGTCTCCTTTTATTATTTTTAGTCATTTTTGTTTTTATTTTGTTCTATTTTCACTAACAAAGCCTTGCAGGATCTACTTTGGGTTTATCACATTTTATTTCTATTTCTAAATAATGGGACTATTTAACAACCTCAAAGGATTTCACCCAAAGTGGGATAATTTCCCACAACACGAGCATTGTATAAACTAGGGATAACAAAATCCATCGGTACAACAAATTCCCACCCATAAACTAGTTGAATGAAGGGTACTTATGCAACTTCTTAAGAGTAGTACAATAATTCCATAATACCATAGGAATGCATCCTAGTCATCATTATTGGTAGAGCATACCTTAGTGAGTCTTGTCTCAAGAATTTTATTAAAAGCTTCAACTATGTTGTTTTCTTGAGGATGATATGGGATGCTCTTATGATGTTGGATAATAAATTCATGGGTCTGTATAAAAATAGTACTACTCATTAAGTGCATACCTTGGTTGTTGGTTAGGCTTTTGGGACATGTGAATCTAGAAATGATGTTCTCAAAGATAAATCGAGTTGTTGTTTCAGTGGATAAATTCTTCATGGGTTTTTACTTAGCCCACTTAGTCAAATAATGAGTAGTTGTAATGATGTAATGAAAATTTGAATGTCTTGCAAGTGGGGAAATAGGACCAATAAAATCAACTTCCCATTTCTCAAATGGATGTAGAGAATGCACCAGTTGGAGATGAATCTCATCCCATTGTGAGAGTCTCACAACATGCTAACAAATGTCACAATAGTGAGCATATGTTTTAGCATCCTTGAAAAGTGTAGGCCACCATAATCCTACTTGCAGAACTTTGTGTGTTGTTGCTCTTTCTCCTACATGACCACCTGCAATCCCTACATGATATTCCCATAAGATATCTTGACATTCAATATCCAATACACATCTTCGTATAATCCCATCAACTCCTAGTTTGTATAGATATCCTGCAATTAAATTATACTCCATTGCTCTAACCACCATATGACGCTTCTAAGTTATGGAATAATGTTTTGGTGTAGTGCTAGTGGTAAGGAACAAGGAATTAAATAGTCAAGAAGAGCTTCCAACCTAAACAAATTAGCATCTAGCAATTGGTCATCAACAAGACCATCATATTCACATGATTATATTCACAATAAGCGATCATGAACCATGTTATGCTTTCTAGGTTTGAAAATCACCTCAAAAGAGAATTTTTGGAAGAGAAATAACCACCATCAAATGAACACCTATAAAACAAGTCTATTCACAAGTACTTCAAAGTAGAATGATCCACACTAAAAACTTGAAAGTACCTCCTAAGAGATAGTAGAGGAAATTCTATAGTGCATACACCATTTCCATCCCTTCTCTTTTAGTAGTAGTATAGTTGCATTCAACCTAAGATAACTTGTGAATGGAGAAATAGATAGGGTTATCAAAGTCACCTTCCCTGGGTAGCGTAAGGAAAGCTCCTAACACAATACCTGAAGCATCCACATGCACATGAAATTCTAAACTCCAATTGGAAAACCTAAGCATAGGGGTTGTGACCATCTTTTCTTTAAGCATCACAAATGTTGTATTGCATTGAGGGGTCCAAATGAATTCTTCATACTTCTTTAAAATCTTCTCCAACGAGGATGTGATTGTGGAATAATTACGGATGAACTTGCAATAGTATTGTGTATTCCCTAAATTAGAATGCAACTTCTAGACAAAAGTGGAAGGAGGAAGGCTAATAGTTACCACAATCTTCATAGGATCCACTGAGATTCTATCACTGAAGACAATGTGGACTTACATGTTTATTGAAGGAACACAAGAAATGCAATTCTTCAAGTGATATCTAAAGTTTCCCACATCTATCGAATATTAACCTTAATAGATTGACCTAGTCTTTTAAAGGGTTGTAGACAATTCAATCATTCATGTACACTTCAATCGACTTATGTATGAACTCTTAGAAAGGAGCAATCAAAATTTTGGGAAAGAATGTGGGGGTTTTCTTAAGCTGAAAATGCATTACATTATAGGTAAAGGATCCCCACTCTATTATGAATGTGTTTTTTTATTTTCCTTCTTCTCCAATTCTGACTTAATGGTATCCTGAGAATCCATTAGTAAATGAATATGCCACTTGATCCAATACCTCATCACTAAATGGATTTGGGAAGGGATCATGTATAGAGGTTGAATTTAGATAGCAATAATCAACACATACTCCATTATCCTCTGATTCCTTTTTTCTTTGGATGACTATGGGACTAATCTATTGTTCTTTTTCTACTGGAAACAATAGAAAAGCAACTAACATGCAATTGATCTCTTTCTTCACCTTCTCCTTAACATGAGGATTAAGCCGATAGGGACAATGCTTGACAATCTTGGCATCAGTCTTAAGGGTAATATTGATATCCCCCAAATACCTCTCAATCCATTTAAGGTCAGTAAATCTCCGTGGAAATAAGTTCTCATACTCCTTCAAAATAAAAACAATCTCATTTATGGTTTGATTGTCCCAATAATCCCCTATAATAGCCATATTAGGCTTGTCATTTGTTCCAATGTTGAATTTTCACAACTTTGGGGGTTTCACATAAGATGAAATAGTAATTTGTTGCTCCTTTTATCATATGGTTATGGAACCTTTAGTATATTTAAATGTTAGATGTATCAATTATTCTACCTTGTCCAGATCAAGGTCATCTTGGTCAATGATTCCATAATAAGGAAGCACTTCTGTTAAAAAAAAGGTGGTTGTAGATGAAGAAACTCTTGATGTAGAGGAAAAACATGAGGGATCCTTCCCATCCACATATTATCAATAAAAAAGGATTCCTTAATTGAATTTAGAGAATGAGTCACATATTCATATTTTTCGGTAAAAGGGAATTCCTCACAAAATTGAGCCTGCAAAGTTCTCTAATCCTTAGTATATCTTCAAGTTTACTTATGCATATACCATTATTAATGAGGTATCAAGGCTAGATGATGGATAAACCTATGTACCCAAACATAAAAATTTATTCCCTCCCCTTCCTAGTGTTGTGTATAGGATTCCACAAATACAAAAGGATCAAAGTATCCCTTATAATTTTCCATATTTGAACATCCATAGCTAGGAATAGAAGAAATCCTGTGATTCATAGTTGTGTGCATTAATGAAGAGGAGTGTAGGTTTTACTTTTGAGTATCCCACCATCTTGCAAAAGTGGCTCGAAGCACCATATCCATCACTAGAATTCTTATTTCACCCTCAACTCTATGATCCAATTCTATGAATTTTTTTTCCAGATATGAACCCCATCATAGACCAGAGGGATTGTGACCTCAATCCTAATCCATATTATTTATTTGGAAGATAAGTAATGTTGAGATGATATTTCATGCCTCATATTCTGCCACTTATTCATGTCTTCTTCAACATCAATTTCAAATGAGTTAATGCTTCTCCAACTTACTGAGCCATCAACTATTGGATTGACATACTCATTCATTTTCTTTAATTTCATATTATAAATCTTATCTAAGACATCATCTCCCATATTGTCTATGATATGTTCTATGTAGTGAGGTCCTTGGTCGGGTTACAATGACTAGGTAACTCACATTCCATAATCTTCACATGTTATAGTCTCATCTTTCATAATGATGAGACCATAGTTTTCATAGTGCCCCCATTCTACCCCCAACAATATTGTATATGGGTATGTTTTGTCCGTTATTTCAATCAATTCAAAATCAAATAATTTTTTTATTCCATCTAGGTAAACCTACACATTCGCAAATTTTGCAATAGGGAATGTCTGGTATTGGTTGGACATGCACTATTTGATAGGATAATAAACTAGCAGGGAGCTTCACATAGCCTCCCATGACTTGTTTGGGGGAATACTAACATATTGACTCAAATCTAACATCACATCTTTAATATCAAATCCAACTATCTGAGCATCTAAGAAAAATTCCTTGCTAATTCTCTTTTTCCTTCATTTGATGATATTGTCCTTTCTCTCAGGAAGGTTAGTAGAGAATGAACCATCCTCCTCTCTAACCCCATGAGGGCTTGAAGAGTATTCCATAACTTTTGGGTTAAATATTCATTATTCAAAATATCAACAAATAAATTGATTTAGAGACCATCAAGTTTTTGAGGGGTACCTAAGGATTTCGGTAATTTTTCACAACCTGGAAAGGATACTTTAAGTCCTAAATCCTGTAATATTCCTTCATATTCAATTGGAGGAGAGGGAGGGACACCCACCTGGTTGAACATATTTCAAGTTCCAATGAAATTTCTTTCTTTTGGGCTGGGTTAAACTGAGGAGTCTTTGGGACAAATCGTTGAGTTTTTGGAACATCTATGGGGATAGCATCAATACCCATTTGTGATACTCTATTGTGATAGCATTAATAATAGACCCCATCATCATCTCACCATCCCGGTATTCTAAATTAATTACGTTAGCAAGCTGGTTCCACATTCATTCTTCTCATCTTGCAATTAACACTTGATAGTCTTCAATATCATGTGTTTTTACTTGGAAATAAGAACACCATGGTCGTCGGGGAAATGGATTTTCCTAAGATACATGTCCAATTTAATTACAATTATAACACCTAATTAATTCTCCTCATCCTCCCAATAGACCACATTGATAATCACCTCCTTGACCCTGACCTCCTCCCCCCTATTGTAGAGGAGCAAAAATATTAATTACATGGTAGGATGAACGATCTAATCTTGCTACCAATGTATCCAATACTCTACATTTATATATGTTGGTGGTAGGAGATACACATAATTGACAATAAACATTTTTTGGGACAAAGGAATACTTTTACGGGATGGGGCATTGGCAAGGAGAGTGACCATACATTTTACATATTTCACAATATTCAGCTGGTTGTAAACAAGAAAAACATTGTCTTGGCCCATGACAATGATTATGAGAACCAACTTACACAACACCTACATACAGTCTTGTTGGTCCAAGTCCAATATGGGGATTTTGTGTGATTCCCCCTCTCAATCTTGGGCATTCCAAGGAAAATGGCCCTCAGTCATACATCCTTCACACTAGATATGTTCTCTACTGACCTCTAGAATATTCAATTCCTGGATCTTCTTAGTTAGGAAAACTATCTAATTCTGGACTTGACACAAGTTGGGTTCGACCACATATCCAAAAGATTGACAGCTTCCTAGGTACATGTCCAAGGTTTCAATCTTCCTCACTTTCTCTAATGTTTTCCTATGGGTATAAATGGTATTTTGGAACAAATATATCCAAGTTATCAATAGAAACCATTGAATGAAGCACTCCTTATGATGTGATTCATGAATAGGGAAATACAATATGTTCATCATGTCCTGTTATACCTCTATATTCCACAGTGTCGCATCTCCACCACAAACAGAGTTGACGACACTTCCCCTACTGTTTGAACCGCCCAGAAGATGAGTAATCCTTGAAGGTAAATCCACCCTCTCAAGATTTAACCCAGCTGAGACTTTATTTACCCACACTACCGCACCTTGCTCGGTTATAGGTGCGCGGTAGTCCACACTACCGCACTATGCTTTGTCCTAGACACGCGGTACTACCGCGTTATGCTCAGACCACAGAGCGCGGTACTCTTTTTATAGCCTTTTTGCCATGGCTTGTGGGATTTTGGATTTTCAAAGATATTGGAAGATTGGGGTCCCTGATTCGATCTCAACTCATTTTCTGTGATTAGAAACCCTGATCCACTTATTTCTCCCTAGATCCACCCATCTCTCTTGTTGGTTAACCCTACCATACACTATAAAAGAGAAGCATTCCATGGGAAAGGGGAGGACTCTTAGAAGTACCAAACTTATGATCTTGCAGCATTGGGGAGATATCTAGAGGAGAAAGCACTTGGAGCTAGAGGATTGGCTTGGACATCAAGGAACATATGTAAGAATTCTTCAAGTTTGTAATAAAGATAACTTGTCTTGTTTTTCCCATTTCATGTGTATTGTACAAGTCTTTAGCATGGAATGTATCTGATCTAGATTTGAATCTAATCTTTACTTCAAGGTATTTGGAAGCTTGTATGTTTTCTCTTTGTTTGATCTTAACAGGTTCTACATTGGAGCTTTGGATCAAGAGCTAGAGGCGGGACAAACGTCAGATTGAAAGGTGTGTCATATCTCTCATTGTTTCTGAATACATATAATCTTGTTGTGAAAGTTAGTTCAAGAATTTCAAGGTAGCATTTGTTTTGTCTTGTTTCTTGCTTTAGAGTCAGTTAGGAATCTGCTTTAAAGTTAAGAGAATTTTGACTTATCCGTAGGGAAAAATTCTACCAAACAAGAATGGCGACTCCGCTGGTTTTGATTTCTGCTTTATTAATTCAGTTCACTATCATCCATCTTTTGATTGTGATTTTTATTGCACTTCAAACCAGTTTGAATCTTTGTCTTTTTTGACCTTTATCCACCCCTCCTCACTGTATTTTTTCTCCCTGTATGATCACTGAGTCCCCTGGGTTAGCAACAACCCTGAAAACCCCATTTTCTTTTCTCAAGTTGCGCTTTTTTCTTACCTTGCAATAGTACTGCGCCCTTAGAATCATCTACAGAGCGGTAGTACCGCGCTCTCTGAATTAGTACCAGAGCAGTACTGTAACAGTGCCACGCTCCAGTCTGACCCTGACACGCGGTAGTGTCTACAATGTTTTAAATTTTTTTATCCTTGCTTGGTTTCCTGAGTCTTTCTCTGCCTTAGGTAGTGTTTGTTGTTGCTTGTTACCATCCTGGTCATTTTACAGTCTGTGTAGTGTGATTATTTCCTTGTTGTGAGCTTGATTTGTTTGAATTAGTGGCATTTTTGACATATTGGGTCATTTTTCCAGTTTGATTGCATTGGCTTGATTTTTTTCACCACAACCAACTCAACACCACTATTCTCTTTTACTGAACCCTGTAGCTTTTACAGTCACATTGTGTTCATCATTTTCAGTAATTAAAAAATTATCATTTGAGAGCAATTATGTTGTTTGAATTGAAAAAGTCTAGTAGCATTATTTTGCATTAGGAAATGAACCATTGAATTTGCCATAGAAATTCTTATATTTGAAGCATCTTAGTTGTAGAATCAGTGCATTAAAAAGAGTGTTTATTTCAGTTTGGCTCTATTTACAAAAAGAAAAGAAAAATCTTTTGCTTTGATTTTTGCTTGTGAAAAATTTCTTGCATGTTTGATCGAAGAACTCTCTCTCTTCCTTAGATAGATTTCATCAAAGACAAAGGCTTATTTTTTATTCATTCTCATTTGCATGGTTTGAGTCGTCATAACACCATCAAGTTTCACGTCCACTACCTGATTGAGTAAAGACAACCACTAAAATTAATCTCCCTAATTAAACCAACATTAACCTCACTTGAGGAAATCAAAAGAATTTGGTAGTTAGGTAGGACACCGGGGATAGGCATCAAAATAATTCCCCCTTGTCATTTTCATCTGAGACATAGTTGATGTCTTCTAGGGAACTAAAATCCTCTAGTATTTATTGACACAGTCACAGCCAGTTTGTGGAGGGGCCTCCTGACTGTTTCTAACTTTCAGGGGTTAAACGACCGTGAGATTGAGAACCGGACGGACTCTGTAGAATGCCGCACTCCACTTAGCCCTAAGGCAACATCGATCGCTGTCTTCTTCGGAAGGATAAAGTGCCCAAAACCTTTTCCAACGTGTCATGAACGAGGTAGCTTAGTATCTATTCTACTAGGGCTCTTTTACCCAGGATCCCTTTCGGTAGAGGGATATCCTTCTTATATTGGTCTCTCATGTTGTATTGTTCGACTTGGATTTCATCACCTTGTGAATGATACAACTTGTTGAGGTCTCCAGCTCTTAGTTAGGAGTTTGCTTGTTATCTCATCTTTGTAGAGGGTCTTTTTTCTTTTTAGGGACTACTTGTTGGCATTCTGGCCATTTTTTGCATCAGCTCGCTTATTGAGACACCGGTCTCAGTATAGATTGTAGAGCTTGCTTTTTTGGCCTGCGAGCCTTGCTTTTTCTAGCTCCTCTTCTGCACACTCGGCTGCATTAGAGTTTTTGAGTTCTTTGTTACGATACTGCCCCCGATTTTCATTTTCCTGTCATCATGTCAGAACAACCACGAAGATCACGAAGAATACAAGGCCAAAGCCCTCCACCACCACCACCGCCACGGATTTTCGGTCCGCCTGCATCACGCATTCCCGCTCCTCCTGGCCGCGGTGTTGGTCGAGGGAACATTCCACCGCCGATATGTACAACATCTTCAGTTCCGCCTGTAACTGCTACTCACAGCACAGTCTCAGAATCTATTGCAGCTTCTGCAACCACTAGCATATCTGAGACTTCCACTATCACTCCACCCACTGTTATTCCAGATATATCTGCCATAGTGGACACCATTACAGCGGCTGAACCTAGTACAGCCCAAAGTACTAGACTAGAGGTCATCCTTCTACCTGATGTTAGCACTTCCCGTCCATCAGACATTTTTCAAGATGACACAGACGGATATGTTGGCACCACCGAAGGGTCCGACCAGGATATACCTGGCTTGATTTCAGTCCCAGGCGGGTACGTTGAAATCGTTGAAGATACTCGAATTCCTGACACACCTTTTGAACCTAATTTGGCTTCATCACTTCCCAGGTGGAGCTTCCGCCTGTTATCACTACGTCACCCGTGTTCATCCGCAGGAAACAAGTTCTTCTAGCAACGTACCTCGTACTATATCTCTACCCAACCTTCCTCTGGGACATGAAATAATGGCTTCCATCCAGTCTAGTATGGTTAGTCTAGCGAACTCCCCGTTAGCATCGGCACGGTTTAGACATGACACAGAGCAAATGCTCTCGACAGCGTCTAGATATCCCCCCGTTACTCGTCCTTCTGACTATAGGGATCCCAAAATCCCGTCTAGCATAGAGTTTTGTCACTCCTATGCAGACGGTTCCGGACCTTCGGACGTTACTATACCTAGGTTCCTGCCGGATCCCCAAAACCCTTTTCAGGACATGAACTCGGGCCCAATTTTCGATGGTCCTCCTATCATTGAACACATTATGGACGACGCCGATACCCCTGGGATAAATTCCCCACATCTGCTTCCATCACCCATTTTTAGCACACATTCTATGAGGGATAACCCATTTTTTTCTCCGTCCTTGCCTGTGAGATATGGATGACCCCCTCCGCAAATCGGCACTTTTGGCGCCGTTGGCCGATCCACACTATCATATTTGGCTAGCGGTGGAAGAACACTTAGTCATACTGTTGGATATTCCGTTTTGATCGGAGGATCACCTTCAGCCACCATTTACACTATCTCAGGAGGTGGACAACTGACTGCAGTGGTCCCTAACTCCAACATGCAAATCCCCCCTGGTGGGCCATCAACCCAACCAGCTGGAGGACAACCCTTTGTTGGGAACCCCATTGTTAGTCAACAACCTCCTCCTATAGGGCCATCAACCCAACTAGTTGGAGGACAACCTTTTACTGGGAACCCCGTTCCTAGTCAACAGCCTCCTCCTATAGGGCCATCCAACCCATCTACTAGCGGACAACCCATTGGTTCCATCCAACAACTCTCCCAACCAGCAGCATTTACTCAGTATGGTATGTACAACACACCTGGTAGCGGGCAACCTTATTCCGGTGTTCCAACCGGACCTCATTCTCAACCTCCCCTGTCAGGTATGCTTCCTTCTTGGGACTCTCAAATCCCACAGAGTGGGGGTTACTCACTTTTCGGAAACTGGAACCAAGCTGGGGGGCAATCCCAGATTCCCCCCAACTTGAATTCTGGCTTCCCTTACCCTCCAACTGCTACAACTCCATGGAACCCATCTCTTCAATTCCCACTCGCTCCTCCAGTAGGAACGAGCCTTCCATGGACACCACTGTCGTAGCCACCCCCCAACCCTGCCATGGGAAACCCTCCACTTACTCAGTTTAGTGGTAACATTCCTGGAACACAACAATTCCAAGGAAATTTTCCCCAACCTGGAGCAACAACTTTTCCTGGGTTTCCGCAACCCCGGGGTACCATACCCACTCAACAGAACACCCACCAACCGGTTACTTACAATCAACCGGTTAACCAAATGGCTTACTACCCACAGAACTTCTAGCAGTACCCCCCGGGAAACACATATGGGTATAACACGCAGCAGTACGCTATGCAGGGCCCTCCAGGTTTCTCTGCACCACATGGTTATTACTCATACCCGCAGACTAACCGTCAACTTCCCTTTTTGGCCACACTTGACTTACCTGATTTGTCGAGGCTTATCAATGATCCTATATGGCATGAACCTCACTGGCCACCTATCCCAACCAAACTTCCATCGGACATTCCCAAGTTCGATGCTAAGCTAGGGGAAGACCCCAAGAACCACATGATGACCTTCCATCTTTGGTGTTCATCCAACTCCTTGATGGATGATTCTATCCGACTTCGGCTCTTCCAACGTACGCTTACCGGCATGGCAGAAAAATGGTACATCGAGCTGCCACAACACTCTTTTTGTGATTTCAACACTTTGGCTATGCATTTTCTGACTCATTTCCAGCTCCCCATCCGGTATGAGACTGGAACTGAACTGTTAACCTCACTGCGTCAAACCACTTCTACACACATTTTGAATCACATCCATGAGTGGCGACGATGCCGTAGGCTAATTAAGGCACCCATTCCGGATCAGCTACTTGCTGATTGGTTCACAAAATCATTTTTGCCTCCCATAGCCAGAGATATCGCTATGCGCGGGCCGGTTACAGAAGAACAAGCCATCTCGGCAGCCCAGTACATGGATTTGGTAGACACTCAATCCAGTAGTTTACATGAACTTCTTCCTCATGCCTCCCGCGTTAACACTGATCCAACCAAACCGACCACTGAACCTCCCATTGATGGTATCGTCGGTTCAGTCAAGACCCATCCTACTACCAACTCTACGGGACAACAAGCTTCTGCTTCCCCCGCTTTACCCCAGGTTGCTTCAAAAACAACTACTTCTCCTGCTATTTTCTCCGAAGTGAATGCAGTTCAATCTACGTCACAACCATCCGGAGGAAAGAAGAAAAACAACCGTGGTAAACCTAAGAAAAACCAGCAGGAGAACCCCAAGCCACAACCCACCCAGAATGACCAGAAACCACATCGAAAGGCTAAGTTTCCCTGCCTAATCTGTCAAGATGATCATTACACGCGTGACTGTCCCTACAAGGATGAGGTCAACAAGTTTGTTAAAGGATCCTCTCACCCGGTAGTGTTAACTGACCCTTTCCCCCAACAGCAACAACAAATGGTTTCCCAAGAAACCCCACAAGGAGGCAACCCGACCAATCCCACCCGCGGAGAGACGTCCACAAACCGCGAAATCCTGATGACGAGTAATGACGAGATTCATATAACCACTTGTTCAAAGACGTATGAAAATCCTCCAAGTTCAAACAAACAATCGGAGATAGCCAAAGGCAAATCTCCCGTTGAAGATCCAGCTCCTATTCCCCCCCCTACTGGCCATCTCCATATCGAGAGACCACTTACGGATACAGTGCTACGCCCACCCAAGGGCACCATACGAAAGGCGACATTTAATCCCAATGCTCGAGCCGCCCAAAATTACAATATTGTTGAGGATCTAGCTCAAGCACCCTGCGCCATGTTGACTCTCGAGGTTCTCCAACACTGCCCCACACAGCGTAGAACCCTACTTTCAGCACTGGGGGCAATGGACCCAGATACTTCAAACTCCATCATGTTTAACTTGGAGCACGCTAAAACTCGGCTTTCTCACCAGTTAGCCTTCCAGGTTCACACAAAAATCCATGGAAATATCATCCATCGCATTGTGTTAGACGAAGGTGCTTCCACGTCGATCATGTCTTTGAACTACTGGAGAGCCTTAGGCTCACCCGAAATCACGACTTCTCCTACTACTCTCAGGGCATTTGATGGACACGGTTTTCAACCTTATGGACTCATTCCCTCAATTGGTGTTGAACTGGGGGGCAAAATAGTATCCGTACACATTGAAGTCATAGATGCACCATTGGATTACAATCTCCTCCTTGGACGGAACTGGTTTTATGCCATGACCGCCATAGCATCTACAGTCTTCCGGATCGTGCAATTTCCTCATGAAGGGAAAATTGTCACTATTGATCAACTGGATTACTGTATCCCAGACTCCCATCCAAACTCCACCAACACCGTCCCGTTATTGGATCAACCTCGGTACTGGTTCCAAGACATTGGTGTTGGTCTCATGAAGGATTCATCCCTTATTGGAGTTTTTCCAGAGCTGGGAACCCATGTTCAACCAGTTAACATGATTTCATCAAATGTCACCCCTTCCAATGATTCATGGGTGATTCCGAGTCCCTCTCAGATTGAAGAATACGACAACTCTATGCCTCTGAACAGAAACCTCGCAGCATATAACGCGATCCAATCAGCCACCGATTGGGTCGATTGTTCTACTCATCATTCTGTGGCACAGCTCTCGGCTGAGACTCATCCATACCCACCACTTTTCGATCCTCTCAATTTGATTTTTCCCACTGACGAATCAATTATGGAGGTTATGTGTGGTGATGAGCCACCATGGGGAGATTTTCATCATCGATCTTCATTCCCCACCATTCAGCCACTTGAGCCTGATACAAAATCTAGTACTTCACTTGGGATGGTTCAAACCAAGTTCCCCACTTCCCTCGACGACATATTTTCCGAAGGAAACTTGGCTAATCTTATGGCAACCACTCCCATTGATATTTCAGTGAAGCCTGGTATCATGGAAAACGTACATATCGGCAAAACATGTACTCCCCTCGAAATGGAGTTCTATAGTGCCTACTTCAAAAATTTCCGCGATGTTTTTTCTTGGAGTTATGAAGAAATGCCAGGGATAGACCCCTCGATCGTGGTCCACGAAATTCCAACTTTCCCTGGCACCCGACCTGTTTGGAAAAAACTTCGACCCGTCCACCCTTGTAAGGCAGCCGCCATTAAAGCAGAAGTTGAAAATCTTTTGCGTGCTGGTTTTATCTATCCTGTCCCATTGACAGAATGGGTATCCAACATCGTTCCCATAACCAAGAAATAGGGAACGATTAGAGTCTGTGTCGATTACCGCGACTTGAACAAGGCTTGTCTAAAGGACAACTACCCAACGTCGTTCATCGACCAGATCATCGATAACTGTGACGGGAGTGTCATCTTTTCATTTATGGATGGCTTTTTTGGCTATAATCAGATCGATATCCTCCCAGCCGACCAGCACAAAATGGCCTTTATCTGCCCTTGGGGGGTTTTTGCATACCGAAAGTTACCTTTTGGCCTTAAAAATGCCAGGGCAACTTTCCAACGGGCGATGTCATACGCATTTCACGACATCAAACATATTGTAGAACCATATCTTGATGACCTTCCCGCTCACTCTCAGACCTGGGAAGACCATCCAGACCACTTAAGTGCCATTTTCGAAAGGTGCCATCGCTACAATATACGTTTGAACCCGTATAAGTGCGTCTTCTGTGTAGAATCCAGAAAACTGTTGGGCTTCATAGTCTCCAAAAGCGGGATACGTTTAGATCCTGCAAAGGTAGCAGCTATCTTAGCCCTGCCTTCACCCACCAACATTCCAGAACTTCAATGTTTGCAAGGGCATGCAAACTTTCTACGCCGTTTCATCTGTAATCTGTCTGAGATAACAAAAGGCTACATGCGGCTTCTCAAGAAGAATGTTCCCTTTATTTGGGATGATGAAGCCCAACGCTCCTTTGACAATCTAAAGGCAGCCTTAACCAAAGATCCTGTGATTCAACCCCCCGATTACACACGGAACTACATTCTTTATCTCGCAGCCTCGACTTACACCATCGGTATGGTGCTAGTCTAGGAAGACCAAAACAGCATAGAACATGTGGTATACTATCTTAGTAAGAGTCTTCTCGACTTCGAAACTCGTTATTCACATGTTGAAAAACTGGCTCTGGCAATAGTATTTGCTGTCCAGAGGTTTCATCACTACATCTTACTCCGCCGGACCACTGTTATAGCCGACTTCAATCCAATGTATTATATCCTCACGCGCCAAGTACTTGGGGGCAAATACTCTTTTTGGATTGTCATCCTTCAAGAGTTTGACTTGGAGTTTGTCAAGGCTTAGTCCAAGAAGTCTTTGGTCTTCGCGGAGTTGATTTGTAACTTGCCCCGTGCTACTGAGCAATCCGAGCCCATCGATTCTCTTCCTGATGAATCATTGTTCCTCATTAGCACATCTGATCGATGGTATGGGGACATTCTTTTATATCTCCAAACCCAACGCTTTCGCCCCGACCTCACTCGCGATGAACGGCGACGCATCCGACATCACGCAAAGTACTACATCATAGTCAATGATACTCTTTATCGACGTGGTGTCGACACCGTTCTTCGACGCTGTTTGTCCTTAGATGAAGTAGAATGCGTTCTTAATGACTGCCACGCTGGAGCATGTGGTGGTCATCTCTCTGGGATGGCTACGGCCCAGAAAATACTGCGAGCAGGATACTTCTGGCCCTCAATTTTCAAAGACTGCATTGAAACAGTCAAGAAGTGTCCGCCATGTCAATTCTTTCACAACAAAACACGCTCGCATCCTGCTCCACTCCATCTTGTTATTGCCGTCAGCCCCTTTTCCAAATGGGACATAGATTTCATGCACTGTAAGTCCACTTCAGCCGGGGGGCATAGCTATGTCATAGTAGCTGTCGACTATTTTACAAAATGGGCTGAAGCGATGCCTACGTATGCTAAGGACGGCAAAACAGCAGCGCAATTCATATTCAACCATATTATAGCTAGATTCGGTGTCCCACAATCCATTGTGACCGATCATGGCTCCCATTTCAGGAACCATATGATCGAAGAACTACGTGCCAAGCTGGGTTTTCGCCATGAAAACTCAACCCCATATTACCCACAAGCTAATGGCCAAGTTGAATCCATTAACAAAGTCCTGAAACGAATGATTCAACGTATTGTGGGTACCCAGAAATCCAACTGGCACTCAGCTCTATTCTCAGCACTGTGGGCATACCGAACCTCAGTGAAAAGTGCTACCAGGTTTACACCATTCCAACTGGTGTATGGCCTAGAAGCCATTTTTCCGATTGAATGTGAAATTCCATCACTTAAGATAGCCATAGAGCTATTCCACACACCACTTCCGAAGAGGAACGGTTTCTATACCTAGCTCAGCTAGATGGAACCCGCCGCGACGCTGCTTTAGCTAATGAAGCTCACAAAAAATTCATCAAAGCTCAATATGACAAATCCGTTCAACCTCGGATCTTCAATGAAGGTGATCTCGTACTTACATATGATCAAATGCACGATAAGCTTGGAAAAGGAAAACTTGAATCTATGTGGTACGGCCCCTTTGTGGTAAAACATGTCTTGGAAAAAGGAGCCTATGAACTAATCGATTGTGATGGTACGCCATTGGCACGGCCCCGCAATGGGCTATACCTCAAACGCTTCTACGCGTAAGGTTTCCCTACACGGGTTACTTGTTGTACATAATGTACTTAGTTTGCTTTTACTCATTTTTTGGTGTGCGCGTGGACCTCATGTATCCACTCTTACTTTGACTCGTGATTTTATGCGCAGATGTCTGCCTACTTCGGATTCGCCGACGGTGCAAGCCGACATACCCAGAATCTCGCTTCCGCAGCATGGGTAATCTATTCCCCCACTAGCGAGTTGATTTCTTCAGGATCCAATTGTTTAGGTCCTGCAACCAATAATATCGCGGAGTACCATGCAGTCATTGGTCTCTTGACGGAGGTTGCTTCACTCGGAATTGACTCCATATCAGTCTTTTTAGACTCCCAACTCGTGGTTTCTCATCTAAACCGTGTTTACACAGTTCGCGATCCTATACTACTTCGTTTATTTCGGAGAGTACGCCTCTTGGAACGATCATTTAATTTCATTACATATCAACACATACCGAGAGAATTCAATTGTATAGCTGATTCATTGGCTAATTACATTTTGGATTGGCATCTTGCCCATACATAAACACATCATAAAAGATAAAATGCACAAGTCATTGTAAATAAATTAGATCATGAAAATAGGTCCATATCACTGTATATAAGAGTGTTTTTTCCAAAATACATAATGTTTGTGTCAAAGAGAAAATTTGGGACCAAATCCCATACAAAAATTTGGCTCTCAAAGCCTACATATCGCATACAGGCCGCAAAAGACAAAAAAGACCATCTATGGAGATCTGGGAGATCTATCATGTCCCTCGTCAGACTCCTCCCGCTGCTGGTGGTAACATACTACAGCTCGAGCCACCCTACGAAGAAGTCGACCAATACGACTAGGCACACCTACAGTATGCCGCTGGAGATGTAAAGGGACGTCATCCATCCTCATAGCAGGGATACCATGAGTCAACCCCTGTAAGTTCCACTCTATATCCCGAACGCCTCCTACTTCGTCTTTGTCCTCCTCCTCGTCAGGAACAGCTTGGCGATCAGCACCACCGTGACGTAAGGGCGAATACCTAGCTGGTCTCTGTGGTCCACGATCTGCGACATGCATGCGAACATACATTAGAAGTCTTTTACACATTCTAAAAAAGCAATAAAAATTATATATTCAAAAAGGAAAAAATACATATCCATGAAGGTCATACCTGAGTTGTCCCAATCTTCATCCTCTGGCAGTGCCAAGTTGATGTCCTCGCGGAAGTCCACCCCTGAATAAGGGTAGTCATCGATCATAACTATATGATCCTCGAGCCAGGAGAAGAAATCCTCACCAAAATCCAAGCGCTGAGGTCCCCCAAGACGCCCTGCATAATCACTCCATCGAGCCATCCATGGCTTGGTAGGTGGACGGCGGGGCATAGATATCTGTGGACGCAGTAATGGCACCCTCGCCAGAAAGAAGGTGACTAGGGTACTCCCATAACCAAATTGGGAGTTCTCTCCAACTCTACACTTGTGCACTTGTTCTTTGAGATTGGCCAACACCGCCTCACACCAGTTAAATACTGTTCCCACCATACACTCCGCTGCAAGATTCATTTGTGTGCGGGACGCTTGATGTGGACCCATACTCCCTGCTGCATGTGTGATGGTGAATAGTATGGTTTTTACAGGGATTTCTATAACATCTTTTATGACCACTTTGCCGCTTTTCTTACTCGAACCCTGACGGCAATACCGAGCAATCAAGTCATCTGTGCTTGTTTCCGAGGCTGTGTATCCAGTAAATTTCACCCGGGCCACTCTTTTCGAGAGACCCATGAGGAAATAAATATCCTCAAGCTGAATTTTGAGAACATGCTCTCGCACTCGGAAAGCTTGAATGTCAGGGTCCCACAATTGGATAAGATGGGTAAGAAGTTTGGCTTGCTGACGAATGCCTTTGGTCTTAAAGAACTTCAACAAACCACACTCCCGTAATGCAGTCACGGTAGGTAGGTCATTTTCGGCCACCAAATCACCCGCTTCATGTTCTCTTTCTTTCCAATGGACCATTTTGCTCCAAATAAGTTTCAAACACCTGCAAAAGGGCATGGGAAACATTTAGTAACTATTTGATAACTTGGTTTCAGCAAAACTTTTGATAAAAATCGATTTTGTCATCTTAAAAATCGCCTTCATCACGCCTGGGGCACAGTACCGCGTTTCAACTTAAATACACAGAGCGGTACTGTCGAACAGTATCGCGTTTCCCGATATGGGCCCCACGCGGTACTGTGAAGGGCAATTTTTGCCTAGTAGGGCTCGCCCAAAAAATCAATTTTTCTTATTGAAAGCAAATGATTCCTACATCAAATGAAAGAGAAGTTTGAGAGCTCTTACCTGGCGCAGACGGTTGTTGAAACGGTGCCCTGAAACTCCAGATATGGATCCTTGAAGTTTTGCTCCTCAAGTGGGTGAAATCTCCTCTTTTGGTAAAAAACAAGTGAAATGGTAACTTTCTGCTTTTACCTATTCTTTATATAGCTTTTTCACCTTTTTTTTACTTATTATTTTATATGGTCAAAATAAAGCCCATTTCACATTGCTAATATCTGGTTTTATGAGCATTTATTGACAGGACCTCCTTTAAAAAGCGATATATTCACACTGGTGTTTATTCATCATTTGACCTTCATTTTGAGCCTACTTTATCTTTTTCGTGCTCTGGATTAAAACTTGAAAAAGATTCCAAGCGCTTTTCACACTCATCTCGTGCTTGTCAAACCCAAGTAAATGGTGTCGAGTTCGATCAGCTTTACTCATGCTCGTTAAAACGATGAGGAAAGTATTATCCTGGTTGTATTTTATTCTTTTTTCGGACCAGAATAATTAAAAATTACGAAAAAGACCATAAGAGTCCATAGTTAAGCTCTTTTCAGACTCTCTAAAATTGAAAAGATTGCCAAGTGATCTTAACTCTTTCACACTTGTAAAAGTATTTGAAAGGTCGTCTATTCAGTGATAGGTTACCCCTTTTTCGGCCCGTCTAGACTATTTACGAGAAAGGTACACCTCAGTTGATCTCGGATGGGAGAGTTCTCTCGGGAATTGTTTTACACTTTTTCGGGATCGAGGGACTAAATTTACGAAAAAGTACATTGCGGAGCTTCCTTTAATTTTTTCAGGCTCTCTAAATGCGAAAAACTACTGAGTTTTCCTTCCTTGGACTCGTTAAAAATTAACATCGAAGGACCCACTTTGGGATGAACCCCTCCTTTCTCAGGTTCGTAAAACATGTGAGATTGGACTCATCTATAAGATGAGCTACACCGAGCATCTGTTATCCTCTTCAAGCTCGAAAAACAACAAAGAGGTACTCGTCTATCATGTCGGGGGAATATGGGGGAACAAGTCAAGTTTATTTTTGGCACCTTGTCAGTCGTTACCTTTGAACATGGCATGTGTCTGTCTCTTGTCTATATTGGGTATCCATTTTTCACTGAGTTATGGTCATCATCCTGAGTCGTCTCCCTGGCCATGAGCCTACTCATCCGGTGTCTATCCTCTGCTATCAATAATCCCTGCTGCCAAGTCCTGTTACATGTCGTTATATGTTCAAAGGGTTGCATTGTTCAGAGTCGTTCATTGTGTCAGGCCTCTGCTGTGTCAGTACATACTCCATTGTTTCATCATCTTATCGTTCGTGCCGATTTCGTGTCGATGATGTGGGAATCATTATGGCCCACCTTCGACGAGTCTATTCCCGTCGACACCAAATCACTATCCGGGAATTGGACTTAGGAATCAACCATTAGTACCTTGGTACCTGCATGCCTCAATGGCAGGTTTCCTCATGTTCGACAGTAGGTTTACATCATTGACCTCTGATCAAACGATCTCTCGAATGCTTGACATCAACTCATCTATTCGCATTTCGTTGAGATGTACTTCAGATACCTTGGGGATCATCCTCATCATTGGTGATTTCCCTCGCATTTGTTAACGGTTCACTTCATTGACCGGTAATCAAATGGTTTCTACCATGTTCGACTTCAACACCTTGTAATCACATGGCTAGATTTGTATCATTTGCGATCGGGTAGAAGACCCTTGGCGCACCCTTGTATCTTGATTGCGTCTAGGTTGCGATGGAGATGTCTTTTGTATTGTCACACAGATCCACTTATTGTATTGGTCATGGCTGTGTCATTATTGTCTCATGGATCTATGCTTGTTCATAGTAGCCATGGTCTGTCCACAGTCTATATCATCTCAGTACTCATGGATCTGCAATGTATTGGTCGGCAGCCATGCTTTGAGTCATTTGTTTCCGAGCATGGGGATGCCCGCCTCGGTGGTATATCTAACACTTTGTTTCTGTTTTAGCTCCTTGTCGTTCTCCTCGATGCTATCTCTGCACAATATTCGTAAAGTCTTTCGGCCATCAGTCCCTTCTGACCTCACACTTTATGGGGCATCTGTTATACCTCTATATTCCACAGTGTCGCATCTCCACCACAAACAAAGTTGACAACACTTCCCCTACTGTTTGAACCACCCAAAAGATGAGTAATCCTTGAAATTAAATCCACCCTGTCAAGATTTAACCCAGCTGAGACTTTATTTACCCACACTACCGCGCCTTGCTCAGTTATAGGTGCGCGGTAGTCCACACTACCGCGCTATGCTTTGTCCTAGACACGCTGTACTACCGCGTTATGCTCAGACCACAGAGCGCGGTACTCTTTTTATAGCCTTTTTGCCATGGCTTGTGGGATTTTGGATTTTCGAAGATATTGGAAGATTGGGGTGCCTGATTCGATCTCAACTCATTTTCTGTGATTAGAAACCCTGATCCACTTACTTCTCCCTAGATCCACCCATCTCTCTTGTTGGTTAACCCTACCATACACTATAAAAGAGAAGCATTCCATGGGAAAGGGGAGGACTCTTAGAAGTACCAAACTTATGATCTTGCAGCATTGGGGAGATAGCTAGAGGAGAAAGCACTTGGAGCTAGAGGATTGGCTTGGACATCAAGCAACCTATGTAAGCATTCTTAAAGTTTGTAATAAAGATAACTTGTCTTGTTTTTCCCATTTCATGTGTATTGTACAAGTCTTTAACATGGAATGTATCTGATCTAGATTTGAATCTAATCTTTACTTCAAGGTATTTGGAAGCTTGTATGTTTGTTCTTTGTTTGATCTTAACATGTTCTACATTGGAGCTTTGGATCAAGAGCTAGAGGTGGGACAAACATCAGATTGAAAGGTGTGTCATATCTCTCATTGTTTCTAAATACATATAATCTTGTTGTGAAAGTTAGTTCAGGAATTTCAAGGTAGCATTTGTTTTGTCTTGTTTCTTGCTTTAGAGTCAGTTAGGAATCTGCTTTAAAGTTAAGAGAATTTTGACTTATCCGTAGGGAAAAATTCTACCAAACATGTCCCTAAATCGTTGAGCATATTCCCATCCCTATTATCCTTCATGTTGATAGGTCTCCTTCATCTTTGTGATCGATTTTTGTTTTGACTTTGGAAATTTTAACTCATCAACAAAAAACGATTTACTTCTACCAAAGAAAGAGGTGCTACATTGGGAGAGCATAGAGGCACAAAATTCATATACCACTATAATGCCTTCCCCCACAAAGTAGTATGAAACTCAATTAAGTTAGATGCATATGGGATTCGCTTAGACATGTAGATGGATTCCCATAGGAACCAATGTGTTTTTTCAACCTCTTCATCTCCTTTTTCCTGGAATTCTAAGCATCGCATGGAAGAATCACCATGTTCTCCAACCATAGTAGTCACTAGGGCTCCTATCATCATGAATCCTCTAGGAATAGGTTGTGAAATCATGGTTGGAGCTATATTTTGACTTGAACTATTATTTTTTATGGCCCAATGGGGACGTACATGGGTTTAAATGTATAGGATATGAACCTAAGGAGGGCATATGTAATGCAAAATATATATGTAATGATGTAAATGTATATTTAATAGGGTTGGCCCTAATGTAGGGGCATAAAGTGAAATGAGTGAATATGTATATATAGAGGTAATGTAGTCATTATTGAGGGACATGTAAATAATATGTATGCATATTAACATCTGAACCCAAATATAAAATCACATCTTTAATATCACATCTATCTATTTGAACATCTAACTGGAATTCCTTCCTAGTCTCTTCTTCCTTCACTTGATGATATTAGCCATTTCCTAAGGGAGGTTAGCATATATTATAACATATTCCTCTCTTACCCCCTTGAGGGATTAAAGAGTATTCTACAACTTCTATGTTAAATATTCATTGTTCAAAATGTTAGCTAACAAATTGAACTAGGGACCAACAAGTGTTTGAGAGGTACCTGAGGATTTGGGTACTTTAGTCCTACATCCTAGAATATCCCTTTGCTTGCAAATGGATGAGAGGGGAAGGATCCTGAGGTGGTTGAACATATCTCGAACCTCAATGAAAATTTATTTCTTCCAGGTTGGGTCAAACTGGAGATCCTTTGGGCCAGCTCATTGAATTGTTGGAAAATTAGTGGGGCTTGCATCAGTACACGTCCATGATCCTCCACAAGTGATAGCATTTATTTAATACCCCATCATCATATCACCATATTGAGGTTATGAATTGATTAATTTATCTACTCATCTACACATCTCTTCTTCCCATCTTGCAATTAACTTTGCACAATATTCTTCAATACCATCTGTGATGACCTAACAATAGGAACACCATGGTCATCATGACAATGGAAATTCCTGAGCTACCTATATAATTTCATTACAATTATAACACTATATTAATACTCTTTGTCCTATTGATCAACCACCTCAATAATCAACTTCTTGACCCTAATATCCTCCCCCCTAGTCCCTGCGGAGTGGAATCGTCAATTACATGATAGGTTGAATAATCTAATATTTATACCAATGCATCCAATGATATGAATTTATATATGTTATGGGTAATATATACATAGAACTCATAATGAACATTATTTAGGATAGAGGAATAATTCTACAATATGGGTAAATGGTGAGGAGAGTGGCCATATGTTTTACATATTTAACAATATTCACCTAGTAGTGGACAAGCAAAATACTATCTCCACCCATGAAAATCAATATCAAAACCAAATTGTGCAACACCTATAGATGGTCTTGTCAATCCAAGTCCCGTAGGGGGATTTGGTGTGACTCCCCCTCTCAAACTTGGGAATTATGAGGCATGGAGGAATTCATTCATACATACTATACACCATACTTGTTCTCTCCTAAAATTTGGAACATTTAATTCCTAGATCTTCTTAGTTAGAACAAATATTTGATTCTAGACTTGAGACAAGTTGGGTCTAGCCATAGATTTGAAACACCAACATCTTCTTGGGTACTTGGCTAAGGATTCGCTCTTCATGGATTGATCCAAAGGTTTCCTATGGGTATCAATGATCTTTTGGGACAAATGTATCCTATTTATCGGTATAAACCCTTGAATGAACCGCTCCTTGTGATGTGATTCATGAATAGGAAAAGGAAATTGGCTCATCATATCTCTAAATCTATGAGCATATTTCCATGTTGATTCTCGTTCATATTTTTGGATCTCCTTCAACTTTGTGATCCCTTTGTGATGTTGTATGAAGTTTATGTTGTCCGCTAACATGAAAGGTACACCAAGAAAGACAAATCATGTTCTAGTTCAAGAACATATGATCATGATGACATGAGGACAAAGATTCATCCATTGTCATGAATCACTTAGAAGATCTATTTGTGAGGTATGTATAACTTGGTTCTATAATGGTTAACCTATGAGATATGCAGGTTACTAGAACAAGTCATTTAAAAGGAACAAGAAGACATTATGTGGGTATGTTAGACATAACTAGCTAACATGCTAATCCAGGTATGTTTTTCCTATATCAAGTTAGAATTCTACCTTATGTTAGGATCTCTTATATAAGTATACTTGGCATGATTGATCATGATTATTCATGAAGTTATAGGTTGAAGTAATCACGGGCTTAGGCATATTATGCTTCTTACTTTAATTGATGATATGACTAACCATAAGAGTCCTATGATCAAATAAGAATATGTATGAGTAAAAGAAGTCTTCCCTGAAACCTTGAATACTAATGTTTATTATCTTTGTTTGAAATAATCATGACCATACATGTTAAGATTATTTAGGATCATAATGTTTTGATAGTATTGATATTATACTAATGCATGTATGGTTATGTATGAGATCTTGAGGATGACACAAAGATGACACTAGTGCACACTCAAGGTTGCATGGTGGTCCAGGATGGATGTAAGGTCAAGAACAGGTAATCCAGGAAGCAAAGATCAAGAGGGAGCACACTCCAGTTGTTCCTGCAAGGAAGCAAAGATCAAGAGGGAGCACACTTCAGTAGTTTCTGCAAGGATGCAGATATTCAGAGGGAGTTGACCACTTCTCACTATCCACATCAAAATGGAGTTGCAGAAAGGAAGCAAAGACTGAGATGGAGTCAACCCTACAACCAAACAAAGATAAGTATTTCAATTGTCATTTCTTGCATATTTGTTTGTTTAAATAATATTGTTCAATAATGTATATGCTTATGTTCCTAGAAATAGGTTGTGTATTATGCATATTAGAATAGTTGCATTGATGAATAGTATACTACTAATATACATGGGTAAGTGGCATATGGCACTATACAACATTCCATTGCTACTTATCTAGAATGAAACCTCTTTGCTGACATGTTAGGAGTTGTGCACACTCTTAACAATGTTCTGGTAGAGATTGGAAGGCATCTACAAAGTTACGGGATATGTATAAATGTTGTATTGAAGCATTGGCTAAGATAATTGCATGACTGTATGACATATGTCTTAATGTGTAAGAATTTGTTCTGAAAACTATGAGCTATTTTCTAATCATGCAATTTAACTTGTTATGTAGGAAAGATCGTATACCATCACCTACAAAAGAAGGACTACAACATTTGTTCAACAACAAAGTTATCTCTTGAGAATATTGAATATATTGAAGTTCCCAGGATCTTGGAAGATTGCCATGATCGAGGAGTACCAGTCGATCATGAAGATGTTTGGGATGCAGTCCCAAGACCTGAAGGGGAGTCTGTACGTCCAAGAGGATCTACAAGATCAAGCATTCTAGAGGTGGTAGCATAAAGACTTTTGCTCCTGTAGCCAGATACACTTCCATTAGATTAGTACTTGCTCCGGCTGCAGTGATGATAGGGAAGATACACCATATGGATTTCAAGACAACTTTCTATAGTTGAAGAAGAAGTGTACGTGGAGCAACCACTTGGTTCTGAGACACATGACAGGGAATCATAGATGTGTAGAACTTGGTATCCAGTTTGGGATTTACCAAGAGTAAAGCGGATTCCAACCCATACTACAAAGTTGAGGAAGGGAATCCTATGATTCTACTCCTGTATGTGGATGACTTGTTTGTAACAGATGATGATAGATTGATTGTCGACATGCAGCGGAAGCTTGCTACCAAGTTTTAGTTGAAGAACTTGGGGATGATGCACTATTTGTTTTTGGCATGGAAGTGTGGCAGAGTGCAGAAGAAATCTTCCTTGGACAAGGGAAGTATGCAGTAGATATCCTGAAGAGGTTCGGGATGATGGATTGCAAGGCCATGGCCACACCTATGGCATCGAATCTGAAGCTTCTATGTGATGCTTCATCTAAGCCAGTTGATGTCTCTATGTATTATCAGATGATTGGGTCCTTGATGTACCTGACGAACACGAGACCAAACTTTTGCCTTGCGGTGAACACATTGAGCCAGTTCCTGACGGATCCGAGAGATGTTCACATGGTTGTTGTAAAGCATATTCTGAGGTACCTGAAGGGTATGGTTGATTATGGGCTCAAGTATGATGTTAATCAAAATTTTAACCTGCAGGGTTATGTTGATTTAGATTGGGCAGGTAGTGCTGCAGATAGGAAGAGCACATCTGGGTGTTGCTTCAATATGGGATCAGGTGTGATCTCTTGGTTTAGTAGGAAGCAGTCCTGCGTAGCACTGAGTACAGCTGAAGCAGATTATGTTGTGATGGATGAGTAGGTTGCATATGTATTGACCAAGCCATTGGACAGATTGCAGTTTGAGTACTTCAGAGAGAGGCTTGGTGCACTTCAGATCGAGGTTCCTTCCAAAGGGAAGTGATGAGTCCCGAAGATGCAGATGCACATGAGATTTTCTGACATGGTTGATGTGTTCTCCCTTGGTCGTGATGTAATTGATGAGCCATTTTTCACATGGTGGTAGATGTGTTATCCCATGGTGAAAAAGTAAGGGCTGGAGCCTTCCCCAAATGGTGGTAGATGTGTTCTCCCATTTCGGTGGTGTAAGTGTTGAATGATGTGCATCTGGGATGTGCTTCATGGACGATGAGATGATCTGAAGAGGACGATGCTATGATGATCAGGAGGATCATGGATGATGAGCATCAGGACGATGCTCCAGTTACTACTCTGTATATGTATATGCATCATGTTGGATGCTTGTTATGTTCAGTTGGATCATTGCATCATATTGGATGCTTGTTATGATTAGTTGGATCATTTATGTATATATGCATCATGTTGGATGCTAGATATGATCAATTGGATCATTTGTATGTATTGTGCATCATGTTGGATGCTTGGACCATGTATCCGTATATGTATAAGGTGGATACATTGTATGATCAGGTAGATCATGTATGTTTATATGTATCAGGTATGATCAGGTGGATCATGTATTTGTATTTGTATCAGGTGGATACATTGTATGATCAGGTGGATCATGTATGATGATATGTATCAGGTAGATACTTGGCATGCATAAGGTAGATTCATTATATGATCAAGATGATCATGGATGGCGAGCTTCAGGATGTTGCTCCAGATGACATGCAGCAGGATGTTGCAATGATGATGATCAGGATGATCATGTGTACATCAGGATGATGTATGGTGAGTATCAGGTTGATACTCTGTGGTCGTGGAACAGGTTGTGCAGATAATCATGTAATGTGTGCCCTGGGATATTTGTAGATAGTCTTTCGAGGTTTTTCCTATGGCATGTAATTTGTACCCTGGGATATCTGGAAAATGCTCTTTCGAGGTTTTGCTTGGGAGGACATATAATTTGTGCCCTGGGAGATCTGTAGATAGTCTTTCGAGGTTTTTCCTATGGCATGTAATTTGTTCCCTGGGATATTTGGCAGATTCTCTTTCAAGGTTTTATCCTATGGCATGTAATTTGTGCCCTGGGAGATCCGATAGGTTGAGCCGTGTGCTCATAATCAGTCCTGGGATACTCTTTCAAGGTTTTGCCATGACCACATGTAATTTGTGCCCTGGGAGATCCGATAGGTTGAGCCTTGTGCTCGTAATCAGTCCTAGGATGCTCTTTCGAGGTTTTGTGGTGACCACATGTAATTTGTGCCTTGGGAGATCCGATAGGTTGAGACTTGTGCTCATAATCAGTCCTGGGATTCTCTTTCGAGGTTTTGTGGTGGGGTCACATGTAATAAGTCCCGGAGATATGGACAGGATGAAAAAGGCCTCAGATGCTCTTTAGGGTTCTTGCTAGTCAAGAGACTCTTTTAAGGTTTTGTGATGCACATAATAAGTCCTGCGATTTCCACAGTATGGCCAGTGATGACGAAGACCTGCAGGTGGTGAACCTACATCCAGTATGAAAAAGGACTGGCTCTCTAGAACTTCCTATGACGAGTAGATTCAGAGATTGATTGAGATAGCAATAGCAGTGATGATGATGATGACTCGATGACGATTATCCAGTGACAATGATCCAGAGAAGATGACTTGTGCTAGAAGACCTGTGTCGAGAAATACCTTCCTAGTTAAGAGGGAGTGTTGATGTATATGTAACTTTATAATGTATTTCACATATATGTATCTTGTATTCCTATAGAGATGTTATTATTCCTCTATACGGAAGTGTCGTCATTTATATTGTAAGTGTCGTAACTTATACTTGATGGGTTATTAGACCACCTTGTTGGGGTCGACACTGTATAAGTCATGTGGGTCAAAGGGTTATTAGACCACCCTATTGGGGGTTGACCATGTGGGTCAAAGGGTTATTAGACCACCCTATTGGGGGTTGACCATGTGGGTCAAAGGGTTATTAGACCACCCTAGTGGGGGTCGGCCTAGTCAACATTATGTTAAGTGGTTAAGTTGAGGCCGACCTAGTTGAGTAAAGGTCAAGTCAAGTTAGTGTATAAATAGAGAGTGTGTCTCTCTCATTTTACACATTCTATTCTCTCACTCACACTTGGGAGAATGGCACACTTGTGGAGGAGGAGGCACTGCTACTAGGAGAAGACTATCTCTTGTATTTTGGTTGTATGATTGCTCTATCTATCTCTGAGGAAGTTATTCGGATTTTTCACCTTTATGGTTTTCCCCAAGTAAACTCTGCGTCTCTTGTGTGCTTGCATTATTGTGTCCATGATTGATCTGCTGTAGATTTGTTGTACATGTTGTTCTCTCAGTTAAGATCCTAGATCAGATTGAAGTAAATTCTGAAAATTTAACAAGTACTCATGGTGAAGCTATAAGGTGTATATAATGAGCACCTTTATGAGAATTATAATTATTTATAGGACCACATATAATTTTTATATAATGACCATGATAACATATTTAGTGTGAAAGGTCTACATCTCAAATATGAGATCATAAATCTAAATTAGTGAGGTAAGAATTTTAGAAGCCAATTCTTTGGACAAACCCATTATTGTGAAAATCCTCACAGCAGATCTAAGAGCTTATGTATACCTCACAAGAAGGATTAAGCAGGAAAATAGAAGAGTGGACAATGCAGTGTAAAAGAGCAGCAGAATTATGATACAGTAGAACTCAGATAGAAGCAGAATGACATCACACTTATTCATTAATCATAACATGAACAATAAATAATACAATGGAGAGGATTCGAATGCCAAAGTGGCAATTCGAATTAGCCTGCATGAACTCATCCTCAAATCAATAGTGGAGTGTCATAAATGCACTGGTAGCTGTCAAACTGAGTCAACTAGATGTAATCGAGTCTAACAAAATATAACTAGTATTAACTAGATGTAACTAAAGCTGTCAATAGTCAGAACCGATAAACTAGTCTCTCTAGATGTCTAACAGAGTGTATCAGTCAGTTAACAAGAAACTAACTGAGTGTGCCATTGGTGGTAGGTGAGAGAGGGCTCACTTCACATGTGGTAGGTGAAAAGAGGGTGCATCACTGACTAGGAGGGCTGGAAATGAACAGAAAGAAGCTCCTGGCGCTTGCAGACTAGGGACAAGGTGCTGGGAGATAGGGCTACTGATGACTGGGATGCATGCAATTGCATGCGTGCATGCAAAAATGCATGCATGACTGAATGCAATGCTGGTAGGACTAGGATGGAGTATAGGAATATCCTAACACCCCCCCTTAATCCATCCCGAGCCCTGGTAACTGAGACCAAAGGTCACCCAATACAATGAATAATAATAACAGTCCATGAAACAAGGAAATGGGGAAAAACCTCATGGGAAAAATACCCCCCCTCAAAAGAGACTGTAGGGCACACCAAAAAATAAATGCTCCAAACTCAAGTAGGTGTGATTCTTGGTCATATGTCTGAAGGTATATTCTTCTTGGGAAGAAGTGGTTCATGCTCCAAAAACATGTTCTTGTGTTCTCCTTCAGTGGATGCAAGCGAATATAGAGACATGTGCTTGTACTTGCTCTTCAAACCGAATGTGATGAGAACAAATCCAAAGATATGAGGACGATTTTGGAACTTGTGATTCGAATCAGCTGAGGTAGGATCAAATCCATGAATGTGTAGATAGTATTTTGTTATCTCCTTTGAACCATCATAGGTGAGATCATTCCCAAAAGAACCATCACATGATAGTGGTTACTTGGACTTTAAATCAGCTCCAAGACTTGATAAATGGTTTCTTGAGATCTCCTTTGAACCAATAGGGGTGAGATCAAAACCAAATGAACCATGATATGCATGAGAAATGATCCCAAGTAAATGGTAATGCCCTACATCTTCATTGAACTTCTGAGAGCATGTACAAATGATCATATAGTAGTACATAAGAGGTAAGTGATCAAGGAGAGTGAATGCATCACCTCCAATTACTGATTTAACCTCCGAAACATTAAATAGATCAGCATTATGCAAACCAACATACTCTTGTGCCAGAGAGGATTTAAGAACCTCTTCGGTTTCTAGAGTGTAACCTGGCTCAAAATTGGAAATAGAAGACATTGAGAACATGAGTGTTGAATATGCAAGTTCTTCTTCTTTTTGGACAACTTCATTATGATATATGTTTGATACTGAATCATGATTAGAGAGACCATGAAGGAGGGTGAATGCATCACTGGGATTGCTCTCCAAATAGTTTGCACCAATCCCTTCATTATGTTTTCCAAATATTTTAACCAGATGGGCCCATAGCCCATTTGGAGATTCAGCAGAATCATGGAAGTGGGTTAACATACAATAAGACATAGCAGTCAGCATTGCTCCATAGTCTCTGTCACCTTCATTTAACCAATCATTCTCCTCTTCAGAGGATTCGAACTCTCTTTCAAGACAATAATAAAAAATACCACGTCTCTTCAAATATGCTATCATATTTGGTTTCCACTCATCATATTTGAATGGAGAGAGAGGAGGAATTCCTTCCAGATTCATGAAAGATGTTGCAGAAGACCTGCAAAAACAATGGAGAATATATGCAACTCCTACTCCTGCAAAACTGCAGAAAACTGCTGCCACTGTTGTTGCACTTGAAATCTTGGTAATAACCTGCAAAAAAAAACTCTCAGGAATGGAGATAGACTATACTCTCAACATGCTCTGATACCATGTGAAAATCCTCACAGCAGATCTAAGAGCTGATGTATACCTCACAAGAAGGATTAAGCAGGAAAATAGAAGAAGAGTCAACAATGCAGTGTAAAAGAGAAACAAAATTATGATATAGTAGAACTCAGATAGAAGCAGAATATCACACTTATTCATTAATCATAATATGAACAATAAATAGTACAATGGAGAGGATTCAAATGCCAAGGTGGCAATTCGAATTAGCCTACATTAACTCATCATAAGATCAGTAGTGGAGTGTCATCAATGCACTGGTAGCTGTCAAACTGAGTCAACTATATGTAACTGAGTCTAACAAAATACAACTAGTCCTAACTGGATGTAACTGAAGCTGTTAGTAGTCAAAACAGATAAACTAGTCTCTCTGGATGTCTAACAAAGTGTATCAGTCGTTTAACAAGAAATTGACTGAGTGCAGTCAGTTCACAAGCAACTAATTGAGTGTGCCACTGGTGGTAGGTGAGAGAGGGCGCACTTCCTATGTGGTAGGTGAAAAGAGGGTGCATCACTGACTAGGAGGGCTGGAACTGAACAGAAAGAAGCTCTTGGGGATAGCAGACTAGGGACAAGGTGCTGGGAGATAGGGCTACTGATGACTGGGATGCATGCAATTACATGACTGCATGCAAAAATGCATGCATGATTGAATGCAATGCTAGTAGGACTAGGATGGAGTATAGGAATATACTAACAATTATCGTATCTAGAAGAGTAGATACCCATGGTGAAGCTATAGGGTTTATATAAGATCACAATAACATATCTAATGTGAAAGGTATACATCTCAAATATTATTTCACAAATCCAAGGTGAGATAATAATGTTGAAAACCAATTCTTTGGACAAAGCCATTATTGTATCTAGAAGAGTAGAGACTCATGCTGAAGCTATAAGGTGTATATAGGACAACCATAACATTCTAGTGTGAAAGGTCTACATCTCAAATATGAGTTTATAATTCCAATGTGATGTAAGAATGTTGAAAACCAATTATTTGGACAGAGCTATTATTGTAGCTACAAAAGTAGAGATTCATAGTGAAACTGTAAGGTTTATATAGGACCACATATAAGGTGTATATAGTGACCACCTTTATGGAAATTGTAGTTTTTTACAGTACCACATATAATATTTATATAATTACCACAGTAAGATATATAGTTTTAAAGGTATGCATCTCAAATATGAGTTCATAATTCCAAATTAGTGAGGTAAGAATATTGAGAACCAATTCTTTGGATGAAGACATTATTGTAGCTAGAAAGCTAGAGACTCATGGTGAAGCTATAATGTGTATATAATGACCACAATAACATATCTAAGATGAAACATATACATCTCAAATATTATCTCTTAGATCCAAGTTAGTGAGTTAAGAATGTATCAATTTCTAACTTACTATGATCCAGACCTTGTGTTTCAAATATATATGGAAATACACAGAGTTTATTTAGACTAGAAATGTGTAACTTTATAGAGGACAAGTAGATCATGACTATGGAATATTGTGTTGAAGTTTACAAATTAAGGTGGGGAATAAATAACCCTAATTAAAAAGATACATAATTTCTAATTACAATAACATCTATTAAAATTATATCTTTTTATAGGACCACATATAAGGTTTACATAATGAAGGTTCATAATAGGAACACTCAACTACTTAACAATTTCCATCACCACTATGAAATATTCAAATTCAAATTTCTTGTCTCAAGGTAATTATTTATTTGGCATTATTTAGATCCTTCCATTTCACTATTTTTTGTAAATATTATTATTTCTTCTTATAGATCACTAACTCATGATACTTAAAGGGGAAATCAACCAAAAACATATATACAAAAGAGATTTTGAAGATAATAAGATGCACCCTTCAAAGGAAGGGATAACATTAGACACCCTAAGACCGTAATACACTAGGACTATTGTCTACCCCTATGATATATACCACAATCAAACCCTAAGACACTATGATATCAAACACATTGAGCTAATAAAATTATTGAGTGTAACTTAAAATACTAGAAAAAAAAAAAACCCAACAAAAATATCCCAATTTACATTGATTGAGTAAATTATAGGGATCAAAATGACATCTGTTATCAAACTAGCTCAATGAAGGATTTATTATTGAGAGATTGGGAGCCACATTGGATGAACTCATTATTATGAATTTTGATCCTATTACATATGCAATTTGAGATGTTTAACCTCTTTTAAATATCCATATTGAGTTGTTGCAGCATCCCTCTTGCATACTAAAAACATAGAAATTACTTAATATGACCTCAAGTTTCCCTCATGGTACAAACATATAGTTAAAAGGTGGGAACCAAACAACTTCCTGCATTTGGACATTAACCTGTGTGTTTAAGTTGTATTTATGTGATCCAGAAGCATCAGGGCCTAAGCAGAGCAGTCGAAGATGATCGACGGAAGGCCGACCAGTGGGAGTGCCGACAACCACTAGTGCGGAAGTGAAGATTGGATGTCGAAGTCAATAAGGTGAGTAGGATCCGTCGAGGTACGTCATCATGAGAAAAGAATTCGAGTGTCGACATGTTGTCGAACTGCGACACTGACAGATAATTTAAGGTGAAGGCCAAGTGAGGAGGAATGGGCGGACTGGGGAAGCCGAAGATGCGAAAGGAAGACGATGAGTATGTCGAAGGCTGATGAAATATAGTATGGTCAAGGCAGTGACAGGACCAGATACTGTAGTAGTGTCAAGAGGATACACAAAAATTCAAGCATAGTACTTGGTATCCCTTCGGGGTTGCTAAGGAAATTATGAGCAGTTATTGAAGGTGGTTGAAGACATGCCAGATGTCGCCACAGGTCGAGGTTGTGCAGCATAGCAGCGGCACTGACAATTGTAGGTCTGTAGCATCAGGGAGATCGGCATACAAAGGAAGCATGTCTCGGGAAGAGAAGCAGCCATTTGAAGACCTGTGCACAGGCACAAAAGGGGGAGTTAGTTCCATTTTGGAGGGGAAGAGAGAAGGCACTCGAGAGAATATTTGTAGATTGGATAGGACAATCGCACATCTACCGAGCGCAAAGAAGATCGAGCCATATCTCTGAGTTCCTCAGCAAACCAGGAGAGGGTGAAGATCGACACATTAAGAGAGCACAAAGTTACTTTTGTACATTGTAATAGGATAAGGCCGACATAGTTGATTTTTTACATTGCTTTCATTTTGCATTGTAACCATATTCTATTGAAGTAATACAAGCCATCTTCTGGCATCCTATTTACATCTTCTTTATGTAAGCACGTGTGTTGTGTGTAATTTCTAATCAAGAAACCTTGTCAGGTGACCTTGCGTTAGTTGGTATCAAATACCGGAGGAGAATCCGGTGGAGAGAGCATCCTGTGAGTAGGAGAGCATCAGTGGTATCACTGCTAGAAGTGGAATCCATTCTTGAGAGTGTTTATAGCTCTAGCTATGGTTGGGTAGAGTTGTGTAGAGTTTGTGAGAGTCTAGTTACAATTGGATGAGTGGGAGTTTCATATGAGGTTGAAATGGCTCACAGAGGTGTTAATGTCCGAGGAGTTGGACAAAGAGCGTGTGGCACAGTAGTCACAGGTTATCGTGAGATGTTCGACGAATGCGTCCGAACAATGCGAAGCCTAACTAATGAAGTCAGAGAGATCAAAGAAATCCAAAGGTGTGGATGCATTCCTTATGCACTAGACCACAACGACGAGGAGGTCGAAGAGGTGGAAGCATGAGAAGTAGCAGGAGAAGAACCATAATACAAATGGATCAAACTTCTATCAGATATGAGAGGTTGGAAAAAGATAGATGTGCGTACCTACTCAGGAAGTCTGGATCCAGAAGAATTGATCGACTGGCTCATATAAATGGATAAATACTTCAACATAGAGTAGATTGAGGATCCTAAGCGGGTCAAGACTGCATGTCTAAGTTTGAATGGTCATGCCTCATTATGGTGGGACAATGTATAGATTGACAGGGTCAAGAAAGGCAAGGAGAAAATCAAGTCTTGGGACAGGATAGTCACCAAGATTAAAGGGAAGTTCTTGCCAGGTGACTATGTGATTCACTTGTTTCGGAAGTCACAAAACTTTCGACAAAAAGAGATGACCCTGAAGGAATACACAGAAGAGTTCTATAGACTATCGATAAGATCGTGGCAGACCGACAAAGGCGAAGAAGTTGTCGCGAGATACATAAATGGTTTGAAATATGCCATACAGGATGAGTTGAACATGTCAATATTCAGAGCGGTCGGTAAAGCCTACCAGTTAGCTCTGGAGGAAGAAGATAAAATGTTGAGGAAATCCACATCGATCAGAGGTAGGATGACTGGTCGGGGTGCGAAGACTATTTCCGCAAAAGGACAAAGTAGTGGAACCAGGACAGAAGCCATCAAAGACAACCGATGTGCAGAAGGGACATCAACTAGGGAGAAAGCGCAAGAAAAACGAAGCGATGGTCGAGAGACACATGGTCGAGGTGCATATGGTTGAAGTAGTCCATCCGACAAGAAAGGAGATGACAGACCAGTTGTGGTTTGTTACAAGTGTCGAGGAGTCAAAACCCAGACGTCGAAGGGATGAGCAAGCCGACAAGAGGGCAGAGTCAAAATTTGACAGCAGTGAGGATAGTAAGAAGAAAATTCGAAACTTGACGGTCAGGATAACAATGGTTTAGGAATACTGACGTGATGAGAAAGAGTCGGCACAACGAAAGGCCATCTTTCGAACCAGAGTGTGAATCGCCGAGTGGCACTGCAAGACCATAGTTGATGGTGGTAGTACAGAGAATCTTGTGTTGATAGAAGTCATCGACAAGGTGGGGCTGAAATGTCAAGAACACCCACACCCCTACAAGATCTCATGGTTGCAAAAAGGACACCATTGAAGGTGACTAGACAGTGCTTGATTAACTTCAATGTCGGGAAGCTTGAAGAAATTGTACTATGCGACATAATCCCAATGGACACATGTCATCTATTGTTAGGAGGACCATGGAAATATGATCGGAAGATGATCTATGATGGTCAATCCAACACAGTCACAGTGTGGAAGAATGACGTGCAAAGGACATTGAAGCCGAAACAGGAGGAGCAAGCCGATTGCAAGCAGGGCGAGGGAAACTTTTGGGAGAAACGAGTGCTAATGTGTTCAGCCAGGGAATTCTCGCGGAAGAGGAAAACCAGTTGGGATGTTTTGCCATCATTCTGAAAGGGCCATGTGTTGAGAGGTCGAAAATGGAGAGGATTCCGGTCGAAGTCGAAGGGATGCTCAATGCGTTTCGAAGCATAGTAGTCAACGGGGCACCGACAGGATTTCCACCGATGAGAAGCATATCCCATGATATCGAATTGATTCCAGGGTTGAGCCTGCCAAACAAGGAACTACATAGGATGAGTCCAAGGGAGGGTCAGGAACTCAATCGACAGGTCCAAGAGTTTTGGGACAGAGGATTGATTAGAGAAAGTTTGAATCCGTGTGCGGTACCAGTGGTATTAGTGTTGAAGAAGGGTGGAGAATGGAGGATGTGTACAAACTCCAGAGCCATCAACAAGATCATGATAAAGTACCAGTTTCCATTTTCGAGGATGGACGACTTGATGGATTGCTTGAGTGGAGTGAAGTATTTCACGAAGATTGACCTAAAGAGCGGTTATCACTAGATTTGGTTAGAGAAGGAGATGAATAGAAAACAACATTCAAGACGAAGGAAGGGATGTATGAGTGGTTAGTCATGCCATTCGGATTGACTAATGCACCCAGTACATTCATGCGGTTGATGAATGAGGTAATTCAACCATTCTTGGGTACATTTGTTGTAGTATACCTAGACGACATCCTGATATTTAGTCGAACCAAGGCAGAACACTTGGGGCATATTCGACAAGTATTGCAAAAGTTGTAGGAAGAGAAGCTGATGGTGAACCTACAAAAGTGTATCTTCATGAAGGAAGAACTAGTGTACTTGGGATTCATAATCTCGGGTAAAGGGTTAGTGATGGACCCAGAGAAGGTGAAGGAAATATTGGATTGGTCAGAACCGACAAGTGAGACTCGAGTAAGGAGTTTCCGTGGAATTTCCAGTTTCAACCGGAAGTTTATTCGTGGATTCAATCGGATCTATACACCTTTGGTAGAGTGCATGAGAAAAGGGGAGTTCAAGTGGACAGAAGCTACCCAATGAGCTTTCGACAAGTTGAAGGAAAAGGTCACTGAGAGCCCATTTTTAGTCCTCCTAGACTTTGACAAATTTTTCCAAGTTGATTGCGACACGAGTGGGATGGAAATTGGAGCAGTGTTGAGCCAGGATGGCCGACCAATTTCATTCTTCAGTGAGAAGTTGGATGATGTGAAGTAGAAATATTCGGTTTATGACCAGGAATTTTATGCTATTGTCCACGCATTGAAGAAGTGGATGCATTATTTGTTTCCCAAGGAATTTGTGTCGTACATAGATCACTAAGCGCTGAGGTATTCGAATACTCAATCGAAGTTGAATCAACGACACATGAAGTGGGTCGAATTCCTGCAAGGATATACCTTCATGTTGCAACATAAGTCAGGCAAGTCGAACAAGGTTTCCGACTCACTAAGTCGAAGAGTTACATTGATGAACACGATGACAGTTCAGGCAATAGGAATAGAGTCGGTGAAGGAAGAGTATGCGAACGACAAGGATTTTGCGAAAGCATGGGAGGCTTGTTGTGAACTGTGGAGTGTCGATAGGACTCCATACTTGGATTATGTCATCCAAGAGGGATACCTATTCAAGGGACAACAATTGTGTATTCCCAGAGGATCCGTAAGGGAGAACCTAATACGAGAGTTGCATGGCGACAGATTAGCAGGTCATTTTGGCATCGACAAGACCAAATCATTGGTCGAGGAAAAGTATTATTGGCTAGGAATGATGACAGATGTTGGGAAGTGGATATGACAATGTCAATTTTTCCAGTTGGAAAAAGGGAGAAGTCAAAACACAGGGTTGTATACACCATTACCTATACCAAATACCCCATGGGAGCACCTGAGCATGGATTTTGTGCTAGTATTTTCAAAGACACAGTAGGGAAGCGACTCAATCTTTGTTGTAGTCAATATATTTTTGAAGATGTGACACTTTATTCTATGTCAGAAGACAAGTGATTCCACAGGAATTGCTATACTATTCTTCAAGGAGGTAGTGAGATTGCATGAGTTGCCGAAGAGTATAACGTCGGATAGAGATACGAAGTTTATGGGTCATTTCTCGAGAACCCTATGGAATAAAATGAATACTAGGTTGCATTTTAGCTCATCATATCATCCGCAGGAAGACGGATAGACCAAGGTGGTGAACCAAAGTTTGGGAAACCTTCTGAGGTGTTTGACGACCGATAGCCTTAAGAAGTGGGAGAATGTGTTGGCGCAAGCAGACTTCGCGTACAACAATTCTGTGAATCGGTCAATAGGTTTGATCCCATTCCAGATTGTTCAGGGAAGAATCCCACATGGAGTGGCATATTTGGTCGAGTTACCGATAGAAATCAGGAAGAGCACAGATGCATAATCATTCGCAAAGCACATGAAAGAAGTGCATGAATATGTGTGAAAGCGCATAGAAAAGAGAAATGCGCCATATAAGTTGAGAGCCGACAGAATGAAGAGGCTACAATTTTTCAGCGAGGGAGACTTAGTCTATGCACATTTGCGGAAGGAGAGATTTCCAACAGGAACCTATAACAAGCTGAAGTTGAAGAAGATTGGACCATGTAAGATCTTGAAGAAGATTTCAGACAATGCTTATGTATTGGAGTTGCCGAAGGACTTAAGTATTTCACCAACATTCAATGTCTCAAATATGTACAAGTTTGAAGAAGGTTCAAGTAGCAGAAGCGCTAAAGTGTCAAACATCGATTGGACGGTGCAGATTCCAGATCGACACAATGAGGAAATGGTCGAAGGAATAGAGGAACGCGAAGTTGGGCATACGCCCAATTCCCGATGGAAAGAATACTTGGTGCGATGGAAAGATGATGAGTTGTAGGAGGCGACATGGATTTTTAAAGAAGAGTTCAGGAGACTGATGGTGTAGTCGAGTTCTTTTTCACCTGGGGAGTCTGATGCAGGAGCATCAAGGCCTAGGCAGAGTAGTCAAAGATGATCGACAGAAGGCCGACCAGTGGGAGTGCCGATGACCACTGGTGTGGAAGTGAAGATTGGATGTCGAAGTCAATAAGTCAAGCAGGAGATGTCGAGGTACATCAATAGGAGAAAACAAGTCGAGTGTCGACATGTTGTCGAAACGCGACACTGACAGATTAAGACGAAGGCCAAGCAAGTAGGAAGGGGCGGACTGGCGAAGACGAAGACGCGAAAGGAAGCCGAAGAGTATGCCAAAGGATGACGAAAGACAGTATGGTTGAGGCGGTGACAGGGCTGACTACTATAGCAGTGTTAAGAGGACACACAGAGAGTCAAGCAGAGTACTTGGTAGCTATTCGAGGTTGATAAGGAATTTATGAGCAATTATTGAAGGTGGTTGAAGACATGCCAAATGTCGCCATAGGTGGAGGTTGTGTAGCACGACAGCAACGCTGACAATTGCAGGTCTATAGGATCAGAAATATTGGCAGACAGAGGAAGTGTGTCTCAGGAAGAGCAACAACGATTTGAAGACCTGTGCGTAGGCATAGAAAGAGGAGTTAGTTCCATTTTGGAGGGGCAAAGAGCAGGCACTCGAGAGAATATTTTTAGATTGGATGGGATAATCACACATATACTGAGCGTAGAGAAGATCAAGCTGTAGCTCAAAGTTCCACAATGAACCAGGAGAGGGTGAAGATCGACACACTAAGAGAGCACACAGTTACTTCTATACATTATGATAGGCTAAGGCAGATATAGCTAGTTGTTTACATTCCTTTCATTTCGCATTGTAATCGTATTCAATTGAAGTAATAGAAGCCAGCTTATGGCATCCTGTTTAGATCTTGTTTATGTAAGGGCATGTGTTGTGTGTAATTGCTAATCAAGAACCCTTTTCGGGTGACCTTGCGTCATTATGTTTCTCTATGGACTTAGAAGAGGTATAGATGGTAAATAAACATTTTGTAACTACCTTATGAGTACTTCCATTGGTATGAATGTTACAAATACGATGGTAGGGACAAATGAGTAGATGCATGCAACATATTGATTCATATATTGTTGGCAAGGGATTAGGTCACAAAAAGTGCAGAAGTCGACAGCCGTGAAACGGATAATCCACAAAAGAAAGGGTCATTCGTGGAGATTGAGGAAGCACGAAAGTAGTTAGTTTGTTAGTTAAGGGTCATGTGGACCATTTTGTAACCACTTAGTTTTGTATAAAGAGAAGTGTGATTGTAAACCTAAGGGCATAATAGGAGATGAGCTGATGATGAATAAAGCAATTAACTTTGTGAGTTTTGATTCGGTTGTTGATCAGTTTTGTATCTACGATATGATGTATTGACTGCTTCTGCGATGGTTATTCCGTAGGTTTTAATGAATGCATGAAAATGTTCGATTATGGTTTTATCTCTATCTTTGTTGTTGTTAGATGATGAATGCGAATGTTTATGAGATGTTTAATGTTCTTTGGGTTTGGCAATCATTGTTATGTTAGTGAATAGTTAGACCATGTTGATGTGAATATCTATTATGTGTTGATTCTTCGATTATGCGAATGATGAAATATTAGCACCGTCCAAAGGATATAGTCTCTGGTTTCTGCGAGTGCAATGTGTGTTTAGGGCATGTCCTCAACTCCACTACAGAAAATTGGTTCCTGCAGCCCCCTTATGCATCTCGGGTGAGACTTCACTGGCTCTGCGAGTGTCGTTGGAAAGGGTAAAACCTTTCTGGGCCGGTGTGTAAGGGAGTTTGGTTGTTGGTTTGTTGACGATAGTGTGCAGTGAACCCCTGTCAACAGTTGTTGGGTCAACAAATGGTTCCATTGCTGGGTCCTTGAAGAGGAAAAGAAGAGGATATGTTGTGGCACCCGACAAAACTGAAGATTCAAGAGTGGTTTGACAAGAAGATATAGGAGTTCGCCGAAGGGAGAGAAACAAAAACCCAGACAGACGGTAAGCAGTTGGTTGAAAAAATACATTTATTCAAATATCCATGAAATATTTTTCTGTGAATTCCCAGTACTGCTGCATGAGTGGCTAGCATAGCTAACATTCTAGAAGCACCATTTCCAAAAGACTGAGCCTGAAGATTGGACACCATAACTTATTCGACACCTGAAACGTGTCGACAACATAGTATCAAGGGCTATCGATTCCTAGGTGGATAGTATCCTAGAGGGATATATTACTGAGGTTGCAGTAGACATGATCAACTCATATAGTGACGCGAAAAGAAATTTCTTCAAGGGACCAAGGGGAAGGTTCTTGCTACTGCTAAAACTATGCATTAAGATGCTTGTCTGTGAAAAGGGCATATTGAGGATGACTTTCCACGAGTAGACAGATTGGTGTGCAGAGGTTGTGGGTATCACGTGATTGTGGATCCGATAGAAATATGTGGGGTAGATGGACATGAGCGACGATGAGTTTCTAAGGGAAGCTGACGAAGAGTGTGGTACCTTGAGGACTGGGGTAAGATTCTGACGTCCTGAGAAGAAGAGGAGGACTAAGAGAGAGTCTCCTGAGAGGACTGGAATAGAAGACTGCAAAACAGGACCACAAGGGAGAAAGTGACCCTATTGCAACGAAGACGGTGACTAGGCTACCCAGAAGCAGAAGAGGGACGGGTCATAAGTTACAACATACCTACAACCCCGCGCACTGACCAGAATTTTACAGGAAGAAACACAAGCTATTCACAAAGTTTCCCTATGTGCAATAGTAAAAGTAGTGAATCAGTAAACAATAACACTAGGAACGTTAGGATGGAAGACGACGCAAAAATGCCCACTTTCCAAGGAAATGGGACCAAGGATCCTGGGCAATTTTGGTTTTTGTGCGAAGCAGTCTGAACTATGAAATAGGTCCAGGATGAAGAAATTAAAAAAGGGTAGCTAGCGACGACTGTTAGGGGTCATGTGCTAGATTGGTTTATGAAGTTTACAAGGGTTCTAGTGGGAACAATAGCCAATACGTTGGTGGAGATCAAAGCAGGAATGATCTGTGAATTTAGGAAGCCAAATTTGGAATTGCAATATGTCACTGAGCTCAAAGAGATCAAGCAATATCCAAATGAGCCGGTATGGGAATTTGATTAGCAGTACAAAACGCTGATAGCAAAGGTAAGTTTTGGAATAAACTATATGCAGCACGAGGAGTGGTTCATCGCAGGATTGGTACCACACATCCATGGACCACTAATGCAACAAAACGTTGCGAACCAAGCGGAAGCATTGGAGATTGGGATGAAGCTGGAGGATTCACCAATAGGAGAAACGGGGTTGGGTATGGATTGAATACAAGTACAGCTGGAAAATTTGATGATCCAACTACAAGACATGAAGAAAGGGAAAGAGGCCTGCAAAGAGGTGTGGTGCACTAGGTGTAGGATAGAGGGACACCACAAGGACCAGTGCCTAGAATTCCGTGAATACTTGCAATCCAGTGCACAAAATCCCCTCTATCAGGGAGGGATACCTTGGTGTTATATCTTTCAAACGAGAGGCCATCGACCAGAAGAATGCATATATCTGCAAAAGATAGTATCGAAACTAGAGAACTTGTATTGCAAGTTCTGTAAATCGGTTGGCCATGACGAAAACAACTGTAGAGCTTATGGCCTACTCCAAGAGAGGACGATGGTTGCATACTTCATGACAGGAGAATAACAGGCACCGGGTCAGCAACAACATCAATATAATTAACTGTCGGCCTAGTATAATAACCAACCGTAGCAGTATGATCAAGGGCAGTACGAGAAGACGAAGTATGGGTAGCAACAGTATCCGGCACCACAGTACCCGCCATATGGGCCACCGCTACAACCACGTTATGGGAAACCATAGTACCCACAATATGGCCCACCACATGGAGGTGCTAGAGGAGGATTCCGCAGTGGTTGAGGTGCTGGCGCAGGACGAGGAGGAGCTTCTGGACGAGGACGAGGACCGATTATATGTTATAATTATGGGGAGCATGGGAACTATCAGAGGGATTTCCCAAATACAGCACCACAACAATGCACTTATTGCGACGCTGTGGATCATGGCGTTGAAGACTATCCGCAACTCATCGCAAAATGGAAGACCAAGAATCAACCACCACCTCCACAGAACCAGAATCAAAACCCATAGGCTGCGAAGATGATATCAATGGAGGCTCAAAGACAACATGCGACTGTTCGAGTGGTGACACGAGGAGGAGCAGTGACAGAGTTGACGAGCCACGAGCTACTGTCCGACCGACAGCACGGAAACATGTCACCTTTGATGCAGAGGTCGAAAGGGATATCTTCTTGGTAGCGTAGGAGGTGATGAGACATAAGAGGAAGTTATCTCTTCAGGAAGAAAATACCTACGATATGCCACCAACGTTCGACGGGATGAAATCCCAGGGGAAGGCTAACACCTTAAAATCCTCCTGGAAGCGTTTCTTGGAGTTGAAAAAGGATCAGGATGCGCCGGAAGAGATATCTAATCTGTTGAACCGACAGGAGGGTGCACGCCAAGAATAAAGAGAATCGCATACACAAGAGGAAGATAGGGTGCGAGATGTGAATGTCAGCACAAATTAGAGCATTTGATGTCAACTCAATTATCTTAGACCTGGGGTCAGATGTCAAAATCCTGACCAAACAGACATGGGTGACAATGGGGAAACTGTAGCTAGCCTGGTCACTAGTACAGTTGCGATTAGAAAACCAGAGTAAGGTTACTCCACTGGGTCGAGTGTACCAAATTCTTGTTGAGATTGAGGGCCTCAAGACTTATGCAGATTTTGATGTAATTGAGATTGTTTACAAATCAAGTCCCTACCCAGTGCTTCTAGGGATTGACTGGGAAATCGATAATCTAGCTGTTATCAATTTCAAGAAGGGGACGATGTCATTTGAGAATTGCGAGATGAGGGTCGTTGCACCTCTGGATCGTGCGGAAGGGCAGCGATATGTTGAACCGGCATGAGATGAATTTACAAAAGGATGGGATAGTATATATAGCATCTCTGAGGATTACATTAATCCCAGTGCGGATGGAGAATTAGGATGGCACAGTGTCAGTTCAATGTCATCGGATTCAGATTAGGAGCTCGAGAATTGGCAGAACTAGATGCATGAAGTGTCATTCAGAAAGTGTGCAAGGATCACATAGTCACTGCAATGGGTAGCCATCGAAGAGTGCGGGATACCAACCTATGAGAGATTTCCTAATATGAGCACTTTTCTCACTGAATTCGAGGAAAAGGTGGTGGAATTGCAACATTTATTGGCCTTGGAGGAAGCCTTGAAGGCTACTCCTGCACGCTAGTGGGAATCACACAAGTCTAAAATCACAAACTAACCACTATGTCGCCACCTAATGATAGTTAGGTTCGGCAATGTGGAAGGATATAGCGGATGGAATTTTGATGGCAGAAGTGACTCAAAGGCACATTTGGCTGAGTGTGAAAGCAAATGGGGATTACAAGCAAAAGAGGAGTGGCTCCATGCATTCATCCACACATTGAATGAAGTATCGCGCAGTTGGTATGTTGCAGCAGAACTGCGACACAGAATGAATTCTTGGGAGAAGCTAACAATTGGATTCAACCAAACATTTTGTTTCTCAGATGAGAACCCCTTCATCCATAGTGTGCTACAAGTGATCTGCGAGAATATATTTGATGTAGTACCGACAGAGCAACCATTAGAACTTCGGTGGACTGCGACACCATAAATGATGATGGAGTATTATAACATCACAGGAGAGCTAGATGATGAGGATGATCCGTGGGCTACGCATGTACCCGAATCAGAAGCAAGCCGTAGCATCGAGGCACTAGAAATACCTTTCTACAAATTCCAACAACCGTTGAAGATCAAGAAAGTAAACATTGGGTTGGAGGAGAATCCGATGTTCGCAAGCATTGGGGATTATTGGGACGATTCCACCATTGCTAAGATGACTGATCTGTTGCATGAGTTTCAAGATCTATTCCCAACGAAATTATCAGAAATGAAAGGAATTTCCAAGGACTTAGGCGAAATGAAGATTCCCCTTAAACCTGATGCAAATCCAATCAAGAAGCGGCCCTATCAGTTGAACCCAAGGCACAAGGAGAGAGTGCAGGCCGAGATTGAAAGGATGTTAGAAGAAGGAATCATAGAACCCATCGAATAATCCGAGTGGATCAGCCCGATGGTGGTCCAAGACAAGAAAACTGGCAAAGTCTGAATCTATGTCGACTTGCGGAAGTTGAACGATGCATGCTTACACGACCTGTTCCCGACACCATTCATGGATGAGGTGCTTGAAGGAGTAGGCGGTCAAAAAATCTACTCATTTACGGATGGATTTTCAGGCTATCACCAGATCAAAATCGTGAAGGAAGACCGACATAAGATACATTTGTCACAGAGTGGGGTTGTTTTCAGTATACGGTGATGCCATTTGGACTGAAGAATGCTCCAACAATTTTTTCACGATTAGTAGTTTCGGCGTTCAAAGATTATATTCATAAATTTATTTCTGTCTATATGGATGATTGGACAGTGTATGGGTTGGTCAAAGATCACGTCGCAAACTTGAGGCTAATACTGGAACGATGTCAACAGTAGCAAATTTCATTGAACTTGAAAAAATGCATCTTCTGTGCTCCATTCGGGATTTTGCCGAGACACATTGTATGTAGGGAAGGAATGCTGGTAGACCCAATGAAGATCACAATTATTTTTGACCTCCCACCACCAACAACAGTCAAGCAATTGAGAGCGACGTTGGGCCACATAGGTTACTACATGAATTTTATCTGGGGGTATGCAACAATCACAACACCAATGGAGAAGTTGTTGAAGAAAGACACCAAGTTTGAATGGAATGAAGAATGCCAGAAGAGTCTGGACATATTAAAAGCAAAGATGGTTGCCACACCTATATTGGCATTCCCATATGGACGAAAGAGTTCCATGTTCACGTCGATGCATCATCGGTCGCATTAGGAGTTATCTTGGCCCAACCAGGAGAAGGAGACATCAACCACCCGATAGCCTTCGCAAGTAGGAAGTTGTCTACTGCGAAGAAGAACTATACAACCACAGAACGAGAAGGATTGGAGATGGTCTACTCCTTACAAAAATTATGACTCTACCTATTAGGGGGCCACTTTAAAATGTTCACCAATCATCGAGCGTTGAAATACCTAGTGAACAAGCCTGTGTTGGGGGGGAAGATCTGTCGCTGGTTATTACTATTCCAGGAATTTGATTTTGAGTTAATCGTAAAGCCAAGACAAATGAATGCAATACCATACCACTTGTCATGAATCGAGTTGGGGGAAGAGTCAAGGAGAATTGACGAATGATTCTTCAGGGTTAGCATGGTCGACGACCATTACGAACAAGTCATTCATGTTTTGGAAACAGGGGAGGCACCAGCAGGCTTCAATACCAACCAAAAGAAGCAGCTAGTCATCAGAGCTGCAGAATTTCAATTGATTGCAAGGCAATTGTATAAAATGGGGCCAGATGAGATACTTCGACGATACGTCCTTCCGCATGAGCAGGAGAGGATTCTTGCGGAAGCTCATGATGGGATTGGTGAATGACACTACAGAGGACGCGCCACCTCAAGGAATATTTTGTGAGCAGGACTATGGTGGTCGACAATGCGTGGAGATGTTGTGGACTATGCTAAAAAATGTGATGTATGTCAATGAACGGAGAAGCCATCACGAAGGGATGAAATGCCACTAGTGCCTCAATTGACACTGCAAGATTTCGACAAGTGGGCAGTTGACTTCGTGGGACCCACCAACCCACCAGGAAAAAGAAGAGGGTCCTGCTACATAATTACAGCGATGGACTACTTGATGCAATGGGAAAAAGCAGCGCCAATAAAGGATTTCTCTGCTGCGAAGGCCGCAAGATTACTCTTCAATAATGTGGTCACCAGGTGCGGGTGCCCAAAAATACTGATGAGTGACCAAGGGACTCATTTTTTTAAACAGACAATTGCAGCAATGATAGAGGAATTTCAAATACAACATAGGAAGAGCACCCCTTACCACATGCAGGCAAACAAAACAGTGGAGGCATTTAACAAAATTCTAGAGCATGCGCTCACGAAGGTATGCAACATGAATCAAGATGATTGGGATTTGAAGATCCCTGCAATACTTTGGGCGTATCGCACAACTTGAAAACGTTTGACTGGCCAGACACCATTCAAACTCATCTACAGGAAGGAAGTCATAATGCCGATGGAGTATATTGTCCCAAGTCTGCGAATTGCATTTGTTCTAGGAATGAGTGATGATGGAGCACTGGAAGAATGAATGGAACAATTGGTATAGCTCGATGAGGACCGGTTCATCGCAGGCTTTCATCAAAATGTAGAAAAACACCGATAGAAGTCTTGGCACGACTGCCACGTTAAACAAAAGCACTTTCAGCGCAGAGATACAGTTCTCCTATATGAAAATAAGTTTTCTAAGAATCCAAGTAAGCTACAGATGCATTGGTTAGGTCCCTACATCATATATTTTGTTATTGACGGAGGTGCGGTACAGTTGAAGAGCTTAGACGGCAGGATACTACCAAAGCTAGTAAAAGGGAATCGGTTGAAACCTTATTGCCACAATTAGGTGCACAGTGGCTGAGAAACACAGTGGAAAAAAAAGCAATGATGACAAAACATGGAAAACATGCAGAAAGCATGGCCATCTGGGTTGCTCGTCGATGCTTCGCAAAACCTGCATGAGGGAGTCAAATCCAAGTATGCTCACTATGGATCGGAATCACCAGAAGACAATGGAGGAGTATGATGACAGATCCAGCTGGTTGTGAATAAGATCTTGCAAATGATGAGCAAGTGTCACGAAGCCAGCATAAATATTGACATCAGGAGTGCAGAACACAAGTCAAAATATAGGAAATCCAAAGAAGAGAAGTAGTGAGTTGTATGATGCGAGTCCGTCAGGTAGATGCAGATAATTAGGAAGTTCAGTAGGAAAGCCCAAGGAAGCTATGGAAAAGGGTAGGGATATAGTTGCAATGGTGCACTTCATTTCTAGCAGAAGCACTCTAGGTGCTCTAAGGGCCAGAACGATGACTGTGCATGAACAGCCCGTGAAGAAGGCAACGAGGACACTCGGGAGGAACAGAGACAAGGTCTCACCCGAGATTTCTAAGAGTATGGTAGTAGTTAGAAGAGTCGGGGTTTTCCCGAACACCAAAACACTATGGGAAGAGGCCCGCTAGCTCCAGCCATGGATTGTAAGAAGTGCGAAATAGATGTGCCAGAGCAGCTAGCCTTTTTCAAAATTTTGCAACGATGATGAACTTGTCCTCAAATTGCAGCAAGCCTGAAGCAGATAAGAAAGCGCAGAAGAGGTAGATGATCAAGGTTTCAAGAGACTGGAGGATGAGTTTAAGGTAGATGATCAAGGTTTAAAGAGACTGGAGGATGAGTTCGAGGTAGATGATCAAGGTTTCAAGGGACTGGAAGATGAGTTCGAGGTAGATGATCAAGGTTCCCGACGAATGGTGAATGAGTTTGAGAAGTACATGACAGCAAGCTCTAGATGTCAAGAATAGATTTAAAATTTTTCCACAAAGACGAAAGAGAACAAACCAGCGGTGTCCAGCTGATGTGGCTTGAGGGAAAGCCACAAGTTTGTGTTGGGGGCCTGTTGGCATGGGATTAGTTCACAGAAAGTGTGGAAGCCGACATCTGCGAAAGGGATAATCCATGGAAGAAAGGGTCATTCACGGAGATTGAGGAAGCGCGGAAGTAGTTAGTTTGTTAGTTAAGGGTCATGTGGATAATTTTGTATAAATAGAAGTGTGATTGTAAGCCTAAGGGAATAATAGGAGATGAGCTGATGATGAATAGAGCAATTAACTTTGTGAGTTTTGATCTGGTTGTTGATCTGTTTTGTATTTGCGATATGATGTATTGACGGTTTTTGCGACGGTTATTCCACAGGTTTTAATGAATGCATGAAGATGTTCGATTATGGTTTCATCTTTGTATTTGTTGTTGTTAGATGATGAATGCGAATGTTTATGAGATGTTTAATGTTCTTTGGGTTTGGTAATTGTTGTTATGTTAATGAATAGTTAGACCATGTTGATGCGAATATCTTTTATGTGTTGAATCTGCGATTATGCGAATGATGAAATATTACCACAGTTCAAAGGATATAATCTCTAGTTTCTGCGAGTGCAATGTGTGTTTAGGGCATGTCCTCAACTCCACTACAAAAACTTGGTTCATGTAACCCCCTTATGCATCTTGGGTGAGACTTCACTCGCTCTGTGAGTGTCGTTGAAAAGGATAAAACCTTTCTGGGCTGGTGCGTAAGGGAATTTGGTTGTTGGTTTGTTGACGGCAGTGTGCAGTGAACCCCTATCGACATTCGCCGTGCCAACATATATCAATGGTAGTTCTGAAGCGAAAGGGGAAATGGAAACTTGAAGTCATATGTTAATTCAAACCACTAGAGGTGGTAATGATAGAAAAAAATAAAAATAAAAACATATGGATTTCTTCTTTATTGAAGGAGGGATGTGCTATTATGACAATGTGAATGATGTAGAAAAATAAGTACCATTGAGATACAACCATTATGTGAACAACTGGTAACCAAACCCACTTCTTGAGTTTGACATACATTTTTGTATCAATGGGAGAAAACATCAAATTATTCCATCTAGTTTACATGGGTTAGGGATCTTTTTAATGGAGGGTGTAATGTTCCATATAGTTGTGAAGTTGAACTGATGGACTATGTTGTCCCAACATATGATTATAAACATTGATTATGGATGAAGAATATGTATCAGTAATGTAGACATATGAAATTTGTGAAATTAGAAAAATATGAAAGAACACAATTAAAAATAAAAGAGAATTTATATATATTAATGGAAATCCCAAATATTCTAGAAATGTTGTGGGGTTCATAAATAGTCCATGTTTTGGAAGCACTAACAAGCTAACCAATTGTGTGTTTAAGAGACATGATGGAAATAATGTTGCAGTTTGTGCAATAAAAGTAATAATTGTAGGACAAGAATTGATCGATTACAATTTGAATAGAATTAAGGAAATATGTAATTGTGATTTATAGATTATATACAATGTATTTGAATATAATCATTTGCAATATTTTTACCTTATACATATTTTATCACCATAACATACCTTCATTCTATATGTTGTAGGTTGCAAACACTCTATTGTGTATTGAGAGAGATTTCGAAATATTTCCTAATTGTACACCAAAAGAAAAGACAAAACATTTCCAAGCCATCATGAATGGATTCCTACTATATATATATTATGCAAATTAATCTCCTTATGATTTTTATGTTCATTTAGTGCATTTCCTCACTGTTATCATCAACCTTGACCATTGGGAACATAAAATCAATATGATTGCAAACACGATATTGAGTGACCCTACACTAGTACATTGATCATTACCTGATCTTCCAAGTACACCAATATAATTCTTATCATCCTCCTTGACACCTACTTTCATATTAACTATGATTGTAACAACAATCTTGAAAAATACAATTTTTTTGGCTAAGTGAACAATAGGTTCCTGATTGCATCATTTCAACCTGACCAGTCAGCCCAAATTAGAGATCATCCATTGATATATAGGATTTTGAAGATGCAATCTTGAATCATGTGCTAGACAACGTAGAATACAGTCGATCAATGAGGTGCACCTATGGGGAACATGAATGTGTATGTTTTAATGATGATGATTAGCAAAGTAATAAAGGGAATTCTTCAATTGAAAATAATAAATCACACATTTTACTTGTTTTGTGCATGAATGTGCATTAAATATGAACGTCTAGGTGTTTTTTGAATAAGAATTTAAGTATTTTTTGAATGATTTCACCAATGTATGTCTTATTGAGTAAGTTATCTAGGAAAGTCTTCGCCATGGTAATATAGCCATGGTATCCTAGGAAAATATTTTTTTAAATGGCATGTTTATCTATTGCTATTTGAATTGATTTAAGGAACAAGGTTATTTTGTTTTACGATTTATGGTTGTTATGTATTGAATATTCTATTTGAATCGTCGTTATCATTTTTTTTATATTATTTATGAATTTGATGTCTAATTAACACAACCTTTTATCCGATCATGCGAAACATATTGATGCAAGGAAGGTAAGCTAATATACCATGTATATGTTTTTTTATCAATGTTTATTAATGTTATAATACATCTTAAATTTTGAATGTTTGTAGGTTTCCACATCGCAAAGGCATGGTCATCATAGTGATGACTATTCTAATGATACTAACCCTTTTAGATCTATTAGGAAAAAGGTTAGGGGTTGGGTAGAAGAACTTAAAATTTTGATGGATGATACATCTAAAGCAAGTGTGGAAATACAAACATATTTGATTGGAAAAAACAATCAATACAATGTATACAAATTTGAAATGTGATGCGTTCAATTTCTTTAATTTCATCAACATATAATTTTTAAAGAATTAAGTTACTTGACAAAAATTTGTTTTATTTATAGATGGTTATTGAGATCATATTCCTCGGGAATAGGGAGTAGCACACCTACATATACAACTACTACATGTACTCATTGTGCTACTACTAGTTCCCCTACCCATGGGCTTGTTGTTGGAGCCCCATCCAGTATGGAACCTAGCACTACTCTAGCATGTATGTGTGTTCCTTTTGATCAACTTGCATAATATTTTGATATGAGTGCATCACCCGGCATAATTGTCTGGAACATTAGTGAATTACCTATTACTTTACACATGGATGAAGAATTGGTTATACTTAAGGGATTAAAATTTGATGACCCAATTACTAATCCATTATCTTATTTTCATTTTATACAACGATGAATATATTTATGTTAATATTGATCCAAGAGAATCATCACATGTCAAAAAGTCATCAGAAATTTATAGTCTCAAATTCTAACACAAACAACACCATTGTGTAGAGCTTGTCAATATTTTTTGACGATGTTCATTTCATCACAATCCAACTCCTTATGCATAATATATGGCCGATGGACATTGAAGAAGTCCAAGCATAGTGTTGTTACATGGACCAATCACATCATTGGCATATGGTCCAATAAAAATACAACAAGTGGGAAGGTTGATCTCCATTTCCATTGATCGTGGCACAAAGGTGGCAGGTTTGAATTATTTAAAGTTTTTAAATATTTAAAAGGGAAATTAATTAAAACCATTATTATATGCCAAATTAGGTGGAAACGTACCCTCCATATGATGACATGGAAACCATAAAATTTTGGAGGTAATTAAATGGTTATCCAGTGTTAAAGGGAACAAATTCCATGGTATTCAATGGTCTACCATATGTGCCACACGTTTTGGTGTTACAACATTTATTCCATGGGATATTATATTATGCCAAATGCTAAACCAATTCCTAAAACTTTGGGAGGTCGTTAATGCATTTCCCCGAATATAGTCAAAGTTTTGGGTGGTGATAAGATTTATGGCATGGATTTGGTTTGAGACAAATAAACCACATGATTATATATTATCACATATGGTGTATGTTTACCATATTATATGGCACGTTTTACAACAAAGCCATAAATATATATATTGTTTCCAATGGATGGTAATAATAGTTGGGATGTTAAAACTAATGTCATGTATGGTATTTGGTTTTAAACCAACTTTGGATATTTTTAATACAATGAACCCACAACTCTCCTATATAAAATTCCATGCCTAACCATTGTAAATACAGTTCAGAGTCAAGTTCATATTCCAAGGCCTCATGCCTCTTTTGTTAGTGGGGTTGTGTTCCATGTATGGGTAAAAATTCCTTTGTAACAAAGTTTGAAGTGGTGGATTAGTGCATAGGAATCCCACTTTGCTTATTTTATTCAAGTGGGTTTTCCATTTATGAATTATGATGAGAGATTTGGTAGTGAAGCTTTGTGGCTTTTGTTTTGGAGAAGTGAGACAAGAACTCAAAATCAAAATATCCTTGTAAGAGAATCATTTTTTACCACAAATTAATAGATCAGTTCCTCCAATGGAGAACGAGACTTGAAGATGTAGTCCACATCAGATGAATTATGTTATTAATTTAAGTTTGTCGTCTTTTATGTGTTTTTATATTATTTCATTGTCTTAATTGTTGCATTGAATTCATTTATGATTTTAAATCATGATATACGCATTCTTTTATGAATTTGTGACATTATTATTATGTAACGATAATGAAATGGAAAACATGATGACACATTACTCACTCTGAATAAAATGAACATTGTCACTGGATCTTTGGGTAATCCAGGATCAAGTTGGTATAAGAGTAGTTTTGAATGGATTTTTGGAATGTGAATGTTAACCAGGCCTAGATCTAAGCTCGAAGAAGGAAAATGTTGAACTTTGGTTCTCATTGATGTCAACTAATGTCAGGGAGGATTTCAATTGATTCAGTTTGACTCATTGACTCCAACTACTGTCAAAGTGGATATAGGATACCCATGCCATTATATGGAAGCCACTTTGAAGAAGTGTATGAACAAGATGGTGAAGGACAAGGATTCCAGTTTGGATAAGTATATCTAGAATTTGCATCCAGTCTGAAGATGTGCATCCAAGGATACATCCTACATGATCAATATGAAGAAGCACATAAGCAAGCTACATCATGCAGATCTAGTTTAAATAAGTACGTAAGTAATGTATCCTACTACATGTGGTACCTACGAAGATATCAAGTCCACCAAGTCATACTCTCTCAAGGTAGCATCCAAAGAACTGGTTGGACAAAGGTACATGTGAAAAAGTATCCAAGGATTTGGTTAAGCAAAGGTACAAGTGTGCAAGCATGTCAAGAAAAGACTCTAGAATGCAAAAGCATTGTTTGGTCAAAGATCAGGAGTGCACAAACAATAAGAAATAGATTATGGTTGAACAGTCCAGAAAGAACGCAAGTATTACCAACCATAATATGCTCTCAGTTAGTGAAGGGAACACAAGTTCCAATAAGGGTGCAACAATTGAAATTGTTTATGAACAAATCCCACAAGCTGACGATACAACAGGTGTGCAAGTACCACATGTAATAATACTACAAGGGTCAAAGTCCCACCAAGTCGAAGATCAAGTATGTGCATATTTTGCAAAGCATTAATACATAAGGTGCACAATACCCATAGGAAATAGTATAGAAAGGGTCAAAGACTCACCAAGTTGAAGGGTAAGGATGCACACATACCTCAAAGCAATGGTACATCAAGAGAACAAGAGTACACCACTAAGGTATAAGTACCACTGATTCAAGGACCATGAATGTACAAGACCCAAAAAGGATGACACATCAGTAGCACAAAAGATGACATGTGGAAAAAGCACAATCCATGAAGTATGGAAGAAGGGATGCCACAACCAACTTGTCGACATACAATCCATGTAGGTCATCTATAAATAGAGATACAAGTTGGAGATTTGAAGTAAGATTGATGGCGAGATTGTAGAGATTCAAGTGGAAGATACATATTTATATTTGGGGCATCAAGGGCTCGAGGAAAGAACAACATGATCTAGCGAGGAGCTGAGTGCGCACATGTAGTAGGATGAAATACTGATGGTGTGCAGAATGATGTTGTAAATATGTGATGGATGCACAAATAATGAAAGGCAGAAACCAGGGTATTTTTTAAGGATTCTAATATTATACTTAAGTATAGTATCCTAGGAGATTATTTTGGATTGAAAATAACATGTATATAGATAGGTAGGTGAATGTTAAATATGAAACATACAATTTACTACTGAAATGTGTAAATTTTGGCGAATATTATGATAAAAAAATTATTTTATGTAAATATAGGCGATATTAGAGACTAAAAATGACCAAATAGCGAATTTATTTTTTGAAAAAAAGCCTGAAAAATAGCCAAGTGGCAAAATTTCGCCCTTAAAAATTACCCTGCCAGAAACATAGAAGTATGCGCAAGTGCATGAGGTCTAATTGACAGTATCATAGATAGAATGCAAATAGTCACATATGTTGTATGTAAAAAGCGCAGATACGGAACCGAAGTATATCAAATGATGTGCATATGTTTGGCTTATGCACGAAACTTGAAGTGAAGTGTGTGAAGTTGATAATTCCATCTGATGCGAGACGACATATCAACAACAGAATCCAGTATGAGTGTCATGATGATGATGATATGAGGCAGCTGTGTTAAACCAAAAGGACGAATCATATGATGCACAACATATTGCAGGTTCTCTAAAATACTGTGGCACTTAAACATAACAGACACATCCAAGTAACTGTGCATTTCCATCTGATACTAATGCATAATCTCATAACAACAAACTATTGATTGAAAGAATAATAATAGTTGGTGAGTGCAGTTGTGTAGTAGTATAATGACAAAGTGAACCCTGACGCAAACTATAGGATTAGAAGCACACAATACATAAAGAAAGACATCAATAGAAGTGAAGAATTTTGTGGAATGAGAAGTCAAATGATGTATGCAGCATAGTGACAGTGAATCGTCTGCATATGAACGTAGTGCACAGTATAACTAATATCAGAAGATTAGAAGTGTGCATGAGTTGGATGTTCAGTAAGATGGAATCTAATATTGGACATCTTGGTGGAAGGACGGAGCAAGGAGCAGAAGGTTGTAGCCTCCTTCCAGTTGGTTCTAGAGAACACAAGGATTTGGTGCTTCCTTTAGGTCATTGCCTATAAAGCTAGGCAGCTGAAGCCTCATTCTACTTTGTGTTGGTAAACATAGGAATTCGATGCTTCCTTGAATGTATTATTTTAATTACAAAAGAGCATTATGTGGTTTTCTCCCATTTGGGTTTCCATGTTAAAATCATGTGTGTTATGTGTTCTTTGTCTTGGTGCATATATGGATGAATGATTTTGGATGCATAACTAAAGATCAAAGATTAAGTTAAGGAAAATATGTTAAAGAAGGTAAAAAATATTGATAATTGTGCTAATATTGATTCATCCCCCTATCAATATTAAATTTATTCCAACAATTGGTATCAGAGTCAGGTTCATCAGTAATATATTAACATCTGGAAGATAGATCCTTGTGTATATATGGACAAGCAGGAAGGCCTTTCCACTAATAGAGAACCAAGGTTTGACTACACCAATTATACCTTCTGGAAGGTAAGGATGGAAGTATATTTGCAATCACTAGGTGCAAATGTTTGGAAATCCATTGTTGATGGTTAGAATGTCCCAGGAGTCATCCCAGTTAATCCAACACAAAGGAGAATTTATGAAATCAATGCAAGAGATAGAAACGCACTGCTATGTGGTTTGACAGATAATGAATTCATCAAGGTTATGCACTGCACTTCAGCCAAGCAAGTTTGGGACAGCCTCAAAGGTTTCTATGAAGGCTACAAAAAGGTAAAGAAAGCAAAATTGCAGAACTACTCTTGGTTATTTGAATCGCTAAGAATGAAAGATGAAGAAAAATTTACAGCTTACTTCTTAAGAGTAGATGAGATAGTAAATGTTATCAAAAGTCTTGGGGTCACTTTGGAAGAAGAATCCATGGTACAAAAACTATTGATAACTTTACCCTCAAGATTTGATGTGAAGGTGTCTTTATTAGAATACCGATATAATCTTGAAGACTTGGAAAAGGACAAGGTTTAGGGGATTTTGACTGCATACGAGATGAGAACCGAGAAAGAGACTCCCATCAGAAAGGAAGCCACTGGAAAGGATAATCATGATCATGAAAAGGACTATTGTGATGAGTCAGATGATGAGGAATTGAACTTTGTCAAAAATATGAAAAGAGGACAAGGTAAGTACAAGAACAAGTTTCCCTTCAAATGTTTCAAATGTGGAGGAGTAGGTCATTATGCCTCTAAGTGTCCTTACAAAGAAAATAGTGACAATTAAAACAACAAATATGTAACGCCCCCCTCATCCAAGCCGACCATCGGGAGGGGACATCAACTAAATACGGGCTCTCAAATTTCACCCCAAAGACTCAATACGAATTTCAACATACAAAATGTGTGCAAAAACGTAAATAACATACTGAACATAAATAAAATATATCCACACACACACAACATGAATTTATACAAGCATAAACATTACAAGCATGAAATAAAAACATTTCATATTCAAATGCATGAGAATAATTATCTTTATCCAATGCAGATCCAAGCAACTAGTTGTGTAAGAGATATTTTTCACCCAACTATAGGCACTCTATCCAACATATACTCTTTCTAGTAAGAGGCCACCCCCAAGCTAGGCTATGAGGCCACTAGGGTAAAGGAAACACATACAAGATTCTATCTCTCAGCCCACAACCCATTCTGCTCTCTATGCTTAGCCAAATTCTCATATAGAGCTCTACAATGGTCTCACTCAACCACAACAGCCTTGGATTCCACAATACCTACCCCACACAACACCCTTTTTGTCTCAAGCATCCCCTTCACCGATCCATGGTTCTCTTGGGTAATCCATATTTCCTAGTACATCTAGTGTGTGCATAAAATAGGTCCAATCTAATATGTGTTTCCATAGAACCACCTGTAGCTTCAATTCATGGATTCTAAAGCACCTACGAGCAACAAAACTCAATGGGTAAGTGTTCCTAGATTGCCCAACCTCTATGCTCACCTACATCCATCAATTTTCACTTCCAAATCAGTAGCATGGTCTCCAAATTAAAATTTCTACATTCAAAATAGACTGGTAAGTTCATAGACAACAATGGGGAGCTCTTCCTAGTGTAAATATGCATGTAAGAATGAGAGAATGAGGGTTGAATCCAAGGCATATGAGAAAATGGTGAAAAGGCAACTGACATAACTTTTGATAATAGAAGAAAGGACTACTGGAAGCTGCAGAATGAATTATGTCATGACAAAACTGTCTCAAAAGTATATTCAGCCCCATGCTTCAATAACTACATGAGATGACTTTTCCCACCAACCTCACACATGCATTAAATGATTGGAGAATAGTAAAAAAATGAGATAATTGGCTTATTCAAGGCACATGACAAAATTTTAGGTGATTTATAAGGTTGACACTTGGCAGCGAGGATTTAGTCTCCCATAGACCCCCTCTCCTCTTCCCCCCTAGTGGAATCATAGCCCCTTTGGTGCTCTTTATATAGACATTGTTGGACAATTTTATTATTAATGCACCTAATATTTACATATATTCTAAATCAACATAACAAGACAACCAAACAGTCCAAATAAAATATGCACATCATACATGCCTATCCATTCACTAGTTAGGCCTTGGCCTTGAGCTCCGCACTAGGAATTCACACTAGAATATTTACATCATTTACATAATTTTGGCTAAATACATTCCAAGTCAAAACTAGGGGTATTACAAAAGAATCTAGTTCATATGATCGGAAAACTGCGTGCTCTCAACATAGAGCTGAAAATAAAAGGAGAATTCCAAAACAAAGGAAAAGCATGTACACTAAGGAAGAAAGCAACTGTGACAAAGAACCAAAAGAAGTAATTTTCATGGCCTTTGTGGAAGAACAAAGAAAATATGAAAAGGATAAGAGTAGTTCGAAGAATACTCCAGTTGCGCAAAGAAAACCAGAATCACTAGGCAAATACTTATTTAGTGGATCATTCAAAACACCTCCAAATCATGTTGCAGAGGTCAAGATTGAAAATCAATATGAAGAAGATGAAGATGTTGCAGACGTTGACTGAGAAGGTGAATTGATTAATTCCTAAGATGACTTAAAGAAGTGAAGGAAGAAGAATAAATTCTTGCAGGAACAATTGTTAAAGTATGAAGAACAAGACAAGCCATTTCAAGAGTCTCTTGACGTAGAAATTCATAAAAAGGTAACCAACCATGATATGCAATTGATTTGCGCACAAGAAAAGATCAAATTGCTTGAGGAAGAGAAATCTGCATTGAAATATTCTTTGGAATAATTGGCGCAAAAAATTAGGATGTTGACAAATCAACTTGGGGAGAAGGACAAAGAGACATCTTATCTAGAAGACAGATTGATTGAGATAAAGGGAAAGAAACAAGTCCAAGAGCCCATAGTGATTTGTGCACATCAATAAAAAAAAAAGCCAATATTGATGGTGAAGTAAAATACAAGTTCAAATACATAACAAAATCCAAGAGAATGAGAGATCACCAGAAGACAAAACAAGCCTTGGTTATGAAAATGCATCAAAGAAGGTCCGTAACCTAGAATATTGCCCAAATAATATTAAGTCCTTCAGGTATGATGGTTCCTTCAACTACAAATCTGTTTAATATACTAATCAAAGAAGGATCAATAGAATAAAGTGTGCAAGATGCAATCGCCTTGGTCATATTGCAAAATATTGTCAAACTGTGAGATGCTATGCACGTGATGGTTTTGGACATAAGGCTATGTACTCTAGAAGAGTAGTAAACTATCCAGATGAATTTTTTTTGCGCAAAGAAAATCACATTCAAAGGGACTATACTGAAAAATATCTGGTGCAGAATCAAGACAAAAGTGCGCACAACCAAACTTGGGTAAGGAAATCTCCTCAGAAGTGCACTGAAAATGCAGACAATCCAGGTGCATCTAATGCAGCAAGCAATTGCTTCCCCTCTAACTAATCCCGTAAAGATTGTGTGAGACCCTTGAGTTCAACATGATGCATCTTAAGGAATTCAAGGGGTATATTAGTTATGTGTGTGGTTAGAAAGTGTCTGTCGCAGTATTCGTTATGGTTGCACAAGGTTATGTCTTAAATTGTTAATGTCACAGAAAAGAAAAATTCAGATGCATGCATGCATTAAGTTATTGTTGAGTTATCTTGCATACGATATAGTACATACCAGAGTAATTGTTGAATTTAGAAGTGCAGACGCAAAAGGAATTTTTTTTCATAAAGGTGCAAACATTGCTTAAAGATAGACATGAGTCTGCGCAAAATTTGGCTTTCATTCAAAATTATTCTATTTACAAAATTGCATGATTTAGGACTCCATGTCGAGGACAAAAAGGACATATACAAGAAGATGATTAAATATGGAAAAATAAAAAATGTTGAAGCAATCTACTGCCACAGTTCAATTTCAAGTTTAGTGTTTGACTAGTTTGCAAGACGAAGCTCCAAGTCCATCGGCACTAGTGAAATACACTCTGAAGAAGGACACATAGGAAGAAGCTACAGAGTTGCAGACGATGATGATTCAATATACTGAGCTAAGAGTAAGGACAATTCATCCAAAATAAGTTGTTTATGGTGCTCCATACTGTTGACCTGACAACTCAAGTGGGTCAATTGCTCAGAATGTCTTAGATACACTTGTGACTGGGTATATTGATTATGGAACTCTGTTTCCTCCATTCATCATTTCCAAATTACCATGTCAACTCTCAGGCATAAGAATTCATACTACTGAGTATGAATTGTAAGTCCCACATTCTCAAGGGATGTATTCATTTTTTGAAAGCAGGCCATTGGAAGAAGGTGAAGAACCAAATAGCAATATGACATGCAAATGTAGAAGTGCTAATGGTGATGAACCAGGCATTTTTCATGGAACTCTTATAGAATTGAATATAAGCAATTCACACGCATGAAATTATATTGATGAGATATGCATTTAATATCGCACAATTCGAAGAAGGTGGTGGAGTCACCAAAATTGAATGTCGAATTTAATAGGTTGTGGAAATGTGTACAGAAAGCGAAAAATCAATTCATTGGATAGTGAAACAAAATGGTGTTGCCCCAAAATCTCAAGTACAATGATGACATGCAATTGTTCTCACATGAACTAAGTATATCTACTTTAATGTTGAGATGGTGGATAAACTTTCCAAATCTTTGGTTTTCATTGAAAGAGATGTGATAACAATAAATGTGACAAGGAAAGATGACAGTGTAGTAAATGCGACAGATGAAGCAGTCAAGTGCAGAAAGGAAGCAAATGAAAATACAAGGTAGAACCAGGAAAAGGTTTTTGGTACTGCACAGTTGGCACGTAAAGATGGTTAAATAATGATGAAGTGTTGTGACAGGAACATGAGATCAAGATGAAGGAATAATGTAACGCCTGTATCAAGAAAGCAATCAAAGATAATTATGAAAGGATATTAGTGCATAATTACAACAAAGAATACTGAAGCATGAAGACAAGGGGAGTCGTCCCTAAAAACAGTTGAGATAGAGGCCAACACAAAACAAAGTGAAAGAAGAACCTACATTGCACAAGTATTGGAACCTCTTTTCCATTGATGTCAAAGGGGGATAAAATCATGAAGCTAGTTGTACATTGATTGCACATGAAGCTAAATGCAATAGAGAAGAACTAGCATGGAGAAATCATGAGTGTAAATAATATTATTGAATATACAACATAAAGATGTAGTAGACGTGAAAGAGAATGAAGGATATTATTGAAGATACAACACCAAGATGCAATAGAAGTGAAAGAGCGTGAAGAATCGTATTGAAGATAAAACATGAAGATGCATTAGACATGAAAGGGTGTGAATCATATCATTGAAGAAACAACAAAAAGATGCAGCAGAAGAGAAAGAGAGTGAATTAGAACACTTGAAAAATGGAATGAAGATGCCTATACATATCACCTACATAGAAGTAACAAAAAGCATAAGAGTCTGCGCAGAAGTAATAGAAAGTGTAGAAGTCAAACACCCAAAGAACTCAAGGGAAGCATATACATAGGGGGAGCACTACGACAAGTACAAATGAAGCATACAGTTCAAAGAATATTATACATAGCTTCATAAGGTGTTGACATCAATGCCAAGGGGGATATTTTTGAACTTTGATTCTCTTCGATGTCAACTAATGTCAAAGAGGATGTCAATTGATTTAGTTTGAATCATTGATGCCAACTTATGTCAGAGTGGATACAACAAACCCATTCCATTATATGGAATCCACTTTGAAAAAGTATATGCGCAAGATGGTGAAGGACAAGGATTCCATTTTGGAGAAGTATATCTAGAACTTGAATCGAGATTGATCATGCATGATGTATATCTGTTGGAAGAAGTTACATGTGCACAAGAAGTTACATGTTGGAAAATGTTATATATCGCAAATATTAATTCCACCAAGTCATACTCTCTCAACGTAGTAGCCAAAGAACTGGTTGGAAAACGTTACATGTGCACAAGAAGCCAAGGAGTTGGTTAAGAAAAGGTACAAGTGTGCAAGAATGTCGAGAAAATACACTGGAATGTGCAAGCATTGTTTGGTCAAAGATCAGGAGTGCACAAACAGTAAGAAAAAACTTATGGTTGAACAATCCTGAAAGTGTGAAAGTATTACCAACCAGAAGATGCTTTCAGTTAGTGAAGGGTGCACAAGTTCCAAGAAGGGTGTAGCTAATGAAATTGTTTATGCACAAATCCCACAAGTCAACAATATCGTAGGTTCTCAAGTCCCACACATTGACACGTCTCTTCTACACCATTTTTATTTTGTCAAAGATTCTAATAACTAAAATCATTTTCGGGAACATGTAATCTAGTTTTCAAAATAGTCTACTTAGGTTTTATTATGATGGTGTGTGCACTATACTTCAATATTTACTTATATTAATTTTCACACAGGTGTCAACACTTGATACCTCCTATAACCATCCTGGTGTAATCTGTACATCAACATGTTAGTATACATAGACAACTCATATTCCAATAAAATGCATAGCCACTATATACTAAAATAATTGTGACCATATAAAATTATGTGCAACAATAACATTTCAATGAACAAAACTATAATATAACTCTTAAAATGTTATTACTATGACATATACACTTTCAAGGTTTCATACGAATACAGATATAGTTTAACATAGTTATATTCTATAATCTACATTACTAACCTATTAACTATGTATTAATAATATACTATACTCTAGGATTTACCCTTGTAAGGACCTAGGCTTACATAGTATAATCTATCCGTTCTCATTTTATCCATAAGGGAATCAAGCACATAACAACACTATTATATGGAAATGTAATGTAATATATATATATATATATTGTAATGTAATATATATGAGTTATGCGCTTATAAGGTTGACATAGAGTCGACCCTAGGTCTGAAGGAAAACCATAATACACTACCACGAATAAGTCAACTAACTCAATCGTTTGGTAAATATTGTGGTAGTCATCGGTCATAAAATATATATTTTATGTGATTTGTAATTATGCACTATTGTTAATCTGCACATCACGTATTAATTGTTGTATGATTGTTCTTGACCTACGATACTTTCATGCGGACTTCATATGCATGAACCAAATGTTTTAAACCCGTTTGGGTGCCCTCCTAGAAGGTGACTCCACTCTCGGCGACACGACGTTCACTGTTCAGCAAATTGAAACATCCCGCTCATGTTCCAACTAGCCATGCTAGCTATCACATGAGGTTTTCAACTCCGAAAGACACTGCATTTACCACCTCCTGCTGGTTAATAAATTCGAAGGAAACTTCAACCGTTGACTAAGATCATAGTCATTCAATTGGGAAATGCGATCACGCTTGAACCATTGATTTGGGTTTGGTTGTTGGGACACATTTCCATATCGTACCATGCAATTTAATGGAATGGTGAAACCGGTCTCAAAGGTAACCTATTCCTCGAATCGATACCAAAGTGTTAAACAAAATCCTTGCTTTGTTCTGGGATGCTCATTGATGTTGCGACAGTTTGCACCATAGAGCACCTCTAATCTGAGAAGAGGGTTCACACCCGAACCATGGAGAAGGTGCTCCCAACTGATTCTAAACAGGGTGTGAGGTTCAAGCAGCAGCATGCTAGTGTGTCCACATAGAACAAGTAAGAGATAGTTGTTTTACACAATGTTACTTCATTTTTACTTTATTCATTTAGTTGTAAAATAAGGTTGTTGGCCTAACTTTTCGTGGTTCCTGTGCAGGTGTGGTATAACCATGATGTTGGTCCTCACTTTTGCCCTATCCCAAAGGTAAGCGGTTATAACAACCCATGTTTTCACCATCAAGTTTTTACATTGACTTCTTACTGCTCACAACTGAAATCTTGTTTAAAATTTTGTAATGCAGATGCCAAGACCGCTGAGGGTGTGCTGGCTGAGACCACAACTAGATCCACAACTTAGAAATGAATAACAGTCTTCGCTGGCCAGGTAACCCGTAATCTCCTTGTTCCTCGGGTGAATGCTACCCCGACGATTAGGGATGGGTTACTTAAGACATTCGGTGTTCTCTCTTGTCTACAACACGAAATAGAAAATGCCCTCGTCCTTGCTCTCTTTTGTATACGACTATGTTTATTTAGTTTGAGGGATCACTATGGCCTGCAGGTGAATGTAATTATTATGTTGAACGTGTATTGTGAACAATACTTCATTAATATGAAACTGGTGGGTTTGACCACATATGTGTGTCGCCAGTTCTTTAAACTTTGTCTCGATTTAAGTTTCTCCCATGAAAGGATTTTTGTTTTGAAAAGATAGCAACAACTATAGACTTTGCTATTTTTGTTTTGTAAATAATGTATGTAAATCTATAAAAATAGCGTTTCGACCCTAGCTGGGCGTCATATGCAGAGTTATTTAATTCGTGGTTGATTCATGTCTCTAGTTTCTCTTTTAAGTAAAAGAACAGAGTTATTATAAACTAGATTTGCATTCATTTATCAATTGCAGAATGTTTATAAAGATGTATTACTGTTTAATCATGAACCAATAGGTAACACAACCCTAGCTTGTGAACGTAATTCACACAGTGTTTAAACTATGAATGAATCACATTAATGCTATTTTTTTCCATTGTGTAGTATTTAGTTTCAATAAAAATAGAGGTCGAAGCTTCGACCAAGCTCGGGCTTCCATGCCTAAGGTTATAGAACAACCACTTAAAAAGATAAAAACAAACGACACAGTAATATCGCAATGTTTTTGATCCAAAAGTTAAAGGTCGAAACTCGATCCTAGGAGTCGACCTCCCATGCCAAAGATACAAGAATCAATAAACAACGGATAAACACGAACTATGAGTCATTCATCCCAATGATAATCGTATACATTTTTGGATAGAAACTAAATTGAGTTTCGATACGGAAATAGATAGCATTTAAATGTGGATCTGATCGAAAAAAATTCGAATCCCATGCTGGAATTAAATGGCATGCATAAACAGAGTAGATAGCAACAAAATGTAACTCTATCAATTAATGGAAATTCCATCAACTGTAGATATAAATTATTTATAATCACAGTGTTTGTTTATCTGTAAAAAGATAGGAAATGTTCTATTTACAGTGATCCCTTTTGTTTATCTACAAAATAGAATAATAGTTTTATATAAAACAAAGGCATGACATGTAAACCTCACGGTTTACATGTCTTCGATAAACGTGTGAAATCATTCTCTATCTGTAGTAGGGTCTGTTGAATAAAACTTAATCTATTCAAACACATTCAAAGTATCTATATAATATAACATATACAATGCCCAATTTAAAAATCCTATCTCAGGATTATATATCATTTTTTACTTTATAACTCTATCTACCTACTGCACCAAGAATGGGTTCATTCTTACATCAGACATAAACTACAAATGCTAAAGGTATCTCAATTAGATCACAATTCTGTGCAATATTACAGAGGTATAAAAATCTAGATAAGATCCATACTCAGAATAATATCTATATTTATGTTCAGATTTGGTGCAACAAACCTTTCAAAAGAAATCAGAAGTATACATATATAAAACCTAGCCATTGTTTCATAAAAATTATCATGTACATAGCATATAAACTTATCTGTATTCTGATGACCAGTGGAACCTAGCCACAAACCTCCCATCCTTTGACCAACAAGTTCTCCTTGATTCTAGGTCACCCCCGAGCTGAGTTCATAGTCCCCCTGGTTCAGAGTTTATATTTTAGCTGCCCTTAACTTGTTCCCAATGTTATTTATAAAATTTCTGCTGCAGCAGACAACCCAACATCCAACTCAGTGCTCCTGAGCTCCAGGATGCTCCAGGGGATTTTAAGTCTCTTCCATTGAAGAGAATCAACCAGTCACAACCTATTCAAAGTAATTTCAGTGGTCCTGCAAGCTTGGGATAGGTCTCCTACCTGAACACAACCAGTGTTCCAAGCTATACCCAACTGCTATGATTTATCTTTTTCTGGTTCAGTTTTGTGCTCCAAAACTGCCCCCATTTCCTTGTCTTCATTTAGCTCTAGTTATTTCTATTCCCATCTCCCATTTCTCTCTTGTGTGATAATGATTATGAGAATCTGTGAATGAGTTCCTATTTTCTCTTTTTATTCTCTTTGGTCTGAATTCTCTTATTTTCTTATTTCTTAATTTCATTATTCTCCCTAAATGTTTCTTTAGGGTTCACAATTGTCTCCAATAATAATTTCTCATTTTTATTTTAATTGGGATTTACCCTCCAAACCATAGGGGACTATGACTCCCATCTCATTAATGTGCTGGTCCACATGGTCATCAGAAATTAATTTCTCAAATTTCTAATGTCACCTAAGTAGAATGAAATAATACTTAGCAATATATATAAGGGGTTAAAAGTCAAAAATTTTGGGTATTACATTTCCCCTCCCCTTAAGTTTTCATCGTCCTTGGTGTTAAATAGTTTTCAAAACAACAAAATAACATAATAACCAAAATTAGTTTGTGTCATGTACTTCTTCGAATAGAAAAGGGTATGCTGCTTGCATTTCCTTTTCCATTTCCTAGGTAGCCTCCTCAGGCTTATAGTGCTCCCATTGCACTTTTACCTGGACGATGGTTTGATTATGAAGTACCACCTCTTTTCGATCCAGTATGCATATAGGATATGTCTGGAAGTCTCCTTCCAATTCCACCTAAATCACATGCCAATTTACAATATGCTTAGGATCATATACATATTTCTTTAGCAATGAAACATGAAACACATCATGTACTTTAAATTTTGCTGGTAGAGCTAACTAATAAGCAACAAGTCCTACTCTAGCAAGTATTTGGAAAGGACCACAATATCTTGGTGCCAGCTTGACAACCTTGCCCAAACACAAAGATATTTTATTTGCTTTCACTCTTAGGAATACATGATCCCCAACTTCAAATTATTAATGTTCTCTATGCTGATCTGCATAGCTTTTCTGTCTGTCCTGAGCAGTTTTTAAGTTTGTTTTAACTTTCTGCACAATGTTTTCTAGTTCTTCTAACGATTCAGGACCTTACACAATCTAGTTCATCGGATCATCCCAATTCATAGGGGTTTTACATTTTTTTCCATACAAAACTTCAAATGGACTCATTCCTGCAAAAGTTTGGTACCCATTATTGTAAGCAAATTCAGCCAAGTGTAGGTAATTTTCCCACTAGTTTGGGTTATCCATGATATACAAGCGAATCATGTCTTCTAGGATTTGGTTCACCCTCTCTGTATTTCCATCTGTTTAAGGATGGTAGGATCTACTAAAACTCAGTTTTGTCCCCAAACCTGTAAACAACTCTTTCCAAAAGTGTGAAGTGAACTTTGCATCCCTGTTGGATACAATCACCTTCGGAATCCCATGAAGTCGAAATACTTCTTTCATGAATATCTCTACAATATTAATTTCTTTGAATGTGGATTTCAGGGGTATGAAATGAGCTTCCTTAGTTAACGTATCCACTAAAACCATAATAACATCATGTTACTTGTTATTTTTAGGCAACCCCATGATGAGATCCATGGACATAGTCTCCCATTTCCATTATGGTATAGGTATAGGTTGTAACAACCCAACCGGGTGTTGATGTTCCACTTTCACCCTTTGACAATCCATACACTTTGTTATATACTTAGCAATTTCAGACTTCAATCTGGGCCAGTAGTATTGTTTTTTATAGTTGTTATCATTTTCTAATAACCTTGATGACCAGAATATGTCCTCTTGTGAAATTCACCAAGAATCAAATGTTTTAATTCTTCCCAATCCGGTATATATAATTTGTTTTTAAATAAAAACAACCCGTCTTTGGATATACTGTAAACTGTTGCTTGTTGTACTGAATTTTTTGCATGGCATTTTTGCCTTAAATTCAGATATTTTGGGTCTTCTTCGGCTGCTGTCCGGATCTTTAACACCAAATCAGATTGAAAACTGTTAATTGAAGCCCTTGTTAACATGTGCATTCACCTACTAAGAGCGTCAACTATTTTGTTTTCTTTTCCTTTAATGTGTTGAATTTCAAAGTCAAACTCTCTTAAGAAAGCTAGCCACCATGCTTGTCTACCATTTAGATTTGGCTGTTCAAAAATGTATTTCAGCCTAATGTGATCAGTTTTAAGAACAAGCCTTTTCCCAAGAAGGTAATGTCGCCACATATTCAAAGCATGAATTATGGAAGTCAGTCCTAAATCATGCGTCACATATTTTACTTGATGTGTCTTTAATTTTCTAGATTCGTACCCGATTACAAAACCATCTCGTGTTAACGCACCTCCCAAAGAACATGAGCTGAAGTAAGCAACTATTTCAGCTTCGCAAAACTAGCTTCACATTTGGTTTTCCAAATAAACTTGACTTCCTTTCTCTGAAGAGAGGTAATAGGATGAGCCACTTTGGAGAATCCTTCAATGAATTTCTGATAGTACCCAGCTAATCCCATAAAAGAGAGGACATCGCTTTCATTTCAGGGAGTAGGCTAGCTCATTATGGCCTTGATCTTGTCGAGATCCACCGCAATACCTTGGGTTGATATTATGTCGTCCAAATACTGTATTTTGTCTTTTTTTAAATCACATTTAGTTAGCTTTGCATATAACTGATTTTCCCTTAGGACTTGTAGCACTAACCTTAGATGTTCCTCATGCTCACTTTCATTCTTTGAGTAGATGAGTATGTCATCAATAAAAACTACCACAAACTTATCCAGGTACTTACTGAAAAAATTATTCATAAGGCACATAAATGTGGTTGGTGCACTCATCAAACCGAATGGCATCACCACAAATTCATAATGTCCATACCGAGTACGAAAAGTTTTCTTATGCACATCTTCTTCTTTAATTTTGATTTGATTATAACCCGACCTTAAATCTATTTTTGAAAAGACAATAACACCCCCAACCTGATCGAACAGATCATCAATCCTTGGAAAGGGATACCGATTTTTGATAGTTACTTTATTCAACTGTCTATAATCTATGCACAGTCGGAATGTGCCATATTTATTCCATACAAAGATCACCGGTGCTCCCCACGGGGACACACTTGGATGGACATAACCTTTTTCTAACAACTCCTGCAATTATGCTTTCAATTCTATAAATTCAGGAGTACTCATCTGATCAGGTTCCTTAGAAATAGGTACCGATCCTGGAGATAGGTCTATTGTAAAATCCAGTTCTCTCTTGGGTGGTAACTCGGGAATTTCTTCGGGAAACACATCTTCAAATTCAGCCAGCACAGGGTGTTTTGTCAAATATGAAATCTTACTTTTATGATTTTCTGCTAAGTGGACAAGATACAATTTACACCGCTTCTGTGCATTTATTTTCAACTGTAGTGCAGAAATTTCCCTTAAATTTACTGTCCTAACTATCCCTTGAATCTTTTCAAACTGCCCAACATCATTCACAAAAGTAGCAGATTTATGATAGCAATCTAGGACAACCCTATGTTTTTCCATCCAATCAATACCGATAAGTAAATCATAAGATCCCAATGGAAAAACATTTAAATATGTACTAGTGTAAGAGTCATTTAACTTTAAAGGGCACTGATTTACTACTTCAAAAAAATTTCTTTTTGCTCCTGTGGCCATTTGAACTAGCCAAGGCTGCGTGTATTTGTTTTTTCTTAGTTTGCAGGACTCACAAATTTTTTGGGTCTATATAACTTTTACATGCTCTAGAATCAATCAAGATAGACACAGGTGTCCCGAAAATCATACCTTTAACCTCAATTATAGAGGCTTGATGTTATTCTTGTCGATTGTTTAATTCCGCATAGATTTTCAGACTCCTTGTTATATCTTGAACTGTAGAAGCCTCTTGAAGATTATGCACTGATTTATTTTTCTCCTTCCAGTGAGGACATTCATACCATCTATGATTTTCTCCACAGCCCCAACATTTCAGTGGTGGTTTAGATGGTGTGTCTTCTAGTTTTATGGTACTTTTCAGTGTTCACCTTCTTACTTGGTGGAACAAAGTTTGATTTTGATTTGTTTCCATCGAACTTGCTGTTGAAAGGTGCATGCATAACTTGGTTTCTGAAATGATTGGGCTTGTGACCTTTCTGCCTACTATCAGATTTTGTTTTCTTCTTTTCATTCCACCTCTTAGATACTTCATCCTTATTCTAACCCTGTTCAAAACACAATCTATCCTTTTTGAAGGCATCTTCCAATGTATTTGGATCGTCAAACTCTATCTGATCTTTGAAACTAAAAGGTAAACAATTCAGGAAACGCTGAATTCTGACTTTTTCGTCTTGAATATAGGGAACATACTTGAGTAATTCCATAAATTTGTTGATTAATTCCTCCATAGTTTGATGTCCTGGTTTTAGGCTATAAAAATATTTTACATTCCTTTCAAAGTACCTTTCGGACAGATATTTATGTTTGAAGAATGTCACAAAAGCTTTCCATCTCACCTTTTTCTCATTGATGGCTTTTGTCAGCTTAAGATCATCCCACCATGTTGAAGCTTTGCCTTGCAGATTGAAAATAGAAATTCTTGCTTTTATGAGACTAGAATAGTCAAACATTCGTAAATACTTGTCCATGTCACTAAGCCATAGCTCAACTTCTTCCCCAATCTTAATTTCCACGTTGAAAGTAGGAGGCTTGATCTTTCTCAGTTTTGAGTTTAGCTAATTTATTTTTCCAGTTTTATTTTTCTTTCTGGGAAAAAATTCTTCGGAATCTTTGCCAAGTGACTCTTCGTTGCTGACATCCATATTATAACTCACAGAATTTCTTGGAGGTGTAGTCTTAAATTTGGAATTTCTTTTCGTCACTGATTTTTCTGCATGTTGTTCTTCTTGTGTTGGAATGCGACTGTTTTCTTTTTCAGTCAGCTTTTGCAGCAGAATTGCATTTATTTCACTTTGTTCTTCAAAGTTTTTTATAATGTCTTCCTTAATGTTGATCAGCTCATCCTTAATACTTTTGATCGTTTCCAGCATTTCACTAGATGTTGTCACTCCTTGTGAAGAGTTCAGATTCCTTTCCTGCCTACTAGCCATTTCTCCTCATTGACTAGATGTTTCCACAGCTAGCCTTCCTTCTTGTTCCGCATAATTCATTTTCAGTTTCCTTACTATTTTCAGCCACACTTCTGTCTATGTGTGGTCAACAGCTGATTGTTATACAATAGAAACAACAATGCATCTTCTCACTAACTAAGAAATAGTATGTTACAAAAATAAAATTCTTATACACAACATTTTAACGTAAACGAGCCTGAAGGTCCTAGTGTAGTAACCGTAGCTCTGATACCAATTTGTCACGTCTCTTCTATGCCAATTTTATTTATTTTTTATTTATCAAAGATTCTAATAACTAAAATCATTTCTCAGAACATGTAATCTAGTTTTCAAAATAGTCTACTTAGGTGTTATTCTAATGGTGTGTGCACTATACTTCAATAATTAATTATATTAATTTTCACACAAGTGTCAACACGTGACAACTCCTATAACCATCCTGGTGTAACCTATACATCAACATGTTTGTATACATAGACAACTCATATTCCAATAAAATGCATAGCCACTATATGCTAAAATAATTGCGACCATATAAAATTATGTGCAACAATAACATTTCAATGCACAAAACTATAATATAACTTGTAAAATTTTATTAATATGAAATATACACTTTCAAGGTTTCATGTGAATACAAATATAATTTAAAATAGTTATATGTTAGTAATGTAATAATATACTATACTCTGGGATTTACCCTTCTAAGGACCTAGGCTTACATAGTATAATCTATGCGCTCTCATTTTCTCCATAAGGGATTCAAGCACATAAAAACACTATTATATGGAAATGTAATGTAATATATATGGATTATGTGCTTATAAGGTTGACATAGAGTCGAACCTACGTCTTAATAGAAACCATAATACACTACCACGAATAAGTCAACTAACTCAATCGTTTGGTAAACGTCATGGTAGTCATAGGTCATAAAATATATATTGTATGTGAGTTGTAATTTTTCACTATTGTTAATATGCGCATCATGTATTAATTGTTGTATGAATGTGCTTGACCTATGATACTTCCACGCAAACTTCATACGCTTGAACCAAATGTTTTAAACCCGTTTGGGTTCCCTCCTGGAAGGTGACTCCACTCTCGGCGACACAGTGTTCACTGTTCAGCAAATTGAAAATTCTCACTCGTGTTCCAGCTAGCCATGCTAGCTATCACACGAGGTTCTCAACTCCGAAAGCCATTGCATTAACCACCTCCTTCTCGTTAATAAATTCGAAGGTAGCTTCAACCGTTGATCAAGATCTGGGTCATCCAATTGGGAAATGCGATCATGCTTGCACCATTGATTTGGGTTTGGTTGTTGGCGCCCATTTCTAGATCATACCACGCAATTTAATAGAATGGTACAACTGGTCTCAGAGGTAACCTCTTCCTCGATCGGTATCAAAGTGTTAAACAAAACCCTTTCTTCGTTCAGGGTTGCTCATTGATGTTCCAACTATTTGGACCATAGAGCACCTCTGCTATGAGCATAAGGTTCACACCCAAACGAGGGAGAAGGTGCTCCCAACTAATTCTGAAGAGGGTGAAAGGTTCAAGTGGAAGTGTGCTAGTGTGTCTGCGTAGAACATGTAAGAGATAGTTGTTTTACACAATGTTACTTTGTTTTTACCTTATTCATTTAGTTGTAAAATAAGGTTGCCGGGATAACTTGTCGTGGTTCCTATGCAAGTGTTGTGTAACCATGAGTTTGGTCCTCGCTTTTGCCCTATCCAAAAGGTAGGCGGTTATAACAACCCATGATTTTACCATCAAGTTTTTACATTGACTTCTTACTGCTCACAACTTAAATCTTGTTTAAAATTTCATAATGCAGATGCGAAGACCACTGAGGGCGTGCTCACTGAGACCACAACTGGATCCAAGAGTTAGAAATGAAGAACAGTCTTTGCTGGCCAAGTAACCTGTCATATCCTTGTTCCTTTGGTGAATGCTACCCCGACGATTAGGGATGAGTTACTTAAAAGCCATTCAGTGTTCTCTCCTATCTACAACATGAAACAGAAAAGGCCCTCGAACTTGCTCTCTTTTGTATATGACTGTGTTTATTTAGTTTGAGGTTTCAATATGGCCTGTAGGTGAATATAATTATTATGTTGAGCGTGTAATGTGAAGAATACTTCTTTGATATGAAAGTGGTGGGTTCGACCACATATTTGTGTCGCCAGTTCTTAAAACTCTGTCTCGATTTAAGTTTCTCCCATGAAGGGATTTCTGTTTTGAAAAGAAAGCAACAACTCTAGACTTTGCTATTTTTTTTTTGTAAATAATGTATGTAAATCTGTAAAAATAGCGTTTAAACCCTAGATGGGCATCATATGCAGAGTTATTTAATTTGTGGTTGATTCTTGTCTCTAGTTTCTATTTTAAGTTAAAGATTAGAGTTATTATAAAATAGATTTGCATTCATTTATCAATTGCAGAATGTTAATAAAGATGTATTACTGCGTAATCGTGAACCTATAGGTAACACAACCCTAGCTTGTGAACGTAAATCATACAGTGTTTAAACTGTGAATGAATCGCGTTAATGCTAGTTTTGTCCATCGTGTAGTGTTTAGTTTCACTAAACACAAAGGTCGAAGCTTCGACCAAAGTGCTTGGGATTCCATGCCTAAGGTTATGGCACAACCACTTATAAAGATAAAAATGAATGACACAATAATATCGCAATGTTTTGGATCCAAAATTTAAAGGTATAAACTCGATCCTGGGAGTCGACCTCCCATGCCGAAGATACAGGCATCAATAAATAAAGGATAAAAATGAACTATGAGTTGTTCATCCCATTGATAACCGTATACAATTTTGGATAGAAACTAAATCGATTTTCCATACTGAAATAGATGGCATTTAAATGTGGATCTGATCGAAAACAAATTCGAATCCCATGCTGGAATTAAATGGCATGCATAAACAACGTATATAGAAACAAAATGTAAATCTGTCGATTAATGGAAATTCCATTCAACTGTAGATATAAATTATTTTTAATCACAGTGTTTGTTTATCTATAAAAAGATAGGAAATGTTCTATTTATAGTGATCCCTTTTTTTTATCTACAAAATAGAATAATAGTTTTATATAAAACAAAGGAATGACATGTAAACCTAATGGTTTACATGTCTTCCATAAACATGTGAAAGCATTCTCTGTCTCTAGTGGGGTTTGTTGAATACAACTTAATCTATTCAAGCACATTCGAAGTATCTATATAATATAACATAAACAATGCCCAATTTATAAATTCTATCTCAAGATTATATATCATTGTTTACTTTATAACTCTCTCTACCTACTGCACCAAGAATGGGTTCAGTCTTCCATAAGACATAAACTGCAAATGTTGAAGTTATCTCAATTAGATCACAATTCTATGCAATATTACAGAGGTATAAAAATATAGATAAGATCCATACTCAGAATAATATATATATTTCTGTTCAGATTTGGTGCAACAAACCTTTCAAAAGAAATCATAACTATACATATATAAACCCTAACAGCTGTTTCATAAAAATGATCATGTACACAACATAAAACTTATCTGTATTCTGATAACCAATGGAACCTAGCAACAAACCTCCCAACCTTTGACCAACAAGTTCTCCTTGCTTCTAGGTCACCCCCGAGCTGAGTTCACAGTCCCCCTAGTTCAAAGTTTATATTTTAGCTTCCCTTAACTTGTCCCCCAAGTTATTTATAAAAGTTCTGCTGCAGCAGACAACCCAACATCCAACTCAGTGCTCCTGAACTCCAGGATGCTCCAGGGGATTTTAATTCTCTACCATTTACGAGAATCAACTAGTCATAGCATATTCAGAGTAATTGCAGGGCTCCTGCAAGCTTGGGGTAGTTCTCCTACCTGAACACAACCAATGTTCCAAGCTATACCCAACTGCTATGGTTCTGGTTTAGTTTTGTGCTCCAAAAATTCCCCCATTTCCTTGTCTTCATTTAGCTTTGGTTATTTCTATTCCCAACTCCCATTTCTTTCTTGTGTGATAATGATTATGATAATTTGTGAATGAGTTCCTCTTTTCTCTTTTTATTCTCTTTGGATTGAATTCTCTTATTTTCTTATTTCTTTAATATCATTATTCTCCCTAAACGTTTCTTTAGGGTTCACAATTGTCTCCAATAATAATTTCTCATTATTATTTTAATTGGATTTTACCCTCCAAACCGTAGGGGACTGTGACTGCCATCTCATTAATGTGCTGGTCCACATGGTCATCATAAATTAATTTCTCAAATTTCTAATGTCACCTAAGTAAAATGAAATAATACTTAGCAAAATATATAAGGGGTTAAAAGTCAAAATTTTGGGGTATTACGCACATAATAATACTACAAGGGTCAAAGTCCCACCAAGTTGAAAAACAAGTATGCGTAGATTCCACAAAGCATTAATACGTTAGGTGCATAGTACCCATAAGAGATGGTACAACAAGGGTCAAAGACTCACCAAGTCGAAGAGTAAGGATGCACACATACCTCAAAGAAATGGTACATACACAGCGCAAGAGTACACCACTAAGGTATAAGTCCCACTATGTCAAGGACCATGAGTGCGTAAGACCCACAAAGGATGAAACATCAGCAATGCAGAATAGGACATGTCGCAAAAGCACAATCCGTGAAGTATGGAAGAAGGGATGCCACTACCAACTTGTGGACATACAATCCATGCAGGACATGTATAAATAGAGATGCAAGTTGGAGATTTGAAGTGAGATTGATGGAGAGATTGTAGAGCTTCAAGTGGAAGATACATATTTATATTCAGGGCATCAAGGGATCGAGGATAGAACAACATTATCTAGTAAGGATCCAAGTGCACACATGCAGCAGGATGAAATACTGATGGTGTGTAGAATGATGTTGTAGATCTATGACAGATGCACAAATATTGAAAGGTAGAAACACAAAAGTATGTGCAAGTGCGTGAGGTCCGATTGACAGTCATAGATGTTGTATGTCAGAAGCACAGATACAGAACCAAAGTATATGTTAGGAACCTATGTCAACCCTTCTCTTTACTATGTTAGTATATTGTTGTTGGACGCATATGCTTTGTAAGTCGTCCCGTAGTATTTGTTGATCCGTAGTTTATATTAGCCCATAGTATTGACCCATAGTATTGGACGCATATGCTTTGTAAGTCGTCCCGTAGTATTATATGTCCCATGGTTTTGAATCATAGTATTGGGCATAGACTTAGTATATAAGTGTGTGTTGAGTTCATTGAAGGCACCGTGAAGTTAATTGTATTGAGCTTGCTCAAAGGAGGTTGCCCCCTCGAAGTGGCCCGTGATCAATATAAAAGTGATTATGTTCTATTATTTCTGATATCTCGTGTATTTGCATTAATTAATTATTGTAGGTGCATCACATCTGGTATCAGAGCACTTTCCTTGGCACAGTGGGAATTTTTCTTTTTCTTTTTTTGGGCTGCAACTTTTAGATCAATTTTTGAAACTTTCTGCACAAAATCAGAAGAAACTGATTGCATATCTGAATTCCTCTTTCAAAAATACACAGTTTCAAAAAAAAAATCATCTCATTTGGAGTTCTAAATGTGGCGATATCGCGGATTTAAAATCAGCAATTTTTCAGAATTTCGGTGACGGCCGCGGAAATTGCGGCGAGAAAATCTTTTGATTGAGTGCCCAGATTTCTATTCCGCTTTCATGGGTAGAAGCAGAGTGGTTGTTTCAGTTCTGGAAACATGCTATAAGAGCGATTCTGAGCAATATAGATCCGGTTTTTGAACATTGGGTGGAATTTCTGCCCAAATTTTTTTCTGTTGCAGGTTCGGATCTGGGAATAATCCCTATCCGCTTAACTATGGGAAGTACTTGGGCATAATCCCTAAAACTCATTGTGAGGAGTACCACAGGAACCCCGAAGTAGCTGGCCATTGAGAGGACCTGCCAAGCGAAAAGGGCAACGACCCCTACCTGATTGACTAGTTCCCACCCGTGAGGTTAACCAAGAGCTGTCGTTTGTGGCAAAGCGGTTATCAGTTTTACCTGAGCCGTGGAGTGAGGGGTACTGCCCCAATACGCAAGCCGTCAGACAGCATTGGTGGCCGAGTGAAAACCCTGAACTGTTAGGAAGCCGCACATACCTGGGGTCCATATCTACTTTCAGCTGAACTATTGTCAATCACTGTTGCGTCGTTTCAGATCCATTTTGCCTGCCGTTCCAGATCCAGCCATTCGATGTTGTTCCAGATTCCTTCCGAGCCGTAGCCGCTCCAGTCTGTAAAAAAAAAAAAAAAAAAAAAAACCTGGTTATGGTTGTCACCCATGCAGGAGCAAACACCATGGAGGAAGCACTTGCAGCCATCCAAACCAAACTCCAAGATCTGGATGAAAAAATTTTCAGCCTCCATCTTCAGCATTCAACCATGAACAATAAACGACAGCCAGAATTTTTTGCAGCCACTGGGTTCTCTTCTTCCAACAATTTTCATGGGCCGAAGCTTGATTTTCCTCGCTTCAATGGTACTGATCCGACTGGATGGATATACCGAGCAGAACAATATTTTAGTCTGCATAATACTTTTGATGTCCAGAAAGTTCCACTTGCATCCTTTCATTTGGAACAAGAATCCCTTCAATGGTACCGTTGGTACACCAAAGCTCATCCCGAGCCAAACTGGACAGATTTTTGCCAACTCATTTTTCCACGATTTGGCCCTAGTGCTTTCGATGATTTCACAGGAGCACTCACTAAACTTCACCAAATTGGCACAGTGAGAGAGTATCAGACAGAATTTGAGAAACTCGCCAACCACACAGAAGGATTGTCTGATGAATTCTACAGGAGTTGTTTTATAAGTGGTATCAAGGATGAAATTCGCTCAGAGGTCAAAATGTTTTGTCCCAACACAATGATGGAAGTCCTAGGGTTGGATAAGCTGGCTGAGGACAAGATTGCAGCTCAACAATGCTCCAAACCCACCCTTGTTCCCTTCAGAAATATGGGTTCCCAACGACCTTCCATCACTCCTTCTCCTCAACCAACTCCTATCAAGCATTTGTCTGAGATAGAAATGCAGGCACGTCGAGAAAAAGGGCTTTGCTATAATTGTGATGAGAAATTCACTCGGGGACATAGATGTGTTCAACAAAAGCTCTATCTCTTGGATGTGGATTCTCCGCCTGCCTTAGAACTTGGTGAAGAAGCTACGGATACAGTGGATGATCAGATCGACATTCAACAACCGCTTGTTGACACCCCATTTCAGGACGACCCACCTGAGATCTCTCTCCATGCTGTAACCGGCGTCACCACCCCACAAACAATGCGGGTCAGGGGATACTTCAAGAAGCTCCCTCTTACCATACCCATTGATTCTGGTAGCACTCATAACTTCATTGACCCTCGGATTGCCAAACAGGCTGATTGTTTTGTCCATCCTTACTCCAACTTTGAAGTCATGGTTGCCAATGGGGGCACCTTACCTTGCAAGGGGAAGTGTCACAATGTGCGTATCTCTATGGAAGATTATAACCTACGCTCTGACATGTTTGCCTTGCCCTTAGGCGGATGTGATGTGGTTTTGGGCGTTCAATGGTTACGCACACTTGGCCCAATCTTATGGGATTTTGCTGAACTTTGGATGCAGTTTAAAGTCAATGGGGCACAACACAAATTTATGGGCTTACAACCAGGGTCTCTCTGCATCATCAGTTCACATCGCCTGGAAAAAATCCTTAAGAAGAATTCACAAGGTGTCATCACTCAGCTCAATTCCATTCAGATGCACCCATCAACAGTCTCCACTACTTCCTTGGATAGATATGCAAGTATCCTTGCTGAACGAATGCGCTTGCAGCCTTCAAGAGACCTTTCCCGTAAGAATGTAGCCACATCTACCTCTCAGCAGGAAATGATGGCTATTTTGCATGCAGTACAGAAGTGGCAGCCACACCTATTAGGGAATTATTTCTGCATCAAGACTGATCTCCCGAGTCTGGAAATTTTTTTGGAACAATGGGTCTCCTCCCCAACACACCTGCAATGGGTTGTCCAACTCATGGGTTTTCCCTATGTGATCACTTACAAGAAGGGATTGGAAGATGCTCCTTCTCGCACAATTGATGACCTAGTTTCTCTTACAGCTCTTTCTCTGCTTGTTCCAAATTGGTTGCAATATGTTCAACAGGGCTATCTCTTCTATGAACTCCATGCTTCTTCATCAACAGGTCACTCTGGGTTCTGCAAAATGTATGACCGGGAACAATGTAACTTCTTTTGGTCGGGACTAAAAATGACAATTCAACAGATGATACTTTCCAAGTCAACAAGGGGGAAACAACACTCCTTTCAGGATTGCTCAAACCCTTGCCCATCCGTACACAGCTTTGGCCAACTATTTCTATGGATTTCCTAGCAGTGCTCTGGTGGTACAATACCAGATCTCAAAGGACACCATATGAAGCAGTCTATGGAAAAACACCGCCTGTTCTTCTTCCATACACCCTTAGCAGCTCTCCAGTTCAGGAAATTGACTCGGTTCTTCGAAACCGCGATCAGATTCTTCTCATTCTGCAGGACAATCTTCACATGGCCAGAATTCGCCTGAAACAACACGCCGATCAGCACCGTTCTGAGCGCATTTTCCATGCAGCTGACAGGGTTCTTCTTCATCTACAGCCTTCCAAGCAATCCTCCTTGCCACTCCAAAGGCGTCAGTGGCCCGAAATGCAAACCGAGGATGCTACCGGGGAACCACTCCTTCAGATTCTGCAGCAATTTCTCCAACCAAAGCTTTGAGGACAAAGCTTTTTCTAAGGGAGAGGGGATGTTAGGAACCTATGTCAACCCTTCTCTTTACTATGTTAGTATATTGTTGTTGGACGCATATGCTTTGTAAGTCGTCCCATAGTATTATATGTCCCATGGTTTTGACTCATAGTATTGGGCATAGACTTAGTATATAAGTGTGTGTTGAGTTCATTGAAGGCACCGTGAAGTTAATTGTATTGAGCTTGCTCAAAGGAGGTTGCCCCCTCGAAGTGGCCCGTGATCAATATAAAAGTGATTCTGTTCTATTATTTCTGATATCTCGTGTATTTGCATTAATTAATTATTGCAGGTGCATCACAGTATATCAGATGATGCGTAGATGTTTGGATTATGCAAAAACGTTGAAGTCAAGTTTGTGAAGTTGAGAATTCCATTTGATGTGCAATGACAGAGCAGTAGCAGAATCCAATATGCATGTCATGAAGTTAATGATTTGAGGAAAGTGCGTTAAACCGAAAGGACAAATCATATGATGCACAACATGTTGCAGATTTTCTAAAATACTATGGCACTTAAACAGAAAAGACACATCCAAGTAAGTGCATAGTTCCACCTGATACCGATGCATAATCTCATAATAGAAAACTATCAATTGAAAGCACAATATTAGTTGGTGAGTGCAGTTGTGCAGTAGCAGAAAGATAGAGTGAACCCTGGCGCAGAATGTGGAATCAAAAGCACACCGTACGTAAAGCAAGACATTAGCACAAGTGAATAATTGAGTGGAATGAGAAGTCAAGTGATGTATGCAATACAACGACAGTGAATCATTTGCATATGAAGGTAGCGCACAATAGAACTAATATCAGAATATCAAAAGTGTGCATGAGTTGGAAGTTCAGTAAGACAGAATCTAATATTGGATATTTGGGCAGTAGGATGGGGCAAGGAGTAGGAGTTTGTAGCCTCCTTCCAGTCGGTGTTGGAGATCACAAGCATTTGGTGCTTCTTTCAGGTCGGTTCCTGTAAAACCAAGGGGTTGGTTCCTCCTTCCAGTTGGTACTGGTAAACATAGGAAGTCGATGCTTCCTTGAATGTATTATTTTCATTACAAAAGAGCATTCCGTGGTTTTCCCCCATTTTGGTTTGCACATTAAAATCCTATGTGTTATGTGTTCTTTGTCTTGGTGCATATATGGATGAATTATTTTGGATGCATAAATAATATAAAAGCTTAAGTTAAGGAAAATATGTTAAAGAATCTAAAAATTGTTGATATTTGCGCTAATACTGATTCACCCCCTCTCAATATTAAATTGATTCCAACAGAAAAATTGTGGAAGGTGACCCTAACATTGGCATGAGGAGAACATTTTCATAGATAAATAAGTCTTCTCCAAAGGAAGGCATGGAAGGTGAAAATACTTATGAAGATGATAAAGCATTCCTCGAAACAATCTTGAATATGAAATCGATGGTGGAAGAGATGTACAAGGAGTACAAGGAAAATATTGAAGGAGGTGGTGATTCTACATCAGGTAAAGGAGTAGAAGGTGGTGGTGACCCTTTTGAACTTCCTCCATTTTATTCAAATTCTCCTTCTACTTCCAATCAAAAACCATTATTAAAGCTTGATGTGAAATATGAGTTGCGCAGATATAATGGTGAACTACATGTAGAAAAACTAGATGATTGGATCAAACAGATAGAGGTTTACTGGAGGATACAAGGATTCGCAGATGATCCATCAAGGATTATGTTGGCCACTCTTTGTTTCATTGGTACTTCTCTCATTTGGTGGGAAAGTAAAACTCAACAGGATCTCACTCAGCATGGTAATATCATTTCAAGTTGGGTTGAATTTGTGAAAATCTTAAAGAAGTACTTTTGTCCTCTTGGTCATATGAAAAAGTTAACCATAGATTGGAAAAATTTTACACAACATAAAGGAAAATATGTACAAGAATCCAAGCATAGTGTTTCCACATGGACCAATTACATGATTGACATGTGGTCCAATAAAAATCCGAGAAGTTGCAAGGTTGAGCTCCATTTCCATGGCATGTGCCACAAAGGTGGAAGGTTTGAATTATTTAAAGCTTTTAAATATTTTAAATGGAAATGAATTAAAACCATAATTATATTCCAAATTAAGTGGAAATGTACCCTCCATATGATGACATGGAAACCATAAAACTTTGGAGGTAGTTAAATTCTTATCCAATGTTAAAGGGAACTAATTCCATGGTATTCAACACTCTACTATACGTGCCACACATTTTGGTGTTAAAACATTTATTGCATTGGATATTATATTATGCCAAATGTTAAACCAATTCATACAACTTTGGGAGGTGATTAATTCATTTCCCCTAATATAGTCAAATTTTTGGGTGGTGATCAGATTTATGCCACGGATTTGGTTTGAGACAAATAAACCACATGATTATAAATTGTCACATATGATATATGTTTACCATATCATATGGCATGGTTTACAACAAAGCCATGAATATATATATTGTTTCCAATGGAGCGTAATAATAGTTGGGACGTTAAAATTAATTCCATGTATGGTATTTGGTTTTAAAATAACTTTGGATATTTTTAATACATTGAACCTACAACTCTCCTAAATAATCTTCCATGCTCCACCATTGTAAATCAAGTTCAGAGACAAGTTTCGATGCCAAGGCCTCATGCCTCTTTTCTTTTGTTAGTGGATATTTGTTCCATGTATGGTTAAAAACACCTTTGTAAGAAAGTTTGAAGTGGTGGCTTAGTGCATAGGAGTCCCACTTTGCTTATTTTATTTAAGTGGGTTTTTCATTTATGCATTATGAGGAGAGTTTTGGTATTGAATCTTTATGGATTTTTTTTGGAGGCGTAGTCCACATCAGACGAACTCCATTATCAATTTCGGTTTGTCATATTTTTTGTTTTTTTCTATTATTTCATTGTTGTAATTGTTGCATTGAATTCATGTATACTTTTAAATCATGATATAAGCATTATTTTATGAATTTGTGACATTATTATTATGTAACTATAATGAAATGGAAAACATGACGACACATTACTCACTCTCATTAAAATAAACATTGTCACTCGATCAAATATTGTAAGTATAGATCATAATGCATGATTATAATGGCAAGGAATAATGATTTTTATTGACAGTTGCACAAGAAGGAATTTGTTCTTTTTGCACCAACAATAAGAATTGGCTATAAATAAAAAATCAAGAGTTTGAAAAATAAGTTGATGAAATGCGTGGCATAGCTTTTTGGCCAAGTATTCAACCAAAATATGGTTGATTCTATGGTAGGGAAGCATTTGGAATCAGTGCAGGACAACTACAACACTAATCTTACACTATACCCCAATTATAAGCATTATGCACTAATTCCCATAAATCAGTGGGTTGCATTAGTGGATGATGTTAAGGAGAAGAAAATGAAAAAAGAGGGAAATCTTTCCAAAAGGTCTCTAGAAAAAAAGGTAGATATAATATAATATACATCTAATGTATAACTATAAATTTGACCTGATTGACTAAAACACATTAACATGCACTTCAAATATTTCATAGGATGAAAGACACTTCGAAGGACACCAAGGCTATATTGGAAAAGGTTGGGTAGCACAAGATTCTCCCAATAGGCTATGTTAAAATAAAAGGGAGATGTATAAGTACTTATAACGTTTAAAATATTTTGTTATTGATTTGTTCAATTATAATTTAAAATATTTCGTTATTGAATTGTGTTATGTTATGCAAGTATTCGTCCAACTATGGTTTTATTCCCATTGACAAGGATCTAAAAGTTACATTGACACGAGGTTATAAAGCCTTTGTTGAAATGTAGAAAGGAAAGTCCAACATAATACTTCTACACTCAACGAGAAGGTAAATAAGTTAAAGATATTTTGAATGGTTAATTATAAACTTGTTTATGATTTAAGGATTATAAGATAACTATAAGTGTTATTGCAGGCACATGACGATTCTTTTATGAATCAAACACCAATTTTCAGGGTTGTTGGTGGTGATCAACTAGTGGTTGACCCTACCACCATGTCTATTATACCTTGTATCATTAACAATGTGACTTAAAATTATATATTTAATTTCATATAATATAAACAAGGTGAATTATAAATGGTTTACTTTGATTGTAGATGTGGGTCCTACTGATCAACTTCATGCATGGAGGCCTAATAAGAAATATCTAGATTGTGAAACTAACAAAATTACCCAACCATCCACTTGGGATGTTGCACAACATGCTAATAGATGTTGATGTATATGTAACTTCGGAATGTATTTCACATATATGTATATTGTATTCCTATAGAGATGGTATTATTCCTCTATAAGGAAGTGTCGTCATTTATATTGTAAGTGTCGTAACTTATACTTGATGGGTTATTAGACCACCTTATTTGGGGTCGGCCCTGTATAAGTCATGTGGGTCAAAGGGTTATTAGACCACCCTATTGGGGGTCGGCCATGTGGGTCAAAGGGTTATTAGACCACCCTATTGGGGGTCGGCCCACTCAGCATTATGTTATGTGGTAAAGTTCGAGCCTACATGAGTTAGGTAAAAAGGCAAGTCAAGTCAAGTATAAATAGAGTGCGGGAGGCACTCTATTTGTTCACTCACTTCTTACACATGCTCTCTAGGAGGAGAGGCGCACTTATGGAGGAGGAGGATTGCTGCTAGGTTATGGCTATCTCTCTTGGTTGGTTGTATCATTGCTCTATCTATCTCTGAGGAAGTTATTGGGGTTTTTCACCTTTATGGTTTTCCCCAAGTAAATCTTTGTGTCTCTTGTGTGCTTGCATTATTGTCTCCATGATTGATATGCTGTAGATATGCTGTACATGTTGTTCTCTCAGTTAAGATCCTAGATCATATTGAAGTAAATTCAGAAAATTTAACATGGTATCAGAGCTAGCCTGAAAGAAGGCATGATATGGCATGTATGACACTTGTTGCACTTATGATGCTAGGGCTTGATATAGCAAAAACCAGTCATCGTAGCACTTTCGCTATAAATCCATTTTGGCGAATTTTTCGGATCAGAAATTGTTACAGGACGAAGATAAGATCTCCAGGTATCTTGTGTCCAAAGGACAACCTCTAATTCGTTGTACTTTGTGATTTATGATCTGTACAATATAGGGTTTCTGCCTCTTCCAGATCTGAGTCAAAATCAGGTGACCTTGGGAAAAAGGTCATATCTTGGGCTAGGAAGCTCCAAATAAAATTTCGTAAAAAGTGACAGGTAGTACACAGTCTATACTATCTCAGAAAACTTTTTCAGAGGCCGAAGTTGAACCAGTGACACGTGGCACGCCGTACAAGTTCGCTCTCCTGTATTATCCCATAAACAGGTCACGTTGCGACATTTAGCATAACTCTCTCTCAGAGAGTCCAATTGAGGTCAGACCTGTCATGATGGAAAGGTGACAGGCCGATCTATCTCAGAAAACTTTTTCAGAGGCCGAAGTTTAAAAAGTGACACGTGGCACGCCGTACAAGTTCGCTCTCCTGTTTTATCCCAAAACAGGTCACGTTGCGACATTTGGCATAACTCTCTCTCAGAGAATCCAATTGGGGTCAGACCTGTCAGGATGGAAAGATAACAGGTCAGGATATCTCAGGAAACTTTTTCAGACCCTGTGGATCAAAAATTTCAGAGTTACACCAGAAACAATCAGGTACATATTTCTGTCAAAACAGAATTATTTTTTGGTACCTTCATTCATGGCTTCCAGAATTTAGGGCTTAGGAGAAAGTTGGAATTTTTGTAATCGGAGATCACGGATGGATGCTACTCATCAAAATAGAAATTTAGAGACCAAGATCAGAATTTTTGGTTGGGCAGAAGGCCGGGCTTGATTAGACCCTAGTTCGGGTCTTTGATCAGAAAAGTGGAAAATTAGGGCTTCTGTAAAAATGGGAATTTTTGAAATCTGTGACCACGGCTGGAAGCTCCTCAGAAAAATAGAAGCTTAGAGCTTTGGATCAAACATTTTGATGGGGAAAAAGAGTGGGCTTCATCAAACCCCAGTTCAGGGTCATGTACAGTGATTCCGGAAGTTTCAAAGGCAAAATTGAGGAGTGAAACTTTGCAGTTTTCAAATTCTGAATATACCAGTTTGATCAGCTCATCAAGGTGCATATTCCTATCCTTTCGGAAGTTTGAAATTCAAAGTTTGAATTTTTGGGGTTTCTCTGACAAACCCATATCTAGCTCCAGGTCCAGTTCTTGCAAATCAAGTGGATTGGGTTAATCCTAGAAGAAGATGGATTGATCATCTGCATGAGTGAAGAAGTTCCTGTTTCAGAGGGAGATGAGGCTAAGGCCTTACATAAGAAGATTACAAGCGACCTTAACAGGTATGACTCATCGAGGTATGTTTCGATATTTGTTCATGATTAATTTTATGGTATGTTTGTCTTCATGTTATTATGGTTAGTACAATTTTGATTTTAGATTTGTCGTATCACCTTAACAAAATTATGAATGCATGATAGAAGATATTCATTGGTTAGGGTGTTGACACTTATGATTGTACTAATGCATTATGGTGTTGTATGAGATTTATGTTGTCTACTAACATGAAAGGTACACCAAGAAAGACAAATCATGTTCTGGTCCAAGAACATATGATCATGATAACATGAGGACAAAGATTCATCCATTATCATGGATCTCATAGAAGATCCATTTACGAGGTATGTATAACTTGGTTTTATAATGGCTAACCTATGAGATATACAGGTTACTAGCACAAGTCATTGAAGAAGAACAAGAAGACATCATGTGAGTATGTTAAGACATAACTAGCTAGCATGCTAATCCAGGTATGTTTTTCCTATATCAAGTTACAATCTCATCTTGTGATAAGATCCTTTATATAAGTATACTTGGCATGATTGATTATGGTTATTCATTGAAGTTAGTAATCATGGGTTTAGACATATTATGCTTTTTACTTTGTTTAATGATATGACTAACCAGAAAAGTCCTATGGTCAAATAGGAATATAAGTAAAATAATATGTCTCTTATATTGATTGATTTGATTAACCAGAAGAATCATGAAACCATAGGTTTGAATAGTCATGGTTTTATGCATATTATATCTCTTATCTTGATTGATGATATGACTAACCCGAAGAGTCATAGCTTTGAGTAATTATAGGTTTAGACACGTTATGTTTCTTATGCTTTAACTAACCATAAGAATCCTACATAAACCTTGAATGCTAATGCTTATTATTTCTGTTTGAAATGATCATGACTATACATGCTTGAGATTATTGTGCTTTAATAGTATATGTATGATTTAATCATGATACTAATAAGCATGCATAGGGACCAAGGATGAATATGAGTTCAAGAACAGGTAATCCAGGAAGCAAAGATCAAGAGGGAGTACACTCCAGTGGTTTATTCAAGGATGCAAATATTCAGAGGGAGTTGACCATCTCTCTACATTCCACATCAAAAGATGTAGAAGAAGCTACTTCAGATTAGGACTCCAGTAGCTCCTGCAAGGAAGCGAAGACTCAGAGGGAGTCCACCCAACGAACAAACAAAGATAAGTATTTGAATTGTCATTTCTTAAATAATACTGTTCAATAATGTATATACTGATGTTCCTAGAATTAGGTTGTGTATTATGCATATTAGAATAATTGCATTAATGAATAGTATACCCCTAATATGCATGGGTAAGTGGCCTATGGCACTGTACAACATTCCATTGCTACTTATCTAGTATGAAACCTCTTTGCTGACATGTTGGGAGTTGTGCACACTCTTAACAATGTTCTGGTAGAGATTGGAAGGCATCTAGAAAGTTACAGAATATGGATAAATGTTGTATTGAAGCATTGGCTAAGATAAGTGCATGACTGTATGGCATATTTCTTTATGTGTAAGAATTTGTTCTGAAAACTATGAGATGTTTTCTAATCATGCAATTTAACTTGTTGTGTAGGAAAGATCGTATGCCATCTCCTACAAAAGAAGAATTACAACATTTGTTCTAGCAACAAAGATATCTATTGAAGATATTGAAGATATTGAAGTTCCCAGGATCTGGGATGAAGAAATGGAATGCCATGATCCGTCGATCATGAAGAATGATGTTTGGGATGTAATCCCAAGACATGAAGGGAAGTTTGCTATGACTTCCAAATGGAACTATCAGATCAAGCATGTTGCAGATGGCAGCATTGAGAAATATAAAAGTGATGAAATAGAAGATACACCAGATGGATTCAAGACAGCTTCCTTGAATGGTGTAGTTGAAGAAGAAGTGTATGTAGAGCAACCACTTGGTTCTGAGACACATGATAGGAAATCATATATGTGCAGAACTTGGTATGGTGAATATAGATTGATTGTCGACACGCAGCGGAAGCTTACTACCGAGTTTGAGATGAAGAACTTGGGGATGATGCACTATTTGTTTTTGGCATGGAGGTGTGGCAGAGTGATGGAATCTTCCTTGGACAAGGGAAGTATGCAGTAGAGATCCTGAAGAGGTTCGGGATGATGGACTGCAAGGCTATGACCACACCTATGACATCGAATCTGAAGCGTCTATGTGATGCTTCATCTGAGCCAGTTGATGTTTCTATGTATCGTCAGATTATTGGGTCCTTGATGTACCTGACGAACACGAGACCAGATATTTGCTTTGCTGTGAACACATTGAGCCAGTTCCTGACGGATCCGAGGAGTGTTCACCTGGTTGCTGTAAAGCATGTTCTGAGGTACCTGAAGGGTACAGTGGATTATGGGCTCAAATATAAGGCGAATCAAAAGTTTAACCTGCAGGGTTATGTTGATTCAGATTGGGCTGGCAGTGCTGCAGATAGGAAGAGCACATCTGGGTGTTGCTTCAGTATGGGATCAGGTGTGATCTCTTGGTTTAGCAGGAAGCAGTCCTGCATAGCACTGAGTACAGCTGAGGCAAAGTATGTTGCAGCCTGTTCAGCTAGTTGTGAGGCAGTATGGCTACGGAAGCTACTGTCTGAGTTATTTGATCTCCCGTTGGAGGCTACTGGTATCTTCTGTGATAACCAGAGTTGTGTGAAGCTGTCCGAGAACCCAGTGTTTCATGATAGGTTGAAACACATAGAGATCAAATATCACTATATCAGGGATATGGTGCAGAGAGGAGCTGTGAAGCTCCTGTATGTTGCGACGGACGAGCAGATTGCAGATGTGCTGACGAAGCCACTAGCCAGGGTGAAGTTCGAGTACTTCAGAGAGAGGCTTGGCGTTCTTCAGATCGAGGACACTTCGAGGAAGAAGTGATGGACACATTTGCTGAAGCCATTCCAAGCATGTTGGAAGGAGGATCCTTCACATGGCTGTGGATGTAAGCACTGGATGATGAACATCAGGATGATGTTCTGGTTTCTGCTTGGATATGATCAGTTGGATCATTTTGTATGTATGTACGCATCATGTTGGATGCTGGATATGATCAGTTGGATCATTTTTGTATGTACACATCATGTTGATGCTGGATATGATCAGTTGGATCATGTGTACGTATTTTGTATATGCATCATGTTGGATGCTTGGACCATGTATCTGTATTTGTATCAGGTGGATACATTGATGATCAGGAGGATCATGTATGATGATATGTATCAGGTAGATACTTGGTATGCATCAGGTAGATGCATTGATGATCAGGAGGATCATGTATGATGATATGTATCATGTATTTGTATCAGGTGGATACATTGTATGATCAGGAGGATCATGTATGATGATATGTATCAGGTAGATACTTGGTATGCATCAGGTAGATGCATTGATGATCAGGATGATCATAGATGACGAGCTTCAGGATGTTGCTCCAGATGACATGCAGCAGGATGTTGCAGTGATGATCAGGATGATCATAGATGACGAGCTTCAGGATGTTGCTCCAGATGACATGCAGCAGGATGTTGTAGTGATGATCAGGATGATCATAGATGATGAGCTTCAGGATGTTGCTCCAGATGACATGCAGCAGGACGTTGCAGTGATGATGATCAGGATGATCATGGATACATCAGGATGATGTATGGTGAGTATCAGGTTGATACTCTGTGGCCGTGGATCAGGTTGTGCAGATGAGCATGTAATTCGGTGCCCTGGGAGATTTGCAGATGGTCTTTCAAGGTTTTGCCTATGGCATGTAATTCGGTGCCCTGGGACATCTGGCAAATGCTCTTTCGAGGTTTTGCTCTGGGAGGACATGTAATTCGGTGCCCTGGGAGATCTGCAGATAGTCTTTCAAGGTTTTGCCTATGGCATGTAATTCGATTCCCTGGGATATCTGGCAGATGCTCTTTCGAGGTTTTGTCCTATGGCATGTAATTCGGTGACCTGGGAGATCTGCATATAGTCTTTCGAGGTTTTGCCTATGGCATGTAATTCGGTTCCCTGGGATATCTGGCAGATGCTCTTGCGAGGTTTTGCCATGACCACATGTAATTCGATGCCATGGGAGATCTGCAGATAGTCTTTCGAGGTTTTTCCTATGGCATGTAATTCGGTTCCCTGGGATATCTGGCAGATGCTCTTGCGAGGTTTTTTGGTGAGGTCACATGTAATTCGGTGCCCTGGGAGATCCTATAGGTAGAGCTGTGTGCTCGTAACAGCCTGGGATGCTCTTTCGAGGTTTTGTGACGCACGTAATAAGTCCTGAGGATTCCACAGTATGGCCAGTGATGACGAAGACCTGCAGGTGGTGGGCCTACATCCAGTATGAAAAAGGACTGGCTCTGTAGAACTTCCTATGACGAGTAGATTCAGAGATTGATTGAGATAGCAGCAGCAGTGACGATGATGATGACTCGATGACGATTATCCAGTGACGATGATCCAGAGAAGATGACTTGTGCTAGAAGAACTGTGCTGAGAAATACCTTCCTAGTTAAGAGGGAGTGTTGATGTATATGTAACTTCGGAATGTATTTCACATATATGTATATTGTATTCCTATAGAGATGGTATTATTCCTCTATAAGGAAGTGTCGTCATTTATATTGTAAGTGTCGTAACTTATACTTGATGGGTTATTAGACCACCTTATTTGGGGTCGGCCCGGTATAAGTCATGTGGGTCAAAGGGTTATTAGACCACCCTATTGGGGGTCGGCCATGTGGGTCAAAGGGTTATTAGACCACCCTATTGGGGGTCGGCCCACTCAGCATTATGTTATGTGGTAAAGTTCGAGCCTACATGAGTTAGGTAAAAAGGCAAGTCAAGTCAAGTATAAATAGAGTGCGGGAGGCACTCTATTTGTTCACTCACTTCTTACACATTCTCTCTAGGAGGAGAGGCGCACTTATGGAGGAGGAGGATTGCTGCTAGGTTATGGCTATCTCTCTTGGTTGGTTGTATCATTGCTCTATCTATCTCTGAGGAAGTTATTGGGGTTTTTCACCTTTATGGTTTTCCCCAAGTAAATCTTTGTGTCTCTTGTGTGCTTGCATTATTGTCTCCATGATTGATATGCTGTAGATATGCTGTACATGTTGTTCTCTCAGTTAAGATCCTAGATCATATTGAAGTAAATTCAGAAAATTTAACAATAGAGGTATAAAATTCCTTGTCTCCATATTCATTTGTCGACGTCTTCCCCATGACATTGCTGCCACCTATCCATGGAGGGAAGTACACAGATCACCTTCTCAACTAGTGCAAAATGTAGGCTCTTTTATCCTACAACCAACTTATTAGAGAAATAAATCCTATATTACACAACCAACGACTACAAATACACAAAATTACCATCAAATAAAAACATTTGTATTCATTACATGATCACAATTAAACACCATCATAGCTAATACAATATCCAAATTTTCTTTATTCACATGAAACCAACTAAATATAGGTTCCTCCCTTGCCCATTATGGGAAAGGGAGCTAAACTAACTCTCTCCCTTGACTCTACAATACACCCACAAATCCTTAAATATTAGAGGGGTTTTTACAAGATAAAATACAATAACATATCTGCTCAATGAACCCCCTAGAACTCTATTTATACAATGACTTATGGAGGTGGTTAATAAATTCTCCACTTTCCATTTACAACAAAAAATAAATTATTTTTATTTAAATCCAGTATCTTTCCAACCATAACCAAACTAACTAATAAATTACCATAATCATGAGAAAAACAATAATAGTTGCATTCACATGCAATTAAGAGCCAACAAAATGTATTCCAATATTTAGGTATAATGAATTCATAAGATATATTGAGTGGTTTTAGTTGAGTTGAGGCTTAGGGATGTTGAATGTTGACCTAAAATGGCCATATGGAAGTGATTTTTCTTACTTCCAAAATAAAATAAGGTCTATTTAAAATAACTAAAGAAATAATAGCACCATATGTAAAAATGTGTACAGACAATATCGATACTGAGTATTCTCTAGTTGTTACAAAGGAATGGAAAAATAAGGTAGAATATTGAGAAATAATTATTAATAGTTTAGATAAAATTTATAAAAATCATATAATAGTAGATGGGATTGATATATATTATGAAGACTTTTATCTCAAGAGAAGGAAGAATCTCAATGCTTACCATAATCCACTTAATATAATCTCAAGTCTTCTGAATAAGGATTTTTAAAATATGATTGGTAAAATGATATATGTTAAAACCAAGTGCAATATGATGAATCCAACATTCAATTCTATCAATGATGTTGAGAATAAAAATATGTTTCTTGTTAGATCAAGAAACATGGATGAAGGGAACCTTATCTCGATGGAAAGGGCCACCTTATGCATATTCCATAATGTTGATTGACAAAATATTCATGTTAAGGTTGATTGGTGGAAACGATAATACAAGGAAATACAAGTGTGGAAATATTAGAAAAATATTAGGTACCAAATCCAATTGCCACAAAAGTTGGATTTCTTGCAAATTATATTATAGTTTGGGTATGGATGGAAAAGAGAAAACATTACAAGAAATCAAGACAAATAACTATGGTGTAGATGATGTCGTTCATCTACTTGAGCCAACATAATTGGAACATGGAAATAATTCACGAAATAAATTTTCCCTTTAAGGATATATTAATATATATATGAAGAAACAATTTTGATTCATGAATGTAATTTGGTCTCTTGAAAGATCCATTAATATATATTAATATGAAGAAACATTTAATTTCAATATCTAATGTGTACCAAATATTTTCTACATACTATTTTTTGAGAAGTTCTAAATTATTTAGTGAAAACATGTAACTCTTAGTTATTATAGCTATCAAAGGCAGGATATTATGTAATCAATCTAGTTTTGAATTATTAATTATTAATTAGTTGATTTTTTTAATAAAAATCTATACAATTTATATATTAAATTAAATATTTTGAAAAATAAAAATTAATTTTTGAACTTTTCAAATATAAATTGTTTTTTTTTATGATTGGTGGAAGTTTATGAAAAAACTATTTTTATGTGGTTTGAAATTCATTTTCCACTTTAAAAATTTTAATTTAAAATAAAAAAAAAATAACATTGCCATTTTTTAACGAGAAAAAACCACACTTTTAATATTCATAGAAAATAAAAAAAGTACATCTTCATGTCTTATCATCTAATAGATACATGATCAATCGAAATGTGTTAATCAACACATGTCCATGAAAATCATATACAATAATACACCTTGAAAGTCCTCAAAGAGGAGACAACAATAACTTGAAGATACCTGACAGCCAAAAACATAGAAAATTCACCAGGAAAGACAAAAAAGTGATGATTGAATCAACCGCTTTCAACAAAAATATTGACAGAACCACTTCTTATCAATAGTGATTCAACATATTCTTCCCAACATAAAATTATTTATGCTCCATCTAAGGCTACTTTTGATAAATTGTGAGCCTCTATATTGAGTTCACAGAAGATGTGATAAATGTCCACAATAACAAGAGATGATAAAAGTTATTTTGTTCTCCAGAACCAATTATATAGAGCCATACCCTGCAAGTCATAATGGTTATTTTCTAATTTAACCACCACCATAGAATCACCATAAATTTTTGAAGTGTCAATCCCAAATGAAAAAGCCATTAAACATAAGCACCAGAGAGCCAATAGCTCAGGCTTAGTATTAGAACCCTTCCACAGTTCAACTTAAATTTGAAGTGATCTTTGTTAAGATATATAGTAGCCCCAGTAGCATAGTAACAATCCTTATAAGCATTATCAAAAAACTTGGAGCATCCTTTGAATATGAAATAGACACCACATTTCTGAATTTAGAAGTACTAAAATCAGTTGTAGAATATTCTCTTTAATGATTTAAAATATTCAAACATAAATCATCAATATCCATAATTTTGTCTTCAAATATAAGAGAATTCATATCCCTCCAAATGCCCCATGATATGAAAGATGGTAAATAACTATACCTAGAACATTTTGTGTGCCAAAAATAGAAATTATGTTCAAAATTTCTTATTACCCCAAAACCATGGAATATTTAAGGAAGAGCATATAGAATTCCAAACATGATTTGGGAACTAGTAGTGAACAAAAATGTGATCCACAGTTTCCATGTCATCCTTGCATAAGATACATCTATTTGTCCCAATACATCCTCTATGCGATAAATTATCCCAATTTTTAAGACAATTTTCGAAGGAAAGCCATAAAAAAACATTTAATTTTCAATGGAATGTTCTACTTCAATAATTTTTTGTACCTCCATCTAAGATCGAGGAAAGCATGTTCTTGAGCTAAAGCTATATATGCAATCTTGGCAGTAATCATATATGTAGCAACATTTGGGTGCCAAATAAGAAAGTCACCATTTGAATTGATTCTAAGACCTGTAGCATTTAGTTTTGATATGTAATTATCCCATTATACTTATCATCTACTACCCAAACCAATATTATATGCATATAGCCAATAGGACTAAGAGGAAGGGAGCCAAAATGATTTTTTAATATGAGCTAATGTGAAAAAAACAATTTCAACCAAATATTCTAACAAATAAGAGGATAGCTAATAATTTTCTTCCATCCCAACTTTAGGGTCTATTCCAATCAAAAAAATTGTACACGATCCAACTTTCCACATTAATCCTCTACCCATCCACGGATAGGCCTTAATTAAAACCTAACCAGAAATTTGAAGTATTTATGGTATTCTTCACAGGGTTTCTTAACCAAGTCAAGAAATTTCCTTTAATATATGTACCATGAAGAACTTCATTCCAAAGACATTTTCCAAAGAGGCCTCTCCATAAAATTTTCAAACACAATGCAATACTAAACCAATAGATATTTTTATATCCCATCTGCCCCAAATTTCTAACTTAGATAGCCTTTCTAGTTAACCATCTACATTTTTCCTTTTTTCTGCATTTCCAAACCAAAGAAATATAAACAAACCTAAGCCTTTAGATCCATCTCATAATGGTATTAGGAACATGAGCCAATGACAACCAATAAACAGGCATCCCCATCAGAACTTCTTTAAGCATAGTTAATCTGCCACCCAAAGATAGTAACCTGCCAAAGTCCAATGATTGATACATTTTTCAAAATTTTCCACTTACCAAAACCAATCTTTGACCTTGTATCCAACCAATTTTAATAAATATCCCAAGTATTTAAAACCATCCCCTATATCTAGAACTTTGTATGGAATAAAAGATGATATCCAATTCCGAACACTACTAAAGACCTTATGATTGTAAAAACATGATTTTTTGATGCTAACCTCAAAAGCTACATAGAATAAATTAATAATTTCAGCAAATCATTTCCATACTTCAATCAACCCATTCCCAAACAACATAACATTGTCAACAAATAAAATATGAGTAATGAAAATAGATGCTGATATTTTGATTCCTTGAAGTTTCCCCTCATATTTTTCCTTAGTAATCATGTGGATTAATCCGTCAATAACAAGAAGGAAAAGTAAGGGAGATGATGGGAAACCCTGTCTTACCCCTTGATCTTTTGAAGAATTCATAAGGAGAGCCACTAATAAGCACAAAGAATTGAGCAGAAGTAATACATGACATGATCCAGTTTGTGACCAATAAATGAATCCCAATTTGTAAAAGAAGAGGTCTGAGGAAACCCCAATCTAACCAGTCATAGGCCTTCACCAAATCCATCTTCAATAATAGGGCCTCAATATCCTTAAGTTTGATAGAATAAATAACTTCTTGAATGATACCAATTTCATCTAGGATCTATCTATTGGCCAGAAAGCCAAATTGTTCTTTAGACATACCTCTTGATAGGTTGGGATTGATTCTATTAGATATAATTTTAGTTATTATTTTATAAGCCAGATTGCAAAGTGCAATTGGTCTGAAATCATTGAAATTTTGTAATGTCCCCATTCAAATAAATCTCAAAAGAGAAAATTCCACCAATCTACTAGTTTCCTAGGTTGGGGTGGAAACATTGGGATTTTGAATAAGGAAGCTAATAAACCCCAAATGGACATTAGATTGACATAAACATATTAAAAGGGGTTAAATAAATATTTATGATAGGAAAATAAGGTGGCACTTGGTCATGGAGACACATTGGTGGTGTGGGACCCACACAAAGCTAGATTCCTCATGCCACATGGCATCCTATTCTTACCCATTCGAATCCAAGGTGGAGTCTAATGTTCTTGTTGAGTTGGGAGGTCAATATACTTTGCATGACTCAATGAAGTTCGAATTGGAGTGCAAGAGTAACTCCCATGGAAGAGGAAGAGGCATTTGAGAGATATTGAGACACTTGGGCTAGATTCCCTAGCTTCTATGACAAAAATGATGAAGATGCTATGACACCTATGAAACAAATCAGACCTGATGGCTGACATGTGCCATGTCAGGGCTAAAAATAACCTCCAAGAGGGTGCACAAGGGATTTAGGGCAGCCACAGAGTCATACATTCGAATTGAGTGAAGCAGGAGGCTAGGAATGTAGGGACAAGTGGCATACATTGGAATCTGTTCCTAATTTGAGTTGGCATGAATCTCATGGATAAAATTCGAGCTAAGGATGTATTTGGAAATTTATAAAAGTTAAGAACAAAGAAGGAGAGTAGATTTTGATCATTTATCATTTTTCATATTGGAGAGCATAGCTTGTCCATGCTTATGGAGTGTTACTCTACTTGCCTTAGTACCAATTTCGAGGGTGAAAGATTCCCATCCAAATTTGAAATTGGAGAGGCCATTCAGACCTTTCATTTGGAGCTACGATGGATTCATTTGTTGTAGGTTGAAGCTACATGGAAGTTCATGACATTCTCATCCTCAACTTGCTTCCACACCTTTCTCACTTTTCTCTTCATATTTTGGCTCTTGGAGAAAGGGCACACTTGGTGAGATGTTGTCCTATTTTGGGGAGCTCTTGTGGACCCATTTATTTTTATTCTTATAGTTATACTCTTTACTTAATGCTTAGAAGACTCTCAGGTCGAAATACCAAGTGGAACTATGTAAAAATACCAAACAATGCATAAATGGTGCCATTATCCCTACATCTTGTGGACCCATTTATTTTTATTCTAATATTTATACTCTTTACTTAATGCTTAGAAGACTCTCAGGTCGAAATACCAAGTGGAACTATGTAAAAATACCAAACAATGCATAAATGGTGCCATTATCCCTACATCTTGTTATGAAATCTTGAAGTTTCTTTATTTCGACTTGTATTAGTTCATATCTATGTTTTTTATGATGTATGGAGATTTATTAATGTCTTGAAGAATTTTCATATACGTTTCATAATATTTTGGAACATAAATCTCGAATTTCATGGCAAATAGTGAAGTTTCCTATCATTTCCCCCTTATGTGAAGACATGTCCACAAACCTATGATTTATGGGAGTTTAAGAAGCCTATAGAAACTTATTGATGATGCGTTTTGGATCTCATTTAAGTCCTTTAACAGTACCATGTATATGTTATGAAATTTGGGAAGGTCGTACAACATTTGGAAAGCCATCTTTGTCCCCTACCCTTGGGGGTTTTGAAGCTTGATTTGAAAAGTAAATTTCCCTATCTTTACCTGATTGTAAATGAATGTTTAAGAAGTATTTTGAGAGTTTCGAGACACCTATAAGCCTCATTTTTTAATTTCATAACAAGTGGTGAAATTTACTATCATTTCCCCCTATGTGAAAACATGTATACAAACCTCTCATTTATGGGAGTTGCAGAAGCCTATAGAAACTAATTGATGATGCATTGGGGAGAAAATTGAATTAATTTATCAGTACCATGTCTCTTTTCTAAAATTTGGGAAGGTATTACAGTGTTTGGGAAGCCATCTTTGTCCCCTAACCTTGGGCGTTTTGAACCTTGATTTGACTAGTAAAGTTCCCTGTTTTCCCCTGATTATAAATGAATGTTGCAGAAGTGTTTTGAGAGTGTACAAGAATCCATAAGCCTCATTTATATGTATTAATACCTTCCAAACTAATTCAGACCCAATTCGGAATCATTTGGATCCATTTGGAAGCAGTTGAGTCATTACTAGTCTAAGGGTCGAATTGGCCAAAAATTGCAAATTTTCCTAATTTTTACAAATTCTTAAAAAGGGAAATTACAAGTGGTATCAAATCATGGTCCTTGCACCTGATGTGGATGACCATTCATGAGGACAAGAATTCAAATAAATCAGCCCCCACCCTTATAAATTGAAACTGAAATTACTTTTGGTGAAAGGGAAGAAGTAGGAGAAGAAGTGCATTCTTTGGTAACCATGAGTAAGGATGAGAAAGGAAACTTAGAGGAGAATGAGGAGTTTAGAAAATTCCTGAAACCATTCTTTGAATACATGACAAAATAAATAATGCAAGGGTTCGAATTGTTGGCTAGTCAATTTGGAAGCAAATTGGCAATAGGAGGGAGCAGTGGTTTTCCTTTCGAGGAAAAGAAGGCAATGTATGAAAGAATTTATGTCACAAAGGAGGAGCCTCATGTAATGGTGGAACATGAGGTACATGTTGATATGTAGGAGCTTGAATATGATACACTCAAACAAGAAGAAAGATAAGCACTTGTCTTTGTTCAAAGGGATTATGAGTTGCCTCATGGAGAGAGTTGCAAAGACTTGGAGGAGGCACATGATATAACAATAGTTGTACTAGATAATTATGGATAAGATGAATTAAATATTTCGATGGGTAAGAGTTGCGAAGAGTTAAGGTTGGTTCATAATTACTCACCCCCTAATTCTTTTTCAACCACATCAATTGGGGATGAAAATTGGGTGAAATGTTTTTTTCTAATGGTGCCACATGAGGAGTATGAAACTCCTATCTCTCTTTTTTATGATGACATGACTAGAGCACCTTATTATTTACATTGGCAGCAACATCCTTTTTTATTTCTTGATGATACACATATCCATGGATGCATAAATGGTACTTATGTGAGCCCCTTGAAGGCTCATTGTTTTCTTTGATCCCTACTTGGTTAACATCCACCTAAACCTACTCAACCAACTCCATATTTGAAACCCTATCTACCTCAATACGTCCCACAAGCATGCATCTAGTTAAAACACCCACACTATCCAGGTTAACATCCACACACAAAACGTATCTTTGCAAATCAACCTGAGCTTTGTAAGTCTTCAGTCTCTTCCTAGATTGAGCCCTATCAATAGTAATATGATGCGTCAACTTGTTATCTCTCAGGCCTAGCTTGTTTAGAGTTTTTTTCCTAGCATCCTCTTCTAGAGAAGAAGAAAACTCTCTATCAAGCACTACGTTCACATCTGGTATATCAGTGCAATCTAGACAAGGTGAAAAGGAGGATGTCGAGGCATCGAGAACATATTTAAGCGATAACCCTTCTACCAGATCCATGGAATGTGACTCGGAGAAGAGGTTTCGACAACCATCACTCACTCCCACAGAGGAAACAATATACCACTAGGAAAATGACACCCCTCAAAGTGTGTCAGAAGAAAAAATTGAAGTTGGCAAAACATAATCACCAAATAATGAAAACAAAAATAAAAATGGAAAAGATACCCAAATAAAACCAATGTGGTAAGATAGAAATTAGAGAAAAAGTATGAAAACCCTATATTAGTACATTACTCAATATAACTGCAGTAAAAGGACATAGGTTCCCACTTTTTTCTCTTGGTTGGTACTAGGTAGATCAAAGAATGGTCAGCTTGACTCCAAGTCTACTGCAGTAAATTGAACAACTTCTAACAAGGATTCACAGAAAAATATCCCATCACCATCCCCCACAAGAGTTTCACATCCAGTAGGGTTTCCTCCATCAGGCTCAACCCACACAACCAAATTCCATCGTCATTTATTATTCTGTAATTGATTACCATTATTTTTTATTATTTTGTGTTCTCATACATTTACAAAGAATTTATATATTGGAGTTACTTAGAATATCAACTTTTGTACAACTAGCACTGGTAAAAATTAAAGTCAATTGTCATTACATTATATGAAAAATAAATAGTTCCAACTGTTTTATGGTTTAATTGTCATTGAATGGGATTTCAGTGAAAATCATTTCATAATAAAAGCAATATCAATTGGTGTAGCCACCAAGATCCTTGTAGCACTTTTTAATTCTAGGCTATCATGCGACATCTTATTTCGGCACCGAGTTTGCATTTTTTGTGACTGTTGTGCATTTGTTATTATATCCTTCCTAAATTTTATTTTTGTGGTTTAAATATTCTACATTTTCAATTTTTTCAGAGCATATTTTCCGTCTTATTTTGTTTGGAGTTCGGTCGAAAATTTTAAAAAAATCTTAGAATCATATATATTAGCTGTGGAAATTGCACAATTTGGGTTCCATGGGTGTTTTCCAGGGTGTTGAATCTATTTATGTATTCAAAAATGCAATTTAAACACTTCCAAATTTGGATTTTACCCAAAACAAATTATGACATTTTGACCAAAACCCACCATAATGCCCAAAACGTAAAATAATAGACTACTCCAATTTATTTCGGATTTTGCATGACTGTTATGCCTTGTCATTGTTGTAACATTTGCTATTGTAGTAAGTAGAAGTGGCATTGCCGCGAGGTTTTGTTGGTCCGCCTTATCGTTTGGTTGTCTCTTTAGAGATCTATTTGGAGTAAGAAGGAGTGCATTCATGTAGGGTACTACATAAATAGGTATGTAAACATGACTGAATAGTGTGCATTACTATGGGCGATTGCTCTATTGACATGTGTAAGTGAACAAATTTGTGTGACTGAAATTTTTTTGTGTGGTATATAAATACAATTGAATAGTATGGAATATTATGGGTGATAGCCCTATGAACATGTGTAATTGAATTTTTTATGTATGTGCACAAATACTTAGAGCTTCATGCTTGGGTCTATGCACAACAATAAAAAATTGTAGCTAGCATGAGTAGGTAGTAGAACTACATGATTCTTTACCGTCGTCCTCAAGTCGATCATGCTTCTGCTTCCTAGAACCTCCACATTGGGCGGAATGCCTCTTTCCTTCCTTGGAAATCAGTTCCAAAGGTGAAAGCGTATTGTGAGTGGATTCAGTAGGGGCTCCATTTTGATAATAAAATCTATGAGGAGAATCTAGATGCCTCTCATTTCTTCAAATCTCTTCAAATTTGAATTCAGTTTGAATGTTTCCTCCACCCAAATACCCAACATTTCAATGACCCATTTGCCACAAGTTATCTCCTTTAGTAACCTGAGTCAAGTAGTAACCTCGAAAACCTTAGCTGAGTGGTAACCTAACTTGAATATTAACTAGCAAACCCACTTTAATTGTGGTTGTTGAACACTAATAGGCTGCAATTTAATTTCCATGAATAAGGTATATCTTACTTCTTCCTTTTTTGAGTTAAACTATTTCATGAACGGCACGTTATCCATGCATCAACTAAGATTTATCCATGCATTAGCTACCATTATTTTTTATATTCTTTTTTTTATAATTGTTTATTTTGAATTTGGAACCCCTTCCATAGAATCAATTTAGATAGTACACTTGTCGCATCCTCATGCAATCTAAGAAAAGCATAGATTTTAGGGTTAAATGAATAGAATGGAGTAGACAGTGCTCCTCAATATTCTTTCCTTACTAGAATTATTAGACTACACTAGACTCCACCTGGACCAATCAATCTACAATCCACTCTCCATCTACAAAATGATCCAAGTCTTTTAAGGTGAATGAAACCAAGTAGGTCTTCCCAAAATTTAATAGACTTACTTACAGGTCTACAAACAAAGAAGAATGATTCATTGAACTCATAGAAAGGGTTCGAGGATATCCTAGTATTTCATTATTTTTGGATCTCACCAGTTTGATAAATTTTAAATTTATACTCTATTTTCTTTTGTCCTTCTATGAAAACAAAAAACTAATTTTGTCTTCATATAAAATCTATAGCAGAAAAGACTACAATTATTTTTGTCGGATCGGGGCAAAGAATAACATATAAGAAATAGGAATAAACTCGAGGCCCTTGGAAATTTGGCCAAAGAAACTAATATATAGAGAGATATTTAAAATAGAGGGTGTATAATTCCTGGAGCAAAATGAAAAAAATATTAAACAGATATAGGCTCACTATCATGGGAGGGGTTGAAATTGAGATGAGATGGGCCAGTGAAAATGAGTCACCAATGAATGCTTTGGCAAAAAGATGGAAACAATATTAAAAAAATGAAAATATGATTACTAGGATTGTAATTCATATTAATCCCTAAAGAAATTATAAGGGTGTGTAATAATTGTGTCATGATGTGAATAATCTGAAACCTATGCATATGCATGAGAACCTACCTATTTTCCCATGTTGGACCTCATTGTATATGAACATGAATCTTGTTTCATATTAAATTCAATTTGACTGTGTTAGCAATAAAAACATACGAAAGAAATAAAATATGAAAATAATAACAAACACAATAGCAACACAAGATTTATCCTGGAAAACCCTGTAGGGAAAAATCAGCCATCAATAATAGATCTATTATTGGTCCTTGGCCAAACTAGGCCAAGGCCTCCAAGAGCATCTCTCTCGCTCACATTGGCCACTTAAAATGGAGGAATCCATCCCTATAAATAGGGTTCTTTATATGCAAATACAACTAGCAAGAAACCATGGGATACCAAAACAGTGTGCCCTAAACCACTTATATCCTTGCTCATTCCTCAGTCAAGGTTAACCCTAACATTCCACCCTTTAAAATTGATGTCACGTCCCCTCCCGTCATCCCAATGTAGGAGAGAGAACATGACCAAACATATGGGTTTCGTTCTACGATCTCAGCTCCATACGTTACTAAAAAATGCATAATAATTAAAAGCTTAAGGTGTGCATGTTCAAATTAACTAAGCACAACGGAATTAACTCATATTTGCACACACACAAATAGTAATGCATAACATATCTATCACAGCAGAGAATGATTCAACATATAGAGACTCAATCTCATTCCAATGCTATGCATAGATCCCATATTAAGATAATCATTTCATTTCATTAAACATGGACAATTGACATATTGCAGAACACATAATGCATATAATTTACAACACAAAGAACACTTATCTTGAAGATGAAGCTATCCAAACAACTGGCTATGTGAGAGCAACGTTCCACCCAACCATAGATCTCTGTCCAGCTTGTGTTCTTTCAGCTGAGAGATCACCCCCGAGTTGGGTTGTGTATCCACTAAGGAGGAACTAGCTGAGCTCATTCACAGCCATGGTTTCACTCAACAACTATGCTAAGCCAACACACAGTTGTGTTTGTCAAGCATATGAAAGACAAAGGAGGGCAATGCTAAGCCAGTGAGCTCAACCAAAGAGCTACAGGCATCTCAAATGAATTCAATAGTCAAGGCACCCACATTACCTACCACACCCAACACAAGGAAGGTCCCCTTCTCTGCTGCACAGTCCCTTAGGCGTCCCTTCCCTCCAGTGCTCTTCAGGGTGGGCATAGAAAGGTCCAGCTGCTAATCCTTGAGATTCTAGCCTTCACTGGGTTTATCAAGCAAACCCAACCCCTGCTTAGTCATTCACAATTGGATTTCTCCCAATTCTGTTCATCAAATAACTCAATCCCGTCACTGGTTTTCTGGGCTATAAAAACTGGGTTTTCCAATGGATTTCGGGGTATCTAATCCTCTCAAATTCGCCCCAAGGTTCATATCTATGGATCCCCCATTGGATTTTACTGTTAAATACCAAATCTGGGCATTTTTTGCTCTTCAAAACGTGGGTTCTTACAAAGTTGTGATTTCTGGTTTTGCTCTCTGCTGGCAATTCGTTTTTGGATGGAAAATGATGCTGGTAACTTCCACAATGGAATGAGGATGAAGAATGAGCAACTCCCATGAGGTAGAGTGACTTGTGGTACAAGAAAACAGAGCCCATACTCTGCCATACTAATTTCTGGGTTGCCCATGCTCCATTGAAGCCATGGACTGAAATCTTCAACAACTTCCTTACAACATAAATAAATGTCATCAAGGAAAGTCAAATGGGTTCTCACAATGACATTTGACAGCATATGGTTCATCCCCACAACCCCCTCACCACTCCCTAGTGGTTACACATGGCCCCTTCTCATTGGTTGTTTTCATAGCCAGTTTTGGTATTTTATTGCAATATTAATATTTACATCAATTTACAATATTCCATGTCTTAATAGCACATGGGTATCAAAATATCAAATACTTGTTTGTTTTAAATAAAATCCGAACATACACTAGCGGGGCCTTGGCCTTGAGCTCTACGCTAAGGAAACATACAACGCATGTATACAATATTTACATTAAAAGCCAATATTTCATAGGGGTCAAAATTGGGGTATTACAATTGGCTTGGGAAATTGCTTTGGATATGACCCCCCCCAAAAAAACTAGAGTATTAAAGAATCCCATTTACATGTAGATTACACATTGTCATCTCCATTTGTTTTTAATTTTTAATTTTAATTGTTGCTATAACTATTGCTTCTTTCAACTCTCATTTCACTCGCCTTGACTTTCCCTTGATGTGTTTCACTTACACAAGCCTTTTGTACCTACAAATAATTCATCATTGATGTCCATATAAAAAATAATCCATATACCAGAATACATGAGTGCTTAGCTGCTATAATCCACAGTTTTCTAGGAATCATTTTCTCCTATGTGGTTTATCAATACATTAAACTCTTCATTGAACATAACCTGGTCCCAAAACTATGATATAAATCCATCTTACATTACCCCCTTTAATCAAAGGCTCATCCTCTCTAATTACACATCAAGCTATCCTACGAGTACACCTGCCACCCTCGTAGATACCCAAGTGGTACATTCCACAACTTGATGCCACATCCTCTTCTACACATAAGATGGATACAGCTACTCCAATACATGTAATCCTAAAACATGGGGAATCGAATCTAAATGGAACGAGAAAACTCTTGGGTGTCAGGTACAACCGATCATGCACCCCTTACATGCTCAATAATTTCAGTTGGGTACCAAAAAATTGCTTTAACCAATGACTACTAGATTTGTCACACCACTGCCTCCACTACATTAACCAATTGCTGCCACTTCTTAACTTTCACTACTCTTCATAATTGACTCCAACTAACCACATTTTTTTACCATCACTAGTTACACAAAACTATGGATCTTGACATGCATTGCACTGATGCCTCTCATATAAAACCTCCACGTGCATAATACATTCACTTTAAAATACTATGAATGAGCTTTCTTAAATGAATGGTCCTTCTTAAACCTTGTTCCAACACCGGATATAAATAAATAAAAACTTAAAAATCCCTTAAAAACTATCCATTAGTTCAAACATGACGCGGGAAAAAACTTTAATTTCTAAGCTTCCATAAATCATCTAATGAAACATTTCATTAAAATAATTTTAAATACCTTATATCTCCCTTTAAATGTGAAGCCTTTCATATCTTAAATAATTAGCTTTTTCAATGATGCGGTGATGATGTCTTCAACAAATTTAAAAATTGAAACTTTACCTTGATTCCTTTGATTTTCTGAACCAGATTCTTCACGATCATGTGCAACGAGATCCTCAATATTCATTCAATTGCCAGATCAAATAAAAATAAAACTTAAACACACCATTGGTTAGATATCGGAGAGTTTAAGGACTACCACGCTCAACCGATGTCCCTCAACTCAGATATGTAGCTCTTTTTGCAGATATACACGTGGATCATTGGATCTTTGCAACAGCCTCAAGTATTTTCAATTGCCCACTCAAAAGGCACCACCATGCTGCTACAACATGCACATGAGTGACTCAACACAGCTCTTCTCTTCCATAAGTCATATAAAAAAAAAAACCTGAGCATAAGCGATAGCGAGTCACCTTAAACTATTATCTTCACGCTGATTACCTTTCGAAACAACACCACTTTTTTTCTTTAGCGGCTATATGCACTGCAATAGTTCTTTGTTAAAACACATGAGAATTGCAACAATTACCATATATACCAAAATACTAGAGGACACTTCTTTCTACTTTTCAATAATAGGTTATGGGAAGCTATCTCAGATCTATATCGATAGATCTGGAACTCACATAGAAATTGTCACTGTAATACTCCTAGAACCTTAATTAAAGTTTAAATACTTTGTAATATTTTTTTTAATTGTTGATGAAAAATTATTTGACCAAGTTTGGTAAAAGACACTTGTTTGAGGATATTGTATTATTATTATTATTTAATAAAATAAAATATTAGAATCCAATATGAAGTAGTTGTTGAAAGAGTGTTTGCTGGCCCACAAGGAGAAATGGCATGTGTTGGGAAAATTGCCCATAGTGATGAAAAATGCTATTTAATGCCTCAACATGTGCAAGAGGCATCATCCCTATTTTTAAGGTCAGAAATCCACATGGAGGTTCTATAGAAGGAGGCTCATGATAGACCTAAGTCCTAGTCAAAGTTTTAATAAGCATTTCCATCAAACAAGCAGGAGGCTTGGATGGAAGAGGAAAAATATTTTGATGAGTTGAGAAGTGGAACTGAGTGATAGTTCTAGGTTTTTTCAGTAGTCTTTGTCCTTGTGGTCCAACAAACAGGCTCAGGGGTTTCAGAACAAGTAAGCTTGGTTGTTCTGGAATATTGGTTGGGAGGAACGATGAACTTCAAATTGGATTCAGTATGTTCTTTCAGTCAGGTTTCTATTATCTATTTAATTGATATCTAGTAATTCTTATTTATTTTTAATAGTATTTAGCATATAACTGTGTAGAATGATTAGAAAATGATGAACTATATTTTATATTGATTATATGTTCTGTAAATGATTTTATTTCTGAGAAATACATTATTTATGTTTTCTATGTTTATGTATTTTGTATTATTCTATTTATGTTTTATATTAGAAATTATTATACCTGTAATCATAGGGTTTGAATAGAGTAAATATTACAGTACACATTATATAAACAAGTTAGATTAACAGAATGTGAAATACATAGTATAACATTGTAGAATTTTAACATAGTTAGCATTTTATTATTACATAGCATCATTTGACTGTATAATAAACACATAATAAATAGAGTTATATATATAAACAATTATAACACTAATTTTTTTACAGTAAATTATTCAAAGGTTAAAAACAATGTTATTTCAAAATCAAAGTATAAACCTAACCTCATACAGAGCCGAGAGGCTCAAATGCCCTGCATGGATAGGATACGTTTATGACATACAAATGTTATTATAGAGCCATAAGTATTATAATATATGAATTCAACTATATAAACACAGAGCCATGAGGCTCGTATACATTGAAGAGCTAGGTTAAAAATCTATATCATATAAATGTTAATAATAGAGCCGTGAGGCCACAGAAAGATATCATTGAAGCATTTAACAAGTAATATTACCAATACGAATACATCTCTGGTTAAAAAGCATACAGATAACCTAATATTAATACAGAGTCGTGAGGCTCAGATTCATTTCTTTTATTAGGGTAAATGTTTTTAACCTAAGCTCTCATATAGAGCTGAATGGTTACGAAATTAAACCAGCAAAGTTAAATTAATAACATCTCTGTGCATTAGATTTTCAATAAACAAGATAAAAACACATAAAAATTCTTAAAACAAGAAATGAAAACAGAGCCGACAAGCGTCTTATTTTCATATTGTAAACAAAGTAAAGTAACCGACAGGCTTAATACACATCAAGTAAATCTTTAAAAAGAGTTCATAATGAAGTTGCATGGCTCTCTTAGCCTATGCAAGGCTCAGAGCAGGTAAGCGAGGCAACGTACTCAAGTCTAAGTTAGAGTCCAAGTAGTGGTACCGGCTTAATCACCATGAATGTATCTGACATCCTTTTTATAACCACAATAATGTCGTGTGTCCACGAGATTACCTGCAATGAATGCAAAAGAGTTTAGATAGGGTTTAAGCTAAAAGAGTATTAACCAAACCTTAACGAAATCGACAAGTTTACTTACCAGAAGTTATGGTGGCCATCGTGATCCCTTAATAATGGTGTAGCCCTATGTTATGCTAAAAACACAGTAACACAAGTTACATTTTATCATATAAATATTTATATAAACTCAAAACAAAGGAATGTCTTAACCTCTGCGAAAGTCATATAACATAAGCTACTAGTTTAAAAGAACCTTGTATATGCTTATAAACAGTAAGGCTTAACTTAATTAATATTTGGAACTTACCCTGTTATTTGGTGAATGACCAGAAACTCCGTGAACATAACTTCCATCATGCCCTATTAGCATTGCTTCTAGCAAGGCAATCCCTTCGGGATTCGAAGTTAAACCTGCATACAAGTTAAGAGTGTTACTGAACCAATGTGCATAACATAACCTGAACATTAAAATAATTACAGAGAGTCGAGGAAGGGAAAATGAATACCTTAACTTCATGCCAAGAAAATACATATGAAGCATCTTTGTAGAAAAGCGTAAACCTTGGTGATAAGCAGAGCTTCAGAACCATTTGGTTCACAACAAAACAAGAAACCAGTGTTCAAACACAAGAACTCATGCAAGCATCAAAGCTCCAGAATGCACAACAATAATCATAAATTCAAAGACACAAATTCCAAACTAAAATACATTACAAGATAACGAAAAATTACAGAGTCGAACTGTAAACAAATTGACCTTACAGTCAGGAGGGAAAACCCTCGTAAAAGTTCTATGAGCACTCCATAAGGAGGTCGTAGAAGTTGTATTTACAAATAACCACCTTAAACAGTAAGCTAACCCTATTGCATTTCACAAAACTGATAGTATGGCTTGGGAAAGCTCTGTACAGATCCAAACCCATCGTAGCAACATAATGCTACAACTATGAAGATCAAATGGTCAATGCACCACCTCGTTGCATAAAAAAACCTTGGAAGAGATCAGTTACGATCCCAAGGATAAACAATCAATGATCCTTATGATTCCACATGAGGGAGGAGATCCTGTATAACCTTCTGTGTTAAAGCCATCACATGGCTTTACCAACCCTGTCCGAGTTGGCACCCTACGATGGCCCTGCATTAACCAAGAAATATCACACATTAATGTTGGGAGATCATATCGTATAGTCATAGATATCCATTTAATCAAACGTATGATATAAACAATTAATGTGCAGAGATTTTCATATGCATCGAGTTAATACAAAGGTCTTAGCATAGATATAATAACCATCAATACAATTTAACATATATGTAATACAACCTTTAAGCATAGGTTCCGCATCATATATACTTAGGTTTGTACATTATGATCATATCTTATATCTATATCAAGCATGCGTTTGCATAAAGTCGTATTTCGACATTCAAACATAGTTTACGAATTGTAAGGTTTATGCATAGTGCATATTCATAATAATACAAAGCTATAAAGAGCATATGTTGGGTTATACATAGTTTATATAGTTAAATAGTTATGTTTTTGTGTTTGGGTTATGAATAGTTGATGAATACTTTGGTATATGTTTACATGAATCTCAATGAGAATATTTGGTAGAACTTATACATAGTTAAAAGTTTGGTTGTAAGTTGTGGATAAATTCGACTTATGGTAGAAATACCATAAGTCTGTGAAAATGCTCACAACAGATCTAAGCGCTAATGTATACCTCACAAGAAAGATTAAGCACGAAAATAAAAGAAGAGTGGAAAATGTAGTGTAAAAGAGCAGCAAAATTATGATACAGTAGAACTCAGATACAAGCAAAATAACATCACACTAATTAATTAATCATAATATGAACAATAAATAATACAATGGAGAGGATTCAAATGCCAAGGTGGCAATTCGAATTAGCCTACATGAACTCATCATCAAATCAGTGGAGTGTCATCAAAGCATAAGTAACCGTCAACCATGTGTCAAACTGAGTCTAACTGGATGTAGTAGGTGTAACTGATGCATGGAGCACTAATGGAGGGTGCACGAGGAGCTAACTGCAATTAGAATAGCCAACCAAGCCTCTATGGGTGTCCAACGCAGTGTTTCAGTTAGTTAACTAGTCAATCAGTCCTTAAATCAAGGAAATATCCACAAATCAAGCAACTAACTGAAGTGTCTGTTAGGAATCGGTGTCAACCCTTCTCTTTACTATGTTAGTATATTGTTGTTCGACGCATATGCTTTGTAAGTCGTCCCGTAGTATTTGTTGATCCATAGTTTATATTATCCCATAGTATTGACCCATAGTATTGGACGCATATGCTTTGTAAGTCATCCTGTAGTATTATATGTCCCATGGTTTTGACTCATAGTATTGGGCATAGACTTAGTATATAAGTGTGTGTTGAGGTCATTGAAGGCACCGTGAAGTTAATTGTATTGAGCTTGCTCAAAAGAGGTTGCCCCCTCGAAGTGGCCTGTGATCAATATAAAAGTGATTCTGAGTTCTATTATTTATGATATCTTGTGTATTTGCATTAATTAATTATTGCAGGTTCTTCACATCTGGTATCAGAGCACTTTCTTGGGCTCATTGGGTGGAATTTCTGCCAATTTTTTTTCGCATCTGTTGCAAGTTCGGATCTGGGGATAACCCCTATCCACTTAACTGTGGGAAGTACTTGGGCATAAGCCCTAAAACTCATTGTGAGGAGTACCACAGGAACCCCAAAGTAGCTGGCCCATTAAGAGGACCTGCCAGCGAAAAGGGCAACGACCCCTACCTGATTGACTAGTTCCCACCCGTGAGGTAAACCAAGAGCTGTCGTTTATGGCAAAGCAGTTATCAGTTTTACCTGAGCCGTGGAGTGAGGGGTACTGCCCCAATACGCAAGCCATCAGACAGCATTGGTGGTCGAGTGAATCCCTTGAACCGATAGGAATCCACACATACCTGGGGTCCATATCTATTTTCAAGTGAACTGTTGCCGATCACTTCCGCTCTAGATCCAACCATTTCAGATCTATTCTGAAAGTCGTTCTAGATCCAGTCGTCGTTTCAGATCCAGCCATTTTTTATCCCTTCCGCACTATTGCAGATCCATCTGTTGCGGATCCCTTCCGCGCCGCTATTGTCGAGTATAAAAGTCCGTTTTTCGGCCATATCTCCCTTGTTTCAACTCTGTTTTCCCTTAAACTTCACTAACATCCCTGCAATCCCATTCTGCATATTTCATTCCTGAAGACCCTATCCCAAATTCCACTTCCCAAGACCAGAAATCCCACATTTGTCTATTTTTAGGGTTTGCCATAACTCCTTCAATTTTCACCCAAACGCCTTCAAATTTTGTCACCGTGTTCCTTTCCTAATTTTGCTTCTTTGTCCCTCTCTACCAAATTTTCTCATTCTTTCACCCCGCTTCTGAAATCCCCATTTTTTGCTTCCCTGTCCATCAGAAAGTGTCCAAAACCTAGTCAAACCCCAATTACCCATCTGAGTTTTTCCCAAATCCAAATCTTCCTTTACTAAATAAGCTTTTGTTTGTGTTTTTCTATCCATTCCCCCCCCCCCAAAAAAAACTCTTGGTTGTGGTTGTCACCCATGTAGGAGCAAAAACCATGGAGGAAGTACTTGCAGCCATCCAAACCAAACTCCAAGATCTGGATGAAAAATTTCTCAGCCTCCATCTTCAGCATTCAACCATGAACAATAAACGACAGCCAGAATCTTTTGCAGCCATCAGGTTCTCTTCTTCCAGCAATTTTCGTGGGTCGAAGCTTGATTTTTATCGCTTCAATGGTACTGATCCGACTGGATGGATATACCGAGCAGAACAATATTTCAGTCTGCATAATACTTTTGATGTCCTGAAAGTTCCACTTGCAACCTTTCATTTGGAACAAGAAGCCTTTCAATGGTACCGTTGGTACATCAAAACTCATCTCGAGCTAAACTGGACAGATTTTTGCCAACTCCTTTTGCCACGATTTGGTCCTAGTGCTTTTGATGACTTCACAGGAGCACTCACTAAACTTCACCTAATTGGCACAGTGAGAGAGTATCAAACAAAATTTGAGAAACTGGCCAATTACACAAAAGGATTATCTGATGAATTCTACAGGAGTTGTTTTATCAGTAGTCTCAAGCATGAAATCCGCTCAGAGGTCAAAATGTTATGTCCCAACACAATGATGGAAGTCCTAGGGTTGGCTAAGTTGGCAGAGGACAAGATCGTAGCTCAACAATGCTCCAAACCCACATTTGTTCCCTTCATAAATATGGGTTCCCAACGACCTCCCATCATGCCTGCTCCTCAACCAACTCCTATGAAGCATTTGTCTGAAACAGAGATGCAGGCACACCGAGAAAAAGGACTTTGTTATAATTGTGATGAGAAATTCACTCGGGGACATAGATGTGTTCAACAAAATCTCTATCTCTTGGATGTGGATTCTCCCCCTGCCTCCGAACTTGATGAAGAAGCTCTAGATACATTAGATGATCAGATTTACATTCAACACCCTCCTGTTGACACCCCATCTTAGGACGAACCACCTTAGATCTCTCTCCATGCTGTAACTGGCGTCACCACCCTACAAAGAATGCAAGTCAGGGGATACTTCAAGAAGTGCCCTCTTACCATACTCATTGATTCTGGTAGCACTCATAACTTCATTGACCCTCAGATTGCCAAACAGGCTGATTGTTTTGTCCATCCTTGCTCCAACTTTGAAGTCATGGTTGCCAATGGGGGCACCTTACCTTGCAAGGGGAAGTGTCACAATGTGCGTATCTCTATGGAAGATTATAACCTGCGCTCTGACATGTTTTCCTTGTCCTTAGGCGGATGTGATGTGGTTTTGGGCGTTCAATGGTTACACACACTTGGCCCCATCTTATGGGATTTTGTGGAACTTTGGATGCAGTTTTCAGTCAATGGGGCACAACACAAATTAATAGGATTACAACCAGGGTCTCTCCGCATCATCAGTTCACATCGCCTGGAAAAAATCCTTAAGAATAATTCACATGGTGTCATCGCTCAGCTCCATTCCATTCAGATGCACCCATCAATGGTCTCCACTACTTCCTTGGATAGATATGCAGGGGTCCTTGCTGAACCAATGAGCTTGCCGCCTTCAAGAGACCTTTCTGGTAAGAATTTCATCGCATCTACCTCTCAACAGGAACTGATGGCTATTTTGCATGTAGTACAGAAGTGGCAGCCATACGTATTAGGGAATTATTTCTGCATCAAGACTGATCTCCAGAGTCTGGAAAATTTTCTGCAACAATGGGTCTCCTACTCAACACACCTGAAATGGGTTATCCAACTCATGGGTTATCCCTATGAGATCACTTACAAGAAGGGTAAGGACAATATGGTGGCAGATGCTCCTTCTCACACAATTGATGACCCAATTTCTCTTACAGCTCTTTCTCTGCTTGTTCCAAATTGGTTGCAATATGTTCACCAGGGCTATCTCTTCTATGAACTCCATGCTTCTTCATCAGCAGGGCCCTCTGGGTTCTTCAAAATGTATGATCGAGAACAATGTAACTTCTTTTGGCAGGGACTGAAAATGACAATTCAACAGATGGTGGCTGACTGTGATACTTTCTAGGTCAACAAGGGTGAAACGACACTCCTTTTGGGATTGCTCAAACCCTTTCCCATCCCTACACAGCTTTGGCCAACTATTTCTATGGATTTCCTAGCAGCGCTCTGGTGGTACAATACCACATCTCAAAGGACACCATATGAAGCAGTCTATGGACAGACATTGCCAGTTCTTCTTCCATACACCCTTAGCAGCTCCCCAATTCAGGAAATTGACTCGGTTCTTTGAAACCACGATCAGATTCTTCTCTTTCTGCAAGACAATCTTCACATGGCCAGAATTCGCCTGAAACAACAAGCCGATCAGCACCGTTCTGAGCGCATTTTCCACGCAGTTGATAGGGTTCTTTTTTGTCTACAACCTTCCAAGCAATCCTCCCTGACACTCCAAAGGCGTCAGTGGCTCGAAATGAAAACCGAGGATGCTACCGGGGAACCACTCCTTCAGATTCTGCAGCAATTTCTCCAACCAAAGCTTTGAGGAAAAAGCTTTTTCTAAGGGAGAGGGGATGTTAGGAACCCATGTCAACCCTTCTCTTTACTATGTTAGTATATTGTTGTTGTACGCATATGCTTTGTAAGTTGTCTCGTAGTATTTTTTGATCCATGGTTTATGTTATCCCATAGTATTGACCCATAGTATTGGACGCATATGCTTTGTAAGACGTCCCGTAGTATTATATGTCCCATGGTTTTGACTCATAGTATTGGGCATAGACTTAGTACATAAGTGTGTGTTGAGGTCGTTGAAGGCACCGTGAAGTTAATTGTATTGAGCTTGCTCAAAGGAGATTGCCCCCTCGAAGTGGCCCGTGATCAATATAAAAGTGATTCTGAGTTCTATTATTTCTGATATCTCGTGTATTTGCATTAATTAATTATTGCAGGTTCTTCACAGTGTCACTGGTGGTAGGTGAGAGAGGGCGCCTTTGTAACATCCCAAAATTTCACAAAAAATTAAAAATTTTCAATGTAGCTTTTAATGCATATATTAATTGTGCGGAATTATAATAAATGCTTCTATTCTATCATGCCGTAATAAATGTTTGTAGCTATCATCAGTGTACTGTTTGTCATCTTGTTATGAAATGAAATTAAATTCTACATTGAGATACCATTGGATGTTCTTCTCATCGCAGCTATATTTTTATTATTACTTATGTCAATGTTTATTCGATATAATGTTTATAAGTGCTAACTGTTGTTCTTCTTTTGATGATGGAAGGGGTCCCAAGGGTTACCCCAAGGCTTACTTAGCATTTATGCTAAAGCTTTTGGACTTTCCCTCTCGCAGATTACAGGTAAGGGTGACACATCAGGTCAAGTAATACAATTATAATTTAAACATGCACTTTCAGATATTCGCCAAAGGTTTTGTATAAAGTTTCCAAGGTACTTTAAAATGACTCGTCTAATGTTTATATTCAAAAGGTGAATTAGAACTTTAAACCATTGCTTAATATAATATACGATGCAATTAGTTGTCGAAGGATAATGTGCCTTTAAGAATCCTAGGCTAAAAGCATGATAATTTGTTTTTCCAACGTCATGTGCTCTACATACAAAATTGCTATGTGTTTTCTTAAAATAGATGATCTAGATACTATTTTTCTTGCTTTTCCTAAAGTATAAACTATATATAATTTACAATTAAATTCCTATAATGTATATATGTAAACAATTCCTATGTAATTCTCATAGCATATAAACTATATGCAAATTTGGTATAGATTCCTTATAGCACCTAAACTATATGCAAGGCTTTATGCAAATGGTCCTATATACACATTACTATGCAAAAATATCACCATCATGAAACCATTTAAGACATAGGAACGATGCCTAGCTAATTCGATAATATCAAACTATATACTAATACTTACATTGAAATATATGTATGACAGGGTTACGACCAAAGCCAATATGTCAGCGTATGATAAGACAGGGTATTAATGACATAGTGGATATGTGTGCTGGCAGGTGTTCATAAACCAACCTTGTCATTCATTACTTTTCTCTACCACATTCGTGGGATGTCTTGGTGGCAACTATGTGTCTAATGCCATGTGAAAGATTGTGAGGTCAACACCAATATTGTTGAGTTGTACCGAACCTCGTCCTAGTGTATTTCTGATCTGGATGTATGATGGAAAGTGTAATAAAGTGTCTTAAATGTAAAAGTTGCTTGGGATTGTGATGAGAGATATACACCATTGATCTGGAGATGCTCTCGGCAATTGGGAAAATAACCCTAATCTCCACTAAATCACGTTGTTGCGGTTTCCTTTGGCATTCATTATTGTTGGAGATTGGTTCTGGGGAGAGGCCGACCGGCTTGCGAAAGCATAGGGTTTGTAATACGTTTTGAGAGCTCTTCTCTTGTTTCGAACCCGTGACCTGTGTGTGGATACTGTTACAATTTGGTAGCTTAAGAGCCGAGCTCTGTGTGAAATTTTACTACATTGCTTGGTATTTGAAAGTATATGGAAACTTACTCTGGTTGTAGTAGTATTCATTTTCAAAATTAGTTCATGAGGAACTCCTTCCTCCGCTTTGATACCACGATTTGTAGAAAAGGTTGAAAGTCTTCAGGGTTAAGGAGCCGAGTCACTTCTGTGATTATGTGAACTGTATTCACTCCAAATAAATGTGAGTTGTTGATTGGTTTTTCAACCAAGCATGTGCAAGGATGCACCTATTAACTTGTAATAGTAGTCTTCGAATAAAAAGCAAATACAATTATAAATTTAATTTAACATTAACATAAGCATGTGTAAATAAACAAGAACTAAATCAATAACAAGAGATCTATGGGAAGAACAAGAGAAAAAATAATAGATTTTTGTATTACTTCAAAGGTGAGAATGTTTGGTGTTGAGAAGCTCCAAGGTTGAGGTGCTCCAAGCTCCAATGGTCTCTTCTCTAAGATGCTGAAATGGGGGTCTTCAAACTCGAAATGGGAGGCAATGGCTCTCAAAAGGATTTTGACAACATAAGGATAGGATGAAATGTGGATGTAAAATGAGGAACCCCTATCACCTTTTTATAGTTTTTGGTGATGGGGAATACCATTTTGGTTTTAAGGAAACCAATGGTATTAACCAACATGGTTTAGGTCTCTTTTTCCCTCTTTTTCCTTTTTTGAATATTTTGAATATTTTTATTCCCTTTTAATATTTTTGGGGAATTTTGGACCCTTTTTTAGGGTTTTTTGTGTTTTTTGAGGGAAAATACATATTTGAGGGGACAAAGTGGTATTATGGTCTTTTTGATGACCTTTTGAAGGTTTTAGAGGCTCAAATGGTGGAAAAAGTGGACAAATGGGTTATGTGAATAAGGGAGTGAGCTAGTGAGCACTTTTTGGGTGTTAATAGATTGCCCCCTGATGTGTGAGGGAAGGAGCTCATCGTATGGCCGATAGACATTATAGTTATTTTGTCTTTTTTCCTAGGGTTTGGAGAAGAGAAGAGACTGATTGGAGACTGGAACAATGGCCCCTTGGAAGCTGCAAAAACTGAAAAAAAATACATGGCCTCAAAATGAATGAGGAATTATCTCTGATAATGGAGGAGGCGGGCATACCCATGCTCGTGTCAAGAAATATGCATAACAATTAGGCCCAAGAAGGGGGACTTGAATAATACATAAAAATATGTTAGTACATCATAATGGTTCAGAGGGGACACCATGCTGGGATGTACTCATGATCATGCCATGGCTGATCTCAATAACTGATACACTGGAAAAAGTAACAATCGTTTTGAAAAAGGTTTCAGAAGGGTTGATGAACTGTTGGAGCTGAAGGTGTCCAATATGTGTAAGGACTCAAAGACTGTGAGCCAATCTCGGAGGATTTTATGTAACTGTATACTCGAGGGAGTATAAAACTGGGGTACATCTTGAAAACTTTCGCTGAGCACAACCCGAATATCCATAGGAAAATGAAACTGGTTGTTTCCTCAATTAGGCTCTCCAATGTGGTAGAGTCAAGTGATATCTGGGGTCTTCAACAAATAACTGAAAGGAACGATACCCTATACGAGTCTCAACGATGCGATCAAGGTGTTGAAGTCGAGCATGTGAGAAACAATCATTTGGAGAGGCACTGAGGACTCCTTTTGAAATGATCCGTAGGCACCCATCACTAATGGTGATGAGTCCAAGGCACAGGGACCTCTGGGTCTATCCTCTGGAATAGATTTGGTTGGCGTCGACAGAGGGAGACCAGCAATTATCAAGGAAATGATGTTTCCTTGACAGGATCGCGAGGTGTACAACTGAAGTGTGGTAGTACTGATGGTAGGACTGACATACTATGGGGATGTGGAAAAAACTGGGGTCACAGAGTGGGTGTACTCAAACTTCCTTTGTTCATGGCATGATGACATGGTTGACCTAGCAGCATAGGAAACTGACTTTTAGGTGTGAGGACCATATCTTTAAGGGATCAGGGATATGGATTGCAGAATGGAGTGACTCTAGGGGGGACAAGCTGATGGATTCTATTGGGGAACTCTCAGGGTGACATACTGCAGAAAACTCTGAACAAAAGGAGACCATAATGGGGAAGCTGCCTTATGAGAAGACATGATCTGTTGTGGCACCGAAAAGCACCATTGGGTCCGTCTTTGTAGTTTTAATGAGCTCCAAGAAGGGATAAAAGTGTGCTCTAAAATGGTACTGTCCTGTGGATTTATGCGAGCCCAGGACTGTTCATGCTCGTGGTTGCTTTCAGTTTTAGAGAGTCTGAAAGGAGTAAGGAGACTCCAATGGTGTTTTTTTTCGTGTGTTAGTCTCCAAGGCCTGAAAAGGCATAAAATGATGCAAATGGAGAACTCTTCTAGTCAATGTGACTAGAGTATTCCTTTTTCGTAATTAGTCTACAAGGTCTGGAAAATGGGTAAACTTATACCAGGTAGACGCCCTTTCAGATACTTTTAGCGATCATGAAAGGAAGCAAGATTGCTTGGTGATATTTTCATTGTTTTAGGAGTCAGAAAAGAGCTTAACGGAAACTCCCTAAGTGCCTTTTTCGTAAAAGAATTGCTCGGCCCCAAAAAGGGATAAAATTATACCGAACAAGAAGGTATTGGAGAGAGCGATGAATGATCTCGAGCATCCTCATGAGCGCAGAAAACTGAATCCAGTGATATAAGACTCGTAAAAAAATGGACCACGACCGATGTGGCATGCAAATCGAGGCGATGAGGGGCATTTTGAAGAAATTCCCAAAAACTATGGGGGTGAGAGCGAGAAATGATCTCAAGCATCATCACGAGCATGGAAAACTGAATCCGGCGATTTAAAACTCGTCAAAAACAGAACACGGTCGATGTGGCACGCAAATAGAGGTGACGAGGGGCATGGGAAAAATGATCAAAAAATATGGTGGGGAGAGCGAGAAATGATCTCAAGCATCATCACGGGTACGGAAATATGAATCCAGCGTGCAAATGGTGCAAAAAACGGAGGTCATAAGGACTCCAGAATGGTCGAAGGAAATTACTAGGTTAAAAAATGGCTACAAATAAAAGTGAGCCCACCCAACCAAGGATGTAGTTGTGGGGAGAAATGATGACCCGCGGGGGAAGAATACTAGGTGTATCAAATCAAATCAAATATACAAGTGATATGTGACCTCAAAAATGGTTGATATCACGCATGTGAAAAAGTGAGCAGGGTTAATGACCTACCCCCATGCTATGTGCATGGGGTTTATGATTATGGATCACATATGTGTTGGTTTGAACAATGGGGTCATTGAAATACTGAAATATATGTGATGGGGAATGTTCAAAATGATTGATCATGCCCCCTATCCTAGGGTCGAGGTAATATATTATGCCCCCTAACTCAGAGGTGTCAATGTGGTGCAGATGTTGTCTCAGAGAGGGATCAATAGGGCATTGAGCAACTACTGGCGGGGGGGTATACCATGAGGCTATGGGCCATGGTGGCATACTAAAGTGATAATATGATGATGGGGGATTCCCCTTGCGAGGTGGATGCCCCCAGTATCTCCAACGAGAATCACGATGATGATGAGTAGGAAAGGTTTTGGGCCTGCCCCCATGTTTTGGACATGTGGTTTCCTCATCGATTTGAAAGGGTTGAACATGTGTGTCAACGGGATCAGTGGAAACCGTGTAAATGGTGTTAATTTATTCTGAGGAGGAAGATTTTGGGGGATATATTTCCTCAATGAGAAGAGGGGATATCTCTAGGTCAGCATTATTCAATTCGTATAGTGCTGCTCTATAATCTGGGAGATTAGGGCAGTGATGTGAATAATGGCCATAGATGTCGCATATCACACATGGGTGGTTGGTATGCAAATTTTTATCACGAGGCTGAGGGGGCAGCTCGAGTTTGACAACTGGAATGTTAGTGTCATCATCCAACATTTGCATATGCTCTTGAAGTGCCGGTAATTGTGGACATTGATGGGTAGCATGGCCTATATCGTCACACAAAGAGCACTCGGGGGGAGCACGGATTGTTGGGGGATTCTTCGCCAACTTGGGAGTCGGTGGGGGGGTGCGGGTTGTGGGTCGAGTGGTGTAGGTTGTGGGTCCAGTGGTGTAGGTTTGTGGGGCTATGCCCCCATTGTAGTGGAGTTCAGGGGGAGAATTACTAGATGTTGATGCAGTGGCCCCTGTTGGAGGTGGCCGGTTCTAGATGTTTGCTACACCAGGGGGTGGACGGTTAGAAGTATTGATGGGTTGCACCAGTTGTAAAATGACGTTCGGTGTAGGGGGAGGGGTTGGGGTAGGTAGGTACCACATAGGTAGTCCTAATGTTAATCTTGGGAGATTAAGTGTAGCCATGACTGGTGTGCTGATGGTGCCTGAAGGGGGAAATAAAAATGGGATAGTATGAATTGGTGTGGCTCCTACGTGAGTTGGCACTGAGGGTGGTTGCGGGAGTAAAGGGGGTTGTTGGTTTGGTACCTGTGTGTTATGCGAGAGGGTGCACAAATCAGATATCTCGGTTATCTTCAAAGGGGGTGGGATGGATTGGAATGTGGAAGTCATAGGTGATTCCAAGTATAATCTGGGTCTGACTGTGGAGACGAACGATGTAGGTGCATTCTGAACTGGTTGTTCAATCATACAGAGAACATTTTTAGGTGCAGTGGGGGCGTATTGGTTTCGACGCGTTTGGAGATTCATGTCGGACGATGACATCATAAGGAGATGATGAGTACTTGAATCCATCGGTTGGTTTGTGTGTCAGCATATGTGATTTGTTGTTGTGGTGCTTTGGTTCCTTGAGGAGGATCCAACGGACGAGTGTTCGCCACTCCTTGTGTGGGAAAAGGATTTTGCAGCACCATGGGTTATGGTTGAGTAGGTGGCACTGGTTGTACCGTGTTCCCTTGGCGTTGGGAATCATCAGACCATTGTTGGTGCGCTCGCTCCAAATGGGGGCAAGTGTGTGTGTAATGGCCGTATACCCCGCATATGGAACATGGGTGGTTTGTTCGTAAATTGGGGTTCTTACTCTATTTTGGTGGTCGATCAGGGTTTTGGTTGGAAGGGGTAGCGTTGTTGTTGTTTGGAGTATAAGTCTGAGCGACTAGAGGTTGTCGTGCAGCAAGCACTTCCCGTGGTGGGTAATAAGCCGCTGGGGCTTGTGAGTGAATAGGAGCATATGTGGCCTGTTGATGGTAATACATAGGGGGTGAAACTGGAGGTGGATAGGCTGAAGGTGCATGACCATAACACTGTGGTGGAAATGAGGTTCCATGAGTGTGGTGGGGGTGGGCCATGGGAGCATACGAAGTTGTAGCTCCGGAGTGAGATGTGGCCCGTGAAAGATCAGGGCTGGTATTATTGTGCATAATGGAAAAGGGTTTGTTGTGGGATGCAACTTGTCCAATGATGCTGTCGGAGGCGTGGGATGCCCCTCGCACGTCAGTCCGGGAGGAATCACCACGGGGAGCGTCAGGTAAGATGGTATACAAGTAGCCACACTGGGAATAGATCAAATCAAATTGTTGTGCTTTTAGAATGGCTTCTTCTTTCGAATGGGGTCGTTCAGAAGCTACGTATTTGGCTATGAGAGGGAGGAGTGATTTGAGGAACCAATCCAAAAAGATACGGTCGTCAAGCTTTATCTTGTAGAGACTATGACGCTTACGCCACTCATGGATATGATCGATGATGTGTGTAGCGGTGTTCTGTCTACAAGACAGTAGTATTTCCACTCCTGCATCATAGTGGATAGGTAATTCGAAGAACTGTAGGAAAGTTGAGGCAATGAATGTGAACGTAGGGTGTGTCCCATGGGGTTGCTCGATGTACCATTTGGCTGTCGAACCGGTAAAAGTTCATTGTAATAAATGAAGATGAATGGAATCGTCTACTATGGAGTTTGAGGAACACCATAGGTGAAAGGACATGATGTGGCTTTGGGGGTCTTCCCCAACCTTCCCTTCAAATTTTGGGATGTCTAAGGGGAGCTTTGTGGGCATGGGGGGCCAAGTGGGGTCATTTCTAATAGGATCATTAGTTAGTCTTGCCAAGTTTGGAAAATTCAGACTTGCCATAAATGGCAAACTAGCCAAGGGGTGTGATGTAGTGGTTGGGGCATATGTGCTAATGGTAGCATTATGGTGTGGGCCACTGCCCCTGAAGGGTATCTGATTTGTGAAGGGGATCTGTCCCCCAATCAAAGGTGTATGGGTGAAGCCTGTATTCCCAAGTGTAGGTTGAGTTACAGATGGGTTTGGATTGGGTATAGTAGACCCAGGGTTTGGTATGCTAGAAGTGGTTCCAGTCAAAGGTATACCTATAGCAGGTGTAGGTCCCGTGTTGGGAATCCATAGAGTAGATGCAGTTCCCATATTAGGCATGCCTAGAGTGGAAGCAGTTCCCAGGTTGGGCATACCAACATTGGTTGTGGGAGTGGTGGCCAATGTGGTAGCTGGGATGGTGGAAGATGTTCCACCAACAGTCCTTATGTTGAAAGGGTTGGAAGAAAAATCAGCCATAAGGCTAGTGGGTGTGGTGTATGTGGGATTTTTGGATTCTGCCTCATAATCTAATGTGAAATGAGGAGCGTCAGAATCGGATGATGGGGCTCTATTCCGATGATGTGTGGAGTCAAGGGAACCGTACTGTGGGGGGTCTCCCCGGAAGCGTCGAGAACGTCTTGGGGAATCAATGGTGACAGTTTTATCAAAATATTACCAGGTGGTGGTGAGTGGAAAGCTGTAAAGCCCTAATGCAACCGTGCGTGCAAGAGGGGAGAGTAAAAAATAAATGGCACTCAGGCCAAAAATCAACCTCAAAAACACTTACTATAACAGCTATGCTATAGTAAGTGGAGTAATAAAAAAATGTGGTCAGGAAACCAACATGCAAACAATTCCTAAAAATAGAAAAAGGTAGACTATATGACCAAAAGGAGGTAATGGAGCATGCAAACACCTAACTAGAAGTGGTATTATGACTCAACAAAAACATATCCTTTGCAAGGTGATGAAATCCAAGTCAGACAATATGAGTAGTGGAATCAAAGGCTAGATATCCCCCTACCGGGAGGGACACTGGGTAGACAATCCTAAAGTTTGGCCACTAAGATACCCCATTCATGACACGTTCGGTTGGGTGAATCTGCAGTTTGGTTCTATCGCCACTGTACTCCCATAAGGGTGGTACAATGAGAACTGCGAAAGGTATCCTTCGGTTATTGAATGGATAGCGGTATTCCACTCAGGCTTCTGGAACCAGTCTGGCTACTTCAACCCTCCTAAGGGAGAGGCCTTCCCGATAAATTGGTGTTAAATCGTGTCAACAAATAATAAGGGATTTTGGGTACCCTAAATGTCAACCACTATGTCTCAACATAAAAAATGAGTGAGGGGTGTTATTTGGATACTTATATCCTCAGTCCTACCTAGCTACAAAATTATTTTTGTGTTCCCCAAGTGGGGTTAGAATGTTGTTTGAGTTAAGGTAACTTTAAGGCTCACTTGAAATTATTGTGACAGATTGTGTGCTGATGTAGCTGTATACCAAAATAATGTGCCTCGCATGGGCGAGTTAATCACAAACTAAAATAATGATTTCAATTTGCAAAATATGACAACAATTTAAATGTAAATGCTATGGTAAACTTTTCAAAAAGGTGTTGATTTTTCAAAAAAATTTAAAGTAAAGCAAATATCATAGAAATAAGTGGTATTCTAATTCTTTGGGCAAAAATATATAGCAAATTAAAAATTTGGTTTTAATTTTTGCAAAAATGAAATTGCTTCACAATTTTTCTTTCACTAAACTGGAAATTTTTAAAAATGATGAAGTGAAGAAAAATAATAGTAATAAATATCAATATGTAATGCTACAAAATGAAATAGTAGGCTGTTCAAAAGTGCAGAGAAGATGGCTGGAAAATATGGGCCAAAATGGGTGAACTGAAGTGATAAATAACACTAAAATAAAATATTAGAGAAATTTCTATGAAAAATTTCTTAAATCTAATAGGCTATTTGGATTCCTTGATCGAAAACAACCAATTTGAAAAAACAAATCGTCTCAAACAGAGTTCGGGAGAGGGAGATATGGCCGTTTGAAAGTTGAGTCGCGCTGCCAGAAAATTACATCGCGGGTTTCGGGCTAAAAGTTGCGATGGGCATCCCGGGTTTCTGGCTAAAATTCGCGATGGGCATCGCAGGTTTTAGGCTAAAAGTCGTGATGGGCATCGCGGAAAAAAGCCGAAAAGCCGCGATGGGCAGCAGGGTGTTTTTTAAGGATCCTAATATTATACTTAAGAGTAGTATCATAGGCGATTATTTTGGATTGAAAAAAACATGTATATAGATTGGTAGGCGAATATTAAATATGAAACATGCAATTTACTACTGAAATGTGTAAATTTTAGAGAATATTATGACAAAAAAACATATTTTATTTAAATATAGGCGATATTAGAGACTAAAAATGACCAAATAGCGAATTTATTTTTCGAAACAAAGCCCAAAAAATAGCCAATTGGCGAAATTTCACCCCTAAAAATTACCCTGATGGGTAGCGCAGAAAAAGGCCGAAAAGTCGCGATGGACCGCACAACTATGGGGCCAAAAGTCACTATGTACGGACGAAAAAATGGCCATCGAAAAACAAACCCAAAAATGGAAATTTTGGGTTGTTTCGGGCTGCAGAAAGGGCCAATGGCTAGGGCAGCTATCAAGAAGCTGACTAGTATGGCAAATCTACAGTTGTAAATGGAAAGAACAAGTAAAATAAAGATCTAAAACAAAAATTTAAAGTTCAAAACCCAGCGGAGTCACCAAAAAAATGTTGCTTGGTTTTTCAACCAAGCATGTGCAAGGATGCACCTATTAACTTGTAATAGCAGTCTTCGAATAAAAAGCAAATACAATTATAAATTTAATTTAACATTAACATAAGCATGTATAAATAAACAAGAACTAAATCAATAACAAGAGATCTATGGGAAGAACAAGAGAAAAAATAATAAATTTTTGTATTACCTTAAAGGTGAGGATGTTTGGTGTTGAGCAGCTCCAAGGTTGAGGTGCTCCAAGCTCCAATGGTCTCTTCTCCAAGATGTTGAAATGGGGGTCTTCAAATTTGAAATGGGAGGCAATGGCTCTCAAAAGGAATTTGGCAGCATAAGGATAGGATGAAATGTGGATGTAAAGTGAGGAGCCCCTATCACCTTTTTATAGTTTTTGGTGATGGGGAATACCATTGTGGTGAAACCAATGGTATTAACCAACATGGTTTAGGTCTCTTTTTCCTTCTTTTTTCTTTTTTGAATATTTTGAATATTTTTATTCCCTTTTAATATTTTTTGGGAATTTTGGACCCTTTTTTAGGGTTTTTTGTGTTTTTTGAGGAAAAATACATATTTTGAGGGGAAAAAGTGATATTATGGTCTTTTTTGTGACCTTTTGAAGGTTTTAGAGGCTCAAATGGTGGAAAAAGTGGACACGTGGGTCATGTGAATAAGGGAGTGAGCTAGTGACCACTTTTTGGGTGTTAACACGAGTGGCTCAGGATTCAACTAGTTGCAGAAGCTATCCTTTTTATCCTTTGGTTTTAATTCTTCAAGGTAATGTCTTTCTTGTGAATTTTGTATGGTTGCATTCGTCAGTACTTTGCTTAGCTTTGAAATAAGGTTTAACCCTCTTCGTTTTCGTGGCAGGTTATGTCATCTTCAAGGTTCTAAACTCCAGTTGAGTGGGAACTACTGCATATAAGTGGTAAGTCTCGGTGGTTCCCTTGTGGGTTCTCCTGGCAATTGTTTGTTGTGTTGAAATGGTCAAAGCCTTCGGTTTGTTCTGGAGATGTGGTTTCTATTGCGAAGTTTACATTCTGTCAAGATATCGTAAGGAGGATGGAATCCTCAACCTACTATTATAATGTATTCTACAGTTGACTGTCTGTTTGAAATGTAATACCTTTTATCAGGGTTTTTAACCCTCGACTCCTGGATAATGATGAAGGGTTCGGCCCTTAGTTTTACATCGTGTCTGGAAACTATGTTATGTGTTAATGGTTGTCATTGTTCGTCAATTTTGGTTATGGCTGAGAGCCAAACTCATTGTGTTATTTTACTACAATGAAACCCTAACCTATTTGGTTCAGGAAGTGACTTTGGAAATGGAAATCTAGCTTCATGTATTTATATGGTTTGTTGCAATTAATGTTTATGAGTGTTTTATATGATGTCGAACATGTGTACTTAATCTATAAGAAATCTGGTAATAACTGAGTTAATATTTTGATTGTAAGGGTTCGGCCATAGAGTTGATATCTTACGATTTAAGTGTTTGGCCGTAGCTGGATATTTGACAACCTCTTATGGTTTTTAAATCGAAACCTGTAGGTGTCTGCAAACTTTGTTTATGGTGGAAATCGGTATTGTAATTTCTTTTGCAAAACGTTATGTGTTTCCTATAAAGGATAAGATAATAACTAGGGTTTTGGGTTTGGATTATTTGTAACTATTTTGATACTATGAAAATTCTTTGAATCTATACAAAGGGATTCGATGGTAGATACTACTAATATGAAAGATAAATTTATTGCAAAGGTTGGAATACGTAGAAAGATTAAACTTGATTAAATCTGATGCTATGTAGAAAAATAGAGAACTATAGTATTGGAAATTATAAATATTTCTATGTTTGTTTTAAAGATTTTTCGAAATACTAAGTACAGTAAGGATAGAAAATGAAAATATATTACAGGAATTAAATAGAAGTCTTTGCAAGGTTTAGAGAAACATGGAAAACATAAAACCCTAGATTGTTCTAATTCTGTCAGAAGTAGAAATAAAATAAAATGTTGTGAATGCTGTTAAGTTTATTTTGCAGTTGTTATAATTTTATGAAGGCTAATAGAAGTAATAGAATAAAAGTATAATACTATATTGTTTCTAGGTTTTGTGCAGAGATGAAATGTTTAGTTATATTACTATGTAACAGAAAATATTATAATGCTTGTATTATCAAATGATGTTTATAATTCCTGAGTCTAAACATAATTTATATTACAGAATGTAGCTGATAAGGAATATTAAGAAATGAAACAATGTTAGTCTATTCATTCATTTGGAAATATGCCTATCATTCATCTGATTCTAATTCTTCCCCCCTGTACTAGAGTACTATACAGAAAATAGTATGGGGAAAAATACAGTGGAGGCATTTTATCAATTCATAAATCTATTCAACAATTTATAAATTCCTAAACAATTCAAAAAATCACATTTAACTTCTGCATAATGTAGACTAGCAGTTTCAAGCTAATGAAATACTAAATTAGTGATTACAGAAATGATTTAACTATTTAGGATTAAAGATATAAGTAAAACTTGTAACTGTAGATAGGGTGGACAAACACCCAAGGAGGCTTGTTCCTCCCAACCTTCTCCAGAAGAAGCAGCCAAACTACTTGCCTCCTTTGGACCACCGAGCATGTTTACTGAACCACCAGGTAGATGGACTCTGTAACTGTAGATAGAGTGGAAAAACACCCAAGGAAGCCTGTTCCTCCCAACCTTCTCGAGAAGAAGCATCCAAACTACTTGCCTCCTTTGGACCCCCGAGCCTGTTTACTGAACCACTAGGTAGATGGACTCTATGTAGAAGCAAGGCACTCAGAAATTGTACAGGAAACAAACTATTAAGACTTGCTCCTCAAATTTTAGGTCTCTGCACTCAACAGTATAATATGTAGACTTACACCATGATAAAAAACTAGCATATCCCCTCATCAAATCTTTTGGGTGAAAGCAACAAAACCCCAAGGTAAATTTGCTCGTCAGGAAAAATGATGAACCTCAATCCAAAATTCGATGGCTCTTTTAAAGATTTCATAGGTCTTTAGTGGTTAGTTTTCAATAATGAGCCTCAAGCTCCAGTCCACAGGGCACTAAGACCACAATTCAAGGGAGTTGCCCCATACCAACAGCTAGTTACTTGCCTCATGAAGCTGCCATTTATCCATTTCCTTCTACCCTAGATTCCATTCCACCTAGTGGGTTAGTAAACACTCTTTCAACAGTCCCCTTAGGTGTTTGTCTCCTATTTAATTTATTTAATAATAAAATATTGTGCAAATTACAGTCATCCTCGGACAGTTGTCCAATATAAAACTTTACAATAAAAGTTAAGATAATGTTTCCAAAATAAAATGTTTTTCAGCAAAAAGGGGTATGTTACAAACACCCCCACTTAAGCTCAACATCATCCTCGATGTTGCTTATTCTTCATCAAAGCCTCCCTGGAACAGAACTGGATATGCTGCCCGCATGTTACTTTCTAGTTCCTAGGTAGCTTCATCAGGGCTAAGGTGCTTCCATTGCATCTTTACCTACCCTATGGTACGATTCCGAAGCATAATTTCCCTCCTGTCGAGAATACAGCCTGGTTCCACGTGAAAATCTCCTTCGGGTTCCACCTCTATGTCATTCCAATTCAGTATATGAGTAGCATCGTGCACATACTTCTTTAAAACAGAAATGTGAAAGAAATGATGGATTCTTAAGTTAGATGGAAAAGCCAACTGATATGCAATAGGTCCAATCCTTGATAGGACTTCAAATTGTCCACAATACCTTGGTGCTAGTTTAGCACAACTCCCAAGCTTCAAAGAACTTTTCTTGGGTTTTACCTTTACAAAAACATGATCTCCAACCTGAAATTCTCTTTCAATGCGTTTCAGATCTGCATAATATTTTTACCGATCTTGTGCAACTTTTAAGTTGCCTTGAACCTATTTCACGGTTAGCTCCATTTCTTTTAACAAATCTAGTCCTAACATTAATCTGTCAATAGGGTTATCCCAAGAAATAGGAATACAACATTTTTTTCCATATAAAATCTCAAATGGACTAAGTCTAGCAGATGCTTGATAATGATTATTGTATGCAAATTCAGCTAAATGCAAGTAATCTTCCCACTTAGTTGGCTGATCTTTAACATACATTCGTAACATGTCTTCTAAAATCTGATTAACCCTTTCAGTCTGTCCATCAATTTGTGGATGGAAAGCAGTACTAAAATTTAATTTAGTATTTAAACCCTTAAACAATGCTGTCCAAAAATTTTCAATAAACTTGGAGTCTCGATAAAAAATAATTACCTTTGGAATTCCGTGTAAGGGAAATATTTGTCTCATGAACACATCTGCAATGTTAGCAGCTTTGAATGTAGTCTTAACAGTAATAAAATGAGCAGATTTACTAAGTTTATCCACAACAACCATTATTGAGTCATTCTGGTTCTCATTCTTTGGTAAACCTGTAATAAAATCAATACTTATAATTTCCCACTTCCATTCCGGAATTGGCAATGGCTGCAATAGGCCAGCTAGATGTTGATGTTCAGCCTTAATGGTCTGACATTCAAAACATTTAGTTATGTATTCAGCCACTTCATTCTTCATGTTGGGCCAACAATAATCCTTCCTTAACATAGTTATCATTTTCTGATAACCTGGATGTCTCGAATAAGGACTCTTATGAACTTCATCCAAAATCAACAATTTAACTGTTGACACATTAGGTATATAAATTCTGTTTTTATATGTCATTAAGCCTTTTTCATTAATATTGTGATCTGTTATTAAATTTCCAGATAAATTTGCAGCAACCTTATCATACATTTTTTTATAATTTTCATCTTGCTTAATTCCTTCTTCAATTTGATTTTCCATATATGTCTTAAACATGCTGATTGCTGCCACAAAACTTAATTTGGCATTTCTGCTCAAGGCATCAGCAATTTTGTTTTCTTTCCCTTTTATGTGTTGAATTTCAAAATCATACTCGCTAAGGAAATCTAGCCATCTAGCTTTCCTTGCATTCAGATTTGTTTGATCCAACAAATATTTTAAACCCTTATTATCCGTCATTAGTATAAACTTTCTTCTAATCAAGTGATGGTGCCACATTTTCAGTGCATGTATCATGGTTGCCAACTCAAGATCGTAAGTTGCGTAATTCTTTTTGTGGATTTTTAACTTTCTAGACTCAAAAGCAATAACATGACCTTCTTGAGTTAAGACCCCACCAAGTCCATCGTTGCACGCATCAGTGCATACAACGAATTCTTTATTAGGATCAACAATTTTTAAAATGGGTGCAGTTGTTAATAATTCTTTTAACTTATTAAAACTTTCTTGGCATTTTTTATCCCATATGAATTTCTTACCCTTCTTCTACAAAGAAGTGATGGGATTTGCAATTCGTGAGAACCCTTCAATAAAATTTGTGTAGTAACCTGTTATCCCCATAAATGACTGAACGTCAGTTACATCTTTAGGAACATGCCACTCATTAATTGCTTTTATCTTATCAGGGTCGATGGAAATTCTGTCTTTAGAGATTATGTGACCTAGGTACTGTATTTTATCTTTATAGAAGTCACACTTGCTGAACTTAGCATAAAGTTGATGTTCTCTTAACACTTGCAGAATTATTCTTAAATGTTCATCATGCTCTTCTTCAGTTTTTGAGTAAATTAGAACATCATCAATGAACACAACTACAAACTTATCCAAATACTTATGCAGAACGTTGTTCATTAAACACATGAACACTGTCGGTGCGTTAGTTAGCCCAAAAGGCATAACTACGAACTTGCAGTGCCCATATCGTGTTCTGAAAGTAGTTTTGAATATGTCTTCGTCTTTTATCCTAATTTGATGATATCCGGACCTTAAATAAATTTTAGTGAATATCTCTGCTCCATGTACTTGATCAAATAGATCGTCAATGCGGGGCAAGGGATATTGGGTTTTAATTGTCATTTTATTAAGTTGACGGTAATCTATGCCCAGTCACATGGTTCTGTCCTTCTTTTTAACAAAAATAACTGGCGCTCCCCAAGGAGACACACTTGGCCTTATGTAGTTTTTATCTATTAATTCCTTCAGTTGAGATTTTAGTTCATTTAATTCCAGAATATTCATTCTGTAGGGAGCCTTTGAGTTTAGTACCGCACCCAGTACTAACTCAATGGTGAAATCAAGTTCCCTTTCCGGAGGTAGTCCTGGAATCTCTTCTGGGAATACATTATAAAAGTTCCTAAGGATGGTTATATCCTCCAGTTTTAACTTATCTTCTTTAGATGAACATTCATCATTAATAACATTTACAGCAAACATCTTACAGCCCTTTCTTGTAGCTCTCTTAACTTGTAAAGCAGAAATTTGTCTTACCGAAATCTTTCTATGAATTCCTTTTACTGTTTCAGTTTTGCCTTAATTATTCAAACAAGTAAAAGATTTATCATAACAATTAAGCACTACTCTATGTTGTTCAAGCCAGTCCATGCCAATCAACAAGTCATATGACCCTAAGGGTAAAACATTCAGATTAACTTGTGTTTTCAGCTAACTCATAAATACATCACAATTTTTGACAAAGTCTATAACCTTTCTTTTAATGTCTGTTGCTAGCTGAACTAACCATGAATTATTAAATTTCTCTCTCTTTAACTTGAAACTTTTCACTAATTCAGGTGAAATGTAACTCAAACTTGCACCTGGATCTATTAGAATGGAAATAGATTTATTGTGTATCATACCTTCAATTTCAACCATAGACGTTTCATGATCTTCTTGATGATTCTCCAACGTTGCATTTATCCTGGGCATCTCTCTTTCTACATCTCCAACTGTAGGCTCTGCCTGTATAGTGTGAATGTTGTTGACTATCTTTCTGTTGCATGGGCATTGAGCTCTAGTATGGGGTCCACCACAATCATAACACTTCAAAGATGCTTTCTGATCAGCATACTTGTTGTTATTATTATTATTGTTGTTATTATTATTAGGCACATTCCTTGCAGCAGTAAAGTTATGTGGTGCATTATTTCTGTAATTATTATTACTTGGAAAATTTATGTTATTAAAGCTTTTCTTAAAATTTCCAGAATTATGATTAAAGCTTTTCTTTTTATGCTCAAAATGATTATCCTTGTTACTTCTCCAGCCAGATATTCCTTTTTTTTTTGTTTTGATCAAAACAAAAATTAGCTTTCCTCATAGCCTCTTCCAAGGTGGAAGGGTTATCATACATGATCCTGTCCTTTATGTTGAAAGGTAGACAACTTAGAAACCTTTGTACCTTAGGCTTCTCTTCGACCATGTAAGGTACATACCTCAGTAAACTAAGGAATTTGCTGCACAACTCCTTCATACTCATAGTACCCAGTTTAAATCATAAAATTCCTTAGATTTATTTTCATAGTACTGTTCTGACATAAACTTTTTCTTAAATAAATTTTTAAACATACTCCAGGTTATGTTTCTTTATTTTATGTTCTTAATTCTTTTAAGATCCTGCCACAAAATATCTTCCTTTCCCGTCAGATTGTAAATAGCCATCTTAGCTTTTAACTGAGAAGAGTAATCGTAAATATGAAAGTATTTCTTCATGCCAGACAACCATGCTTCAGTTGTCTCACCCTTTTCAGTTTCGCCATTAAAGGTTGGTGGATTAATATTTTTAAACTCTCATGTAATTTGTTCATGATGCTTGTTAACACCTAAAAAGTGCTCACTAGCTCATTCCCTTACTCACATGACCCATTTGTCCACTTTTCCACCATCTGAGCCTCTGAAACCAACAAAAGGTCACCAAAAGACCTTAGTACACCCCTTTTTCCATTAAAAAAGATTATTTTTCCAAGAAAATCATAAAAAACCCTCAAAAAGGGTCCAAATTCCCAAAAATATTAAAAAGGGAATTAAAATATTATTTTTATTCAAAAAAGGAAAAAGGAGGGAAAATTACCTAAACTATGTTGGTCAATACCATTGGTTTCCACAAAACCACAAATGGTATTCCTCACCACCAAAACCTATAAAAAGGTGGTAGAGGCTCCTCATTTCACATCCTTCCATTATCTCATCCTTATGCTGCTGAAATCTCCCATGAGCACTTTTAGCCATTGAAGCAACCTTGGAGAAAGAGACCTATTGGAGTTTGGAGCTACTCATCTTGGGAGTTGCTCAACATCAACCTTCACCATTGGAGGTAATATCGCAAGCACTTGCTTGCCCCCCCCCACTTTTCAATACAAAATTTATTTCTTATGTTTCTTGTTCTTGATTTTGAAATATTTACATTATTTGCTTAGATTCTTGTTTAGATCCATGAAAAGTATTGTTTATTTAGTTTATTGCTTTTATTTCTATTGAAACTGCTACTACTAGTTAGTAGGTGCCCATAGCACTAAGCTTGGTTGCAAAACCGAGCCAACAGTTTTTTGGCGACTCCGCTTTGGTTTGAACTTTAGATCTCTAGCTTTGCCATTAAATCTTAGTTTTTATGAGTTTTTAACCATTAGATCCATAGATCTGCCATCTTAGACAGCAGATCCATTGCTGTTCTGAGATTTGGCCCCAAAAAACAGCCCTAAATTTTAAATTTCCGAGTTCGTTTCTCGTTTTCCGTGCACGGCTTCCGCCTCGCGGCTTTTTTCCAGACAGTCGCGCGGTCCATCGCGACTTTTCTGCATTTTTCCGCGCGGTCCATCGCGCCCTTTTTCCAGACAGTCGCGCGGTCCATCGCGACTTTTCTGTGTTTTTCCGCGCTGCACACCGCGGCTTCGCGGCCTTTTTCCGCGCTGTCCATCGCGACTGTGCGCCCAAAACCTGCGCGGTCCATCGCGACTGTGCGCCCAAAACCTGCGCGGTCCATCGCGACTGTGCGCCCAAAACCTGCGCGGTCCATCGCGACTGTGCGTCCAAAACCCGCGCGGTCCATCGCGACTGTTTGGCCAAAACCCGCGCGGCCCATCGCGGCTGTTCGTCCAAAACCCGCGCGGCTGAATTTTTTCATTCGGCCATCCCGATTTTGAAAAATATTTTTTACTGTACTTTCTGCCCATAGCACATTTTTTACAGTATCAAATTCTGTATATTTTCCAGATTTAGAAAAAAAATTTACTATTTAAAAGTGCATACATAGAAATCTTTTTAAAAAAAAATTTTTGCATTCTTTATCTAGATTCAAATTTTTTCTTGTTTACTTCTTTAGAATCTTGCCCTTAGCAAATTTTATTGAAACGAAGAAATCCATTTATTTCTTTTAGAAGTTTATTATTTGCTTTCAAAAATCCAAAAAATCCATTATTTTTTGAGTTATTTTTGAAAAAGCAATTTAATTTCTTTTAGTGAAAAAAGTCTTAAATATTTGCTTATTATTTTTCGAAAAGTCCTTTATTTTTTTTGAAAAATTTCCCTTAAAGCATTTAATTTTTTCAAGTTCAGTTTACAACACCTCACGTGCACTCACACGATCACTTAATTGAACTAAGACTTAAAACTTACCCTAATTTGAACACACTCTTAACCCCACTTGGGGAACACAAAAAGAATTCTTGTAGCTAGGTAGTATTGGGGGGATAGGTGTTCCAATAACACCCCTCAGTTCATACATCTGAGACATAGAAGTTGTCCAATTAGGGAGCTAAAATCTCTTAGTACTTTTTGGCGCGGTCACAACCGGTTTGTGGGAAGGCCTCTCCCCTAGGAGGGTTGAAGTCGCGAGGATGGTTCCGGAAGCCTGAGTGGGATACCGAAACCCATTCAGTAACCGAAGGGCTACCATTCGCAGTTCTCGGGATATCCCTGTATTGGGATATTGCGATCAAAGGACCAAACGGCAGATTTACCTTTTCTCGACGCGTCATGAACGGAGTATCCTAGTAGCCTGTCTTTTTAGGATTGATTACCCGGTGTCCCTCCCGGTAGGGGGATATCTAGCCGTTGTCTCTACATTCATATTGTCTGACTTGGATTTCATCACCTTGCAGGGGATATCGTCTGTTTGAGTCACAATACTTTTAGATTAGGTGTTTGCATGATCTTTACCACCTTTTGAGTCTAGTTACACCTATTTTTTCTAGGAGCCGCTTGCATGTTGGTATTCTGACCGGTTGTTGCATTCCTCCACTTATTGTAGCACAGCTGCTAGAATAAGTGCATTTTTTGAGGATTGATTTTTTGGCCTGTGAGCCTTCTTTTTTCACTCCCCTTTTTGCACCCTTGGTTGCATTAGGGTTTTGAGTCTTTTACATATATATCACCACCTGATACTTAAAACAATTTTTACATAAAAACCATATTCTCACCATTGAGAATTCTAGACGTTCTCGTCGTCTACAGGGCGAACTCCCAGAGTTTAGTCCACTTGGCTCTCCACGTCACGGACGCAGAGCATTATCCCTTGATTCGACACATCGCCGATCATCTAGACGGTCATCCGATTCTGACATACCCCACTTCACCTTTGATTTGGAGGTAGAATCCGAAAACCCCACAGAGTTACCACCTACCACAATTATGTCTGGAACACCAGAAGATCCACAATTTACATTAACCATAGGTCAGACATCCGCAGACCTTTCTGCGGGGATACCATCCATGACAACACCCACCCCCTTGGGTATGCCCAATATGGGTAACACTCCACATTTAGGAATGCCTAGCACAGGACCACAACCTGTCATGGGCATGCCCAACATGGGGGTCATACCCCCTTCGGTTTCCACAAACCCTATCCCAGGAATCCCTAGTACGATTCCTAACCCAAGTGTCACTCCTGTTGCACTTGGGAATGCTATCCCAGGAATCCCTAGTGCGATTCCTAACCCAAGTGTAACCCACGCTGCACTCGGTAGTAATATACCAGGAATCCCTAGTGCGATTCCTAACCCAAGTGTAACCCAAGTTGCACTTGGGAGTACTAACCCATATCAGGCCACACCTGTTGGAGGGCACATACCCGCCATACCTAGCATACCTATAGGAGCTACTGGACCCCTACACCATACCACAATGGCTAGACCAATCCCGGTTCCAATCACCACATCCGCTAGTCTACCATACATGGCAAGTCTCAACTTGCCAGATTTAGCTAGGCTTACGAATGACCCCATTAGGCATGATCCTGCTTGGCCCCATATGCCCACTAAGCTTCCCTCTGACATCCCTAAGTTTGAGGGAAAGGCCGGAGAAGACCCCCAGAACCACATCATGTCCTTCCATTTATGGTGTTCCTCCAACTCCATAGTGGACGACTCAGTCCGCCTCCGTTTATTACAGCGCACCTTCACTGGCTCTGCAGCCAAATGGTATATCGAGCAACCCCATGGGACGCATTCCACATTTACCTCCCTTGCCTCGACCTTCCTGCAGTTCTTTCAGCTACCAGTCCGCTATGATGCGGGCGTCGAAATCCTACTGTCTTGCAGACAGAACACGGCCACGCACATCACTGACCATATCCATGATTGGCGTCGGCGCCGAAGCCTATGCAAGATCAAATTAGACGACCGAATCTTTTTAGACTGGTTCCTTAAATCCCTCCTTCCCCTCATTGCGAAGGATGTAGCTTCTGAAAGACCCCAGTCGGAAGAGGAGGCCATCCTGAAGGCCCAACAGTTTGACCTTATCTATGCCCAGTCAGGATACCTATACACCATCATACCTGACGCCCCACGAGGCGACTCTGCACGCGGTGACACACCGGGGGCATCACATGCCGCTGATGGCATTATTGGCCAAATTACACCGCAAGCAAAACCTTTCAGTATGGTGAGCACCATGCCCGCCCCAGACCTTTCTAGGGCTACATCCAGTTCCGGAGCGACAACTTCTTATGCTCCAATAAACCAGACCCATCATGTTCATGGACCCTCTTGTCCACAACATTGTTATGGCCAAGCGCCATCAGCATATGTACCTCCTACATACTATGCTCAACCTACGGTACAAAACCCCATGCAGTTTCCACAACAGCCCATGCATTACCCACAACCGGTTGCACCGGCTAACCTCACACGTCCACCAGCGCAGGGGTACCAACAACCCCAACAGGCAACTGGACCACCTCCAGCTCCACCTGCATACTATCCACCGCAACCTGCTCCCGCACCTGCGGCTCCTCATAATCCCCCCAATGCTCAAGGGCATGTGTACGCACAACAACAGCAGCCCCAATATCAAAATAACCAACGCAACCAGGGTGGACAACCCAACCGCGGAAGAGGACGCAACCGTGGAAACAATCAAAACCGCAACCAAGCTCCACAGCCTACCCAGCCCCCGCAAAACAATAACGCGGCGCCCGCTCATCAGAATCCTGATCGGCCACCTAAGCAACCTAAAAATGCTAATTTACGGACAAACCATCCTTGTTCCATTTGCGGTGTCTATGGCCACTATACCCACGCTTGCCCACATCTCGAGCGAGCTCGACAACTATGGACAAATGACGCCCATCGTCAAGGGCAGGCGGCTCCTCAGCCACCACCCAACCCCCCACCACCTCCACAACAACCTCTGGTTCTCCAAAACCCCTTTCCAACACAAGGAGTGGTAAACACCCAGCCGTTAGCCCCCCAACAGGGCAACGTGCAACCACAACAAATAACTTACACAGCTCCTGATCAACCCATGTTTGATTCAGGTACCCACCACCTATTGATGATGTCCACCGCTGACGTCAATGTCCAAACCCGCCGAAATCAATACGGACCGACTTCTGAAGCCCCCCCCGCCGAAAAGGATACAACTGCTAATCCCACTGATCAGACATTGCGTCTACCTCAGGTTCCACTTGATGGCGCTTCTAAAGCACCTCGCTTCCCCCTTCGCCGAATCAACAACAACCCCAATGCACGAGCTGCATCCAATTACAACATCGTAGATGACTTAGCTCAATCTCCCGCAGCCATGTCTGCGTTAGAAGTCTTAAAAACCTGTCCTTCTCAGCGCAAGACTTTACTTTCCGCCATTGGGGCTATTGACCCAAATGATTCGAACTTGATGACCTTTGACTTAGACCAATCTGAACCACGGCTGCCTTCTACCATAGCAGTCCAAGTTTCCGTTTCTATTCGGAATCTTGTCATCCATCGATGTATCATCGACGAGGGTGCCTCCACATGCGTCATGTCCACTTTTGTTTGGCAAAAGTTGGGCTCCCCTGCTCTCCAGCAATCCACCACTGCATTGCGGGCCTACGACGGCCGGTCAGCTCAACCTCACGGTTTATTACCCAAGGTACCCGTCCAATTAGGTGGGAAGACCGTACTCATCGACATAGAGGTCATTAACGCCCAACTAGACTATAACCTTTTACTTGGCCGCAGTTACATGTATGCCATGAAAGCGGTCGCCTCCTCCGTCTTCCGCACCATGATGTTCCCCCATGAGGGCCGCGTGGTCAAAATTGACCAGCTCACCTACTATGACCCCAACGCCCCTGCAGCACCGGAGAATGTTCTCCCCATGATTGAACAACCCGCTTCTAGTGCTGTTACCTCCTTTGTGTCTTCTGTGGCACCCGGACTGTATTCGGATACACCAATGACCTCTACATTCCAGGCCATTCCACCACCGTCACCGGAGACCCAAGTCGCAAACCTCTGTACTGTTTCGCAGAATTCACAAACACCCGGTAATCAACCCTCCTTGTTACCCAAACCACCATTGGTCCCTAGTCACATCGGTGTTACACCTATCCACACAATCCCCTTTCTATTTCCTCCTTCGGGTGTAGTAAGCACCCCGTTTATGGCTACCCTTAGTCTCCCCGGGTTAACATTAGGATTACCCGTGTGGTATATTACGCCTCCCGTTCCTCCACCGACACCAAATGTCATCCTACAACCGGTGCAACCCATTGTTACTTCTACCCAACCACCTCCCGGTATCACGACTCCTTCGTCGTCGACGAATCCCCCTCCATTCGTCAGGCCCACTGGGGGCAGAGGCCCACAACCATACACTGCGGTTCCCCCACCCAAGGCAGTTAAACCTCCCCCCATATTTCGTGCTCCTCCAAAATGCTCGCTGTGTGATGAGTTAGGCCATCCAACCCATCAGTGCCCACAGTTACCTGCATTGCAGGAACACATGCAAATGTTGGACGATGACCCCAACATCCCGGTGGTCAAACTAGATCCAAACCCTATGCCTCGTGATAAATCACTGCGTACCAACCACCCATGTGCGATATGCGGTATTTATGGCCACTACTCGCATAACTGTCCTGACATCCCAGACTACAGAGCAGCTCTCTACGAGATGAACAATTTGGACCTAGAGACGGCACCCTCTACTATCGAGGAGATCTACCCTCCCGCATCATCCTCATCCGGAGAGATTAACACCATCTATATGATCTCTTCGACTACCACTACCTCATCACTCGATTTGACCACTCAAAGGTCCCGCAATGATGAAGAGGTTCTCGAGACTCCTACTACCTTTGATTATCCCGGGGAAGACATGCACCATCGTCCATACTTCCTTTTGGAAGAGACTTCATCCACCACCGCTACCCAATCCGCGGTTGAGTCCAAAGATTTCCTTCCTACTAAAATCGACTGGTTAACGGATCCCATGGCCGATATTTCTCCCGTCATCCACATTGACATCTCTGACCCACTTGGTGCCCTTCATACCATCACATTAGGAACCTCCCACAGTGAGCATGAGATCGGAGAATACCAACAACTGTTCCAAGAATTCACTGATGTCTTTACTTGGTCAGATACCGAAATGCCTGGCCTTGACCCCGCCATTTATATGATCTCCACTGGATACCCCTCTGTCCGGTCGGCCCCTTCCATTGATCCCTTTGACACACAGGTTGAACCCTTTCAAATCAACCAGGAAACCACATGTCCACAACATGGGGGCATGCCCAAAACCTTGCCTACTCATCATCACCGTGATCCTCATCGGAGATACTGGGGGCATCCACCCCACAAAGGGAATCCCCCATCATCATATCATCACTTCAGTATGCCACCACGACCCACAGCCTCATGGTATAACACCCCGCCAGCAGTTGCTCAATGCCCTATTGATCTCTCTATGAGACAACATCTGCACCACATTGACACCTCTGAGTTAGGGGGCATAATAGATTACCTCGACCCCGGGATAGGGGGCATGATCAATCATTTTGAACCTTCCCCATCATCTCTATCTCAACACCTCAATGAGCCCATCGTTCAAACCAACACATATGTGATCCACAATCACAAACCCCATGCACATAGCATGGGGGCAGACCATTAACCCTGCTCACTTTTTCATATTCGTGATCTCAACCATTTTTGAGGTCACGTGTCACTTGTATATTTCAGTTGATTTGATACACCTAGTATTTTTCCCCCACGGGTAATCATTTCTCCCCACCATTACATCCTTGACTTGGTGGGCTCACCTTTATTTACAACCATTTTTTAACTTAGTTATTTCCTTTCACCATTTTGGAGTCCTTATGACCTCCATTTTTCGCACCATGTGCACCGCCGGATTCATATTTCCGTGCCCGTGATGATGCTAGAGATCATTTCTCGCTCTCACCTTTATATTTTCCGGGCGTTTGTTCCACGCCCCCTCGTCACCTCGGTTTGCGTGCCACATCGGCCAGTCTCCGTTTTCGACGTACCTTATATCGCCGGATTCAGTTTTCCACGCTCGTGATGATGCTTGAGATCATTTCTCGCTCTCACCTTTCGATTTCCTAGGCATTTTTTCCACGCCCCCTCGTCACCTCGGCTTGCGTGCCACATCGGCCGTTCTCCGTTTCCGACAATCCTTATGTCACCGGATCCAGTTTTCCGCACTGATGACGATGCTTGAGACCTTTTCTCGCCCTCATCAATCCATTTTTTGTTCGGTATAATTTTATCCCTTTTTCGGGCCGAGCAACCCCTTTTTACGAAAAAGGCACTTAGGGAGTTTCTGTTAAGCTCTTTTCTGACTCCTAAAACAATGAAAAGATCACCGAGCAATCTTGCTTCCTTTCATGCTCGATAAACGTATCTGAAAGGGCGTCTACCTGGTATAAGTTTACCCCTTTTCCGGACCTCGTAGACTAATTACGAAAAAGGTATACTCTAGTCACATCGGCTAGAAGAGTTCTCCATCCGCATCATTTTATCCTTTTTCGGGCCTTGGAGACTAAACTTACGAAAAAGAAACACCAACAGAGTCCACTTACCGTTTTCAGACTCTCTAAACATGAAAGCAACCATGAGCATGCGCTGTCCTGGGCTCACAAAATCCACAGGACCGTACCATTTCAGAGCAAACTTTTATCCCTTCTTGGAGCTCATTAAAACTACGAAGAAGGAAGAATGGTGCCTCTTGGCGCCACGACAGATCAAGTCTACTCACATAGCAGCTTCCCCATTCTGGTCGCCTTTGTTCAGAGTATTCTGCAGTATGTCACCCGGAAACTCCCTCGACAGCTACCATCAGCTTCACCCCCCCAGAGTCAATATATACCATTCAGTCAAAGCTATGATCCCTGCACCTACAAGTCAGTTCCCTACGCTGCCAGGTCAACCATGTCATCATGCTCTGAACAAAGGAAGTTTGAGTCTACCCATTTTTTGACCCAGTTATTTCCCTTCCCCACAAGTATGTCAGTCCTACCAGCAGTACTACATCACTTCAGTTTACACCTCGCGCTCCTAGCAAGGATACATCATTGCCTTGTTAATTAGACCTAGAGGCCCCTGTGTCTTGGACTCATTACCATTTATGATGAGTACCTACGAATCATTTCGAGAGGAATCCTCAGTGCCTCTCCAAATGGTTGTTTCTCACATGCTCGACTTCAACACCTTGATCGCATCGTTGAGACTCGCACAGGGTATTGGTCCGTTCAGTTATTAGTCGAAGACCCCGGATACCTCCTGACTCCTCCACATTTGAGAGTCTTCCTATGGATCACACCAGCTACACTTTTTTCTATAGATATCCGGGCTGCGCATGGCGACAGTATTCAGATTTACCCAGGTTCCATACTCCCTTGAGTATACAGTTACAATACTGCCTAGAGATGGCTCACAGTCATTGAGTCCCTACAGATGTTGGACACCTTCAGTTTCAGCAGTTCCACAGTTATTCCAGTGTATCAGTTATTGAGATCAGCCATGATCATGAGTATATCCCACAATCATGTCCCCTCTGGACCATTATGATGTACCAGTATATTTCTTTACGTATTAGATCCCCCTTCTTGGGACTAATTGTTTTGTATATGTCTTGATACGAGCATGGGAATGCCCGCCTCGTCCTTTATCAGAGATTATACCTCATTCATATTGAGGTAATGTAATATTTTTTGTTTTTGCAGCTTCCAAGGGCCGTGGCTCCAGTCTCCAACCGGTCTCTTCTCTCCCCTAAAACCCAGAAAAAGGACAAAAGAACTATGATGTCTATCGGCCATACGATGAGCTCCTGCCCTCACACATCAGGGGGCAATCTGTTAACACCTAAAAAGTGCTCACTAGCTCATTCCCTTACTCACATGACCCATTTGTCCACTTTTCCACCATCTGAGCCTCTGAAACCAACAAAAGGTCACCAAAAGACCTTAGTACACCCCTTTTTCCATTAAAAAAGATTATTTTTCCAAGAAAATCATAAAAAACCCTCAAAAAGGGTCCAAATTCCCAAAAATATTAAAAAGGGAATTAAAATATTATTTTTATTCAAAAAAGGAAAAAGGAGGGAAAATTACCTAAACTATGTTGGTCAATACCATTGGTTTCCACAAAACCACAAATGGTATTCCTCACCACCAAAACCTATAAAAAGGTGGTAGAGGCTCCTCATTTCACATCCTTCCATTATCTCATCCTTATGCTGCTGAAATCTCCCATGAGCACTTTTAGCCATTGAAGCAACCTTGGAGAAAGAGACCTATTGGAGTTTGGAGCTACTCATCTTGGGAGTTGCTCAACATCAACCTTCACCATTGGAGGTAATATCGCAAGCACTTGCTTGCCCCCCCCCACTTTTCAATACAAAATTTATTTCTTATGTTTCTTGTTCTTGATTTTGAAATATTTACATTATTTGCTTAGATTCTTGTTTAGATCCATGAAAAGTATTGTTTATTTAGTTTATTGCTTTTATTTCTATTGAAACTGCTACTACTAGTTAGTAGGTGCCCATAGCACTAAGCTTGGTTGCAAAACCGAGCCAACAATGCTTATGCTTCCTCTTCTTAGAACAACAATCACTATCACTATTGTCATGAACAGAATTATAATTACTTTGATCAGATTCAGATGAAGAGAAATTATTATTTTTACCATTCTTTGCTTTCTTATTTTTATGTTTGTGAGACATTGTACCATAATCATAATTTACTTCTAATTTCCTTCCTCTTGCCTCGCTATGGTATTTCTCCATTAAAATCTAATTTAGCTCATTCTGTGCCTTCATAATTTGTTCATTCTCTTCTTTAACAGTCCTTATTTCATATTTTAAATCTTTTACAGTACGTAGTAGTTCAAAAGATTGATTATTTAATTCAACACATATTCCTTCATGATTATTATTATTATTATGCTCATTATGAGGAGACTTGTCCTCTACTGATTCCTCTAGTATATCCATACCTGCAATTTAAACGTCAAACTGTTCTGTACAGAAACAAAATTTAAATAAAGTCAGTAACTAAGTTTTTCTGTTTTGCACATGTGAGCCTATTTCAGGCCTAGTGTTTGAACTCGCGCTCTGATACCACATGTAACATCCCAAAATTTCACAAAAAATTAAAATTTTTCAATGTAGCTTTTAATGCATGTATTAACTGTGCGGAATTATAATAAATGCTTCTATTATGTCATGCTGTAATAAATGTTTGTAACTGTCATCAGTGTACTGTTTGTCGTCTTGTTATGAAATGAAATTAATGTATACATTGAGATACCATTGGATGTTCTTCTCATCGCAGCTATATTTTTATTATTACTTATGTCAATGTTCATTCGATATAATGTTTATAAGTGCTAACTGTTGTTCTTCTTTTGATGATGGAAGGGGTCCTAAGGGTACCCCGAGGCTTACTTAGCATTTATGCTAAAGCATTTGGACTTTCCCTTTCGCAGATTACAGGTAAGGGTGACACATCAGGTCAAGTAATACAATTATAATTTAAACATGCATTTTCAGATATTCGTCAAAGGTTTTGTATAAAGTTTCCAAGATACTTTAAAAAGACTAGTCTAAATTTTACATTCAAAAGGTGAATTAGAACTTTAAAGCATTGTTTAATATAATCTACGATGCAATTAGTTGTAGAAGGATAATGTGCCTTTAAGAATCCTAGGCTAAAAGCATGATAATTTGTTTTTCCAACGTCATGTGCTCTACATACAAAATTGTTATGTGTTTTCTTATAATAGATGATCTAGATACTATTTTTCTTGCTTTTCCTAAAGTATAAACTATATATAATTTACAATTAAATTCCTATAATGTATATATGTAAACAATTCCTATATAATTCTCATAGCATATAAACTATATGCAAATTTGGTATAGATTCCTTATAGCACCTAAACTATATGCAAGGCTTTATGCAAATGGTCCTATATACACATTACTATGCCAAAATATCACCATTGTGAAACCCTTTAAGACATAGGAACGATGCCTAGCTGATTCGATAATATCAAACTATATACCAATACTTACATTGAAATATATGTATGACAGGGTTATGACCAAAGCCAATATGTCAGCATATGATAAGACAGGGTATTAATGACATAGTGGATATGTGTGCTGGCAGGCGTTCGTAAACCAACCTTGGCATTCATTAGTCCACTCTACCACATTCGTGGGAGGTCTTGGTGGAAATTATGTGTCTAATGTCATGTGAAAGATTGTGAGGTCAACACCGATATTGTTGAGTTGTACCGACCCTTGTCCTAGTGTATTTCTGATCTGGAATGTATGATGGAAAGTGTAATAAAGTGTCTTAAATGTAATAGTTGCTTGGGATTGTGATGAGAGATCTACATCGTTGATCTGGAGATGCTCTCGGCAATTGGGAAAATAACCCTAATCTCCACTAAGTCACGTTGTTGCGGTTTCCTTTGGCATTCATTGTTGTTGGAGAGTGGTTCTGCGAAGAGGCCGACCGGCCGACGAAAGCATAGGATTTGTAACAAGTTTTGAGAGCTCTTCTCTTGTTTCGAACCCGTGACCTGTGTGTGGATACTGTTACAATTTGGTAGCTTAAGAGTCGAGCTCTGTGTGAAATTTTACTGCATTGCTTGGTATTTGAAAGTCTATGGAAACTTACGCTGGTTGTAGTAGTATTCGTCTTCGAAATTAGTTCATGAGGAACTCCTTCCTACGGTTTGATACCACAATTTGCAGAAAAGGTTGAAAGTCTTTAGGGTTAAGGATCCAAGTCACTTATGTGATTATGTGAACTGTATTCATTCCAAAGAAATGTGAGTGGATCAGGATTCAACTAGTTGCAGAAGCTATCCTTTTTATCCTTCGGTTTTAATTCTTCAAGGTAATGCTTTCTTATGACTTTTGTATGGTTGCATTCATCAGTACTTTGTTTAGCTTTGAAATAAGGTTTAACCCTCTTCGTTTTCGTGGTAGGTTTTGTCATCTTAAAGGCTCTAAACTCCAGTTGAGTGGGAACTACTACGTATAAGTGGTAAGTCTCGGTGGTTCCCTCGTGGGTTCTCCTGGAAACTGTTTGTTGTGTTGAAATGGTCGAAGCCTTCGCTTTGTTTTTGAGATGTGGTTGTTGTTGTGAAGTTTACATTCTGTCAAGATATCGTAAGGAGGATGGAATCCTCAACCTACTATTATAATGTATTCTAAAGTTGACTATCTGTTTGAAATGTAATACCTGTTATCAGGGTTTTTCACCCTCGAATCCTGGATAATGATGAAGGGTTTGGCCCTTAGTTTTGCACCGTGTCTGGAAACTATGTTATGTGTTAATGCTTGTCACTGTTCGTCGATTTTGGTGATGGCCGAGAGCCAAACTCAATATGTTGTTTTACTACTATGAAACTCTAACCTATTCGGTTTAGGAAGTGACTTTGGAAATGGAAATCTAGCTTCCTATATTTATATGGTTTGTTGCAATTAATGTTTATGAATGTTTTCTATGATGTTTAACATGTGTACTTAATCTATAATAAATTTGGTAATAACTGAGTTAATATTTTGATTGTAAGGGTTTGGCCATAGAGTTGATATATTACGATTTAAGTGGCTGTCCGTAGCTAGCTATTTGACAACCTCTTATGGTTTTTAAATCGAAACCTATAGGTGTCTGCAAACTTTGTTTATGGTGGAAATCCGTCTTGTAATTTCTTTTGCAAAACGTTATGTTTTTCCTATAAAGGATAAGATAATAACTAGGGTTTTGGGTTTGGATTATTTGTAACTATTTTGATACTATGAAAATTCTTTGAAGCTATACAAATGGATTCTTCGATGGTAGATACTAATATGAAAGATAAATTTATTGCAAATGTTGGAATACATAGAAAGATTAAACTTGATTAAATCTAATGCTGCGTAGAAAAATAGAGAACTATAGTATTGGAAATTATAAATATTTCTATGTTTGTTTTAAAGATTTTTCAAAAGACTAATTACAGTAAGGATAGAAAAATGAAAATATATTCCGGGAATTAAATAGAAGTCTTTGCAAGGTTTAGAGAAACATGGAAAACATAAAACCCTAGATTATTCTAATTCTGTCAGAACTAGAAATAAAATAAAATGTTGTGAATGCTATTAAGTTTATTTTGCACCTGTTATAATTTTATGAAGGTTAATAGAAGTAATAGAATGAAAGTATAATACGATATTGTTTCTAGGTTTTGTGCAGAGATGAAATGTTTACTTATACTACTATGTAACATAAAATATTATAATGCTTGTATTATGAAATGTTGTTTATAATTCCTGAGTCTAAACATAATTTATATTACAGAATGTAGCTGATAAGGAATATTAAGAAATACAACAATGTTAGTCCATTCATTCATTTGGTAATCTGCCTATCATTCATCTGATTCTAATTCTTCCTCCTTGTACTAGAGTACTCTACAGAAAACACTATGGGGAAAAATACAGTGGAGGAATTTGATCAATTCATAAATCTATTCAACAATTTATAAATTCCTAAACAGTTCAAAAAATCACATTTAACTTCTGCATAATGTAGACTAACAGTTTCAAGCTATTGAAATACTAAATCAGTGATTAGAGAAATAATTTAACTATTTAGGATTAACGATAACAAGTAAAACCTGTAACTGTAGATAGGGTGGACAAACACCCAAGGAGGCTTGTTCCTCCCAACCTTCTCCAGAAGAAGCAGCCAAACTACTTGCCTCCTTTGGACCCCCGATCCTGTTTACTGAACCACCAGGTAAATGGACTCTGTAACTATAGATAGGATGGACAAACACCCAAGGAGGCCTATTCCTCCCAACCTTCTCCAGAAGTAGCAGCCAAACTACTTGCCTCCTTTGGACCCCCGAGCTTGTTTACTGAACCACCAAGTAGATGGACTCTGTGTAGAAGCAAGGCACTCATAAATTGTACAGGAAACAAACTATTCAGGCTTGCTCCTCAGTTTTTAGGTCTCTGCACTCAGCAGTATAATATGTAGACTTACACCATGATAAAAAACTAGCATATACCCTCATCGAATCTCTTGGGTGCAAGTAGCAAAACCCCAAGGTAAATTTTCTCGTCAAGAAAAGTGATGAACCTCAGTCCAAAATTCGATGGCTCTTTTAATATTGCCTAGGTCTTTAGTGGTCAATTTTCAATAATGAGCCTCAAGCTCCAGTCCCAACTTTTAGGGCACTAAGACCACAATTCAAGGGAGTTGTCCCATACCAACAACTAGTTGCTTGCCTCATGAAGCTTCCATTTGTGCATTTCCTTCTACCCCAGATTCCATTCCACCTACTGGGTTAGTAAACACTCTTTCAACAGTCCCCTTAGGTGTTTGTCTACTATTTAATTTATTTAATAATAAAATATTGTGCAAATTACAGTCATCCTTGGACACTTGTCCAATATAAAACTTTACAATAAAAGTTAAGATAATGTTTCCAACATAAAATGTTTTCAGCAAAAAGGGGTATGTTACAGCCTTTCACATGTGGTAGGTATAAGAGGGCGCATGATGGACTAGGAGGGCTGGAACTGAGTTGAAGCAGGCTCCCTAGGCTAGTAAACTAAGCACTAGGTGTTGGGGGACACCTCACTAATCACTGGGATACATGCAAATGCATGGCTGCATGGCTGCATGACTGCACGACATAATGCTGGTAGGAATAGGATGGAGTATAGGAATATCCTAATACCCCCCCTTAATCCATCATGGGCCCTGGTAACTAAGACCAAAGGTCACCCAATACAATGAATAATAAAGAATAGTCCATGAAACAAGGAAATGGGGAAAAACCTCATGGGAAAAATACCCCCCTCAAAAGAGATTGTAAGGCACGCCAAAAAGAAATGATCCAAACTCAAGTAGGTGTGATGATTGGTCATATGTCTGGAGGTATCTTCTTCTTGGGAAGAAGTGGTTCATGCTCCAAAAACATGTGCTTGTGTTTTCCTTCAGTGGATGCAAGCGAATATGGAGACATGTGCTTGTACTTGTTCTTCAGACCAAATGTGATAAGAACAAATCCAACGGTATGAGGATGATCTTGGAACCTGTGATTTGAATCAACTGAGGTAGGATCAAATCCATGAATGTGTAGATAGTCTTTTTTTATCTCCTTTGAACCATCATAGGTGAGATTGTGCCCAAAAGAACCATCACATGATTGTGGTTGCTTGGACTTCAAACCAGCTCAAGACTTGATAAATGGTTTCTTGAGATCTCCTTTGAAACAACAGGGGTGAGATAAAAACAAAATGAACCATGAAACAATGGTAATGGCTTGGATTTTGAATCAGCTCCAAGAAATGATGAATGGTTTCTTGAGATCTCCTTTGAACCAGCAAGGGTGAGATCAAAACCAAATAAACCATGATATGCATGAGAAATGATCCCAATCGAATGGTAATGCCCTACATCTTCAATGAAATTCTGAGAGCATGTACAAATGATCATATAGTAGTACATAAGAGGTAAGTGATCAAGGAGAGCGAATGCATCACCTCTAATTTTTTATTTAACCTCCGAAACATTCAATAGATCATCATTATGAAAACCAACAGACTCTTGTGCAAGAGAGGATTTAATAACCTCTTTTGTTTCTAGAGTGTGAGCTAGCTTAGAATTTGAAATAGAAGACATTGAGAACATAAGTGTTGAATCTTCAAGTTCTTCTTCTTTTTGTACAACTTCATTATGAGATATGTTTGATACTAAATAATGATCAGAGAGACCATCAAGTAGGGCGAATGCATCACTGGGATTGCTCTCCAAATAGTTTGCACCAATCCCTTCATTCTGTTTTCCATTTCTTTCATCCAGATGGGCCCATAACTCTTTTGTAGATTCAACAGAATCAATGAAGTGGGGTAACATACAATGAGACATAGCAAACCACCTTGCTCCATAGGCTCTATCACCTTCATTTAACCAATCATTCTCCTCTTCATAGGATTTGAACTCTCTTTCAAAACAATAATAAAAAAGACCATGTCTCTTCAAATATGCTATCATCTTTGGTTTCCACTCATCATAGTTGAATGGAGAGAGAGGAGGAATTCCTTCCAGATTCATGGAAGTTATTGCAGAAGATATGCAATAACAATGGAGAATATCTGCAACTGCTACTGCTGCAAAACTGCAGAAAACTACACCAACTGCTGTTGCACTTGAAATCTTGGTAATAACCTGCAAAAAAAAACTCTTAGGAATGGAGATAGACTATACTCTCAACATTCTTTGATACCATGTGAAAATACTCACAGCATGTCTAAGAGCTGATGTATACCTCACAAGAAATATTAAGCAATAAAATAGAAGAAGAGTGGACAATGCAGTGTAAAAGAGTAGCATAACTATGATACATTAGAACTTGGATAGAAGCAGAATAACATCACACTAATTCATTAATCATAATATGAACAATAAATAATACAATGGAGAGGATTCGAATGCCAAGGTGGCAACTCAAATTAGCCTGCACAAACTCATCATCATATCAGTGGAGTGTCATCAAAGCACAAGTGTTGACGCAGAGTCTATTGTTAGGGGTTCACTCCACACTGTCGCCAACAAACCATCGACCTAAATCCCTTATACACCGGCCCAGAAAGGTGTAACCCTTCCGAGCAACACTTGTGAAGCAAGTGCAGTCTCACCTGAGGTGGATAAGAGGGTTGTTGGAACTAAGCTTCCGCAGTTGTGAAGAGGATATGTGCACATTAACTATATATTTCCATATTCATAACAGTCCATTAACCAACCATTCGCATTATATTCATGACACATTTATTCATAACATATTCAACAACATATTTGCACTAATCAATAACAACATGTGTCGCATTAATCAACATAAAACATTCACATAACCCATCATTTATAGTCGCATCGTACAACAACAAAATTCATATCATAACCGAACATATTCATTCATTCATCAAAACCTATGGAACAACTCTCGCAGAAACAGTTAAGTCATCATATCGCGAATACAACCGAACCCAAAAGATAGGATTAATCTCCAAAACTCCGATGCCCTTAGGCTTACAATCTTACGTTATTTTCATGCTTTCATCTTATTACAAAATATTCCACATGACCGACTCGACTAATCTAACAAATCTTATGCTTCTGCAAATAGTGGCGAAAGGTCCTTTTTCCGCGGAGTGACCCTTTTGCGCATGTCGGCTTCCGCACTTACTACGGGTCTATCCCATGCCAACAACAAGTAACCATCAACCATGTGTCAAACTGAGTCTAACTGGATGTATTAGGTGTAATTGATGCATGGATAACTAATGGAGGGCGCATGAGGAGCTAACTGCAATCAGAATAGTCAACCAAGTCTCTCTCGGTGTCCAACGGAGTGTTTCAGTTTTTTTTTTTTTTTTGACTTTCTTGAGTCCTCATTCACTTTGCGTCCGATCATGGTGATAGGGCTTCATCCTACTCCCATTGACTAGTTTAGGTAATAGTACGCCATCCAATCTCTGTAACTATACTGCGCCTCCATTGGTGATAAAAGTGATGACATATGGTCCCAACCAGTGCATTTGCAACTTGCCAAGGTGTTTCGCGAATTTTCTATCATACAACAGAACTGTATCGCCCTTCTGTAGGTGTTTTTTCTTGACATAGCGGTCGTACCACGCCTTCTAGCGGTCCTTTTCTACCTTCTAGTGAATCCCTGCGATGAATCAATCCTTGTCCAACTGTATTAGTTGTGTCAAGCGTTCCTCAGGCGCGTTATTGTCGGTCATCTCTGTTGCTGCGACGATGCATAAACTGGATACTATGTATTCCATCGGCATCACTGCTTCCTGGTTGTATACAAGTTTAAATGGGGTCTGGCCAGTCATTCGCTTGTAAGTGGTGCGATACGCCCAAAGGACCGCTAGAATTTTTAGGTCCCAGTCGTCACAGTTCACATTGCACACTTTGGTGAGGGAATGCTCCAAGATCTTGTTAAATGCCTCAATGGTCCCATTCTCTTGAGGGTGGTACGGTGTACTCTTCTTGTGTTGGATTTGAAATTCCTATGTTATCGCAACAATCGTCTGGTTTACAAAGTGTGATCCTTAATCACTTAGTAATACCTTTGGGCAACCGAACCAAGTAACCACATTGTCAAATAGGAACCGTGTTGAAGTTGCAGCAGAACAATATTTTACTTGCGCGGCTTTTTCCCAACGCGTCAGGTAGTCTGTCACAATGATAATGTACCACGACCCTATCCTCTTCCCAGGTAGGTTGATAGGTCCCACAAAATCAACAACCCATTTGTCGAAATCTTGCAACGTTACTTGTGCTACCAGTGGCATTTCGTCACACCGCGAAGGCTTCCCAGTTCATTGACACATGTCACAGCTCCTGGAATAATCCACAACATCCCCATGCAAGGTTGGCCACCATAGTCCTACTCGAAGGATCTTTCAGGCAGTTTCTCGTCCACCATAGTGCCCCTAGCAATTCCATCATGAGCTTCCGACAGAATCTGTTCCTGTTCATGCGGAAGGATGCATCATTGCAGAATCTCATCTGGGCCCATTTTATATAACTCCGCTACGATTAGCTGAAAATCTACAGCTTGGACAACTAGTTGCTTCCTTTGGTTGGTAGTAAGCTCGGCCGGTTCCTCCCCCGTTGCCAAAAATTGAATGATTTCTTCGTAGTAGTTATCGACCATGCCAATCCTAAAAAGCTAGGCATCCAATAATCCTTCATCGATGCTTCTTGGTTCCTCTCCTGATTCTATTCACGAGCGATGATTAGGTCCTGCTTTCAATCGTCCTGGCTTTACGATAATCTTGAAATCAAACTCCTGAAACAACAACAACCAGCGGCATATTTTCCCCCCCAACACAGGCTTGTTCACTAAGTATTTTAATGCAGAGTGATCGATGAACATCTTAAAGTGGCCCCCTAGGAGGTAGTGCCTGAATTTCTGCAACACATAGACCATTGCTATCCCTTCCCGCTCAATGGTCGTATAGTTCCTCTCTGTCGTACACAGTTTTCTACTGGCGAACGTTATCGGGTGGTCGATGTCACCGGTTCTAGGTTGGGTTAGGATCACACCCAATGCGATTGATGACGCATCAACGTGTACATGAAATTCCTTCGTCCAATCTGGAAATGCAAGGATTGGGGATTCAACCATCTTTTGCTTCAATATGTCCAAACTTTTTTGACATTCCTCGATCCATTCAAACTTAGCGTCCTTCTTTAGTAGCTTCTCCATGGGTGCTATGATGGCTGCATATCCTCGGATGAATTTTCGATAGTAACCTGTGTGTCCCAATGTTGATCGCAATTGTTTAGCCGTCGTCGGTGGGGGGAGGTCCACAATGATGGCAATCTTTGTCGAATCTACCAACATTCCTTCGCGGCAGACAATGTGTCCCAATAGTATGTCGAACGGGGAACAAAAGATACATTTCTTGAGGTTCAGGGAAATCTGGTGCTGTTGGAAGCATTCTAGCATGAGTCTTAAATTTGTGACATGGTCTTTGACTAACCCATATACTGTCCAATCATCTATGTAAACCACGAGGAACTTATGAATACAATCTTTGAAAGCTGTGACCACTATTCTAGAAAATATTGTTGGAGCATTCTTTAATCCAAATGGCATCACTGTGTACTTAAGTCATCCCCACTCGGTGACGAATGTGGTCTTGTGTCGATCTTCTTTCACAATATTGATTTGGTGGTAGACTGAAAATCCATCCATAAAGGAATATATCTCCTGGCCTCCTGCCCCTTTGAGTACTTCATCTGTGAATGGGGTCGGGAATGGATCATGTAGGCAGGCATCATTCAGTTTCCTTAATTCGACGCATATTTGTACCTCACCGGTTTTCTTGTCCTGGACAACCATTGGACTGATCCATTCTGATTCTGCGACGGGTTCTATAATGCCTGCCTCCAGCATTCTTTTGATTTCGGCTTGCACTCATTCCTTGTATCGCGAGTTCAATCGATATGGCCTCTGCTTAACCGGCTTCGCATCAGGTTTCAGGGGGATCCTCATTTCTCCCAAGTATCCATAAATTCCCTTCATCTCTGAGAACTTTTTTGGAAACAAATCCTCAAACTCATGCAGTAGGTCAGTTACCTCACAATGGTCAACTTGTCCCAGTAGTCCCCAATGCTTGTGAATTTTGGGTTTTCCTCTGATCCAATGTTCACCTTTTTAATCTTTAGTGGTTGCTGAAACTTATCCGTTGGTATATCTGGTGCCACCACACTACGACTACCCTCCGAATCTGGTACATATGTAGCCCTAGGGTCATCATCATCTTCAGGTTCTCCAGTGACGTTGTAACACTCCATCAACATTTCTGGTGTTGTCGTCCATTAGAGTGCCATTGCTTGTCCGGTTGGTACTACTTCAAATATATTTCCACGAATAGCCTGTAGCACGGTGCGGATTAAGGGATTTATATCTGCGAATGAGAACGTTTTCCTGAAACCAATCGTAAGTTGCTCCTAAGATGTTGTCCCATGTCGTAGTTCTGCTGCAACATACCACCTCCGCGGTACCTCATCCAATGTGTGTATGAACACATGTACCCACTCTTGTCGTGCTCTCAATCCCCATCGACGTTGACAGTCATTTAGGTGTGCCTTTGGGTCTCCCTGTCCATCATATCGCATTTGGTCATCCTTCAAGTATTTTCCGAACCGAACCTCCATGAGGCGTCGACATAGTGGCCAAGATCTGATGTTTGGTTTATGCGCTTCCCACCATCGCACAGGAGTAGCCTTCAGGGCTTCCTCCAGGGCCAGAAGACACTGTGGCTCTGCCACCTTCTCCTCAAATTCAGTGAGAAACATGTCCAAGTTGGGAAATCCTTCATAGGTAGGTAATGCATACTCCTCCTTAGCTACCATTTGTAGGGACTGTGTTATTTGTGTGCACCTTCGAAAGGACACTTCATGCAATTGGTTCTGCCAATTCTCAAGGGCCTCATCTAAATCAGAGGATGCTGAACTGGTGTTACGCCATTCCAATTCTCCATCCGTGGTGGGGTTAACATAATCTTCAGAGATGTTATACAGACTGTCCCATCCTTCCATAAATTCAACTCTGACCAGATCTGTATAGCGCAACCCTTCCGCCGGATCTCATTTCATAATTATCAAAGGACATTATCCGCTTCTTAAAGTTGATAATTGCTTGATTTTCCATAGCCCAGTCTATCCCCAACAGTACTGGATAGGGACTGGTGTTATCCAAGATTTCAATGATGTCATAGTCTGCATATGTTCTGAGTCCTTCAATTTCAACCGGGATTTGATATACCCGACCGAGCGGGGTGACCTTACTATGGTTTCTCCAGTCGCAGCTATACTGGTGACTAGGTCATCCATGGATTTCCCATCGTCTCCCAGGTCTGTTTAGTCAGGATATTCACGTCTGAACCCAAATCCAAAATGATGGAGTCAACATCAAATTCTCTAATATGTGCCGACATCCACATCTCCCTGCATGTTTTTCTTTTATGTATGCGATTGACTTTCTGCTCCAGTCCTACACCTCCTCCTTGTCGTAGTAGAATTGTTATTTCTTGCAATATATCTAGATCTTTTGTCGAGTTGAGGAAAATCCCTATGAAGGATTTTAGGTTGGTTTCCTTCCTTCGTGACTTCGTGTGGTCAAATGTTGATGGCATGTCATAGATTTCTTCTTCTAGAGCTACCCGTCTCTTATTCCTCATTACCTCCCGGGCCTTTAAGAAAATGTCCTTTTCCACTTCAGCACCCTCATTGACCTAATTTCATCGTGTTTGTATTGGTATGACATTGACATGTGGCTTATCGACCCCGGTCACTGCTCCTCCTTGTGTCACTATCCCCACCGTAGCTTGGTTGCCTCTGGATTCTGTCGAAATCATCTGTACCACAGGTGGTGTCTTTGGATTATTCAAGTTCTGGTTCTGCTTGGTTTTCCATTTCGCAATAAGCTGAGGGAAGTCTTCAATACTATGATCTGCAGCACTGCAATTTGTACACTATGGCGCTGGATTCAGACTGTCTCTCTGGTAGTGCGCCTGCTGCCCGCAAATATAACAGGTAATTGGACCTCTTCTGCATCCAGCAATGCCTCCGCATTCCATCCCTCAGCCGCCGTGGTATCCTCGCCCAAAAACTCCGCACGGTGGTCAATATTTTTTATACTATGGTTTCCCATACTATGGCTACTGATATTGTTGTTGCCCATACTGCGGCTGGCCATACGGTGGTGGTGGATACTGCGGGTGCCCAAAGTGGCCCTGGTCATATTGCTGCGGCTGGATATACTGCGATTGTTGTTGTACCACCGGTGGTTCTTCTCCCTTCATTAAATACATGTCAGCTATTCGTACTTACAAAAAATCATAGGCCCTGCAGTCCTTCTCATCATGGCCAACCGATCAGAAAAACTTGCAGTATAAGTTTATTGGGTTCGAAACCATCTTTTGCAAATATACGCACTCCTCTGGTCAATGCCCCTTGGTCTGACAGACAGTGCACCATGGCATGCCTACCTAGCGAAGTGGGTTTAGTCCCCCTACCTGTAAGTATTCCCGTAATTCTAGGCAATTGTCCTTATGGTGCCCCTCAGTTCTGCATCTGGTGCAGCATACGTCTCCTCGGGTTTCCTTGCCCTTCTTGATATCTTCCAGCTGTAATGTTAAATTGGCCAACTATGCCTGAACTCTGTCCATTCCCATTCCTGCTTCACCAATTGGTGAAGCCTCTAGCTTCATTGCGATTTCTAATGCTTCCACCTATGTCGTGACTTTTTGTTACATCAATGGCCCTCGGATATGCGACACCAGTCTTGCAATGAACCATTCTTTGTGTTGTAGCTCATTTATCGGAAAGCTCACTTTCGCTATTAGCGTCTTATATCACTGATCGAATTCCCACACCGACTCATTTGGGAATTGCTTAATCTCCTTAAGCTCAGTGACATATTGCAACTCAGATTTTAGTTTCTTAAATTCGTCAATAATTGCCGTCCTGATATGCTTTAGCGTTTTGGCTGCTATTCCTGCCGGAACCTTTACAAATTTCATGTACCAGTCTAACGCTCGACCCCTAAGAGTCATCGCCAACTGCCATATATTTATAGCATCATCCTGGATGTGCTTCACGGTCCAGACTTCTTCACATACAAACCAATACTGTTTGGGATCCTCTGTCCTATTCCCCTGAAAGGTGGGCATCTTTTCCTCGTCCGCCATCCTAACATTGCTGGTATTGTTATTTACTGAAGCACTACTCTTGACACTGCATGTGGGGCAACTCCACGAATAGTTTGGATTTCTTCCTATAAAATTTGGAGTAGTGTGCGGGGTCGAAGGTAAGTGGTAACTTACGATCTGACCTTCCTCTGCCTCGGGGGTAGTCTAGTCGATGTCTCCTTCACAATAAGGTCACTTTCTCCCGTGTGGTCCTATTCCACAGTTCTTTGTTATGGTCCTCTCAGGAGACTCTTTCTCAGTCTACCTCTTCTTCTCAGGACGCCGGAATATAGCTCTACTCCTCAAGAGACTACACTCTTCGTTAGCTTCCCATTCAAACTCATCGTCGCTCATGTCCATCAACCACATATTTTTGTCAGACTCGTATTTACGTGACACCTTCACCTTCGCAAACCAATTTCTACGCATCAGAAGACATCCTCAATATTCCTTTTTCGCAGACCATCATTTTAATCCACAGTTTTAACGGTGATAAAAATCTTGCCCTTGGTCCCCTGAAGAAATTTCTTTGAGCATCACTATATGACTTGATAGTATCTACTGCGAACTCAGTTACGTACCCTTTGAGGATACTGTCCACCCAAAAATCAACAGATCGCGATACCTTATTATTAACTTGCTTCAACTGTCGCTCCAACTCTAGAGTCCAACAGTCTGGTTCAGTATTCTAACAGTGGTTCTTGTGGAATGTCAACTGTGCTATCCACTCATGCAACAGCATCGGGAATTCGCAGAAAAAGATTTCATGAATATCTGAGTAGATGTATCTTTCTAACCAATTGGTCAATGTCTACTTCGGATCTCGCTTCTCACTTTCCGTGAATTCCTCTTCCTTCTTATCGAACCACTCTTGGATCTCTAGTTTAGTCAGGTGCCACATTATATCCTCTTTTCTTCTTCCTTAGGGTCTCGGAAAAGGAACCATTTGTTGATGCAGAGTCTATCGACAGGGGTTCACTCCGCACTATCGCCAACAAACCATCAACCTAACTCCCTTATACACCGGCCCAGAAAGGTGTAACCCTTCCGAAAAACACTTGCGAAGAAAGTGCAGTCTCACCCGAGGTGGATAAGAGGGCTGCTGGAACCTAGCTTCCACAGTTGTGAAGAGGATATGTGCACATTAACCAGAGATTGCCACATTCATAACAGTCCATTAACCAACCATTTGCATTCTATTCATGACACATTTATTCATAACATATTCAACAACATGTTCGCACTAATCAATAACATCATGTGTCGCATTAATCAACAGAAAGCATTCACATAACCCATCATTTATAGTCGCATCATACAACAACATAATTCATATCATAACCGAACATCTTCATTCATTCATCAAAACCTGCGGAACAACTCTCCCAAACCGAATACAAAAGATAGGATTAATCTCCAAAACTCCAGTGCTCTTAGGCTTACAATCTTACTTTATTTATATGCTTTCATCTTATTACAAAATGGTCCACATGACCGACTCAAATAATCTAACAAATCTTATGCTTCCGCAAATAGTGGCAAAAGGTACTTTTTCCATGGAATGACCCTTTCACGCTTGTCGGCTTCCACACTTATTGCGGATCTATCCCATGCCAACAACAAGTAACCATCAACCATGTGTCAAACTGAGTCTAACTAGATGTAGTAGGTGTAACGGATGCATGGAGAACTAGTGGAGGGAGCATGAGGAGCTAACTGCAATCAGAATAGTCAACCAAGTCTCTCTGGGTGTCCAACGGAGTGTTTCAGTTAGTTAACTAGTCAATCAGTCCTTAAATCAAGGAAATATCCACAAAGCAAGAAACTAACTGAAGTGTCACTGGTGGTAGGTGAGAGAGGGCGCCTTTCACATGTGGTAGATGATAAGAGGGCACCTGATGGACTAGGAGGGTTGGAACTGATTGGAAACAAGCTCCCGAGGCTAGTAAACTAAGCACTAGGTGTTGGGGGACACCTCACTGATGACTGGGATGCATGCAAATGCATGGCTGCATGGCTGCATAGCTGCATGGATGCATGACTGCATGACATAATGTTGGTAGGACTAGGATGGAGTATAGGAATATCCTAACAAAGTCATACTTTCCACTTAATCTCTTGAATATTAATAAAATAAAAAGCAGTTATACATAAGGTATTTAATACCATAATGGAAATTATGATAGTTCAATAACATAAAATGAATTATGGCTTGTCCATTAAGCTAGAACAACATTAAAATTTATAAGATAAGATATATAAAATATCAACAGTAATCTTAATGGATTACAACAACAGTGAATTCAGTTATGAATGTAATAACAAACATGTAATCGCCAAGCTAAGGCTGGCTTTTATTCCGCACACAAAATGTAGTAAATATTTGACGTATACATGGTTTACATAAATGCAAGTTATACCTTATAGACGGATGATGCTGAGTCACACAACATCCTCTTTGTATTGCATACCTGCGACATAAGAATTAATGTCATCAACATATACATATAAAAATTTAAAAAATTGAGTGAATTTGGGGTTGTGACAAATTGGTATCAGAGCTAGGTTAAAAACACTAGGCCTAAAAATTGGCACGACACGCATGATCACCATGAAACGAAAAACAAAAACTGACTTATGTTTTCTTTATGATATTTCAGGAACATAAATATAATCTTTTTTTTGTAGGAAGTTGGAAGGAGTAGAGACATCTACCGAAGATAGATCACATCACAGTGAACAGGAAAACCATGAACAAGAAAATGTTTATAATGGTAATTTATGGGTTGATCTGAATGATAACAGAAACAATAATCAATATGGAATTTTACAAACTGTAAAATAATTAAAGGTAGAAATTCTAAGTGTGAAAGAAGATAATGAACGTATCTTAAAAGCACAGGAAGAGTTAAACAACATTCTACTCACTAAGCTACTTGAGAAAGAAACAGCAAAGAACAAACCTTTAGATGAATAAATTGAGAGAAATGCATCATATAAGAGCAGAGGAAGAAAGTTAACTTTTGCAGATAATGAAAGTGATTTGTCTAGTGGTATTTCAGTAAGAGAACATAAACATAAATATAATACCAGTGATAGTAGTGACGATAAACAGATAAAGAAAAAGAGTAAACACTAAGAGTAAATTACTGGAGAGTTTAAGAAAATAAAACCACCTTTATTTAATGGTGAAGTAGAAACCGGAGAAGAAGATGAAGCATGGCTGTCCGGAATGCATAAATACTTTCATATTTATAATTACTCCACAGAACTTAAGGAAAAAATTGCCATTTATAATCTCTTCGGAAAGGCAGATATATGGTGGCAAGATATTAAAAAGGTAAAGAACCTAAAAGAACGTCATATAACATGGAGCTCATTTAAAAAACTGTTTAAAATAAAATGTCTATCTGAACAATATTATGAAGAGAAATCCAAAGAATTTTATGATCTGAAACTTGGAACACTAACTATGAAATAATTGTGCAGCAAATTTCTAAGTTTACTTCGATATATACCTTACATTATTGAAGAGAAACCAAAAGTACAAATATTTCTAAGGTGTTTTCATGTTATATATAAAGAAAGGATTGAGTATGATAATCCTAAAACTTTGGAAGAAGCAATGAGAATAGAAAATTTATGTTTCGAATAAAATAAAAATAGAAGAGATAACTTACCAGCTTGGAAAGGAAAAAAAATTGATCAAAATAAAAGACTAAATAAGTTTTTCAGAAGTGTTGGAAATAACCATAAAAGTTATCAAGGTAATAATTTCATAAACATACCTCAAAATGCAGTGAATAATCAAAGAACAGATATACCTTCTACTTAGAACAAAGTTAATAATCCAAGAGGACCTTTACAATGCTGGGAGTGTGGAGAACCACACTACTTTAAAGATTTTCCAAAGAAAAGAAAGAGTGTTAATAATTTACATTCTATACAAGAAGATGCTACTGTAGGTGATGTGGCCAAAAGCATACCAAGGATCAACGCAGCATTGGAAAATTGACAGGAAGATCATTAACCAACAATGGTCGAAATAGAAGGTATGTTAAAAGACAAATCTATTTCTATGTTGATAGATCTAGGTGCAAGTCTAAGTTATATATCTCCTAGATTGGTAGAAGCATGTGAACTTCAGCAAGATAAATTTGAAAATTCATGGTTAGTTTAGCTAGCTATAGGCACAAAAAGGAAAGTAACTAGCTTTGTTAAAAACTGTGAGTTTTACATGAATGACTTGAAAAAACATGCAGATTTGAATGTTTTACCTTTGGGATCACATGACATGATAATAGGAATGGAATGGTTCTAAGAAACATAGAGTGATTTTGAACTGTTATGAAAAATATTTTACATGCAAAGATGAAGAAAATAATTCTGTTTTAGTGAAAGGAATTCCTAGAAAATTTATGATTAGAGAAATATCTGCATTGCAAATGAAAAGATCTATTAGGAAAGGTTGTAAAGTTTTTTCTATTCATATACTTGATGACAGAGACAAAATTGATATAAATGATATTCCAATATTAAAAGAATTCAAAGATGTATTTCCGGAAGACGTTCCAGGACTACCTCCTAAAAGAGAGATAGATTTTACAATCGATCTCATACCAGGAGCAGTACCAGCTTCAAAATATCCTTATAGAATGAACATATTGGAATTAAATGAATTAAAATGTCATATTCAATAATTAATTGACAAAAAGTATATCCAACCAAGTGTGTCCCCTTGGGGAGCACCAGTAATATGTGTTAAAAATAAAGATGGTACTTTAAGATTGTGCATCGACTATAGACAATTAAACAAGATGACAATTAAAAATAGATACTCGTTAACCCGAATTGATGATTTATTCGGTCAATTCATAGGAGCAACTATATTCTCTAAGATAGATTTGCGATCGGGATATCACCAAGTAAGAGTAAAAGATGAAGACATTTACAAAACTGCCTTTAGGACCAAGTATGGTCATTATGAATTTGTCGTGATGCCTTTTGGGTTGAAAAATGCACCAGCAGTGTTTATGTGCTTAATGAATAGTGTATTGAGTAAATACTTAGATAAATTTGCAGTCGTATTTATCGACGATATATTAATTTATTCTAAAAATGAACAAGAACATGAAGAACACTTAAGAATTGTACTACAAGTATTAAGAGAACAAGAACTTTACGCAAAGTTGAGTAAGTGTGATTTATATAAAGATAGAATTCAGTACTTAGGACATGTAATAACTAAGGAAGGTATATTAGTTGATCCTGATAAAGTAAAATCCATAATGGAGTGGCTAGTTCCTAAAGACGTATCTGATATACGATCATTCATGGGAATAACAGGGTACTACAGAAAATTTATTGAAGGATTTTCAAAAATTGCTTATCCTATAACTTCTTTAAAGAAGAAAGGAAAGAAGTTTGAATGGAATAATAAATGTGAAGAAAGTTTTAATAAACTAAAACATTTGTTAACAACGGCTCCTATTCTAAAGATTGCAGATCCTTATAAAGAATTTACTATTTGCACGTATGCATGCAAGGAAGGTTTAGGAGGAGTACTAATGCAGGATAAATATATTGTGGCTTGTGAGTCAAGAAAATTAAAAGAACATGAAAGAAACTATGCAACTCATGATTGGGAGTTGGCTGCTATAATTCATGCACTAAAAATGTGGCAAAATTATTTGATTGGTAGGAATTTTCTACTAAAAATATATAATGTTAATCTAAAGTATCTTTTTGATCAGCAGAATTTGAATGCAAGACAAGCAAGATGGATGTCTTTTCTAAGGGAATATGATTTCGAAATAAAACACATTAAAGGGAAAGAAAATAAAGTAGTAGACGCTTTGAGTCATCATGCTAACATGTTGTTTGTGGTTGCAAGTTGCAGTTATGAAACAGATTTAGAGGTAAAAATACAAACAATAACAAGAAATGATGATGAATATGAGAAAATAAAAGTTAAAAAAGCAGAAAATGAAGCAAGTCGAGTAAAAACAGATTTTAAAGTTAGCAGAAATGCATTATTGATGTATAAGGACAGGTTGTATGTACCTAATTCTGCAAAAGTAAATCTGTTAATTATGAATGAAATGCATAAGACACCTTATTCGGGACACCCTGAATACCATAAAATTATTACTATTTTAAAGAAAGAATTTTATTGTCCTAATATGAAAAATGAAATTGTTGAATATATAGCGAAGTGCATGGAATGTCAGCAAGTTAAAACTGAACATCAACATCCAGCAAGTTTATTGCAGCCTTTACCCATTCCAGAATAGAAATGTGAATTCATTAGTATGGACTTCATAACAGGTTTGCCTAGAAATTCTAAACATAATGATTCTATAATGGTTGTGGTTGACAAGTTAAGTAAGGAAACACATTTTATTCCTGTTAAATCTACATATAAGGCTATTCATATTGTTGATATATTTATGAGAGAAATTTTCAGATTGCATGGTGTACCTAAAATAATTGTTTCTGACAGAGATACAAAGTTTATAGGAAATTTTTGGAAAGCTTTGTTTAAAGGGTTAGATACTAAACTGAATTTTAGTACATATTTTCACCCTCAAACTGATGGACAGACAGAAAGAGTAAATCAAATCTTAGAAGACATGCTTAGAATGTATGCTATGGATAAACTAGGAAAATGGGAAGAATATTTACATTTGGTTGAGTTTGCTTATAATAACCATTTTCAAGCTTCTTCTAAGATGAGTCCATTTGAAATACTTTATGGATGGAAGTGTAACACTCCAGTCTCTTGGAGTAGTCTAGTTGATAGATTGATGTTAGGTCCTAAATTGTTAAAGGATATGGAACTAATCGTGAAACAGGTGCAGCAAAATTTGAAGGTAGCTCAAGATAGAAAAAAGAGCTATGTTGATTTAAAAAGAACTCAAAGAGAGTTCTAGATAGGGGACCATGTTTATGTAAAGGTAAAGCCAAGGAAGAGTTCTTTAATATTGGGAAAGTGTGCTAAAATAGCACCCAGGTATTGTGGCCCTTTTGAAATTTTAGACTAGATTGGATCGATAGCTTATCAGTTGGCATTACCACCTACGTTAAAAGTACATAATGTTTTTCATGTTTCTTTGTTAAAGAAATACATACATGATTCTACTCATGTTGTGGATTGGAAAGTTATTCAGGTGGAACCAGAAGGATAATTCCAAGTGGAACCAGAATGCATCCTTGACAAGAGGGAGCTTATCCTTCGGAACCATATTATTGGACAAGTAAAGGTGTAGTGGATGCACCTTAGCCCAGGATAGGATACTTGGGAATTGGAAAGTAAAATGTAGGAGGCATATCCAATTCTGTTTCAACATGAAATAATGGAATATTGAATAACACCGAGGACGATGTTATCTTTAAAGGGGGGTTTATGTAATACCCCTAGAACCTTAATTAAAGTTTAAATACTTTGTAATAATGTTTTTAATTGTTGATGAACAATTATTTGACAAGTGTGGTCAAAGACACTTGTTTGAGGATATTGTATTATTATTATTATTTAATAAAATAAAATAGGAGAATCCAATCTGAAGTAGTTGTTGAAAGAGTGTTTGCTGGCCCACAAGGAGAAATGACATGTGTTGGGAAAAATTCCCATAGTGGTGAAAATTGTCATTAATACCTCAATAGGTGCAGGAGGAATCATCCATATTTTTAAGGTCGGAACTCTAGATGGAGGTTCTAGAGGAGGAGGGCTCATGATAGACCTAAGTCCTAGGAAAGATTTAATAAGCATTCCCATCAGAAAAGAAGGAGGCTTGGATGGAAGAGGGAAAATATTTTGTTGAGTTGAGAAGTGGAACTGGGTGATAGTTCTGGGTTGTTTCAACAGTCTTTGTCCTTGTGGTCCAGCAAACAGGCTCGGGGGTTTCAGAACAAGTAAGCTTGGTTGTTCTAGAAGATTGGTTGGGAGGAACGACGAACTTCAGATTGGATTCGGTCTATTCTTTTAGTCAGGTTTCTATTATCTGTTTAATTAGTATTCAGTAATTGTTCTTTATGTTTAATATTATTTAGCATATGACTGTGTAGAATGATTAGAAAATGATGAACTATATTTTATACTAATTATGTGTTCTGTAAATGATTTTATTTATGAGAAATACATTATTTATGTTTTCTATGTTTATGTATTATGTATTATTGTATTTATGTTTTATCTTAGAAATCATTATACCTGCAATCATAGGGTTTGAATAGAGTAAATATTACAGTACACATTATATATACAAGTTAGATGAACAGAATGTGAAATACATAGTATAACACTGTAGTCTTTTAACAGAGTTAGCATTTTATTATTACATAGCATCATTTGACTGTATAATAAACACATAATAAACAGAGTTATTATATAAACAGTTATAACACTATTGTTTTTACAGTAAATTATTCAAAGGTTAAAAACAATGTTGTTTCAAACTCAAAGTATAAACCTAACCTCATACAGAGCCGAGAGGCTCAAATGCCTTGCATGGCTAGGATAATTTTATGACATACAAACGTTATTATAGAGTTGTAAGGCTTATAATATATGCATTCAACTATATAATGTAAAATTAGTCAGAGCATATCTATTGAACAAGAATATCAATCACAAAGATGTAAAACAATTTGGAGTAAAAACTGTGCAAGAGAGATGCATCAGTGCTCTATAATCTAGAATGGTAGAATTACAATAGAATACTGTCACAATGAGTGAGCCAAGCCAAGCCATTCGAATTTCCTAAGGAGTTCAATCAAATATCCTGCATGGTGTAGCTTTTCTTCACTAGGAGTCATCATCATCATCAGTGGAGTGTCATCAATATACAGGTAACTGCCAACAGGTGTCAAACTGAGCAACAGGTGTCAAACTGAGTCTAATTGAGTGTATGTAGGTGTAACACATGCAAAGGAGTGAAAGGAGGCTCAATTGAGGCAAATGGGGAGCTGAATAGAGTTAGAACAGGCTGTCTAAACTAACTGGAGGTCAATCAGAGTGTCAGAGATAATCAACTAGTCAATCTGTCCTCAAGTCAAGGAGCAGATCCACAAATCACTCACTAACTGAAGTGTAACTGAGTGGTAGGTGAGGGAGGGCGCCTTTCTCAAGTGGTAGATGAAAGAAGGGTGCCACAATGGATAGGAGGGCTGTAAATGAGCAGAAAGAAGCTCCCGGGGCTAGAAAACTGAGGACTAGCTGCTGGGGGACACCACCCTGATGACTGGGATGCATGCAATTGCATGCATGCATGCATGCAGAGTGCATGAAAAATGCATGCAATCATTAAATGATGATGTGAATATCCTAACATATAAACACAGATCCATGAGGCTCATATACATTGAAGAGCTAGGTTAAAAATATATATCATATAAATGTTAATAACAAAGCCGTGAGGCCACAAAAAGATATCATCGAAGCATTTAACAAGTAATATTACCAATACGAATACATATCTAGTTAAAAAGCATGGATTTTGTAATCTTTCTTTTATCTATGGATTTTTTATAATATTTTCTAAATTTTTGAATTTTGTGATTTTTGACGTTGTATAATTGTAGTATTATTATAATTAAATTAATTTTTTTATTATATAAAATTGTAATCATATCAAGTGAATTCACTGCTAATTTGATCTAACAATGAAACAACTTTGTATTGCCTAAAAACCTAGCTTCTGAGAAGAAAACATGCATACAGAGGGATTCTTGCTCCATGCCCAGTTCAATGTCAAGGCCCAAACTTGTATTTTGATATGCATTTTCTCTTGGAACTTACCGAACTATCACCTCATCTTTAACTACCACCTTGTTCAACCCAATAGAAACCCTTAGGAAGGAGGCCAAGGAGTGGGAGATCCTCAAAAGGCTAAATACATGTTACTATCAACTACTAATTTTTATATCTATTTCTCTTGATTTTCCACTTATGGCAAGCTATGCATTCCTAATTGCATAAGAATCTAATTGAAGGCTTACCCAACAATTAATGTGTTCCAATGCCCTTGAAGATCCAAAAATCAACAAGCAATTTGCTTTAACCCTTTCAAAGGGTAGATATTTCACATGGAATGCACCTATTAGAATGCACGTGTCTACCCATATTGAATATGAACAATTAGCATGATCCTAAAGAGATGCCATACAAAAGGAGAGAAAAAAACATTCAAAGAAGAATCCAGTTCCTACATAGAGGACACACCTGAAGAGAGAGCCACACCCTAATGAGATTGAAAAATAATGCAATCAAAGACCATATTAGGTTAGTTGAGAGAGAATTCCATCAAAAACCACAAGAAGTCATAGTATTTATCCCAATTCCATTGAATGCTAACATCCCTTTGAAGTTAAGGGCCTTCACTTTCTTATGTTTGGAGTAGGGAGATGGAAGCATGACAAGCAATCCTTGATTCAATTTTCATCGTAATGACATTATAACCCAATTCCACTTGTCCAATAGGTTGTGTTACATTCCACATCCTAAGTTTGTGAACATTGTTTCAAGGGAGATAAACAACAGATGTCCTCCCCCTATTTTTTTATAACTTACCACAATTCAGCAAGGTTCTATTATTTGACATAACATCCACCTAACTATTTTGGGACCAAAGTATCTAACAAAACTTGATAGCACTAAAGAATTCACCACACATTAAATACCTATAAGCAATTTGGAAATAATAGTCTTGTGAAGCCTTTTATAATTAAGATGTATTCACACTCAAATTAAGTTGTATTAAGACATAAGTGTGAAGCCTTTTATAATTGAGATGTATTCACACTCAAATTAAGTTGTATTAAGACATAAGTGTTACCCATTTATGTGACCATATCTCGATCATATTGGGATTAAGATATTAGCACCTTTATGTATAGTAAAAAATATCTATGTTCTTGATACAATCCTAACAAATTTAAGATAAGTTAATAAATCACATTAGCAACTCTATACACAATACTTGAGATCATTCAATAAAGAAACCAAACATGTAAAACATTCTATACACCTATTATGCTAAGGGTATATATGTAATGGTTTACTTAGACATCATGCATATACATTTAACTCAATCTACTCTAGCTTAATTGGCACACACATATCACACTAACAAAGACCACTCTCACTATTATCAACAATATTATTATGTTAAAAATATGAATTTATGAAGTTATTTAGTTTTAATTTCACATAAAGTTTAAACATCATTTTGAATGTCAATTGATTATATTTCTTATAAACAAAGTTTTCTATAAATTCAATTCAAAATAGTGTCAATGATCCAGGTGTATATTGGTGGCCACCCGCCTATTCCACTTGGGGCCCCAACATTGTTCTTTCAGTTCTTTTAGTTTCCTTAATTATAGCACAACTTACTATTTTTAGCAGTTTTTTTCGGGTTCTAAACTTCCAGAGCCATTTAGAGGCCCTAAACAACGTTTTTTGGGAATGTTACACATTCGAAGCATGTCCCAGATTTAGGGGATTTGTAACATTTGCGGTCAACAGTGTATTCCTCAGATAGATCTTTCCAATGAGGTATCATGTGCATCAAATGGAGATTGTATGCCAAAGTTACGACGCCGGGAAATTGATGTACCAATTTACCCCAACGGGGCCCATAGTTTGGCATTTTTTCATCTGCTAGGGTTAGGTTTTTGGATTCTTAGGGTTTTCCTTTGTTTCTCAATAATAGATAGGCTTCGAGCTCCATTGTAACACAGAGTTCAAAGGCTGGTGGCCGCCACATCTCTTCTCGGAGATAAGCTACCGGCACCCTAGCTATTTTATTTCCATTCTATCTGTAAGCATATTTCCGTTATGTGATATTAATGAAATAAAGTCTTATTTATAATGCATCTCTACATTTATGTGTATTTCTGTAATTCCTTGCGTTCCTTCATAAGTCCAAATCAGTGATATCAGAGCGGGTATGCTCTTTCTCGATCCTTCTTTGCATGTCCCCAACGAGGTCGAGGTATAAGGAGTTAGGGCTTGACCTGGTTGAACCCTTACAAGATCAGCCTCGCAAACCCCCACGTCCGCCCATGGAGGACGAAAAGAAAGATGAGGGAGCAGGAGATCCTATCAAAATATTGCTCGAGGAGGCCCTCGAGAAACAAAGGAATGCGATGATGGATACCTTTTCCTAGATCCTTCAACGACTTCCCACCAGCAGCCACTCTGGAGGCGCAACCCCTTTTAAGGTGCAAGTAAAATTTGACATTCCCATATTTGAAGGCCAAATAGATGCAGAAGTCATAGATAGATGGTTGAATCTATTAGAAGGGTATTTCTCAGTGCATGACTTTTCCAACCAGGAAAGAATCACTTTTTCACTCCTTAAAGCCGCCCCCCATGTCAAGGACTGTTGGGAAACCTACTGTGAGCAGAAGGATGAGAGGGCATCCTCTTTGTTTTCAGCCGCACCCATTTGGAATTATTTCCAAGAAGCCATCAAGGAACAATATTATCCTGTGGGAAGCTATGAGGAAAAGTACATACAATGGACTACGCTGCGGCAGCAAAGGGATCAAATTTGTTCCATACTCTGATAAATCTGACAAATCTGTTCTATACCCTACACACAATATTGGGTATCAAAGATTCGGAGAAAAATTTGGTGCTGAAGTACCATAGTTGTCTGCACAGATACATTCAGGAGGAAATGGAGTTCCTCAACATTTCCTTGCTTGGCACATCATATCGGTTTGCTTCCAAGATTGAGAAAAAGTTCAAATAGAATAAGAGAGACTTTGGATCTGCGAATCAGAAGCAAGGGAAAGGTGCCCCCATACTACAGAACAAAGGACAAAGCCAAGGTGGGGTGGCCCAGGATAACCTGCCAAAACTGTAAGAAAAGAAAAACACTTCAAAGCCAAAGAAGGACACGAGAAAGTGGTGTGAATTTCATAAGAGCTCCATGCACAACGCAAGTGAGTGTCGGGCCAAGCAATCACTAGTGTCTAAGCTGAAGGATTCTGAATCTGATGCATGCTCTGACTTCGAACCAGACCCCGAAAAGGGTGATGAAAGGGGGAAGCAGATTATCAATGGGGATCCCAACACCACTATTGCCACCACAAAGGTACAGAAGGAGGAACCGAGAGATCCAGAGGAGGGGGAGCGCCTCTTCCATTCCCATATGTGTGTAAAGGGTTCCCCGTTGCAGTTCATTGTCGACAATGGGAGCCAAAAGAACCTCATTTCAGCAAAGGTCATGAAATGGATGGGCTTGCCGACCACAACACACCCACATCCGTACACCATTGGGTGGATTCACCAAGGAAGGGATCTCCGCATCAGCCAGCAGTGTTGCCTTCCCTATAGCATAAATCCCTTCATGAATGAGGTATTATGTGACATTGATCCTCTTGATGTTTTTGATGTATTATTAGGCCAACCATACTTGTGTAAGCGACATGTTGTGTATGAGTACCGGCCTCGCACTGTTATTGTTACTTTGGGAAATAATTTGTACAAGATACCGGAGGTAGCGCCGCCTGCCGCCATCTCTTTGTTTACAGCAAAACAATGCAGTAAGCTCATTTCCAAAACAAGGAATTGTTTTTTCCTAGTAATCTACCCTCAGGGAAAGAATAAGACTGTGGCCACGACCTTTATACAGAGCTCCTTCACCCGACAACAACATATGGACAAGGTTGTGGAGGAGTATGGGGACATCTTCACCTCACCCGCAAGGGTGCCTTTTCACTGTTAGGTCAAGAACCCCATTGATCTGACCCCATGTGTGTCGCTGCCCAAAGGACCAATCTATCAGCGCTATGTTCTATAGAATGATGAAATCAAGAGGAAGATTTAGGAGCTGTTACAAAAAGGGAACATCCGACCAATTTCATCACCCTGTGGTAGCCTGGTCGTGTTGGTGCAAAAGAAGGATGGGACTTGGAGACTTTGTATTGACTATTGGGCGCTAAATAAAATCACTGTCCAGAATAGGTACCTGATCCCACAGATTGATGACCTTATGGACGAACTCAGGGGGGGAATATTATAGTAAGATTGACTTGAAGTCCGGGTATCACTAGGTACCAATTGAACCCTCCGATGTGTGGAAGACTACCGTCAAAGCCAAGGAGGGCCTTTTCGAATGGTTTGTCATGCCTTTCACTTGTCAAATGCTACCGCAACCTTAATGAGGCTAATGGATGACATCTTGTGGCCATTCACCAACTCATTTGTAGTAGTGTACTTGGATGACATCCTGATCTTCAACCAAACTTGGGAGGAGCACCTACACCACATCTGACAGGTCCTCCAAAGACTGGGGCAACACAAGTTGTGTGCCAATTTGGAGAAGTGCTCTTTTGGCATGACCCAGTTTAAGTATCTAGGATACATTATTGATGAGCGATGGGTGCATGTGGATCCGGCCAAGATCCAAGTCATTCGGGATTGGCTAGCCCCAACCACTCTAACAGAGATCCACAACTTTATGGGTCCTGCCAATTTATACCGTAGGTTCGTATTGGGATTCTCTCATATCACTTGGCCCTTAAGCCAAGTCACCGAGGGAGGAGCGAAAGAAAAATTATTTTGGTCTGAATTCAATAGGAGGCATTCGTTGAGTTGAAAAATCACCTCTGCTCTGCCAAGTGCTCACATTACCATACTTGCAACAACCATTTGAGATAGAGACAGATGCCTCAGACTATGCTATTGGGGAAGTTCTTACTCAACAGGGACATCCAATGGCATATCGCAGTGATACACTCTCTGACGTAGTCTGAAAGTATCCCACTTATGAAAAAGAGATGTATTCCATTGTGTAGGCTTGTCGACAATGGAAGAATTACATTTTGGGGAAGGAAATGGTCATCCACACAGACCACCAACCCCTGCAGTTCATGCAAACACAAGGAAAGTTGCAGAACGATCGCCATCAGAAGTGGTCCACATATATGCAATAGTTTCATTTGAATATCAAGTACAGGAAGGGAATCACCAATAATTTTGCAGACTTCCTCAGTCAACCACCGATCGTGGTGCTAACCATCGTGCTCAACTCTTGTGGGAACGATACTTCTAATTGGCCACTTCTCTATAAGAGCGATCCAAAATTTGGCCACACATACAAGACTCTCTTGGAGGGTAAGCAAGTTACCAATTTTCACCTCCAGGATGGACTGTTATGTCACCTGGGATACATTTGTTTTCCTTCAAGTGAGCACTCCAAGATGATTTGGGAATCCCACTACAGTCGGGTCATTGGGAATTTCAGGGTCGAGAAAATAGTGGCAGTACTGCAGAAGTATTTCTATTGGCCAAAACTTCGAATGGATGTCGGGAAGTACATCAGATCCTGCACTTCCTGTTCCATTTCCAAACCGACCATCAAGAAGCAAGGCCTCTACAATCCCCTTCCTACCCCTAGTTGACCTTGGGAATCCATCTCCATGGATTACATGTCGGGCATTCCTTCTACTAAGCAACGCAAAGACTGTGTTTTCGCGTTCGTCGATAGATTCTCGAAGATGGCCATTATGGTGGCCTACAAGAAGAATATCACAACATAAACAACTACTAAAATATTCTTTCAACGAGTGTGGGTACACCTTGGGATCCCACAGTCTATCATCTCAGATCGGGACAATAGTTTGCTTAGTAAATTTGTGTCCATCCTTTGGTCAATGTTGGACACCAAGCTCACCAAGTTCACAACTTTCCATCCCAAAACTGATGGCCGGACAGAGGTCGTCAATAGGATGATCATACACATTCTACACATGTACAAATCTAAGCATCCACGCACATGGGATGAGAGTCTCCCATATGTACAACACATCTATAATCGATCTCTCCACAACTCAACCGGCCACAACCCCTTTCAGGTGGGCTTGGGATTCCAGCCACTATGTCCCATTGACGTAGCCATGCCATTTGCGGTCACTCACACCGATTCGGCTCATGTCCAATTGGAATCTGACAAGGAAAATAACTTCATCGAATGCATTCAACACATTCTCGAATAGGTTCATGACATATTGGACAGAACCAATGCCAAATATAAGCAGTGACATGATCAGCATCGAGTGCCACACAACTTCCAGGTGGGAAGAAAAGTGTGGCTACATTTGCAGAAGGAGTGCCTCACTGGACCCTACCATGAGCTTCGCCTGCTCCAATATGGGCCATACACTATTACCAAGGCTGTAGGGGACAATGCCTTTGAGCTCAGTATTCCACCATTCCTCAGTCTGCACCCAGTGTTCAATGTGAATCGCCTTCGGCCCTACTTTCCACCTCTATTGAACATCTCCGAAATTGCAGAACAACTCACAACAACGGAGTTGAACCCAGACTGCAGGGAACAAGCCACCACAGATCATATCATGGACATGTAAATCAAGAACACTCACCAACAAAAGATCCAATTGTATCGAGTTGTCAAAGCTGGCCAACTCCTGCACTAGGGCAAGTGGCTCAACAGGGACCAAGTTCAACAGAAGTTTCCTCATCTCATGGAGGAAATCCACGCAATGGGGACCGTTGCTTCTTAAGGGGGAGGAATTATACAAGTGGATATTGGTGGCCTCCCGCCTATTCCACTTGGGGCCCCAGCATTGTTCTTTCAGTTCTTTTAGTTTTCTTAATTATAGCACAACTTACTATTTTTAGCATTTTTTTTCGGGTCCTAAACTTCCAGAGCCATTTTGAGGCCCTAAACGACATTTTTTGGGAAATCTTCATTCAGCAAATGTGTAACATTTATAGACATTAGTGTATTCCTCGGATAGATATTTCCATTGAGGTATCATGTGTGTCAAACGAATATCGTATGCCAAAGTTACGACGCTGGGAAATTGATATACCAATTTACCCCAATGGGGCCCATAGTTTGGGATTTTTTCATCTCCTAGGGTTAGGTTTTTGGATGATTAGGGTTTTCCTCTGTTTCTCAATAATAGATATGCTTCGAGCCCCATTGTAACGTAGAGTTCAGAGGTCGATGGCCGCCACATCTCCTCTCAGAGATAAGCTACCAACGCCCTAGCTATTTTATTTCCATTCTATCTATAAGCATATTTCTGTTATGTGATATTAATGAAAGGAAGTCTTATTTCTGTTGCATCTCTGTGTTTATGTGTATTTCTGTAATTCCTCGTGTTCCTTCATAACTCCAAATCAGTGGTATCAAAGCGAGTCTGCTTTTTCTCGATCTTGCTTCGCATGTCCCCAACAAGGTCGGGGTATAAGGAGTTAGGGCTCGACCTGGTTGAACCCTTGCAAGATCAGCCTCGGAAACCCCAACGACTGCCCATGGAGGACGAAAAGAAAGACGAGGGAGCAAGATATCCTATCAAAATATTGCTCGAGGAGGCCCTCGAGAAACAAAGGAACGCGATGATGGATAACTTTTCCCAGATCTTTCAACGACTTCCCACCAGCAACCACTCTGGACGCGCAACCCCTTTTAAGGTACAAGTAAACTTTGACATTCCCATATTTGAAGGACAAATAGATGCAGACGTCGTAGATAGATGGTTAAATCTATTAGAAGGGTATTTCTTGGTGCATGACTTTTCCAACCGAGAAAGAACCACTTTTGCACTCCTCAAAGTCGCCCCCCATGCCAAGGACTACTGGGAAACCTACTGTGAGCAGAAGGACGAGAGGGCATCCTCTTTATTTTCAGTCGCACCCACTTGGAATGCTTTCTAAGACGCCATCAAGGAACAATATTATGTCTTGGGAAGTTATGAGGACAAGTACATAAAATGGACTATGGTGCGGCAACAAAGGGATCAAGATGTGCATGAGCTGACCAATTAGTTCCTACCCTGCACACAAAATTGGGTATCAAATATTCTGAGAAACATTTGGTGCTGAAGTACCGTAGTTGTATGCACATATACATTCAGGAGGAAATGGAGTTCCTCGACATCTCCTCGCTTGGCGCAACATATCGGCTTGCTGCCAAGATTGAGTGAAAGTTCAAACAGAAGAAGAGAGACTTTGGATTTGCAAATCAGAAGCAAGGGAAAGGTGCCCCCAAACCACAAAACAAAGGACAAAGCCAAGGCGAGCCGGCCCAGGATAACCCGCCAAAACGGAAAGCAATGAACAACACTGCGAAGGCAAAGAAGGGCACAGGAAAGTGGTGTGAATTTCATAAGAGCTCCACGCACAACACAAGTGAGTGTCAGGCCAAGCAGTCACTAGTGTCCGAGCTGAAGGCTTCTGAATCGGATGCATGCTCCGAATCCGAACCAGAACCCAAAAAGGGTAATGATAGGGGGAAGTAGATTATTGATGAGGAGACCAATGCCACTCTTTCCACCACGAAGGTATAGAAGAAGGAACCGAAATATCCAGAGAAGGGGGAGCACCTCTTCCATTCCCATACGTGGGTAAAGGGTTCCCCGCTGCAGTTCATTGTCGACAGCGGGAGCCAAAAGAACCTCATTTCAGCAGAGGTCATGAAACGGTTGGTCTTGTCGACCACAGCACACCCACAGTCGTACACCATTGGGTGGCTTCACCAAGGACACGATCTCTGTGTCAGCAAGCAGTTTCGCCTTCCCTACAGCATCAATCCCTTCACAGATGAGTTATTATGTGACATTGCTCCTCTTGATGATTATGATGCATTATTAGGCCAACCATACTTGTGGAAGCGACATGCTGTGTATAAGTCCCGGCCTCCCACTGTTATTGTTACTTTGGGAAATAAGTTGTATAGGATACCAGAGGTAGTGCCTCCTGCCGCCATCTCTTTGGTTAGCTCAAAACAATGTAGTAAGCTCATTTCAAAAACACGGAAATTTGTTTTCTTGGTAATCTGCCCTTAGGGAAAGAATAAGACTATGGCCACGACCTCCAAACAGAGCTTCTCCGCCCGATAACAATAGATGGACAAGGTCATGAAGGAGTATGGGGACATCTTCACCTCACCCACAGGGGTGCCTCTGCACTGTCAGTTCAAGCACCCCATCGATCTGACCCAAGGTACACCGCTTCCCAATGGGATAATATATCAGCGCTCTGTTATGGAGAATGAAAAAATCAAGAGGCAGATTCAGGAGCTGTTGTAGAAAGGGTGCATCCGACCAAGTTCATCGCCCTGTGGGAGCCCGATCATGTTGGTGCAAAAGAAGGATGGCACTTCGAGACTCTGTATTGACTATCGGGCACTGAATATGATCATTTTCCAGAATAGGTAGTTGATCCCACAGATTGATGACCTTCTGGATCAACTTAGGGGGGGCGATATTTCACTAAGATTGAATTGAAGTCTGCATATCACTAGGTACCAATCGGACCCTCGAATGTGTGGAAGACTGCCTTCAAATCCAAGGAGGGCCTTTTCGAATGGTTGGTCATGCCTTTCGGGCTGACAAATGCTCCCGCAACCTGCATGAGGCTGATGGATGACATCTTGCGAACATTCACCAACTCATTTGTAGTAGTGAGTAGTGTACTTGGATGACATCCTGATCTTCATCCAAACTTGAGAGGAGCACCTCAACCACATCCAACAGGTCCTCCAAACACTGCGGCAACACAAGTTGTGTGCCAATTTGGAGAAGTGCACTTTTGGAATTACCCAGGTTCAGTATCTGGGATACATTATTGATGAGCGAGGGGTGCAAGTGTATCCATCCAAGATCCAATTCATTCAGGATTGGCCATCCCCAACCACTCTAACAGAGCTATGCAACTTTTTGGGTCTTGTCAATTTCTACCACATGTTCATATTGGGATTCTCTCATATCACTTAGCCCTTGAGCCAAGTCACCAAGGGAGGAGAAAAAGAAAAATTATTTTGGTCTGAATCTCAACAGGAGGCATTCGTCGAGTTGAAATATCTCCTCTGCTCTACCCCAGTTCTCACATTACCATACTTGCAACAAACATTTGAGATTGAGAGAGATGCCTCAGACTATGATATTGGGGTAGTTCTTACTCAACAGGGACATCCATTGGCATATCACAATGAGACACTCTTCAACACAGCCCGAAAGTATCCCACTTATGAAAAAGAGATGTATTCCATTGTGCATGCTTGCTGACAATGGAAGCATTACATTTTGGGGAATGAAATGGTCATCCACATAGACCATCGACCCCTGCAGTTCATGCAAACACAAGGGAAGTTGAAGAACAATCGCCATCATAAGTGGTCCACATATCTGCAACAATTTCATTTGAATATCAAGTACAAGAAGGGAAGCACCAATAATGTTGCAAACTGCCTCAGCCGACCACTGATCGTGGTGCTAACCACCGTGCTCAACTCTTGTGGGCACTAGACTTCTGATTGGCCACTTCTCTACAAGATTGATTCGGAATTTGGCCATACATACAAGACGCTCTTAGAGGGTAAGCAAGGTCCCAATTTTCACCTCCAAGATGGATTGTTATGTCACCTAGGACACCTTTGTGTTCCTTCAAGCGAGCGCGCCAAGATGATTTGGGAATCCCACTACAATCAGGTCGTTGGGCATTTCGGGGTCAAGAAAATAGTGGCAGTACTGCAGAAGTATTTATATTGGCCAAACCTTCAAATAGATGTCGGGAAGTAGATCAGATCCTGCACTGCTTGTGCCATTTACAAACCGACCATTAAGAAGCAAGTCCTCTACATTCCGTTTCCTAACCCTAGTCTACCTTGGGAATCGATCTCCATGGATTAAATGTCGGGCCTTCCTTCTACTAAGCATGGCAACGACTGTGTTTTCATTGTCGCTGAGAGATCTCGAAGATGGCCATTCTGGTGGCCTGCAAGAAGAATATCACAACAAAAAATTCTTAAACTCTTCTTTGAACGAGTGTGGGTACACTTTGGGATCACACATTCTATCATATCAGACCAGGACAACAGGTTCCTTAGTACGTTCTGGTCTAGCCTTTGGTCAATGTTGGACACCAAACTCACCAAGTCCACAACTTTCCATCCCAAAACTGATGTCCAGATAGAGGTCATCAATAGGATGATCATACACATTCTGCACATGTACAAATATAAGCATCCATGCACATGGGATGAGAGCCTCCCCTATGTACAACACAGCTATAACCGAGCTCTCCACAGCTCAACCAAACATAGCCCCTTTCAGGTGGGCTTGGGATTCCAACCACTATGTCCCATTGACGTAGCCATTCCATTTGCGATCACTCAAGCCGATTTGTGTCATATCTAGTCGAAAGCTGACAAGGAAAACAACTTCATCGAGTGCATTCATCACATCCTCCAATAGTTTCATGACATATTGAACCTAACCAATTCCAAACACAAGCAGCGACATTATCAGCATCGGGTCCCACACAACTTCTAGGTGGGCGACAAAGTGTGGCTACATTTGCAAAAGGAGCGCCTTGTTGGACCCTACTGTAAGCTTTTCCCCCTTTGATATGGGCCATACACTGTTACCAAGGCTATAGGGAACAACGCCTTCAAACTCAATGTTGGGCTGGGCCCAAGTGGGTTGGAAAAACATACAAGTATGGAAAAATGTGCGTAGCGGGCTGCAGCAGGAAGAAAAGGCAATTTTGATAATTGCGCATTGCGCGCTGCGGCAGGAAGAGAAAGGAGTTTTGGTAAAAGCACATTGCGCGTGGTGGCAGGCGACAGACAATTTTGGGGTTTTGTGCGTGTCGCACGATAGCAATATCTAAGGCATGGTCATGCAATAGGACGATGCGCATGAGCTATTTTTGGTTCAGAAAATGGGTAAAGGTTAGACAGAGACATGACCTATTTTGGGTAAGGAACAAGTGAACGACAGATGGAAGCGACCTGTTCAAGCGTGTGGCGGCAAGCACTGGAGAAGCTAGGCCACGATGCTAATGGTGACAGGAAGGTGGAAGGAGTGGACAGGGATAGGCCATGATGCAGTTGTAACCGTTTGAGGACTGCAGCTGTCAGAAGAGCGTGTGAGCCACGAGTGGCACAGCTGGAACGGATGGAGCAGGATATCGATGGCGATAGCTAGGATGGCAGTTAGCCATGCCAGTTTTGGAAACTTAGGGTTTCATCCTAATGATTATAAAGACATGACCTACGGGAATGATCTATAAATAAGGAAAAATATTGTAAGGGAAGGGTTACTCTTCATTTTGTTAAGTACTGATTATTGTAGAATCTTAAGCTTAGACATCCATTGTAAAGGCTCTGCAGCTGAGTGCGCAGAGACCTATCTAAGAGAGAAGATGGTCTGAAGCTGAGTGCGAAGACTAAGAACGGTTGTACCCTTCCCATTAAGAGCAATATTAACAACCGTCCTTTTGGATGTAGCCTCCATCCGGGGGGTGAACCACGTTAAATTCTGTGTTGTGTGACCAATGTGTGTTTATGATTGTTTAATTGCTTGGTATGAATGTTAATGCTAGAAACTTATGTTATGTGATTGCTTTTATATGTATTCACCGTAGAGAATCGGAATAATATGTTAAGTAATGCATGCGCAGAGGAATGTTAAGTATTCAACTTGTATGAATCTGTCGATTGGAATGTATGAATCTAGCCATTGGTCAAGTAGTGAACACTGAGTTTAAGCACAGTGTTGGAGCGCGCAGTAACGTATGTTATTAAACCATCCACAATTTATTGATAAGAACTTGAATGAAATAAAGGGATAAAGAATGCTAAGTAGAGTGGTTAGAATTGGACACCGTGGCAAGGACGCGCAGTCCCATTGATGCGCCGAGTCATTGAAGGTTGCTGCGAGGTAAGCTCTTGATAGCTTACTATCGGAACACAAAAGTATCATGTATCGCATAGTCATTGGAGGTGTGAGCGCAGTTGCGTGCTGAAGTATCTGACGCGGAACAAAAGGTTCGCGCAGTTATCTATCCGCGCAACCTGCAAGGCGTTGTGCTGCTTATTAGCTTTCCCCACATCGCATCACCCAGTTGTGGAAACTTGATTCCGCAACCACCCCCTGCAGCTTCACCTCGGGTGAGACCTCAAGCTGCACACAACTTGTTGCCGAAAGGGCCGGTTAATAGGGGTTTTGTTGGTTCCCTGAACCGCAAAGTACCTAGGTCTACATTGGACGAGGGTTCCCAACAGTCGACATCAATGATCGTGCTACATAGTTTATGACCTAGTTGCTTGTGGGCAAGCTATTGCGCAAGTGCAGACCACCTGAAGTACCTGCGGTCGCAATCAGGGTAGCCGCTAATGCATTGTGCGGAAAATCTTACAACTGGTGCCATTTCCTATTGAACGAGTTTCTGGCAGATGTTCAGGATACCCAAGATGATGGAACCCCGTTCCATTTTAGTTGGTTTCTAGTGTTGATAGCCCTTGTAGGCTGGAAGGAGCCAGAATGTTACCAGGGAGCTGCCACTTTACCTGGACAAGGGCGAGGAGCGCACTTTTCCAATCTATGGGTGAGCCCAAAGGAATCTAGGCAGTGGAAAATGGATGAAGTATTTTATGTTTACTATCACCAGTTGCACGAAGCAATTATGGCAACACCGCGCGTTTCCAAACCACTAGCTGATGAATACACCTGCATCATGAGGTTTCAAGAAAAAAGACACCAAACATTCATCCAGCCAAGAGGTGACATAATAGACCTGTTTCATGACTTGGTGATGTGGAAGAACTTATGCACCAGCCAGACAATCGATGGACCACTCAGAGAGTCGCACAAGAGGTAGATGATCAAGGTTCCATGCAGATGACGATCATTGGCAAGAAGTACATGACAACGAAACGCACCCCGTCAGTCCGTTCCAAGATATACATGACCATGATATTGATCTTTAAAGGGATATCGCTACGATGTTAATCGCAACCTATCTGGAGTTTCCGCTAAGTTCGAACAGAAAGCCAAGAACATAATTGCGGAGTTAGAAGGAACTCTGCAAAGCTTCACAGTAAAGCTTGGAACGAAGGAAGACACGGCTCCAGAAGCCACAAGTGGAAGTGGCTCGGGACGAGCCACAGGTGAGTGTTAGGGGCCTGTTGGGCTGGGCCCAAGTAAGTTGGAAAAACATACAAGTATGGAAAAATGTGTGTAGCGCGCTGCAGCAAGAAGAAAAGGAAATTTTGATAATTGTGCATTGTGCGCTCCGGCAGGAAGAGAAAGCATTTTTGGTAAAAGCACATTGCGCGCGGCAGTAGGCGATAGACAATTTTGGGGTTTTGTGTGTGTCACGCGATAGCAATTGCTAAGGCACGATCGTGCAGTAGGACGATGCGCATGGTAGCACATGACCTATTTTTGGTTCAAAACATGGGTAAAGGTCATATAGGGACATAACCTATTTTGGGTAAGGTATAGGTGGACGACAGATGAAAGCGACCTGTTCAAGCATGTGGCAGCAAGTAGTGGAGAAGCTAAGCCATGATGCCGATGGAAATAGGCAGGCGGAAGGAGTGGACAGGGACAGGCCATGATGCAGTTGTAACCATTTGAGGACTGCGGCTGTCAGAAGAGCGTGTGAGCCACGAGTGGCACAACTGAAACAGATGGAGCAGGCGGTCGACAATGACTTTTAGGATGGTAGTTAGCCACACCAGTTTTGGAAACTTAGGGTTTCAGCCTAATGATTGTAAAGACATGACCTATGGGCATGATCTATAAATAAGGAACAATATTGTAAGGGAAGGGTTACTCTTCATTTTGTTAAGTACTGATTATTGTAGAATCTTAAGCTTAGACAGCCATTGTAAAGGCTCTGCAGCTGAGTGCGCAGAGACCTATCTAAGAGAGAAGAGAGTCTGCAACTGAGTGCACAGACTAAGAATGGTTGTACCCTTCCCATTAAGAGCAATATTAACAACCGTTCTTGTGGATGTAGTCTCCATCCGGGGGGTGAACCACGTTAAATTCTGTGTTGTGTGACCAATGTGTGTTTATGATTGTTTAATTGCTTGGTATGAATGTTAATGCTGGAAACTTCTGTTATGTGATTGCTTTTATATGTATTCGCCACAGAGAATGGGAATAATATGTTAAGTAATGCATGCACAGAGGAATGTTAACTATCCAACATGTATGAATCTGTCGATTGGAATGTATGAATCTAGCCATTGGTCAAGTAGTGAACATTGAGTTTAAGCGTAGCGTTGGAGCGTCCAGTAACATATGTTATTAAACCATCCACAATTTACTGATAAGAACTTAAAAGAAATAAAGGGATAAAGAATGTTACGTAGAGTGTTAGAATTGGACACCGTGGCAAGGACATGCAGTCCCATTGATGCGCCGAGTCATTGAAGGTTGCTACGAGGTAATCTCTTGATAGCTTATTGTCGTAACGCAAAAATATCCTGTATCGCACAGTCATTGGAGGTGCGAGTACAGTTGCACGCTCAAGTATCCGACATGGAACAGAAGGTTCAAGCGGTTATCTATCCGTGCAACCCGCAAGGCGTTGCACTACTTATTATATTTCCCCCCATCGCATCACCCGATTGTGGAAACTTGATTCCGCAACCACCCCCTGCAGCTTCGCCTCGGGTGAGATCTCAGGATTCACACAGCCTATTGCTAAAAGGGCCGATGAATAGGGGTTTTGTTGGTTCCCTGAACCGCGAAGTACCTGGGTCTACATTAGAAACCTCTAACTCAGTCTAGACAGCCAACATTTAGTATTCCACCATTCCTCAGTCTGCACCCAGCGTTCAATGTGGACCGCCTTCGGCCCTACTTGCCACCTCTACTGGACATCTGTGAAATTGCAGAACAACTCACAGCAACATAGTTAAACCCAGACTACAGGGAAAAAGCCACCACAGATCATATCATGGACATGAAAATCAAGAACAATCTCCAGCAAAAGATCCAATTGTATCAGGTTGTCAAAGTTGACCATCTCCTGCACCAGGGCAAGTGGGTCACCGGGGACCAAAATCAACAGAAGTTTCCTCGTCTCATGGAGGAACTCCACGCATTCAGGACCATTGCTTCTTAAGGGGGGAGGAATGATCCAAGTGGATATTGGTGGCAACCCACCTATTCCACTTGAGGCTCCAACATTGTTCTTTCAGTTCTTTTAGTTTCCTTAATTATAGCACAACTTACTATTTTTAGCAGGTTGTTTCGGGTCCTAAACTTTCGGAGCCGTCTTGAGGCCCTAAACGACATTTTTTGGGAATGTTACACATCCAGTGAATGTGTTATATTCATGGTCATTAGTGTAGTCCTCGGATAGATCTTTCCAATGAGGTATAATGTGCGTCAAACAGAGGTCGTATGCCAAAGTTACAATGCCTGGAAATTCATGTACCAGTTTACCCCAACGGGGCCCATAGTTTGGCATTTTTTCATCTCCTAGGGTTAGGATTTTGGATGATTAGGGTTTTCCTTTGTTTCTCAATAATAAATACGCTTCGAGACCCATTTTAACGCAGAGTTCAGAGGCCGGTGGCCGCCACATCTCCTCTCAGAGATAAGTTACCAGCACCCTAGCTAATTTATTTCCATTTTGTCTGTAAGCATATTTCTGTTATGTGATATTAATGAAATGAAGTCTTATTACTGCTGCATCTCTGCATTTATCTATATTTCTGTAATTCCTCGCATTCCTTCATAATTTTGGATCAATGGTATCAGAGCGGGATCTGCTTTTTCTTGATCCTTCTTTTCATGTCCCCAACGAGGTCGGGGTATAAGGAGTTAGGGCTCGACCTGGTTGAAGCCTTGCAAGATCAGTCTCGCAAACCCCGACGGCTGCCCATGGTGAACGAAAAGAAATCCGATGGAGCAAGGTATCCTATTAAAATATTGCTCAAGGAGGCCCTCGAGAAACAAAGGAACACAATGATGGATAACTTTGTCCAGATCCTTCAATAACTTCCCACCAGCAACCACTCTGGAGGCGCAACCCCTTTTAAGGTACAAGTAAACTTTGACATTGCCATATTTGAAGACCAAATAGATGCAGACATCGTATATAGATGGTTGAATCTATTACAAGGGTATTTATCGGTGCATGACTTTTCTAACCGGGAAATAATCACTTTTGCACTCCTCAAAGCCGCCCCCCATGCTAAGGACTAGTGGGAAACCTACTGCGATCAGAAGGATGAGAGGGCATCCTCTCTATTTTCAGTCGCACCCACGTGGAATTTGTTTCGAGACACCATCAAGGAACAATATTATCTCATGAGAAGCTATGAGGAGAAGTACATACAATGGAATACACTACAACAACAAAGGGATCAAGATGTGCATGAGCTGACAAATCTGTTCCATACCCTGCGCACAAAATTGGGTATCAAATATTTGGAGAAACATTTGGTGCTGAAGTACCGCAGTTGTCTACATAGATACATTCAGGAGGAAATGGAGTTCCTTGACATCTCCTCACTTGGCGCAACATATCGGTTTTCTTCCAAGATTGAGCAAAAGTTCAAATAGAAGAAGAGAGACTTTGGATCTGTGAATCCGAAGAAAGGGAAAGGTGCCCCCAAACCGCAAAACAAAGGACAAAGCCAAGGTGGGGCGGCCTAAGATAACTTGCCAAAACGGAAAGAAAAGAACAACACTACAAATCCAAAGAAGGACACGAGAAAGTGGTGTGAATTTCATAAGAGCTCCACACACAATAAAAGTGAGTGTCGATCCAAGCAGTAACTGGTGTCCAAGCTGAAGGCTTCTGAATCGGATGCATGCTCTGACTCCGAACTAGAACCCGTAAAGGGTAATATAGGGGGAAGTATATTATCGATGCTGATCCCAAGGCCATTGTTGCCACCATGAAGGTACAGAAGGAGCAACCAGAAGATCCATAAGAGGGGGAGTGCCTCTTCAATTCCAGACGTGGGTAAAGGGTTCCCTGCTGTAGTTCATTGTCGACAGCGGGAGCCAAAAGAATCTCATTTCAGAAGAGGTTGTTAAATGGTTGGGCTTGTCGACCACAACACACCCACAGCCATACACCATTGGGTGGCTTCACCAAGGATGGGATCTCCGCATCAACCAACAGTGTTGCCTTCCCTACAGCATCAAGCCCTTCACAGATGAGGTATTATGTGACATTACTCCTCTTGATGTTTCTAATGTATTATTAGGCCAACCATACTTGCGGAAGCGACATGCACTATATGAGTTCCGACATCGCCCTATTATTGTCACTTTGGGAAATAAGTTTTAAAGGATATCGGAGGTAGCACCGCCTGCCGCCATTTCTTTAGTTACTGCATAACAATGCTATAAGCTCATTTCCAAAATGGGGAAATTTGTTTTCCTGGTAATCTGCCATCATGGAAAGAATAAGATTGTGGCCATGACCTCCAGAAAGAGCTACTCTGCTTGATAACAATAGATGCACAAGGTCGTGAAGGAGTGCAGGCACATCTTCACCTCGCCCATAGGGATGCCTCTGCACTATCAGGTCAAGAACCCCATCGATCTGACCTCAGGTGCACCACTGCCCAATGGACCAATCTATCGGCGCCCTTTCCTAGAGAATGAGGAAATCAAGAGACAGATTCAGGAGCTGTTGTAGAAAGGGAACATACGACCAAGTTCATCGCCCTGTGGGAGCCCGATCATGTTGGTGCAAAAGAAGGATGGGACTTTGAGACTCTGTATTGACTATTGGGCACTGAATAAAATCACTTTCTAGAATAGGTACCCGACCCTACGGATTGATCACCTTCTAGACCAACTGAGGGGGGGAATATTTTAGTAAGATCGACTTGAAGTTTGGGTATCACCAGGTACCAATCGAACCCTTCGATGTGTGGAAGACCTCCTTCAAAGCCAATGAGGGCCTTTTCGAATGGTTGGTCATGCCTTTTGCTCTAACAAATTCTCCCACAACCTTCATGAGGCTGATGGAACACATATTGCGGCCATTCACCAACTCATTTGTAGTATTGTACTTAGATGAAATCTTGATCTTCAACCAAAGTTGGAAGGAGCACCTCCACCACATCCAACAGGTCCTCCAAACACTGTTGCAACATAAGTTGTGTGCCAATTTGGAGAAGTGCACTTTTTACATGACCCAGGTTTAGTATTTGGGATACATTATTGATGAGCATGGGGTGCATGTGGATCCAACCAAGATCCAATTCATTCGGGATTGGCCAGCCCTAACCACTCTAACAGAGCTCCGCAGCTTTCTGGGTCTTGCCAATTTCTACCGTAGTTTCATATTGGGATTCTCTCATATCACTTGGCCCTTGAGCCAAGTCACCAAGGGAGGAACGAAATTTTTTTCTTTTGGTCTGAATCTCAACAAGAGGCATTCGTCGAGTTGAAACATCGCCTCTGCTTTTCCCTAGTGCTCACATTACCATACTTGCAACAACCATTTGAGATCAAGACAGATGCCTCAGACTATGCTATTGGGGAAGTTCTTACTCAACAAGGACATCCATTGGCATATCACAGTGAGACACTCTCTAAAAAATTTTGAAAGTATCCTACTTATGACAAAGAGATGTATTCCATTGTGTAGGCTTGCCGACAATGGAAGCATTACATTTTGGGGAAGGAAACGGTCATCCACATAGACCACCAACCCCTACAATTCATGCAAACACACGTGAAGTTGCAAAATGATCGCCATCAGAAGTGGTCCACATATCTGCAACAGTTTCATTTGAATATCGAGTACAAGAAGGGAAGCACCAATAATGTTGTAGACTGCCTCAGCTGACCACTAATCGTGGCGCTAAGCACCATGCTCAACTCTTGTGGGAATGAGACTTCTGATTGGCCACTTCTCTACAAGAGCAATCCAGAATTTGGACACACATACAAGACGCTCTTGGAGTGTAATCAAGTTCCCAATTTTCACCTCCAGGATGGACTGTTATGTCACCTGGGACACCTTTGTGTTCTTTCAAGCAAGTGTGCCAAGATGATTTGGGAATCCCACTAAAGTTGGGTCATTGGGCATTTCGGGGGTCGAGAAAACAGTTGCAGTACTGCAGAAGTATTTATTTTGGCCAAACCTTCGAATGGATGTTGGTAAGTACATCAGATCCTACATTTATTGTGTCATTTCCAAACCAACCATCCATAAGCAAGGCCTCTACACTCTGATGCCTACCCCTAGTCGACCTTGGGAATCCATCTCCATGGATTAGATGTCGGGCCTTCCTTCTACTAAGGATGGCAACGACTGTGTTTTTGTGGTTGTAGACAAATTCTCGAAGATGGCCATTATGGTATCCTGCAAGAAGAATATCACAACATAAACAACTGTTAAACTCTTCTGTGAACTAGTGTGGGTACACGTTGGGATCCCACAGTCTATCATCTCAAATCGGGACAGCAGGTTTCTCAGTACATTTTGGTCTAGCCTTTGGTCAATGTTGGACACCAAGCTCATCAAGTCCACAGCTTTCCATCCCAAAATTGATGGCTAGATAGAGGTCATCAATATTATGATCATACACATTTTGTGCATGTACAACTCTAAGAATCCACGCACATGGGATGAGAGCCTCCCCTATGTATAACACATCTATAACCAAGCTCTCCACAGCTCAACCGGCCACATCCCCTTTTGGTTGGGCTTGGGATTCCAGCCACTATTTCCCAATGACATAGCCATGCCATTTGCAGTCACTCAGACCGATTCGGCTCATGTTTAGTCGAAAGATGACAAGGAAAAAAACTTCATCGAGTGCATTCAACACATCTGCTAACAGGTTCATGACATATTGCACATAACCAATGCCAAATACAAGCAACGACATGATCAGCATCGAGTGCCACAAAACATCTAGGTGAGCGACAAAGTGTGGCTACATTTGCAGAAGGAGCACCTCGTTGGACCCTACCGTAAGCTTTGCCTTCTCCAATATGGGCCATAAACTATTAACAAGGCTATAGGGGACAATGCCTTCGAGCTCAGTATTCCACCATTCCTCGGTTTGCACCCATTGTTCAATGTGGACCACCTTCGGCCCTACTTTCCACCTCTACTGGACATCTCCGACATTGCAGAACAACTCACAGCAATAGAGTTAAACCCCAACTATAGGGAACAGGCCACCACATATCGTATCATTGACATGCAAATCAAGAACACTCGCCAGCAAAAGATCCAATTGTATCGAGCTGTCAAAGCTGGCCAACTCCTTCACTAGGGCAAGTGGCTCACTAGGGACCAAGTTCAGCAGAAGTTTCCTCATCTCATATAGGAATTCCATGCAATGGAAACCATTGCTTCTTAAGGGATGAGGAATGATCCAGGTGGATATTGGTGGCCACCCGCCTATTCCACTTGGGGCCCCAACATTGTTCTTTCAGTTCTTTTAGTTTCCTTAATTATATCACAAAGCTTCCTCTGACGAATGTGTAACATTCGCGGTCATAGGTGTAGTCCTTAGATAGATCTTTCCAATGAGGTATCAATGTGCGTCAAACGAAGATCATATGCCAAAGTTACGACACTGGGAAATTGATTTACCAATTTACCCCAACGGGGCCCATAGTTTGGCATTTTTTCATCTCCCAGGGTTAGGTTTTTAAATGATTATGGTTTTCCTTTGTTTCTCAATAATAGATAGGCTTCAATCCCCATTGTAACGTAGAGTTCAGAGGCCGATGGCCACCACATCTCTTCTCATAGATAAGCTACAACTGCCCTAGCTATTTTATTTCCATTCTGTCTGTAAGCATATTTCTGTTATGTGATATTAATGAAATGAAGTCTTATTTCTGCTGGATCTCTGCATTTATGTAATTCCTTACGTTCCTTCATAAGTCCAGATCTCTTAGAATATTAGAATAAATTTTAAATTAGAAAGTAGATTTTTAATGAGGCTATTACCATTGCACTGAAGAGAACTTGGTGGCATAGCTATGAAAAAAAATATCGATAGATCCCATTTTGTTCCTAAATACCTTATCTATTATTCCTAAATACTTAAATAATAATAAAAGTTATGTGTTTGTTTATTGGAGATATTTTTTGTTATTATTTGTGTTCAGATATAATCATTTATGGGAGTTGCAAAAGTAGTTATACACTCTATTGATGTCAACTATGAACTTAAAATTCAAAAGATAAATTTATTAAGTATTATAGAAATGGAGACTTTTGAATGTTCATGCCTACATTATAAATTTGTTAGTTTACAATTTTTCATTGCTTCTTAAACTTAATTACTTGTAATCTCAAAACATTATTGTGAAGTTCCTTTCTATACACAAAGTTATAATTAATATCATCCATATTATAATGACCATAGTAGTTAGTTTAACATTAAGGTAATTGTATAAGATATTTAGTTCAATGTGCTATACATTGATATTAATTTGCACTTCTTTATTGCTTTTATACTATGCATGAATAATACATTGTTACAATATTTTAATTTTTTTTAACTATTTTAACTTTAACTTTGGATTATGAAAAATTACTAATCTTAGGTGCCCATTAGGGAAAATAGATAATGGTCAGAACACAAACCAACTACACAAGAAGAATAACCACACAAATAAAGAGAGATATGCATCAAAGAAAAAAATTCTCATTAATCATTGTACATATTAATATATGAGAATGACCGTTGGGTTCATCATCCCAGGTGGTCTCTTGGACTCCTTTCAAATTTTCCTATTCACCTATGAATCTTGGTCTTCTGCTCACATGAATAAGGAGATAACAGAATAATATTCCTAACATAAAGGATTAGGTTCCCAACAATTCCCCCCTCAATCTGTAGGGGTGTATGTGAGTCCAAGAAAAGAGAGTTGAATAAATGGAAGTGGACAACTGTCAATTGCTAAACATTTCCAAATTGACAATCTAAATTTTCCAAGCAAGTTAGTGGAAGCTAAAATATCCTAGTAAATACAATTTTTCTTTGAAGTGGTAGTTTTGACTTACCACAAACCAAAAGGGCTAGCAAAAGTTGAAATCTTATACTAAGTGAGTGGTTTAAGGTTGAACATGAACTCTCGAACTTGGTGACAACTCTAGTTCTCACTTAGAGGTTTTCTCTGGAACTTGGCACAAAGGCTCAAGGATTCTTTGGAAAGTGGTGGTTTGGTTGCCACCATATTATGTCTAGAAGAAGATGATTTCTTCTACTAAATTAGTGGTTTTAGGTTGACCACAAACTCTGGAGCTCAGACGAACATGGCGTTGACTTGGTTCAAGATCACTTGTTCTCACTTGCTTATTTCTGACTATTTAGTATCCCCCCCTTTCAAGAACAACATGAGGAGTGGAAAGTATCATGGTGGTTATGGTGTTGGAACATTAAAAACCCACTTTAGAGTTAGGATATAATTTATTAATCATTTTTGGTTAATTCCCTAGGTTTAGACTAGGTAGTTGGCCTCATTTGGCTTCTTATGCCACCACTTGCCTTCATTATCCATTGGAGCACACTTGGATAGATACTGGATAAGATTCTGCCTAATTTTGTCTGATTTTATGCCTATATTGGAATAGTAAGTGCATCTTCCTTCCTTAGACAGTTTTGTCCTACTTTTCTACTTTTAGTAGATAAGGATAAAGCTAGTTTGACTTGGCAAGTTGTCTTTATTTGGACAACTTGTAATCCATGTCTATATTCTCTCCAAAATCCATTATCACTTTCCTTTTTCTTCATGCATGAGATTCCAATACTGATTTTTCCAATTCGTGAGCCTTTAGATTGATTTGGGAAGTTTTTTTGCCACCTGGGGGGTTTTTTAGTTTTTAGTAAGCCTACCTTTTGTGATTTTTTCAAAATTTCCTCCAAGGAATTCAAATTATCTCTTGAGGATGTATTATATATTGTATTCATATTTTTGAATAATACATATATGATATTTACATCAATTGAGTTATGTCTCTCATGGTTCTACCTCAATATTTATTCTTATTTCTAGATATCTTTGAATAATTCTTATGATGACTTCTTTTCTTCTAGATCCATACTTATTAGAACTCTATCATGGTCTTGAACCTATTTATAATTACTACATGGTATCACATCTTAGGGAACTCTTGATTAAAATAGTATTCCAATATAAGGTTTCAGAGAGTTTGTTTTGCAGGTACTGAATATCAAATGGTAGAAATCTATTGTTGAAGAAGATATTAGATATTTCCATCTCTCATCATTGTTCTCCTCTTACACTTCAGATATTCAAGATACTTTACCAGTCATTGGTATCCAAGAAGGTGATCTAATGGTTATTTGGAATTCTAGTATACATTGTGAGGTTTTTGGTTGCACTCTCACTTCCAATGTTCATGCTCTTGCCAATTCCTACATGATTGTCAGCACATTCTCTCAAGAAGTTGGAGACACCTCTCAGTTGTCTCATATGTCTTCTGATTTGAATTCTAAAAATCATCGGCTATTTGTTGCATCTTATACACACTCAAAACCTCTCTTTGGTTTGCTTTTTGGTGTGTCATTGGATGTTATAGAGGCATAATTACTATATGGAGTTGTTGCATTCACTCTTACTATCATGATTCTGATCCACTACATGATTATGGTTGGAACCTACTCTCAGAGTTGCACAAAAAATGGAGGACACAATCTCAGGAAGTTCAATTCTAGTGAGCACATTCCACTTTTTCCCAAGAAGAATATTCCTCTAGACATTTGAACAAGTTCTCACTTGCTTGGAGTTTGGAGAGACTTATTACGGTGTATTCCATGTTTATTTTGGGGGGAGGGTTTCTTCCCAAGTGGTTTTATTTCTTTCCTCACCTACATGGACTAATAAATTTTGTAATAGGGTGACCATAGGCCATAGTCGCCTGGTCCCTCCTCATATTTTAATTACTATAAGTTAGGCTTAAGAATGGGTATAATTTATTTATCATTTTTTGCTCATTTCCTAGGTTTAGACTAGGTAGTTGGCCTCATTTTGGATTATTATGCCACCACTTTCCTTCATTAGCCATAGGAGCGCACTTGGATAGATACCAGAAAAGATTCTTCATGATTCTGTCAGATTTTATGCCTATACTAGAATAGTAAGTGCACCTTCATGCCTTAGATAGTTTTGACCTACTTTTCTGCTTTTAGTAGATAAGGATAAAGCTAGATTGACTTGGCAATCTGTCTGTATTTAGCCAAATCGCCCTCCATCTCTTTCTTCTCTCCAAAATCTATGATCACTTTTGTTTTTCTTCACTCATGAGCCTCCAATACGGATTTTTCGAATTCGTGAGCCTTTAGACTGATTTGGAAAGTGTTTTTTCCACCTAGGGGTTTTTTTAGCTTTTAGTAAGATTTCCTTTTATGAGTGTTTCAAAATTGCCTCCAAGGAATTCAAATTATCACTTGAGGATGTATTATATATTGTATTCATATTTTTTAATAATACAGAGATGATGTTTACATCAATTGAATATTGACTCTCATGGTTCTACTTCAATATTTCTTCTTATATCTACATATCTATGAATAATTCTTGTGAGTACTGAGGACTTCTTTGCTTCTAGATCCAGAATTATTAGAATTCTATCATCGTCTTGAACCTATTTAGAATTCCTACATATGAGTGTAAAAAATAGACACATAATACCATGAACAAATGATTACTTTGGAGCATTCCTTTCTTCTGTCTTTTGGATACATCTTTGAATCTATCCTCTGAAACTAGTTATCGCTCATGCTCACTTATTCTGGATCACTTGAGGAAGGCCATGAATTCTTGTTGTCAGAATGATAAGGATTTGAAACTTGAAGCCTAATATAATGTTCCCCCCTATTAGGTACAAGATAAGAAGTAGTAAAAGTTTCTACTACAAGTTTCAATCTTGTAGTTTTCTTTAGTGTCGAACATCTATCTGAAGAATGGTTATGATTCCCACAATGTTGTAAGGATGAAGATAAAAAATCTAATATTTTGTATCACCAAATCGATCACAATGTTGGCATCTAGTATTACGAACATGTTGTACATATTTTGATATTATTTCACTATTTGCTGGTAGCTGGTAGGAATCATCTTCAAAGTGAGGGTTGTTTTGAACAAACACTATTTCAGAATGTTGATTCCTTTTCTTTACATTGTCCTCTTTGGATTTCAAATCTTGCGGATGATTGATAACAACTTGGAGAGTTTCCTTGTTGATCGTTATTGATTCATATACATCAATAAGTATTATAGTGTTCAGTAACTCTAATATTTCTTCAGTCAATAATCACCATCGCAACCTAGACGTGGAAACAGTATCAAGAACTTCTAGGGTCTTCTACCCGATCCCAAAATGATATGAATCTGACCATGTGATTACAATGTCTTGAAGTCAAACATGGCAGAAACTACTTGATTTCCATCCAATGATGTAACCTATTAACAAGTACGAGGGACATCACCAATGATGACAATGATCCCCAAGGTATCTCTAGTACATCTCAACGAAATGTGAATAAATGAGTTGACATCGAACATTCATGAGATCATTCGATCAGAGGTCAATTATGAAAACCTACTTCCAAATGCGAGGAAACCTACCATTAAGGCATGCAGGTACCAAGGTACTAATTGTTGATTCCTAAGCCTAATTCCTGGATAGTGAGTTGGCGTCGACAGGAATAGACTCGTCGAAGGTAGGCCATAATGAATCCCACATCATCGACATGAAATCGACATGAGAGAGAGATGTGAAGCAATGGATCAAAAGGATATGTACTGACACAATGAAAGGTTTGACATAATGGATGACTCAAAGCAACGCTGACCATTTGAACATGTAACGGCATGAAGGAGAGCTTGGCAACAAGGATTGAATTATCAAAGAACAACCACAAGGAAAGTGGACTCAAGACCAAGGAGACGACTCATGACTGTGATTATAAATTATTCGAAAGGAATGAATACCCAAAAGAAGACAAGGTGTGGATGCATGCCATGTTCAAAGGTGATGACTCTCAAGCTGCCAACAAGGTAAACTTGACTCATTTCCCTTTTTCCCCCATCATAACTGACGCTCGTACCTCTTTTTTTATTTTACGATCTTGCAGAGGATAACAGATGCTCAGTATAGCTCATCTGACGAATGAGTCCAATCTCACATGTTTTATGAACCTGAGAAAGGAGGGGTTCGTCCCAACGTGGACCCTTCAATGTCAAATTTTAACGAGTCCAACGAAGGTAAACTCGGCAGTTTTTCATGTTTTGAGAGTCTGAAAAACTTAAAGAAGACTCCAAGATATACTTTTTCGTTAAGTTAGTCCACTAGACCTGAAAAAGTGTAAAACGATTTCTGAGAGAACTCTCACAGTCAAAGGTTGACAGAGGTATACCTTTCTTGTAAATAGTCTAGACAAGATGAAAAAGGGTTAACCTATCACCGAATAGACATCCTTTCAAATACTTTTATAAGTGTGAAAGAGACAAGTGCACTTGGCGATATTTTCATAACGAGGGAGTCTGAAAAAGAGCTTAAAGAGAAATCCTATGATCCTTTTCGTGAGTTAATCGTCTTAGTCCAAAAAATGAATAAAATAATACTGAGATGATACTTTCCTCATCGTTTTACAAGCATGAGTAAAGTTGACTAAGCTCGACACCATTTTTCTTGGTTCTAACAAGCATGACTCAGGTGTGAAAAGGGCTTGGAATCTTTTTCAGGTTTAGGTCCAGAGCATGAAAAATATAAAGTAAGCTCGAGTGAAGGTCAAAAAAGTATCATACCGCCAATGTGAACAACATATGAGATCCTGTCAAAATCGGTTAAAAACCCTTGGAAATAGGGCATTAGTAATTAAAAAATATATGAAGAATTTGACCTAAAAAGGTTTCCAAAATAAATTAATAAGCAAAAATAGCCATTAAACATGTATGAAGAGAGGATAAAAGAATACGTTACCCATTTTAAATTGGCTATTTTTACCCAAAGAGGAATTTTCACCTTGTGGAGGGGAAATCTTCAAGCAAAGGTATCTGGAGATCCAGGGCATCGTTTCAACCATCGTCTGAACCAGGTAGATGCTCTTGAGCTCATCTTTAATTTCACGTCTTTCTTTCTTTATTTCATGGAATTTGTTTCTGAGTTAAGAGGTTTTGTAGGGAAAAACAATTTCCCTCATAGATTTTCACGCCCTCTCCATGTCGAGAGGTGCGAAAATATCCAATTTTTTCGCGCGAGGGCCTCAAGGGAGAGCGCAAAAATATCTAGTTTTCGCGTTCAAGGAAATCATCCAAGCGCGAAAATGCACAGAAATGAAAAAAATTCAAATTGTTTTCTCTTGTTGAGCATGAAATTAGACTTTCACCTTCTGACAATCGCTTCCTTTGACATTTTGCAGGGGTTTGCAACTTGTTTGAGCGAAGGTGGTTGACTGGAACGAGAGAGAGCATTAATATGTTGATATAGATTCCCTAAATGACAACGGCACACTCGCGGCACTAAGAGAATGTGGTTTACTGAAATTCTTCAAAACAAGGGGCATCCGTAAGCAGGGAAAGCTATTAAACTAGATCATTTAGATGTGGGATAGTGACATCCAAGCTTTCCATGTTGGAGAGAACATTCTCGAGATAGAGCTTGAGGATATTTATTTCTTGACTGGTCTCTCCAAGAGGGGGGCACGGGTTGGCTTGGCAAGGCATCAAACCATGGAAGAGACCACGGAGGCCTATGTTTCCTGTTATTGCTGACAAGGGTCCCGCAAGAAAAGCGGGAAAGTGCCCATTACAGATGTGATCAAACTTCCTTTGAGAACCATTCTATACACCATATCATGTGTGGCGGGAAGTGTGGGTACTCACCATGCTACCAAAGCATAGATGACCTATGCGGTCGAGTGTATGGAACCAAAGTTGTTCAACTAGTGTGAAAAGGTCCTTGTAAACATCAAGGACCAAGTCACCAAGTGCAGGAATGGGGTTGTTATCCAGTTTCGATATGGAAGCATCCTTGTGACATTCTTCCTAGAGAGGGTGCCTTTGTTGCGTCCTCAAGTAAATATGTTGATCCGTCCTACACCCGAGCCTCGAATGGCGAGGTGGAGTGATTATGTCGAGGGGCTCGATGGGCCACAAGTCTTAGCTTTTGGAGAGGACTTCTTCTCATGGCTTGAGAAGCAGATCATTATGATTGAGGACTACCCCTACGATGGGGTGGACTTCCGGGAAGACATCGACCTAGAACTGTCGGAGGACGATGATTGGGATGACTCAAGTATATGGCCTTCACAGACATGTTTTTTGTTATTTTTGTAATATATAATTTTTGTTGTTCTTTTTTTATATGTGAAAATACCTTACATATGTATATGTAATGTTGCATATCACAGATCGAGGAGGCCAGCATGATATTCACCACTGCACTGAGGTGAGGTCTAGCGTCAGGATGACGACGAGGATGAGGAGGAGGCAGGGGGGATCCACGATGTTGATTGGAACCCCCAGGGATTGACTATGGGTGTCCCTCCCCTGAGACTTCCTGACGTACAATATCATCTTCAGAGGCATACCATTGATGTGCCAGAGTGGATTGGTAGATTGATTCACCATGTGGCGAGATCAGTCATGTGCTATCATGAGCACCATGAGCCCCATGAATAGGATATAGGCAGTAGTATTTTCAGTGGCATGTATACGATATGTAGGCTTGAGAGCTAGTTTTTGTATGGGACATGAGCCCAATTTTGTCTTTTGACACACTATATTATATGTACTCAAAAAAAACTATTGTATGTGATTTATATACATATGGACCTATTTTTGTGTTTTGCTTATTTACAGCGACTTGTGTGTTTGTTATGATATGTTTTATGTATGAGCTACATACCAATCCAATACATAGTTATACAATGAATCAGCTACCATATTGAATTCCCTTTGTAAATGTTGATATTGAATGAAATCAAATGATCGTTCCAAGAGGCGTACTCTTCTGAATAGTCGAAGTAATGTAGGATCGCGGACAGTGTAGACACGATTCAAATGGAACACCACGTGTTGGGAATCCAGGTAGAATGAAAAGGTGCAGATCCAAAAGGAAGTGACTTCAGTTAGGAGTCTGATGACTGCATGGTACTCCGCAATGTTGTTGGTTGCAGGGCCCATGCAGATGCCACTCGAGGATATCAACTCACCTGTAGGGGAGTAGAGTACCCATTCCGCAGAATAAAGGTTCCGGGTATGTTGGCTAGCACCATCTACGAACCCATATTAAGCTAACATCTGCGCATAGAAGCACAAGTTAGGGTAAATAAATGTATACAAAAATAGAATCCATACACACACAAACAAATGAACTTAAAAACAAGATAAGTACATTATGTAAAAGGTGTCTCACACAAGATAATTTTACGCGTAGAACCTCTTGAGGTACAGCCCGTTACGGGGCCGTGCCAAGGGTGTGCTATCACAATCGACGAGCTCATAAGCTCCTTTCCCCAATAATCGTTTCACGATATAGGTACCATACCACATAGATTCCAATTTTCCCTTCCCTAACTTACCATGCATCTGATCATAGGTAAGGACTGATTCCCCTTCATTGAAGATCTGAGGTTGAACGGATTTACCATATTGGGATTTGAGGCGCTTTTTATGAGCTTCATTAGCCAATGCAGCATCGCGACGGGTTTCATCTAGCTTGGATAGATACAGAAACTATTCATGCTCGGAGGTCGTATTGGGTAGTAGTTCAATGGCTAGCTTCAGTGATGGAATTTCACATTCAATTGGTAAGATAGCCTCCAGGCCATACACCAATTGAAATGGTGTAAACCCGGTTGCATTTTTTACTGAGGTTCGATAGGCCCAAAGAGCATAAAAAAGAGCTAAGTGCCCATTTCACTTCCTACTACCTACAGTGCGTTGGATCATGCGCTCCAAGACCTTATTTATGGCCTCTACTTGACCATTCGCCTGTGGGTAATACGGGGTTGAGTTTTCGTGACGAAAACCCAACTTTGCGCTTAGTTCATCAATCATGTGGTTCCTAAAATGGGATCCATGATCGATCATGCTTGTGGAACTCCGAACCTAGAAATGATCTGGTTGAATATGAAAAGTGCGGTTGTTTTTCCATTCTCCACGTAAGTAGGCATCGCTTCAACCCATTTAGTGAAATAATCCACGGCTACTATGACATAGCCATGCTCTCTGGCTGAAGTAGGCTTACAATGCATAAAATCAATGCCCTATTTTGCAAAGGGGACAACGACAATAACAGGATGGAGTGGAGCAGGGTGTGAGAGCTTCCTGCTATGGAAGAATTGACATGGAGGACATTTATTGACTGTCTCGATACAGTTTTTGAAGATTGAGGGCCAAAAGTATCCTGGGCATAAAATTTTATGGGCTGTAGTCATCCCAGAAAGATGACCACCACATGCTCCGGAGTGGCAGTCATTAAGAACGTGTTCATCCTTGTATAGGGTTAGACAACATTGGAGGATGGATTCAACACCATGGTGATACAGAGTATCGCTAACTATCAGGTATTACTTAGCGTGATGTCGGATACAATGACATTCATCTTGATTGAGGTTTAGCCGAAAACGTTGGGTTTGGAGATACAAAATGATATCTCCATACCAAGGATCGGACATTCCAATGAGAAACAACGATTCATCTGGGATAGAATCGATGCACTCATCTTGGTCAGTGGCATAGGGAAATGCACACATGCACTCGGCGAAAACTAAGGATTTTTTGGCCTTTGCCTTGGAAAATTCCAAGTCAAATTCTTGAAGAACCACAATCCAGCGAGAGTATTTTCCCCCTAGCACTTGGCATGCTAGGATATAATACATGGGGTTGAATTTAACAATTACGGTAGTTTTCCTGAGCAACATGTAATGACGGAATCTTTGGACAACAAATACTATAGCCAGAGCCAACTTCCCAAATGTGAATAGCGGGTTTCGGAGTCTAAAAGAATCTTACTGAGGTAATAAATCACATGTTCGTTACTATTGTCATCTTCTTGTACCAACACCATACCGATGGTGGTGAGGGAAGCGACGAGATATAAAATAAAGTCCTGTGTATAGTTGGGGGGTTGAATGACAGGAGCATTAGTCAAGGCCTTCTTTAAATTGTCAAATGACCGTTGGGCTTCATCGTCCCAAAAGAATGGGATATATTTCTTTAGAGGCCTCATGTAGCCCTTCGTAATCTTGGCGAAGTTGCAGACAAAAGCGGTGTAAAATTTTTGCATTCCCTTGCAAACTCTGGAGTTATAGAATGTTATAGGCTGAAGGCAAGGCTAAAATAGCTTCTACCTTTGCGGGGTCGAGGCGTATGCCATCCTTGGAAATGATGAATCCAAACAATCTGCCGACTTCTACATAAAACACGCATTTATGTGGATTCAAACATATGTTATAGTGGCTACATCATGAGAAAATGGCACTCAGATGATTTGGGTGATCCTCTCTTGTATCGGAATGAGTAGGTAAGCTGTCCAGATACGGCTCGACAACATGTTTGATATCATGAAACACATATGACATTTCTCGTTGAAAGGTGGCCTCGGGGTTCTTGAGACCAAAAGGTAACTTGCGGTATGCAAAGGTCCCCCATGGGAAAATAAAGGTTGTCTTATGCTAGTCGGAAGGGAGTATCTCTATCTGATTGTAGCCAGAGAAGCCATCCATAAATGAGAAGATGACACTCCCGGTACAGTTATCAATAATCTGGTCAATAAAAGGCGTTGGATAATTGTCCTTTGGAAAATCCTTGTTCATATCTCCGTAATCGACATAAACCCTGATCATTCCCTTTTTCTTTGCAATGGGGACGATATTGGACACCCAATCTGTTAATGGGACAGGATAGATGAACCCAACATGAAGACGTTTTTCAACTTATGCTTTTATGGAAGTCGTTTTCCAAGGATGCACGGTCTGGAGTTTCTGTCGGAATGGTCGGGTGCCAGGATAGACTTGAATTTGATGTACCACAATGGACGGGTCTATCCCTGGAATTTCTTCATATTTTGAAGTGGAAACATCGTGAAACTCTTCAAATAGTGCAGTATAAAATTCTATCTCCTTAGGACTGCATGCTTTGCCAATATGGATATGTTCCATGACACCAGGTTTCACGAATATGTCAATGGGGATGGTATCCATGATATTCGCTAAGTTCCCTTCATATAATACATCATATGCACATGCAGGATTCTTAGTGTTGACATTATCCAGTGAAATAGTGGATTCAAAATCGGGATCTATCGCTTGAATCGTGGGGAAAGATGACCTATGGTGGTGATCTTCCCAAAGAGGTTCATCCAGACTCATGATTTCCATAACAGATTCATCTGTAGGAAAAATATGTGTAAGGGAGTCATTGTAAAGTAAGGATGAAAGGATTCGAGACGACGGACCAGCCAACTGATGTTGGTCAATTGTATCGATCCAGTCGAGAGATGACTGGATCGCATGATAGGTTGCTAAATTTTGGTTCAAGGGCGTAGCGGTGCCAAGGGTTTCAAACTTGGTATCACCCACGAGTCAGTGGATTCGTAGGGTTGAGAAGTGCTTGTCGAAATCATGTTAATCAAAAATACCGGGGGTGGAACTTCTGGAAATATCCCTATGATGGAGGAATCCTTCAAAAGACCAACTCCAATGTCTTCAAAGTGAGGCTGGGAATTTTCCAGCAATGGGACATTATTGGTGGAATTCTGATGTATGTCCAGAGTGCAAAAATCTAATTGGTCTATCGTGACTATCTTCCCTTGATGGGGGAATCACACTAAGCAAAAAACGGAGGATGCTATGGCGATCATGGCATAAAACCAATTGCGACCGAGTAAGAGTTTGTAGTCCAGCGGAGCATCGACGATTTCCACGTGGATAGACACATTCTTTCCCCCTAGTTCTATGGAAAGCGATGGGATGAGTCCGTACGGTTGAAAACCACGTCCGTCAAATGATTTTAAAGTAGGAGGAGATTGGGTCACTTCTGGAGAACCAATGGCTCTCCAATGGGTCAAAGACATAATTGAGGTGGAAGCACCTTCGTCCAAAACGGTGCAATGGATGTTGTTTCCACATATCTGAGTATGAATATGGAAGGCTAACTGGTGGAAAATCCTAGTTTTGAAGTATTCCAGGTTAAAAAAAATTGTGTTGGAAGAATCCGGATCAACGACTCCCAATGCTGATAACAAAGTTCTGTGTTGTACAGGACAGTGTTGGAGAACTTCGAGGGTCGACATAGCACAAGGAGCCTAATCTAAGTATTCAATGATGTTGTAGTTCTGGGTTGCTCTGGCGTTGGGATTTAATTTCTCCTTCCGAATGGTGGCCTTGGGTGGGTGCAACACGGTTTCAGCAACAGGTCTCTCAATGTGGATCTGGCCATTAAGAGGAGGTGTCGAGGGAGATCCTTCTGAGGGAGACTTTCCTTGGGTAGTCGCAGTTTTGTCCGAACCTGGGGGAGGGTCATATGTCTTTCTGTGTGTAGATATGTGAACCATCTCATTAGTCATCATGAGGACTTAGCGATTCGAGGACGTTTCCGCTCGACAAGAGTTGTTTTGGTTGCCCCCTTGCGGGGGTTCCGGTGTGACCATTTGTTGTTGTTAGTGAGGGAAAGGATCTGTTAACACTTTCGAATGGGAGGAACCCTTTCAAAATTTGTTGACTTCGTCCTTGTAAGGAAATTCTTTGGTGTAATGATATTCCTAACATATAAGGCAGGGAAACTTTGCTTTCATTCTCGGTTTGTTTTCATTGTTGGTATGTTGAGGTTTGGAGTTTTCCTGCTGAGTAGAAGGTTTCTTAGGTTTTCCTCTGTTGTTCTTCTTTTTTCCTCCATATTGTTGTGACAAGGATTGAACAGTGTTCACCTCGGAGGACTAATCAAGAGAAGTATATGTCTTGGGTGTAGCCTAAGTTTGAGATGGAGCAGTAGTATTTTGTTTCCCACTAGGTTTAGTAACAGGATGAGCCTTTACTGAACCGACGATACCGTCAACGGGGGGTTCAGTGGCGGGATTTGATGGATCATTGGTTGGACGGGAGGCATGAGGAATAAGCTCGTAAAACGTTCCGGATTGGGTGTACACCAAATCCATATACTGCGCACGATATATTGCTTGCTCCTCAGTGACAGGTCCACCCATAGCAACATCCCTGGAAATGGGTGGCAATAATGACTTAGTAAAACAATCAGTCAGTAATTGGTCTGGAATAAGTGCCTTGATCAGTCGTCGGCATCTCTGCCACTCATGAATGTGGTCGGATATGTGAGTGGCAGTGGTTTGGCGCAACAAGGTTATTAATTCGGTTCCATTATCATAGCGGATGGGGAGCTGGAAATGCATCAAAAAATGCATGGCCAAGGTGTTGAAATCTGAAAAGGAGTGTTGGGGAAGCTCGATATACCATTTTGTTGTCGTTCCATTCAGTGTGTGTTGGAATATCCATAACGGAATGGAATCATCCATCAATGAGTTTGATGAACACCAAATATGGAAAGTCATAACGTGGTTCTTCGGGTCTTCCTGGGCTTGGCATCGAACTTCGGGATGTCCAATGGTAGTTTGGTCGGGATGGGTGGCTAGTGTGGTTTATGCCAAATAGGATCATTAATAAGTCTGGAGAAGTCAGGAAAATCTAGTGTTTCAAGGAACGAAAGTTGTTGATTAGGCTGTGGGAATGAGTAATATTGATGGGGGTGCAAGGATACCTATTGGACCCTGCACAACATATTGTTGGATATTGTATCCGAACATGTTACTCGCAGGAGACTATTGAAATTTTTGTGTGTTGGAAGCCATCTGGTTAACCGGTGGTGGATTTGGAATCATAGGATTAACCAACTGATTCGGAATTGAATTAGAGACTGGTTGTTGAGTGTATTGTTGGGTGGGGATGAGAGGTGGAGGTCCCTGGGATTGTTGTGTCCATGGGAGATTTCCAAATCCTTGATTGGGTAGATTACCCATGCCTCAGATAGGGGGTTCCTAGAAAAATGGATCCCATGAAATGTTCGTTCCGCCTTGATTAAGAGGTGGAGGTTGAAGAGGTGGGTTCCATGGAGTATTCGAGGTAGTAGGACAAGGAACTTCAGAATTCAAGTTAGGGGGAATGAAAGTTTGATGTTGATTAGGTTTCCCCCCAGCTTGATTTAGGTTTTTGAATAAGGAATACCCCCCACTCAGTGGCATTTGAGGTCCCCAAGAAGGAATTGGTCTTGACAAGGGAATTTGGAAGTTAGTCCCGGTTGGGGTACTAACATAAGGTTGTCCACCTTCAGGTTGAGTATATGTTCCCCATGGAGCAGATGATGCTGATGGAGGAGGTTGTTGAATGGTTCCTATTGGGCTGCTAACAAATGGTAATCCGCCAAAATATGTTGTATGGGTTCCCCACTGAGCCGATGAAGCGGATGGAGGTAGTTGTTGAGTATCCCCACTTGGGGCAGAAACACATAGTTGTCCTCCAACAGATGGGATCGATGGTACCCCTGATGTAGATGGTCCGACCGGAGGAGGTTGGTTACTGGGACCAATGGTTTCAATGAACGGTTGTCCTCCAAAAATGGTTGTTACACCTAAATCTTGCCATCATAAGACTCAGTGTAAACATCCCTGAAATTTCCATGACTAGAGAGTTTAACTGGAGGAATTGATGACCCCTTATCATAGGATCTAGTTGGGTCGTCGCAGGTTGCTCCCTAGAAACATGCGCCCAACTAGGTCAGGTGCAGGTGGTTTCCTAATAGCTTGCACCGATGGCTCATGTCACCCTTGTTCAGCATGCGTTGTCCCTATCTGTCATAGGTTGTCCTAATACAACTTGCATCGATGTCAGTTAATGTGGATAAAGGGCATCTTTGAGTGATTTGTCGAAGGTGTATGACTTGGATCTTTATCCCTAGATTGTATTTGAGCTGGCCTTCGGTTCCCTAACCCCTTGGGAAGATCCCTTAGTCCTCTCCCACTATTTCTCAACCTATCCTATCCTCCTAGTCCTATATATATGAAGATCCTCCCCATTCCAAAGGGAGGAAGGCTATAACATCTATATGCTAGTGGAATAAGCTAAGGAGATCATCATTCATCCATTGGAGGCACCCATTTCTCCTTAGAGGCATTGGCTTGGCTTGTTGGAGGAAGATTGCGACATTAGGGCTTGGTTGTAATCTTATCTCTTCTTTGTATTCCCACTTTTATACAGTAATACAAAACTCTTTCCATAAATGTCTTGTTGTTCATTTGATATTTATAGTCTACTTCCTTAACCGTTTACTTAAATCAATTATCGTGTAGATGTGTTATTACTACTTGTTTGTCTCTTGCATGTTTTGATAGGTCTTGTAGCTTTGGATCTGATGACTGTGGAGCTTGGAGTGACGAGGGAGAAAGAGAGCTACAGATATAAAAGGTAAGATGTTCACATCACTTAATCTCTAATTTGATCTAGGAAGGTAGATTTGTATTCTGTTTGATTTGTTCTAGATTCGCGTTGAACTAGAGAGATCGTGCCTTAAGTCTGCTTTCAGTAGATTGTCCGGTAACAAATTTGGCAAGCATACTGGGGAAGACATACGTTGTTTTAAGTTTTCAATTTGGATGTTATCTTCTTTGATTTCTTTGTAAGCCATTTCATTTGCCTCCTAATCCTTTTTTCACCTCTAGATCTTCTCCTTGAAGAGTCTGTTGACTTCCTTTAAGTTTGTGTGTATAATCATCAAACCTTTTAATTGCTAATTCTTGGAGATATTTTCATTCGTGCATTGGGATTTCACCCAGCGCACCTGGGCATCATAGCCAGAGTGTTGTACCCTCACGGGCGCACTCTACTCCTATGCAACCTCAGATGTTGGCACTTAGCCCAGTTTTACATCTTATGCCATCGGCACGAACCATACCCTTATTACCTGTGATAGGCGCTCTGAGCCTAACCACAAGGTGCGCCGAGCAGTCAAGCCTAGCACTTGGGTCATCCCGTCTCCATTTTTTGAGTTTGGTTTGATTTGCAGACCTCCATGTACTACACCTTCCAGTCAAACATTTGTTGATTTTGCATTGATAGTGTTTGGACTTTTTTGGACTAGTTTTGGGTTCCACTTTGGACAAGCTTAAGACTTGGTAGTGGTGGATACTTTAAACTCCCCCGCCTTCATCCACTTGACTTTGCATTCCCTCCTCTCCTCACCTGATCTAGTCATTATATTAGATTTGATTCCAGACCCCTTTTTGCACATGTCATTTAGTTTTGTTTGCATCTGGTTGATTTTGAGTGTCTTGTGTGCTTTTTGTTTATTAGAGTGCTTGTCGTTTCTTTGAGAACTTTTGAGTTATTAGAGTGCTGCAAATTGTCTTTCTTTTCATCCATTTACACTTAAAAGCATTATTTGTTATCAAGCATTATCTTGGCATATCATTGAAAATTAAAGGTGCTTCATTTTTTTACCGTCTTCAAGTGTATTTGAGGATAGTTGTAGAAATTGGTTCGTGCATTGGAATTCATCATAGTTCTTTTCAAAAAATTTAAAAAGAGTTAATCATTTGTATTTTTCTCGAATTATGAGCCATTCATTTTCTTGAGAAATCCAAGTGTAGTCAAATTTTTGCAAAAGGTGATTCCACGCTTAAAAAAGTAATATACACTTTTGATTTTTTGTGCTTTTAGGTTATTATTGTGAAAATTGAAAAGATAAGTGTGCTCTATATAAATATTCTCTCTTTTTCATCATCTTTAGTTTCATGCTAAATTGAAAAAGACAAAAAGAGATGCTTTGATTTGGAGTTGATGCTTGTTGATTTTCATATTTTGCTTGGAAAAACAAAAAGAGTACTTTCACTATCATTTTTGGTAGATTTGGGATTTTGTTGAAATTTGTTGTTTTGGTAAAACCACTTGGAAAAGGATTTCTCCTTCCCATACATAGATTTCATCAAAAGAAAAAGTGCATTCCTTCATGTAGTTAGCACTTGCATTATGTTTATGTTTATGTACTCACCTCATGCATTCACCTAACCGTCCAGATAAATTTAACGATAGAACTAGGGTAAAATATTTAGTAATTTGTGTGTTAAGTTAGAGACATGTTATGGCATCTTAAAACATGGCAGCAATCGTTATTTTCCTGCACTGCATCCCGGGGGTATTGTAAGTCTTCCATGTACCAACCGGTATATCAAAGCTCTTTCTTGTACCAACTAGTATATCGAAGGCTCTTTCACGTACCTTAGGGTATATCGAAAGGCACTTCATGTACTTGGCATATATTGAAAGGTGTTTCATGTACTCAATAGTATATAAGAAGTTCTCGTGCCGTACGGTTTTGCATTAGACAGCACCAACACGGATTTGAGCTCCAACGTACCTTGTGTATATCAGGAGACACTCTTAGGATTCATGAAACCAACTGAGCTAACCATTTGGTTTTCTTGGCAGAGCAATACACCAAGAACAACACTCGGGGAGATTACTAGGCACGTGTCGTCCAGGTAGTCAGGTATTTAGATAGGTACGGTCTCAATCCTCCTTTTCATGTTTTACTATTGGACCCTGCGGTATATAGCGAGTTGCGAAGCCTTGACAATCCCATGAGGTTCCATAGTTTTGAATCCACACCTATCACATAAGTTTTCTTGCGGCCTTAGTTTGTGTAGATTTTTTTGGAATGCTTTTCTTTTGTATAGTATAAGAGAAATTCTGGTTCAGTCACTCTGGTTGAATTTCCTTGGAGAAGGTCCCGCAGAATTTTAAGCTTACCACCCGAATATCCCCTTAATCGTGAGGTAATTTCGAGGGTAATAATGGACCCACACGTCAAGGTCGTGTCACCTAAAGTAGAAAATCCTACTATGGATTCAGAAGCACATATGTTTCCTCCAGACTCACCACCCTCGAACCCCTTAAGGGGCCAAGAGGTGGAACCTTCCACTTCACAAGACACATCTCTCCCTCGCGCTCTGCCGGGAGAGCCTGGATCTTTAGAATGGTTAAATTCATCCTAGGAAGACCCTGTTTCTGTTGCTTTTGGTCCAGCTACACCCTTTTGGGGAACATATCTAGGTCAACAAGTGGCTCATTTTTCCATTTCATCCCCACTTAGTTGGGCTACTCCTAAAGTGCTTTTCGCACCCATTCACGACCGCTTGGATTGGTTACGTTCCATGGGCGACAAATTTCGAAGACAAAGTCTCTTACAAAGATCTGAAGACATGGAGATACCCACATATTGACATATCCTGATTCATTCTTTATCTTATGATTCACCAGAACCATCCATCCAAAACATGACCACTTATGAACCTGGTCAACCCTCATTTCCTGCAACTACACCCCTTAGACAGGAGACCAGTTCCACACCTCAAATGACCCAACCTCTTGAAGGGCAACAGTCCAACACACCTCTTATTACTACGGTTACATTACCCAGCCCTCCTCCACCCCAAAACTTGAGGGGAGTATACTCTTTACCCCCTAACTTTCTTACAGGTAATGTTCATCCCGTACCAAGTAATCAACAACCAATTATGGGACAACCATCCATTAGTGGTCAACATGTTCTTACTAGGGGCAACCCCTGCTTCCTAACCATAATACGAGTGGAGGAATTCCTATCGATCATTCTGTTGGAACTTCCTTACCCGTTGTATGATCCACCATGGATTCGTCTCATGTTGGGGGACCATCCAATTTAACCCAACCACCATGGAGTCAAGTGCATCTAGGTTATCTTAACCCTTTGGCGGGACAATTCAATCCCGGAAATGCACTCTACGGGATACCTTATCCCATAAATCCATGCACTTTATGCGGGCACCAAAATGTTTTACAAACTAGACCCCCACCAACCGCCCCTCAAGTACCACCACCCATGTTTGGTCCCCCTCCACCTCCCTCTGGAGGAGGCGGGCCCCCATACAATTCTGGCATAGGACCACCTCATTCTGGAAACAATGGCCCACCCCCCTGGGGGTGGAAGACCCCTACCTTATGGTGGAGGGCCACCCTATTCTGGTGACAGCAGTGGAGGACCACCCTATTATGGTGGAGGTGGCGGAGGAGGACCACACTCTTCCGGTGGAGGCAATGGCGGAGGCCGCCACCATTCCAGCGGAGGAGGTGGATGACCACCCCCTCCTAGTGGAGGTGGTGGAGGACCACCTTATTCTGGTGGAAGTAGCAGACCCCCACCATTTGGAGGAGGCCTACCCCCTCCCAGCAGCGGCAGCGGACACCCACTTTATGGTTAAGGACGACCCTATTATGGCGGAAGACCTACATATGGTTCGGGCGGCACACCCCTTTACGGTCAATTTCCTACAGGAACACCCTACAACCAATCGATGAAAGGTCTTACTGGTCCCTATATGCCATATCAGTACTATTAATACCCACAGCCAAATCAACGACTGTCTTTCTTGGCTACTTTGGACCTACCCGACTTGTCTCGAATGATGAATGATCCCATCTTCCATGAACACAATCAGCCACCAATTCCGGTTAAACTACCATCGGATATCCCCAAATTTGATGGAAAACCTGGTGAAGATCCAAAAAATCATGTGATGACATACCATTTACTGTGTTCATCCAACTGCTTGATGGATGAATCGATCTGTCTTAGGTTATTTCAACGGACTCTCACTAGCCCAGCTGCCAAGTGGTATATTGAATTACCACCAAACTCTTTTCTAGAATTTTGATCTCTTTCTATGTCTTTTTTGACTCATTTATAGTTTTCCATTCGCTATGAGACAGGTATAGACTTATTGACCTCTCTTCGTCAGAATACCGCAACTCATATTTCAAATCATATCCATGAGTGGCAATGAAGATGATGTCTTATTAAGGCTCATATTCCAGACCAACTCTTAGCTGACTGGTTCACAAAGTCTCTTTTTCCTACCGTATCTCGAGACGTGGCCATGGGAGGGGCCGTCACCGAGGAACAGGCTATTTCCCATGCCCATTACTTAGACTTGGTCTATGCTCAATCCAGAACATTGTATGAAATTGTTCCTGACACACCCCGACCTACATATGACCCTGCAAAACCACCCAAGGGACCTCAGGTCTATGGCATCACTGGTTCCCTTAACTCCCATCCTTCTACTAAACCTGGTGTACCATCGAACCCCCAGGGTTCTTCCCCATCTCCACCACGGGCTGGAAATAGCACCACCAAGTCACTCACTCCTTCCTCCATTGAAGAAGTGAATTCTGTTCAATCATCTTCGCCTCAGAAATCCGGTGGCAAGAAGAAGAAAAAAAGGGAAACCTAAGAAACCTTCTAATCAACAGGAGCCCAAGCCCACCCCCAAAGACACCAAACAGAATAGGAAGTTGAAGTATCCTTGTTTACTGTGTGGTGGTGACCATTTCTGAAAGAAATGTCCTCACCGAGATGAAGTACAGAAGTTTCTCAAGGGAATTCCTACTCCCGCAGTTCTCAACGATCCCTTCCCCACTCAAAACCAATAGCTAATTGCTCAAACCTCTCCTTCACATGGAGAGGCGTCCTCCACCACGCATGTTCTCATGATGTGTAGCGATATGGTTAACTTGAACACGCGTTCATGCTCGTATGACTTAGTTCCTCAGAAGGAACCCGTTGGAAGTAATATTGAAAAATCTTCCACTTCTATTCCTGACATCACTGTGCCAACAACTTCTCTCACCATTGAGAAGCCTTCTTTAGAGTCAGTGTTGCATCCGCCCAAGAGCACAATTTGAAGAAAAAAATTTCAATCCCAATGCTCGAGCAGCTCAAAACTACAACATCATAGAGGACTTGGCATAAGCTCCCTCTGCTATGTCGACGCTAGAAGTATTGCAGAACTGTCCCAACCAGCGCAAGACTCTCCTCGCTGCCATTGGCGCGGTTGATCTGGACTCCTCTAATATAATCATGTTCCGACTTGAGTACTTTAAATTGAGGCTTTCCCACCAGTTGGCATTTAAATTTTCCACGAAGATTGTTGAGAAGACAATCTCTTGTACCATCTTGGACAAAGGTTCCTATACCTCGGTCATGTCGATATTGTGTTGGAGAGCCATTGGTTCTCCCAAGCTAAACTGTTCTCCCACCACCTTGAAAGCATTCGATGGTCATGGCTTCCAACCCCATGGGCTATTACAAGCCTTGGAAGTACAGTTGGGGGGTAAGACCACAACCATTAATGTGGAATTAGTTGCAGCCCCTTTAGATTATAATATTTTACTTGGTCATAATTGGTTTTATGCCATGACTACGCTCGCATCATATGTCTTCCACATTGTGCAATTCCCCCACCAGGTCTGAATTGTCATAGTCGACCAACTGGATTTCTGTACACCAGACACCGCTACTCATCCCGACAATAACGTCCCGTTATTCGGGAAATATTCACAACCATATGAGAGCGTGGGGGTCGGGCTCATAAAGGATTCATCTCTTATGGGTTTTTTTCCAACCTCGGATCCGTTGGTGTTATACCTCTATATTCCACAGTGTCGCATCTCCACCACAAAAAGAGTTGACGACACTTCCCCTACTGTTTGAACCACCCAGAAGATGAGTAATCCTTGAAGGTAAATCCACCCTATCAAGATTTAACCCAGCTGAGACTTTATTTACCCACACTACCACGCCTTGCTCAGTTATAGGTGCACGGTAGTCCACACTACCGCGCTATGCTTTGTCCTAGACACGCGGTACTACCGTGTTATGCTCAGACCACAAAGCGCGGTAATATTTTTATAGTCTTTTTTCCATGGCTTGTGGGATTTTGGATTTTCGAGAGATATTGGAGGATTGGGATCCCTGATTCGATCTCAACTCATTTTCTGTGATTAGAAACCTTGATCCACTTACTTCTCCTTAGATCCACCCATCTCTCTTGTTGGTTAGCCCTACCATACACTATAAAAGAGAGGCATTCCATGGGAAAAGAGAGGACTCTTAGAAGCATCAACCTATGATCTTACAGCCTTGTGGAGATAGCTAGAGGAGGAAGCACTTGGAGCTAGAGGATTGGCTTGGACATCAAGCAACCTATGTAAGCATTCTTCAAGTTTGTAATAAAGATAACTTGTCTTGTTTTTCCCATTTCATGTGTATTGTACAAGTCTTTAGCATGGAATGTATCTAATCTGGATTTGAATCTAATATTTATTTCAAGGTATTTGGAATCTTGTATTTTTGTTCTATGTTGATCTCAACAGGTTTTTCCTTGGAGCTTTGGATCAAGAACTAAAAGCGGGACAAACATCAGATTGAAAGGTGTGTCATATCTCTCATTATTTCTAAATGCATATAATCTTGTTGTGAAAGTTAATCCAAGAATTTCAAGGTAGCATTTGTTTTGTCTTGTTTCTTGCTTTAGAGTTAGTTGAGAATCTGCTTTAAAGTTAAGAGAATTTTGACTTATCCATAGGGAAAAATTCTACCAAACAAGAATGGCGACTCCGCTAGTTTTGATTTCTGCTTTATTGATTCAGTTCACTGTCATTCATCTTTTGATTGTGAGTTTTTATTGCACTTCAAACTAGTTTGAATCTTGGTCTTTTTTTACCTTTATTCACCCCTCCTCGCTGTATTTTTTCTCCCTGTATGATCACTGAGTCCCCTGGGTTAGCAACAACCCTAAAAACTCCATTTTATTTTCTCAAGTTGCGCTTTTTTCTTACCTTGCCACAGTACCGCGTCCTATGAACTGATTACAGCGCGGTAGTACCGTGTATTATGAATTAGTACCAGAGCGGTACTGTTACAGTGCCACGCTCCAGTCTGTCCCTGACACGCGGTAGTGTCTGCAATTTTTTAATTTTTTTTTCCTTGCTTGGTTTCCTGAGTCTTTCTCTGCCTTAGATAGTGCTTGCTGTTACCTGTTATCATCCTGGTCATTTTACAGTCTGTGTGGTGTGATTATTTCCTTGTTATGAGCTTGATTTGTTTGAATTAGTGGCATTTTTGACATATTGGGTCATTTTTCCAGTTTGATTGCATTGGCTTGATTTTTTCACCACAACCAATCCAACAACACTGTTCTCTTTTACTGAACTCTGTAACTTTTACAGTCACATTGTGTTCATCATTTTCAGTAATTAAAAAATTATCATTTGAGAGCAATTCTGTTGTTTGAATTGAAAAAGTCTACTATCATTTTGCATTATGAAATGAACCATTGATTTTGCCACAAAAATTCTCATATTTGAAGCATTGTAGATTGTAGGATCAGTGAATTTAAAAAGAGTGTTCATTTCAGTTTGGCTCTGTTTGCAAAAAGAAAAAGAAAAATTTCTTGTTTTGATTTTTTATTGCTTGTGAAAAAATTTCATGCATATTTGATCGAAGAACTCTCTCTCTTCCTTAGCTAGATTTCATCGAAGACAAAGGCTTATTTTTTATTCATTCTCATTTGCATGGTTTGAGTCGTCATAACACCATCAAGTTTCACGTCCACTACCTGATTGAGTAAAGACAGCCACTAAAATTAATCTCCCTAACTAAACCAACATTAACCTCACTTGAGGAAATCAAAAGAATTTGGTAGTTAGGTAGGACACCGGGGATAAGCATCAAAATAATTCCCCCTTGTCATTTTCATCTAAGACATAGTTGTTGTCTTCTAGGGAACTAAAATCCTCTAGTATTTATTGACACGGTCATAGCCAGTTTGTGGAGGGGCCTCCTGACTGTTTCTAACTTTCAGGGGTTAAACGGCCGCGAGATTGAGAACCGGATGGACTTTGTGGAATGCCGCACTCCACTTAGCCCTAAGGCAACATCGATCGCTGTCTTCTTTGGAAGGCTGAAGTGCCCAAAACCTTTTCCAATGTGTCATGAACGAGGTAGCTTAGTATCTATTCTACTAGGGCTCTCTTACCCAGGATCCCTTTCGGTAGAGGGATATCCTTCTTATTTCGGTCTCTCATGTTGTATTGTTCGACTTGGATTTCATCACCTTGCGAAGGATACAGCTTGTTGAGGTCTCCAACTCTTAGTTAGGAGTTTGCTTGTTATCTCATCTTTGTAGAGGGTCTTTTTTCTTTTTAGGGACTGCTTGTTGGCATTCTGGCCATTTTTTGTATCAGCTCGCTTATTGAGACACCGGTCTCAGTATAGATTTTAGAGCTTGCTTTTTTGTCCTGTGAGCCTTGCTTTTTCTAGCTCCTCTTCTGCACACTCGGCTGCATTAGAGTTTTTGAGTTCTTTGTTACGAAACTGCCCCCGATTTTCATTTTCTTGTCATCATGTCAGAACAACCATGGAGATCACGAAGAATACAGGGCCAAAGCCCTCCACCACCACCACCGCCACGGACTTTCGGTCCACCTGCATCATGCATTCCCGCTCCTCCTGGCCGCGGTGCCGGTCGAGGCAACATTCCACCGCTGATACGTACAACATCTTCAGTTCCGCTTGTAACTGCTACTCACTGCACAGTCTCAGAATCTATTGCAGCTTCTGCAACCACTAGCATATATGAGACTTCCACTGTCACTTCACCCACTGTTATTCCAGATATATCTTCCATAGTGGACACCATTACAACGGTTGAACCTAGTACAGCCCCAAGTACTAGACCAGAGGTCATCCTTCTACCTGATGTCAACACTTACCGTCCATCAGACACTTTTCACGATGACACAGACGGATCTGTTGGCACCACCGAAGGGTCCGACCAGGACATACCTGGCCTGATTTCTGTCCCAGGCAGGTACGTTGAAATCGTTGAAGATACTCAACTTCCTGACACACCTTTTGAACCTGATTATGGCTTCATTACTTCCCAGGCGGAGCTTCCGCCTGTTATCACTACGTCACCCAGTGTTCATCCGCAGGAAACAAGTTCTTCTAGCAACGTACCGCGTACTATATCTCTACCCAACCTCCCTCCGGGACATGAAATCATGGCTTCCATCCAGTCTAGTATGGTTAGTCTAGCAAACTCCCCGTTAGCATCGGCACAGTTTAAACACAACACAGAGCAAATGCTCTCGACCGCTTCGAGATATCCCCCCGTTACTCGTCCTTCTGACTATCGGGATCCCAACATCCCGTCTAGCACATAGTTTTGTCACTCCTTTGCAGACGGCTCTGGACCTTCGGACGTTACTATACCTAGGTTCCCGCCGGATCCCCAAAACCCTTTTCAGGACATGAAATCGGACCCAGTTTTCGATGGTCCTCCTATCATTGAACACGTTATGGACGACGCCGATACCCCTGGACTAAATTCCCCACATTTGCTGCCATCACCCATTTTTGGCGCACATTCTATGAGGGATAACCCAGTTGTTTCTCCATCCTCACCTGTCAGATATGGACGACCCCCTCCGCAAATCGGTACTTTTGGCGCCATTGGCCAATCCACACTATCATATTTGGCTAGCAGCGGAAGAACACCTAGTCATACTACTGGATCTTTCATTTTGACCGGAGGATCACCTTTAGCCACCATTTACACTATCTCAGGAGGTGGACAACCGACTGCAGTGGTCCCTAACTCCAACATGCAAACCCCCCCTGGTGGGCCATCAACCCAACCAGTTGGGGGACAACCCTTTGTTGGGTACCCCATTGTTAGTCAACAACCTCCTCCTACAGGGCCATCAACCCAACTAGTTGGAGGACAACCTTTTGTTGGGAACCCCGTTCCTAGTCAATAGTCTCCTCCTATAGGGCCATCTAACCCAGCTGCTAGTGGAAAACTTATTGGCTCCATCCAACAACCCTCCCAACTAGCAGCATCTGCTCAGTACGGTATGTACAACACACCTGGCAGCGGGAAACCTTATTCTGGCATTCCAACCGGGCCTCACTCTCAACCTCCCCCGTCAGGTATGCTTCCTTCTTGGAATCTCAAATCCCACAAAGTGGGGGGTACTCACTTTTTGGAAACTGAAACCAAGCTGGGGGGCAATCTCAGATTCCCCCCAACTTGAACTCTGGCTTCCCTTACCCTTCAGTTGCTACAACTCCATGGAACCCATCACTTCAATTTCCACTCGCTCCCCAAGGAGGAACGAGCCTTCCATGGACACCACCGTCGTAGACACCCCCCAACCCTGCTATGGGAAACCTTCCACTCACTCAATACAGTGGTACCATCCCTGGAACACAACAATTCCAAGGAACTTTTCCCCAACAAGGAGCAGCAACCATTCCTGGGTTTCAGCAACCCCAAGGTACCATACCCACTCAACAGAACATCCACCAACCGGTTACCTACACTCAACCGGTTAACCAGATGGCTTACCATCCACAGAATTTCCAGCAGTACCCCCCGGGAAACACATATGGGTATAACACGCAGCAGTATGCTATGCAGGGCCCTTCAGGTTTCTCTGCACCACATGGTTATTACTCATACCCGCAGACTAACCGTCAACTTCCCTTTTTGGCCACACTTGACTTACCTGATTTGTCGAGGCTTATTAACGATCCTATATGGCATGAACCTCACTGGCCACCTATCCCAGCCAAACTACCATCGGACATTCCTAAGTTCGATGCTAAACCCGGGGAAGACCCCAAGAACCACGTGATGACCTTCCATCTTTGGTGTTCATCCAACTCCTTGATGGATGATTCCATTCGACTTCAACTCTTCCAACGTACGCTTACCGGTACGGCAGAAAAATGGTACATTGAGTTGCTACAACACTCTTTTCGTGATTTCAACACTTTGGCTATGCAGTTTCTGACTCATTTCCAGCTCCCCATCCGGTGTGAGACTGGAACAGAACTGTTAACCTCACTGCGTCAAACCACTTCTACACACATTTCGGATCACATCCATGAGTGGCGATGACACCGTAGGTTGATTAAGGCACCCATTCCGGATTAGCTACTCGTTGATTGGTTCACAAAATCCTTTTTGCCTCCCATAGCCAGAGATATTGCTATGCGTGGGACGGTTAAAGAAGAACAAGCCATCTCGGCATCCCAGTACATGGATTTAGTATATACTCAATCCGATACTTTACATGAACTTCTTCCTCATGCCTCCCACATTAACACTGATCCAACCAAACCTACCACTGAACCTCCCATTGATGGTATCGTCGGTTCAGTCAAGACCCAGCCTGCCTCTAACTCGACGGGGCAACAAGATTTTTCTTCCCTCGCTTTACCCCAGGCTGCTTCAAAAACAACTACTTCTCCTTCTATTTCCTCCGAAGTGAACGCAGTTCAATCTACATCACAACCATCCGGGGGAAAGAAGAAAAATAGTCGAGGTAAACCCAAGAAAAACCAGCAGGATAACCCCAAGCCACAACCCACCCAGCATGACCAGAAACCACGTCGAAAGGCTAAGTTTCCCTGCCTAATTTGTCAAGATGATCATTACACGCGTGATTGTCCCTACAAGGATGAGGTCAACAAGTTCGTTAAAGGATCCTCTCACCCGGCAGTGTTAACTAACACTTTCCCCCAACAACAACAACAAATGGTTGCCCAAGAAACCCCACAAGGGGGCAACCTGACCAATCCCACCCGCGGAGAAACGTCCACAAACCGTGAAATCCTGATGACGAGTAATGAAGAGATTCATATAACCACTTGTTCAAAGACATACGACAACCCTCCAAGTTCAAACAAACAATCGGAGATAGCCAAAGGAAAATCTCCCGTTGAAGATCCGATTCCTATTCCCCCCCCTACTGGCCATCTCCATATCGAGAGACCGCTTACGAATACAGTGCTACGCCCACCCAAGGGCACCATATGAAAGGCGACATTTAATCCCAATGCTCGAGCCGCCCAAAATTACAATATTATTGAGGATCTAGCTCAAGCACCCTGTGCAATGTCGACTCTCGAGGTTCTCCAACACTGCCCCACGCAGCGTAGAACCCTACTTTCAACACTGGGGGCAATGGACCCAGACACTTCGAACTCTATCATGTTTAACTTGGAGCACGCGAAACCTAGGATTTCTCACCAGTTATCCTTCCAGGTCCACACAAAAATCCATGGAAATATCATCCACCGCACTGTGTTAGATGAAGGTGCTTCCATGTCGATTATGTCTTTGAACTGCTGGAGAGCCTTAGGCTCACCCGAGGTCACGACTTCTCCTACCACTCTCAGGGCATTTGATGGACATGGTTTTCAACCTTATGGACTCATTCCCTCAATTGGTGTTGAACTGGGGGGCAAAACAGTATCCGTACATATTGAAGTCGTAGATGCACCATTGGATTACAATCTCCTACTTGGACGGAACTGGTTTTATGCCATGACCGCCATAGCATCTACAGTCTTTCGAATTGTGCAATTTCCACATGAAGGGAAAATTGTCACTATTGATCAACTCGATTACTGTATCCCCGACTCCCATCCAAACTCCGCCAACACCGTCCCGTTATTGGATCAACCTCAGTACCGGTTCCAAGACATTGGTGTTGGTCTCATGAAGGATTCTTCCCTCATCGGAGTTTTTCCAGAGCTGGGAACCCCTGTCCAACTAGTTAACATTATTTCATCCAATTATTCATGGGTGATTCTAAGTCCCTCTCAGATTGAAGACTACGGCAACTCTATGCCTCTCAACAGAAACCTCGCAGCCTATCAAGCGATCCAATCAGCCACCGATTGGGTCGACTATCCTACTCATCAGTCTGTGGCATAGCTCTTGGCTGAAACTCATCCATACCCACCACTTTTTGATCCTCTCAATTTGATTTTTCCCACCGACGAATCAATTATGGAGGTTATGTGCGGTGATGAGCCACCATGGGGAGATTTTCATCATTGATCTTCATTCCCCACCATTCAGCCACTTGAGCCTGATACAAAACCCAGTTCTTCACTTGGGATGGTTCAAACCAAGTTCCCCACTTACCTCGATGAGGTATTTTCCGAAGGAAACTTGGCTAATCTTATGGCAACCACTCCCATTGATATTTCAGTGAAGCCTGGTATCGTGGAAAACGTACACATCGGCAAAACATGTACTCCCCTCAAAATGGAGTTCTATAGTGCCTACTTCAAAAATTTCCGCGATGTTTTTGCTTGGAGTTATGAAGAAATGCCAGGAATAGACCCCTCGATCGTGGTCCATGAAATTCCAACTTTCCCTGGCACCCGACCTGTTCGGCAAAAACTTCGACCCGTCCACCCTCGTAAGGCAGCCGCCATTAAAGCAGAAGTTGAAAAACTTTTGCGTGCTGGTTTTATCTATCCTGTCCCTTTGACAGAATGGGTATCCAACATCGTTCCTGTAGCCAATAAACAAGGAACGATTAGAGTCTGTGTTGATTACCGTGATTTGAACAAGGCTTGTCCAAAGGACAACTACCCAACTCCGTTTATCGACCAGATCATCGATAACTGTGCCGGGAGTGTCATCTTTTCATTTATGGATGGCTTTTCAGGCTATAATCAGATCGATATCCTCCTAGCCGACCAGCACAAAACGGCCTTTATCTGCCCTTGGGGGATTTTTGCATATCGAAAGTTACCTTTTGGCCTTAAAAATGCTGGGGCAACTTTCCAATGGGCGATGTCCTACGCATTTCATGACATCAAACATATTGTAGAACCATATCTTGATGACCGTCCCGCTCACTCTCGGACCCGGGAAGACCATCCAGACCACTTAAGTGCCATTTTCGAAAGGTGTCGTCACTACAATATACGTTTGAACCCGCATAAGTGCGTCTTCTGTGTAGAAGCCAGAAAACTGTTGGACTTCATAGTCTCCAAAGACGGGATACATTTAGATCCTACAAAGGTAGCAGCTATCTTAGCCCTTCCTTCACCCACCAACATTCCAGAACTTTAATGTTTGCAAGGGCATGCAAACTTTCTACGCCGTTTCATCTGTAATCTGTCCGAGATAACAAAAGGCTACATGCGGATTCTCAAGAAGAATGTTCCCTTTATTTGGGATGATGAAGCCCAATGCTCCTTTGACAATCTAAAGGCAGCCTTAACCAAAGATCCTGTGATTCAACCCCCCGATTACACATGGGACTACATTCTTTATCTCGCAGCCTCGACTTCCACCATCGGTATGGTGCTAGTCCGGGAAGACCAAAATGGCATAGAACATGTGGTATACTATCTTAGTAAGAGTCTTCTCAACTCTGAAACTTGTTATTCACATGTTGAAAAACTGGCTCTGGCAACAGTATTTGCTGTCCAGAGATTTCGTCACTACATCTTACTCCGTCGGACCACTGTTATAGCCGACTTCAATCCAATGTATTATATCCTCATGCGCCAAGTGCTTGGGGGAAAATACTCTCGTTGGATTGTCATCCTTCAATAGTTTGACTTGGATTTTGTCAAGGCTAAGTCCAAGAAGTCTTTGGTCTTCGCGGAGTTGATTTGTAACTTGCCCCGTGCTACTGAGCAATCTGAGCCCATCGATTCTCTTCCTGATGAATCGTTGTTCCTCATTAGAACGTCTGATCCATGGTATGGGGATATTCTTTTATATCTCCAAACCCAACGCTTCCGTCCCGACCTCACTCGCGATGAACGGCGACGCATCCGACATCACGCAAAATACTACCTCATAGTCAACGATACTCTTTATCGACGTGATGTCGATACCGTTCTTCGACGTTGTTTGACCTTAGATGAGGAGGAATTCATTCTTAATGACTGCCACGCTAGAGCATGTGGTGGTCATCTCTCTGGGATGGCTATGGCCCAGAAAATACTGCGAGCAAGATACTTCTGGCCCTCAATTTTCAAAGACTGCATTGAAACAGTCAAGAAGTGTCCGCCATGTCAATTCTTTCATAGCAAAACACGTTTGCATCCTGCTCCACTCCATCCTGTTATTGCCGTCGGCCCTTTTTCCAAATGGGGCATAGATTTCATGCACTGTAAGCCCACTTCAGCTGGGGGGCATAGCTATGTCATAGTAGCTGTCGACTATTTTACAAAATGTGCTGAAGCGATGCCTACGTATGCTGAGGATGAAAAAACAGCAGCGCAGTTCATATTCAATCATATTATAGCTAGGTTTGGTGTCCCACAATCTATTGTGACTGATCATGGCTCCCATTTCAGGAACCATATGATCGAAGAACTAAGTGCCAAGCTGGGTTTTCGCCATGAAAACTCAACTCCGTATTACCCACAAGCTAATGGCGAAGTGGAATCCATTAACAAAGTCCTGAAACGAATGATTCAGCGTATTGTGGGTACCCAGAAATCCAACTGGCACTCAGCTCTATTCTCAGCACTATGGGCATATCGAACCTCAGTGAAAAGTGCTACTGGGTTTACACCATTCCAACTGGTGTATGGCCTAGAAGCCATTTTGCCAATTGAATGTGAAATTCCATCACTTAAGATAGCCATAGATCTACTTCCACACACCACTTCCGAAGAGGAACGGTTTCTATACCTAGCCAAGCTAGATGAAACCCGCCGTGACGCTGCGTTAGCTAATGAATCTCATAAAAAATGCGTCAAAGCTCAATATGACAAATCCGTTCAGCCTCGGATCTTCAATGAAGGTGACCTTTTACTTACATATGATCAAATGCATGATAAGCTTGGAAAAGGAAAACTTGAATCTATGTGGTACGGCCCCTTTGTTGTAAAACGTGTCTTGGAAAAAGGAGCCTATGAACTAATCGATTGTGATGGTACGCCATTGGCACGGCCCCGCAATGGGCTATACCTCAAACGCTTCTACGCATAAGGTTGCCCTATGCGGGTTACTTGTTGTACATAATGTACTTAGTTTGCTTTTACTCATTTTTTGGTGTGCGCGTGGACCTCATGTATCCACTCTTACTTTGACTCGTGATTTTATGCGCAGATGTCTGCCTACTTCGGATTCGCCGATGGTGCAAGCCAACATACCTGGAATCTTGCTTCCGCAGCATGGGTAATCTATTCCCCCACTGGCGAGTTGATTTCTTCAGGAGCCAATTGTTTAGGTCCTGCAACCAACAACATCGCGGAGTACCATGCAGTCATTGGTCTCTTGACGGAGGTTGCTTCACTTGGAATTGACCCCCTAGCAGTCTTTTTAGACTCCCAGCTCGTGGTGTCTCATCTGAACCATGTTTACACAGTTCGCGATCCTATACTACTTCGTTTATTTCGGAGAGTACGCCTCTTGGAACGATCATTTATTTTCATTTCATATCAACACGTACCGAGAGAATTCAATTGTATCGCTGATTCATTGGCTAATTACATTTTGGATTGGCATCTTGCCCATACATAAGAATACATCATAAAAATAAAATGCACAAGTCACTGTAAATAAATAGATCATGAAAATAGGTCCATATCACTGTATATAAGAGTGCTTTTCCAAAATACATAAAATTTGTGTCAAAGACAAAATTTGGGACCAAATCCCATACAAAAATTTGGCTCTCAAATCCTACATATCACATACATGCCGCAAAAGACAAAAAAGAACATCTATGGAGATCTGGGAGATCTATCATGTCCGTCGTCAGAATCCTCCCGCTGCTGGTGGTAACACACTACAGCTCGAGCCATCCTACGAAGAAGTCGGCCGATACGACTAGGCACACCTATAGTATGCCGCTGGAGATGTAAAGGGACATCATCCATCCTCATAGCAGGGATACCATGAGTCAAGTCCTGTAGATTCCTCTCTATATCCCGGACTCCTCCTGCTTCATCTTTGTCCTCCTCCTCTTCTGGAGCATCTTGGCGATCAACACCACCGCGACGTAATGGTGAATACCCAACTGGTCTCTGCGGTCCACGATCTGCAACATGCATACGAACATACATTAGAAGTCTTTTACACATTCTAAAAAAGCAATAAAAATTATATATTCAAAAAAGAAAAAAAACATATCCATGAAGGTCATACCTGTGTTGTCCCAATCATCATCCTCTGGCAGTGCCAAGTCGATGTCCTCGCGGAAGTCCACCCCTGCATAGGGGTAGTCATCAATCATAACTATCTGCTCCTTGAGCCAGGAGAAGAAATCCTCACCAAAGGCTAAGCGCTGAGGACCCCCGAGACGCCCTGCATAATCACTCCATCGAGCCATCCATGGCTCGGTAGGTGGACGGTGGGGCATAGATATATGTGGACGCAGCAATGGCACCCTCGCCAAAAAGAAGGTGACCAGGATGCTCCCATAGCCGAATTGGGAATTCGTCCCAACCCTACACTTGTGCACTTGTTCTTTGAGATTGGCCAACACCGCCTCACACCAGTTAAATACCGTTCCTGCCATACACTCCGCTGCGAGATTCATTTGTGTACGGGACGCCTGATGCGGACCCACACTCCCTGCTGCACGTGTGATGGTGAACAGTATGGTTTTTATAGGGAGTTCTATAACATCTTTTATGACCACCTTCCCGCTTTTCTTACTCGAACTCTGACGGCAATACCGAGCAATCAAATCATCTGTGCTCGTTTCCGAGGCTGTGTATCCAGTAAAGTTCACCCGGGCTCCTCTTTTTGAGAGGCCTGTGAGAAAGTAGATTTCCTCAAGTTGTATTTTGAGAACGTGCTCTCCTACTCGGAAAGCTTGAATGTCAGGGTCCCACAATTGAATAAGATGGGTGAGAAGCTTGGGTTGTTGACGAATCCCTTTGGTCTTAAAGAACTTCAACAAACCACATTCTCGCAATGCGGTCACGGTTGGTAGGTCATTTTCGGCCGCCAAATCATCTACTTCATGCTCTCTTTCTTTCCAACTGACCATTTTGATCCAAACAAATTGCAAACTCCTGCAAAAGGTCAAAGGAAACATTTAGTAATCATTTAACAACTTGGTTTCAGCAAAAAATTTGAGAAAATTTGATTTTTTCATCCTAAAAATCGCCTTCATCGCGCCTGGGGAAAACATTTCCGTGTGGTACTGTACAGTACCTGCGTTTTGGTTTAAATACACAGCGCGGTATTGTTCGACAGTACCGCGTTTCCCGATATGGGACCCACGCGGTACTATGAGAGGCGATTTTTGCCCAGTAGGGCTTGCCCAAAAAATTGATTTTTCTTACTGAAAGTAAATGATTCCTACATAAAATGAAAGAGGAGCTTGAGAGCTCTTACCTGGCGTAGACGGTTGTTGAAACGGTGCCCTAAAACTCCCGATATGGATCCTTGAAGTTTTGCTCCTCAAGTGGGTGAAATCTCCTCTTTTGGTAAAAACACAAAGTGAAATGGTAACTTTCTCCTTTTACCTATTCTTTATATAGCTTTTTCACCTATTTTTTAATTATTATTTTAAATGGTTAAAATAAAGCCCATTTCACATTGCTAATATCTGGTTTCATGAGCATTTTGTTGACAGGATCTCCCGTAAAAAGTGATATATTCACACTGGCGTTTATTCACTGATTGACCTTCATTTTGAGCCCACTTTATCTTTTTCGTGCTCTGGATTAAAACTTGAAAAAGATTCCAAGCGCTTTTCACACTCATCTCGTGCTTGTCAAACCCAAGTAAATGGTGTCGAGTACGGTCAGCTTTACTCATGCTCGTTAAACGATGAGGAAAGTATTATCCTGGTTGTATTTTAGTCTTTTTTCGGGCCGGAATAATTAAAAAATTACAAAAAAAACCATAGGAGTCCATAGTTAAGCTCTTTTCAGACTCCCTAAAATTGAAAAGATTGCCAAGTGATCTTGACTCTTTCACACTTGTAAAAGTATTTGAAAGGTCGTCTATTCGGTGATAGGTTACCCCTTTTTCGGCCCGTCTAGACTATTTACGAGAAAGGTATACCTCAGTCAATCTCGGCTGGGAGAGTTATCTCGGGAATTGTTTTACACTTTGTCAGGATCGAGGGACTAACTTTACGAAAAAGTACATTGCAGAGCTTCCTTTAAGTTTTTTAGGCTCTCTAAATATGAAAAACTACCGAGCTTTCCTTCCTTGGGCTCGTTAAAATTTAACATCGAAGGACCCACTTTGGGATGAACCCCTCCTTTCTAAGGTTCGTAAAACATGTGAGATTGGACTCATCTTTGAGATGAGCTACACCGAGCATCTGTTATCCTCTTCAAGCTCGAAAAACAACAAAGAGGTACTCGTCTATCATGTCGGGGAAATAGGGGGAACAAGTCAAGTTTATTTTTGGCAGCTTGTCAGTCGTTACCTTTGAACATGGCATGTGTCTGTTTCTTGTCTATATTGGGTATTGATTTTTCACTGATTTATAGTCATCATCCTGAGTCGTCTCCCTAGCCACGAGCCTACTCATTCGGTGTCTATCCTCTGCTTCAATAATCCCTGCTGCCAAGTCCTATTACATGCCGTTATATGTTCAAAGGGTTGCATTGTTCAGAGTCGTTCATTGTGTCAGGCCTCCGCTGTGTCAGTACATACTCCATTGTTTCATCATCTTATCGTTCGTTCCGATTTCGTGTCGATGATGTGGGAATCATTATGGCCCACCTTCAACGAGTCTATTCCTGTCGACACCAAATCACTATCTGGGAATTGGACCTAGAGATCAACCATTAGTACCTTGGTACATGCATGCCTCAATGGCAGGTTTCCTCGTGTTTGACAGTAGGTTCACATCACTGACCTCTGATCAAACAATCTCTTGAGTGCTCGACATCAACTCATCTATTCGCATTTCGTTGAGATGTACTTCAGATACCTTGGGGAGCATCGTCATCATTGGTGATTTCCCTCGCATTTGTTAACAGTTCACATCATTGACCGGTAATCAAATGGTTTCTACCATGTTCGACTTCAACACCTTGTAATCACATGGCCAGATTCGTATCATTTGCGATCGAGTAGAAGACCCTGGGTGCACCTTTGTATCTTGATTGCGTCCAGGCTGCGATGGAGATGTCCTTTGTATTGTCACACAGATCCACTTATTGTATTGGTCATGGATGGGTCATTATTGTCTCATGGATCTACACTTGTTCATAATATCCATGATCTGTCCACAGTCTATATCATCTCAGTACTCATGGATCTGCAATGTATTGGTCGACAGCCATGCTTTGAGTCATTTGTTTCCGAGCATGGGGATGCCCGCCTCGGTGGTATATCTAACACTTTGTTTCTATTTCAGCTCCTTGCCGCTCTCCTCGATTCTATCTCTACACACTATATTTGTAAAGTCTTTCGGCCATCAGTCCCTTCTGACCTCACACTTTAGGGGGCATCTGTTATACCTCTATATTCCACAGTGTCGCATCTCCACCACAAAAAGAGTTGATGACACTTCCCCTACTGTTTGAACCACCCAGAAAATGAGTAATCCTTGAAGGTAAATCCACCCTGTCAAGATTTAACCCAGCTGAGACTTTATTTACCCACACTACCGCTCCTTGCTCAGTTATAGGTGCGCGGTAGTCCACACTACCACGCTATGCTTTGTCCTAGACATGCGGTACTACCACGTTATGCTCAGACCACAAAGCGCGGTACTATTTTTATAGTCTTTTTTCCATGGCTTGTGGGATTTTGGATTTTTGAGAGATATTGGAGGGTTGGGATCCCTGATTCGATCTCAACTCATTTTCTGTGATTAGAAACCTTGATCCACTTACTTCTCCTTAGATCCACCCATCTCTCTTGTTAGTTAGCCCTACCATACAGTATAAAAGAGAGGCATTCCATGGGAAAAGAGAGGACTCTTAGAAGCATCAAACCTATGATATTACAGCCTTGTGGATATAGCTAGAGGAGGAAGCACTTGGAGCTAGAGGATTGGCTTGGACATCAAGCAACCTATGTAAGCATTCTTCAAGTTTGTAATAAAGATAACTTGTCTTGTTTTTCCCATTTCATGTGTATTGTACAAGTCTTTAGCATGGAATGTATCTAATCTGGATTTGAATCTAATATTTACTTCAAGGTATTTGGAAGCTTGTATGTTTGTTCTTTGTTGATCTCAACAGGTTTTTCCTTGGAGATTTGGATCAAGAACTAAAAGCGGGACAAACATCAGATTGAAAGGTGTGTCATATCTCTCCTTATTTCTAAATGCATATAATCTTGTTGTGAAAGTTAATCTAGGAATTTCAAGGTAGCATTTGTTTTGTCTTGTTTCTTGCTTTAGAGTTAGTTGAGAATCTGCTTTAAAGTTAAGAGAATTTTGACTTATCCGTAGGGAAAAATTCTACAAAACAGTTGGAATATTCTTCCCATCATTTTTTGGTTTTGCATTCATGCATGCATTCTGCATGCATCCCAGTCATCAGTCCCAGCACCTATCCCTCAGTTAGCTAGCCCCAAAAGCTTCTTTCAGAGTAGTTTTATCCCTCCTAGTGCTTAGTGTGCCCTGCATGGAATTGCATGCATCCCAGTCACCCTCTCTCACCTACCACTCAGTTGCACTTCAGTTAGTTGAGTTATCTTTAGTTCTTTCCTTTATTTAAGGCTAGAATGACTCTCAACTGATTGTATCACTCCGATGGACCTCCAGTGAGACTAGACTGCCCATTCTAACTCCAATTAGCTCCTCATGCGCCCTCCACTGAGCCTCCTTCATTTAGTTAGTGCATACATGTGCTAGTTACACCTACCACACTTAGTTAGACTCAGTTAGCCACCCTTGACTGACTGTTACCATTGATGACTGATACATTGACTGGATGATGACTCCACTATTATCCAAGCCAAACTCTGAGTTAGGAATTCGAATGCCCTACTTGTCCTATTTGAATCCTATATTGCACATTATTGTTCTATTGTACTCATTCACTTACATTCTTATTCATTGTATAATACTGAGATATTGTTCTATTCTACTATGTTTATGAGTGATCATTGAGTGTCTCCTTCTCTTATTCTTGCAACATTCTTGATAGTTGATTGTGAGTTGCTACAACTGCTAGATCTCTCGTTGATTCTTACATGGTATCAGAGCAGGAAGAAACTATTCAAATTGCAACAGCAGCAGTTGTAGCATTTCTTTGAGCAGCTATCTTTCACTTGTGCACCAGAAGCCTCTGAGTTTCCACAGCAAATCCTGGTGCGATTACTTGAATTCATTGGAGAAATCTAGTGAGGTCTAGCCAGGTGTGAAGGACTTATTCTATGTGCCAAGTGTCCTTAAGGTAGTGTTCATTCGAAGTGTAGCATTCTCCATCAGCACATCTTTTATTGTTTTGTAGGTTTATTCACCCGTTCAGAATCTTCTTCAACTATTCGACTTTCTCTGTTCAGATGGATCTAAAGCTCACATCTTCCAACTATGCTGAGTGGAAATCCAAGATGGCTATCTTCATGAGAACCAAGAGCTTGACACGAATACTCAACGGAACGATGGTAGAACCTCTAAGTGCAGTTGAAAAGTCCAAGTGCTTGGATAGGCTTGATGTAGTAGTTGGTCTCCTCCTTCTCTCAATTTCTGAAGATCTTCACTTTCATGTCATCGATCTTACATCTCCTAAAGAGGTTTGGGACAAGCTCGAATCCATTTTTGGACCGAAAGATGATATGCAAGGACACAAATTGGAGAATGAGCTCACATGTTTGAGTCCTAACAGCTTTGAATCTATTAATGCCTTTCTCACCAAGTTAAAAAGCTTGATATCCCAGTTGAAAAGATATGAGATAGTGAAAGAAGACAAGCAGCCTATACTTGCCATTCTCTCAAAGTTGGGGGAAAACTTCTCAGTTTTTGTCTCTACTTTCTAGTCAGCTAGGTTGTCCATTCCAAAATGGAATTTTCCCTCATTTGATGATTTCACACAATCTCTTACTCAAGAGGAAGAGAAGTTGATTTTGATGGGAATAATCAAACCCAAATTGGATTCAGCTCTTACAGTTGCAGAGAGAGCGAATCATAAAGGAAAGAAAAATATTTTTGACAAGAGATCAAATGATACAAGGCCTACAGATAGTTCATACCAATCAGATGGGGCTTCAAACTCAAGGAAGACCAAGCATTCTCAGAAGAAAAGATCTAAGTGCACATTGTATTAGAGGTTATCATCTTGAGAGTACTTGTATGAAGAATACTATAGATTTCATGACTCAGTTACTTAGGAAGAACAATCTTCCTGTACCTGCATGTACAAGGAAGAAAGATCCTGATATTGAACCTTCTGGATCCGAAGACAAAGAAAGATGTCATGCCTTCATGGCAAGTGCATCAACAGATTCTTCTTTTATCATAGATTGAGGAGAATCAAGACACATGTCTTCCTCCAAAGATCTCTTCTCCAGTTTCGAAAGCTCAGTTGGCCATTCCATCAGATTGGGCAATGATTCAGAAGTCTCCTCCCAGGGGAGTGGAAGAATCAATCTTGACCATGGTTACTTTTCTGATGTGCATTATGTTCCTTCTCTTGCAGCAAATTTACTTTCAATGTATCAAATGGGTCATATTGGAGAACCCAAAAGAGTGATCTTTTCTCCAAATGAAGTCGAGATACAACACATGGTTTCAGGGGAAATCATTACAAAAGGATTTACAAATCATGAGACAAAACTCTATGAGTTTTCACACTTCTTACCTCTCTCAAAGGAGTCTTCTCTTCACTCTCATACTCATGAAGAGAGTAGACTATCTCATCTCAACTACAAGCTAGCTTGAAATGTGGTTGATGGTATTCCAAATATCAATATTGCTCGTGGCACCTACAAAAGTTGATTGAAGGGAAAGGATCGATCTAAGAAGATTGAGAAAAAGAGGACTCTTGAAGAAGTGTGAATTCTAGATCCATATCCACAAGAACCTGAAGATCTAGTACCTATTGGTTCAACTCCTATTGTCAAATGGGCCATCACTACTACATCCACTAGTGATCTTGTTGAAGATCCATCATCTTAAGATTCATAGTTTGCATGTGATGGTGAGCCAGTTTTACTTGCTTCTCCTCATAAGATTTCAGATTCAGAGTTTGTATGTGATGATAAGCCAGTCTTGCTTTCTTCTTCACATGATATTTCAGTTATAGATGATGATGAGGGAATGCTAGAACCAGATCCAAAAGAACTTGAAGTTCTAGCAACTAATGATGAAGATGAGCGAATGAGAGATCCAGATCCACAAGAACCTGAAGATCTCTCACCTGATATTCCTCCTCTTTCTCAATGGGCAGCCACTACACTCCGATCTGCCAGTGATTTGGTTGGTGATCCACATGATCATAGAAGAACCAGATCAGATTTTAGAATCGAAGGTTTCATCCTTCTCACATTGTTGATCCATTTTCAGATTGATCTAGCCTTCTTCGAAAAAGAAGGACACTTACCTCCTTCAGGGGTGAGTAATGATATGCTTCTTTAGCATCCTTCAGTCTATTTTTGAGGGAGGGATTTCTTGCCACTGGTTTTTCCCTCTTTCCTCACTTAGTTTATTTTAGATTGATTGTACGGGGTGACCTTTGGTCTTAGTAACCAAGGCCCTATATTGTTGTTTTACAGGGTGACCTTTGGTCTTAGTCACCAGGGCCCTATTCTTCAGTTATTTTCTCATAGTATATCTTACGAGGGGGGTGTTGTAATATTCTCCCCATCATTTTTTTGTTTTGCATGCATGCATGCATTCTACATGCATCCATGCAATTGCATGCATCCCAGTCATCAGTCCCAGCACCTATCCCTCAATTAGTTATCCCCGGGAGCTTCTTTCAGATCAGTTTTAGCCCTCCTAGTGCTTAGTGTGCCCTGCATGCAATTGCATGCATCCCAGTCGCCCTCTCTCACCTACCACTCAGTTGCACTTAAGTTCGTTGAGTTATATTTAGTTCTTTCCTTGATTTAAGGCTAGAGTGACTCTCAACTGATTGTATCACTCCGATGGACCTCCAGTGAGACTAGACTGCCCATTCTGACTCCAGTTAGCTCCTCATGCACCCTCCATTGAACCTTCTTCATTTAGTTAGTTCCTACATGTGTCAGTTACACCTACCACACTCAGTTAGACTCTGTTAGCCACACTTGACTGACTGTTACCATTGATGATTGATACATTGACTGGATGATGACTCCACTATTATCCAAGCCAGACTCTGAGTTACGAATTCGAATGCCCTACTTGGCCTATTCGAATCCTATATTATGCACCTTACTGTTCTATTGTACTCATTCACTTACATTCTTATTCATTGTATAATACTGAGATATTGTTCTATTCTACTGTTTTTATGAGTGATCATTGAGTGTCTCCTTCTCTTCTTCTTGCAACATTCTTGATAGTTGATTGTGAGTTGCTACAGCTGCTATATGTCTTGCAGATTCTTACAAGATCCCCCTAACCATGTTTCCATGGTGAACATTATATCCTCTCTTCCCAACTCTTTTGATCCATGGCTCGTACCCGATGAATCCACTATGCACCTGATTGGAGACACTAAGCCTCTTTCACCCATTGAACTCACTTATGAGGCTATCCAGTCAGCACCCCAGGACCACTTGACTATGGCCTCTACATCATGTTCTCTACAGAGGACGTCGTCCTTACCCGATCCTCTGCTCCATACTTTTCATTTCAACAAATCCATTATGGAGATTATGAGTGTGGATGACCCTCCATGGGAAGACCTCCACCATCGATCATCTTACCTTCCACCATTGGATGCTGTCGAGAATAGCATCACCACCATTTTCACACCGGATGTTTACCCTTGCCCCCAGTCACCGATATTCACATGTCATACAGACACTGACGACAACCTAACGAACATCGAACCTACTACCCTAGTAGACATTTCGGTTACTCCTGTTGTAGTGGAACATATTCGTTTAGGCCAGAAGTGTTCCCCTGAAGAGATTACTACTTTCACGGCCTTATTCAAGCAGTTTCGAGATGTGTTTGCTTGGACCTATGAGGAAATTCCCAGGATAGACCTTGCTATTGTTTCACATGCGATTCAAACCTATCCCGATGCTAAACCAGTCCAACAAAAGTTACAACTAGTACACCCTCGAAAAACTGCGTCGATTAAGGCAGAAATTGAAAAGCTCTTGAAATTCAGTTTCATCTACCCTGTTCCATGAACATAATGGGTCTCAAATGTCGTCCCTGTAGCTAAGAAGCAGGGCACCATTCATGTCTGTGTCGATTATCGATATTTGAACAAAGCTTGTCTCAAGGACAACTACCCCACTCCCTTCATCGACCAGATCATAGAAAATTGTGTCATAAGTGTTATCTTTTTGTTCATGGATGGTTTTTTCGGTTACAACCAGATTGAGATCCACCCGGCTGACCAACACAAGACAACTTTAATCTGCCCTTGGGGCACGTTTTCTTATCGCAAGCTCCCTTTTGGTATCAAAAATGTTGGTGCCACATTCTAATGGGCCATGTCGTACGCTTTTCATGATGTGAAGGACTTTGTGGAACCCTATCTTGACGATCACCCCGCTCACTCATGGCAGCGTGAATTCCGCATCGATCATCTGACAACAGTATTCCTCATATTTAGGTGGTATAACATCCGTCTGAACCCTCATAACTGTATTTTATGCATCGAGTCTGGATGCCTCCTAGGTTTTATTGTCTCAAAAGATGGGATCCGCATTGATCCCTTGAAGGTGGAATCCATTGTCTCTCTCCCACCTCCTACTAACATCATGGAACTTCAAAGTTTGTAAGGGAAGGAAACTTATTTACGGCGTTTTGTCTATAATTTCACTCAAAAGACATAGTTTTATATGAGACTACTCAAGAAGGACATCCCATTCATATGGGACGATCAAGTGCAACAATCCTTCGAAAGTCTGAAACATGTCATTATGCATGCCCCTAAGCTCCAACCGCCCAATTACTACAAGAATTATATCCTTTATCTTGTTGCTTCTACCACCACGATCGCCACGGTATTGGTACAGGAGGACGACAACACCTAGGAGCATGTGGTCTACTACCTAATTAAGGGTCTTATTGACTCCAAAAATCATTATTCACATGTCGAGAAGCTCGCTCTCGCGGCAGTCATTACCGTCCAAAAGTTCTGTCACTACATACTACTCCGCACCACCACCATTATCGCCGACTTGAACCCCATGTACCACATTCTAACACATCAAGTACTCGGGGGAAAGTACTCACGCTGGATTGTGATACTTCAGTAGTTCAATCTCCTCTTCAAGAAAGCCAAGTCTAAGAAGTATTTGGTGTTTTTCGAGCTTATTTGCAATCTTCCCCGTGTTGATCTAGGATCTGAGCCCAATGGTTCTCTTCTGGATGAATCATTGTTCCTTATCAGCACATATGACTCGTGGTATGGATATATCACTTTATATCTTCAAGCTCAACGTTTCAACCCCCAACTGTCTCGTGACGACCATCGTCGTATCCGTCACCACGCGAAGTATTACTTGATCATTAGTGATACCCTCTATCATCGTGGTGTTGATTATGTTTATCTACGTTGTCTAACACATGAGGAGGATGAACACATCTTGAATGGTTGTCACTCTGGGGCTTGTGGCAGTCATCTCTCAGGGATGGCTACAGCCTAGAAGATACTATGCGCGAGATATTACTATCCATCCATCTTTAAATATTGTATAGAGGCCATTAAAAAAATCCCCCATGCCAACATTTTCAAGTGAAGAAGCGCACCCACCCAGACCCGTTACACCTGGTTATTGCTGTTGGCCCCTTTGCGAAATGGAGCATATCTTTCATGCACTGTAATCCTACCTCGGCCGAGGGGCATGGTTATGTCATAGTAGCCATGAATTGATTTACTAAATGGGCTGAGGCTATGCCTACATACACTGACAACGGAAAAACTGCCACACTATTCATGTTTAATCATGTTATTTCATGGTTCGGAGTCCCACAAGCCATAGTCACCGACCATGGATCTCACTTCCAAAACCATATGATCGATGAGTTGAGCGCCATACTGGGTTTTTGTCATGAAAAATTGACCCCTTACTACCCACAGACCAACAGACAAGTAGAGGCCATCAACAAGGCCTTGAAAGCCATGATTCAATGCATGGTGGGTATGCACAAGTCTAACTGGCACAACATGCTATTCTCTGCACTATGGGCATACCGGACCTCCGTTAAGACTGCCACCGAATTTACACTATTCCAGTTAGTTTACAGATTGTAGGCAGTCCTACCTATAGAGTGTGAGATTCCATCTCTCAAACTCGCAATTGAACTTCTTCTGAACACCACTACTGAGGAAGAACGCTCCCTCTACCTAGAGAAACTTGAGAAGACCCGCCGCGATGCCACTCTTTCCAACGAGGCACATAAGAAGCGCATCAAAGCACAATACAATAGGTCTGTTAAACCTCATACCTTCAACGAAGATGATTTGGTCCTCACATATGACCAAAGGAACGATAAGCTGGGGGCAGGTAAGTTTGTGTCCATGTGGCACAAAACATACACAGTAAAACGTGTTTTGGAGAAAGGATCTTACGAACTAGAGGAATATAATGGGATATCTTTAGGTGAGCCCCGAAACGGGCTCTACCTGAAGAGGTACTATGCTTGAGTCTTTCACGCATAGATATATTGTATATACTGTACATGGCGTGTGTTTTTGTGTGGTGTGATGCTTTGTTTTAGTATATCTAGATCTTGTTTCGCTTCTTATACCATGTTTTGTCTACATGTGCAAATGGCAACTTGCTATGGATTCGCAAATGGCGCTAGCCGGCATACCCGCAACCTTGCTTCGGCATCCTGGGTACTTTATTCTCCCACTGGCGAGATTACCATCTCAGGAAGAATTTGTCTAGGATACACGACTAATAACTCTGCAGAGTATCAGGCAGTGATTGGAACCCTAACCGATGCTCTTTCCTTGGGTATGAACCACATTGTCATCTATTTGGATTCACAACTAGTGGTTTCTCATCTTAACCGGATCTACACTATCCGTGATCCTACTCTACTCTGTCTCTTCAGATGAGTCTGTCTTCTGGAAAGGTCTTTTGAATTTATTCAATACCTACACATTCCACGAGAAATGAATACAGTTGCTGACTTGATGGCCAACTTCATTTTAGATTGGTACATTGCACACACATGACATAGTCATAAAATATAAAGGCATACATAACATGTAAATCATCCACTATATAAGCAAACATGTAAACAATATCTCATAAATCATCCATAAAACAAAAAATGTATAAAACCGTCGAAAGTGTCTATATATATATAAACCAATACAAAATGGTAGTGCTAATACAAAAATATGAAGCATTCTAGCTTTCAGTAAGAGTCATCTCTACAAAATATGAAGCTTAAGCTTTCAGTACATACATAAGTAGAACATGAGCCTAAGTCCCAGACCGCTTAGCCCTAGACCCTGAAGCTCTCAACTGCTGCTTATGAAAGTAGTCTACGGCCCTCGCCACTTTACGAAGCAGCGTACCGAAATGTAAGGACACCCCAACATTGAGATTCTGATAGCCCCAGGGTAGATAGTGGACACCTGGATCTGGGATGTCTAGTGTTAGCCTATGGAGGTTCTCATGAACATCCTCCATCTCCTCGATGACATCACACATCACAGGACCCACGAAAGGCACCTCTCCTCTCCTCGCGATGAGAAAGACTCCAACTGGTCGCGATGGACCCACATCTGCACAAAACATTGAGTCATAACCACTGTTAGAAAAACAGGATCGCAGAGCAATAACAATAAACAGAAATGCAAATATAATCACACACACATTACAAGAGAGACACAGATATATCGTGGTTCACCCCAACTTGGGCTACGTCCACATTGAATTCGCCAGTCCTTATTATTATTACCGTCCAGCAAGGTGAAGGGATACAACCCGCAGCACAGCCGTTGCACTTCCTCTTCACTATCTCACAGTCTCTCTCTTGATCTTAGAGATCTTTACAATACATAAAACCTAATACCTCCAACCCTAGCCGTATTACAATGTCTTTATTTTATAGGGAAAATACAATGGGAAAAATACCACGGGATACCCAAAACCATGGGCCCACAAAACAGCTGGCGAAAACAACCCCAAAAAATTTTCTCAGGGGCGTTGCCCCCAAACCCCCTTTTTTGGGGCGTTGCCCCGAACCCCTAAAAATGCAGAATGGGTGTACAGTCCTCCGGGGTGCACAGCTAAGACAATATCATCTATGAGACTGGAAGATCTAGCTCCACAACCAACAATCTCCCACTTTGAGACTCATCACAGCAACTCCACCACTGTTGCACTTGCTGGACTTGGACTTGGAAAATTTCTCCTCTTCACCTTCATGCTAGAAGGCCAACTGAAACCGAGCAAGAACTCAGTTTCTCTCTGGTCACTACCTTTGTGAACATGTCTGCAAGATTCTGGATAGTATGTATCTTTTCCAGCTTCAACAATTCATCTTCCAGAACAGAGCATATGAAATGGTACTTGAGATGTATATGTTTAGTCCTGGAATGGAATGCTGAGTTCTTTGCAAAATGAATGGCACTCTGGCTATCACTATACAATCTGTTATCCTTCTGCTTCTTACCCACTTCCTCCATAAACCTCTTGTTGGCTTGGTTTTGCAACCAAGCTTAGTGCTATGGGCACCTGCTAACTAGTAGCAGCAGTTTCAATAGAAATAAATAACAATAAACTAAATCTAAACTAAACTAAACTAGCATGTGCATTTTGAATTAAAGAACAAGAATAAGAAAGATAAAAAATAATTTTTTGTATTGACAATGGGGGCAAGCAAGTGATTTCAAGAACAATACCTTCAAGTGATGAAGGTTGTTTGAATAGCTCCAATGGTGAGCAGCTCCAATCTCCAATGGGTCCTTTCTCCAAGGTTGCTACAATGGCCAAATACTCAAGGGAGATTTTGGCAGCATGAGGATAGGAATATGGATGGATGTGAAATGAGGAGCCCCTACCACCTTTTTATAGGTTTTGGTGGTGGGGAATACCATTTGTGGTTTTGTGGAAACCAATGGTATTGACCAACATGGTTTAGGTACTTTTCCCTCCTTTTTCCTTTTTTGAATAAAATTAATATTTTTATTCCCTTTTTAATATTTTTGGGAATTTGGACCCTTTTTGAGGGTTTTTTATGCTTTTTAAGGAAAAATAATTTTTTTTAAGTGGGAAAAGGGGTGTACTAAGGTATTTTGGTGACCTTTTGTTGGCTTCAGAGGCTCAGATGGTGGAAAAGTGGACAAATGGGTCATGTGAATAAGGGAATGAGCTAGTGATCACTTTTTAGGTGTTAACAGATTGCCCCCTGATGTGTGAGGGCAGGAGCTCATCGTATGGCCGATAGACATCATAGTTCTTTTGTCTTTTTTCTGGGGTTTTGGGGAGGAGAAGAGACCGATTGGAGACTGGATCTGCGAACCTTGGAAGCTGCAAAAAATAAACAAATATTACATGGCCTCAATATGAATGAGGAATAATCTCTGATGATGGACGAGGCGGGCATACCCATGCTCGTATCAAGACATATACATAACAATTAGTCCCAAGAAGGGGGATCTAATACATAAAAAAAATTCTGGTACATCATAATGGTCCAGGGGGTACATTATTTTGGGATGTACTGATGATCATGACATGACTGATCTCAATAACTGATACACTGGAATAACTGATGAACTGCTGAAACTGATGGTGTCCAACATTTGTAGGGACGTAATGACTGTGAGCCATCTCTGGGAAGTATATGTGACTGTATACTCGAGGGAGTATAAAACTGGTGTACATCTGAATACTGTCGCCATGCGCAACCCGGATATCTATAGGAAAAGTATAACTGGTTGTATCCATAGGTAGACTCTCAAATGTGGAGGAGTCAGATGGTATCCGGGGTCTTCGACTGATAACTGAACGGACCGATGCCCCGTGCGAGTCTCAACGATGTGATCAAGGTGTTGAAGTCGAGCATGTGAGAAACAACCATTTGGAGAGGCATTGAGGACTCTTCTCGAAATGATTTGTAGGCACTCATCATAAATGGTGATGAGTCCAAGACACAGGGACCTCTAGGTCTATCCTCTGGAATGAATTTGGTTGTCGTCGACAGAGGGAGACCGGCAACTAACAAGGAAATGATGTTTCCTTGATAGGAGCGCGAGGTGTAGAACTGAAGTATTGTAGTACTGATGGTAGGACTGACATACTTGTGGGGATGGGAAGTAACTGGGGTCATATAGTGGGTAGACTCAAACTTCCTTTGTTCAGAGCATGATGACATGGTTGATCTGGCAATGTAGGGAACTGACTTATAGGTGTGGGTATCATTGCTTTTGAGGACTGAAGGGTATGTATTGACTCTGGGGGGGAATCAAGCTGATGGGTGCATGTCGAGGGGTTCTCAGGTTGACATACTGCAGAATACTCTGAACAAAGGCGACCAAAATGGGGAAGCTGTCATATGAGTAGACGTGATCTGTTGTGGCACCGAGAAGCACCATTGGGTCCTTCTTCGTAGTTTTAATGAGCTCCAAGAAGGGATAAAAGTGTGCTCTGAAATGGTACTGTCCTGTGGATTTTGTGAGCCCAGGACTATTCGTGCTTATTGGTGCTTTCATTTTTAAGGAGTCTGAAAGCAATAAGAAGACTCTGCAGTGGTTATGACTACTGTCCTGTTGGTTTTACGGACCCAGGATGGTGATTGCTCGTGGTCGCTTTCATGTTTAGAGAGTCTGAAAGCGGTGAGTGGACTCAATTGGTGTTCTTTTTCGTGAGTTAGTCTCCAAGGCCCGAAAAAGCATAAAATGATGCAAATGGAGAACTCTTCTAGCTGATGTGACTAGAGTATTCCTTTTTCGTAATTAGTCTACAAGGTCCGGAAAAGGGGTAAACTTATACCAGGTAGACGCCCTTTCAGATACGTTTAGCGAGCATGAAGGGAAGCAAGATTGCTCGGCGATCTTTTCATTGTTTTAGGAGTCAGAAAAGAGCTTCACAGAAACTCCCTAAGTGCCTTTTTCGTAAAAAGGGATTGCTCGGCCGGAAAAAGGGATAAAATTATACCGAACAAAAATAGATAGATGGGAGCGAGAAAAGGTCTCAAGCGTCCTCATGTGTGTGGGATACTGGATCCGGTGACATAAAGATTGTCAAAAGGGGGCTGCGGCTTTGTGGCACGCAAACCGAGGCAATGAGAGGGCATTTTGAAAAAATGGCCAAAAAGTATGGGCGTGAGAGCGATAAATGATCTCAAGCATCATCACAAGCGCGGGAAACTGAATCCGGCGATATAAAGATGGTCAACCACGGAGAACGGCGGATGTCGTACGCAAACCGAGGCGACAAGGGGGCATGGAAAAAATGCCCAAAAAATATGGGGGTGAGAGCGAGAAATGATCTCAAGCATCATCACAAGCGCGGAAAACTAAATCCGGCGATATAAGATTCGCTAAAAACGGATGACGGATGATGTGGCACGCAAACCGAAGCGACAAGGGCACCCAAAAATGGTCAAAAAATGGACCTGATGAAAACTGGAAAAGGAAAGAACTGTCATGAAGTTCTCCAAAAGATGGTGGTGTCCATGCGGCTTACTATGGGTAAAATCGTTTGAGGTACAACCCGTTGCGTGGTTTGTGGAGGGGGTTGCCTTCTGAATCAGTCAGGATATATGCCCCTTGTCCGAGGCAAGCGTGTATAATATATGGGCCTTGCCACATGGATACAAACTTTCCTTTCCCGGTTTTGTCATGAGCTTGATCGTAGGTGAGGACAAGGTCCCCTTCAGAAAAATTTCTTGGGTGGACATGTTTATAATAATTCAATTTGGATCGGTTCTTGGCTGCTTCCATGTTTTGAAGGGCTGTGCACCGATCTTCGTCGGCCTGCTCCAGGAGTAGTAAGCGTTGCTCAATTGGGGCAGTGTCCGGTAGGAGTTCAACAGCCATATGTAGGGTTGGAATCTGGCACTCAATGGGGAGGACATATTCGACACCGTGAACTAAGTGGAAAGGGGTAAAACCGGTGGCGGTTTTAGTCGATGTGCGGTATGCCCATAGTGCCGGGAAGAGCATGTGGTGCCAATTTGACTTGTGTTTGTCTACAGTGCGCTGGAGGATGGTTTTCAAAATTTTGTTTATCGCTTCGACTTGGCCATTTCCTTGGGGGTAGTAGGCAGAGGAGAAATGGTGTTCAAATTTCAGTAAGGTGGATAGTTATTTCCAGACGGCGTCTTCGAAGTGAGAGCCGTGGTCTGATACAAGTTGCTTTGGCACTCCAAAACGTGCGATAACATGGTTGAGAAAGAATCGTGCAGCGGTTTCGGCTGTGCAATTGTAAGTTGGCATTGCCTCCACCCACTTGGTAAAATAATCGACGGCCACAATAATATGTTTGTGACCGCTGGCTGACGTGGGATTGCAATCAAGGAAGTCAATGGCCCATTTGCAGAATGGTCCGGCAGTAACGACTGGATGAAGGGGGGCAGGTGGGGTTCTTGATTTAGGGGCAAAAAGTTGACAATTTTGGCAATGTTTGACTGCGGTGATGCAATCAGTAAATAATGACAGCCAAAACTAACCTACACGAATGATCTTTTGGGCGGTGGCCATGCCGGATAAATGGCCTCCACAGGCACCGCTATGACAATCATTGAGGACTTGTTCTTCCTCACTATGGGATAGGCAACGTCGTAGAATGGTATCAACGCCTCGTCGATAAAGCACATCCCCTAACAAGAGGTATCGAGGGGCGTGGTGACATATACGACGGCGTCCGTCACGATCGATGTGGGGTCGAAATTTCTGCGTGTGGAGGTAAACTAGGATGTCACCGTACCATGGGTCGTCAGACGAAATAATGAAGATGTGCACGAGGGCTTTGGTGCTCTTGGGAGTTTTGAAAGTGAGGTCATATTCCTGGAGGATAATGACCCATTTAGCAACACGACCTTGTAGGAGCCACCGGTTTAGGAGATAGACCATAGGGTTGGCGTCGACGACGACCGTGGTATGATCGAGCAGGATGTAGTGTCGTAATTTTTGGACGGAAAAGACTACATCTAGGGCTAATATTTCCTCATATGGGTAACATAGGGGTGGGACAGACAAGGTCTGGTTGACGTAATAAATGACATTTTCTTGGTGAGAGGCATCTTCTTGGACCAAGACTCCGGACACGGCATGTTCAGATGCTGAGACGTAAAGGGTGAAGTCCTGAGAGAAATCCGGTGGGGAGATAAAGGGGGCTTGTGTGAGAGCTTTCTTGAGGGCTTCGAATGCCGTGTCTGCTTGCTCATCCCAAACAAAGGGTATGTGGGTGTGAAGTAGGCATAAGAATCCGTGAACTTTGGTGGCATAATCAGGCATGAAGCGACGAAGGAAATTGGATCGCCCCTGCAAACTCTGGAGTTGCCGAAGCGTGCGCGGAGAGGGAAGGTCTAAGATGGCTTTGACTTTTAGGGGATCAACAGTGATTCCATCCTGGGAAACAATGAAACCCAACAAACTGCCTGCAGGAACGCAAAAGACACACTTGTGTGGGTTCAAGCGGATTTTATATTTGCGACAACGCAGGAAAACCTGCTGGAGGTCGTTAAGGTGGTCTGATCATTTCCGGGAACGAGCTGTGAGGTCATCAAGATAGACCAGCAGGATATGGACCAAGTCGTGAAAACAATAGGTCATGGCCTGCTGGAAGGTGGCACCAGCATTTTTTAGGCCGAAAGGCATGACACGATAGGCAAAGGTGCCCCATGGGGTAGTAAAGGCAGTCTTATACTGATCCTCCTTATGAATCTGAATCTGGTTGTATCCGGAAAAATCGTCCATGAAAGATAGGACTTCATGTCCCGCACACACGTCAATGAGCTAGTCAATGAATGGCGTGGGGAAATTGTCTTTGGGACAAGCGCGGTTTAAATCACGGAAGTCAGTGCATACTCTAAGGGTTCCTTGTTTTTTGTTGACGGGAATGGGGTTTGAAACCCATGTGGTATAAGGAATAGGATAAATGAATCCTGCTTCGCGAAGTTTCTCGACTTCGGCTTTAACAGAGGGGAGCTTGGAAGGATGAATGGGTCGTTGTTTCTGACGAACGGGGGGGACATCAGGCCATGTGTCAATGTGGTGCTCTATAATGGCGGGGTCAAGACCAGGCATTTTGGTATAGGACCAGGCAAAGACATCATGGAATTCTTGAAAAAGTTTTTTGTATGCCTGAGTCTCCGCTTGAGTGCAAGATGCACCCAGTGAGATGAGCTCAGGTTTCCCAGGTGTGGTGGAAATATCAATTTGTATTATGGGAGAAATGTTGGACATGTTCCCTTCTTCGAAGGCATCTGGTGTTGGGATGGGATCCTTTAACCAATCGACCTTAGTGGGTATGAAATCTTTCGATTCGACGGATAGCTGGTCAGATGTCGTGGATGTAGACCCCTCTGGGAGGAAGTAGGAGCGATGATGCATATCGTCCCAAGGGTAGTCGGGTGCAGTGAGTGTTTCAAGAATTTGTTCATCAGTATTGAAGTAGTCAGACCACAAATCGAGGGGTTCTGGTTTGAAAGTGGTAGTCGAAGAGATCATATAGATGGTGTTAATCTCTCTAGATGAGGATGATGCGGGAGGGTAGATCTCCTCGATAGTAGGGGGTGCCGTCTCAAGGTCCAAATTGTTCATCTCGTAGAGAGCTGCTCTGTAATCTGGGATGTCAGGACAGTTATGTGAGTAGTGGCCGTAAATACCGCATATCGCACATGGGTGGTTGGTACGCAGTGATTTATCATGAGGCATGGGGTTTGGATCGAGTTTGACCACCGAGATGTTGGGGTCATCGTCCAACATTTGCATGTGTTCCTGTAACGTCGGTAACTGTGGACACTGATGGGTTGGATGGCCTAACTCATCACACAGCGAGCATTTTGGAGGAGCATGGAATACGGGGGGAGGTTTAACTGGCTTGGGTGGGGGTACCGCAGTGTATGGTTGTGGGCCTCTGCCCCCAGTGGGCCTGATGAGTGGAGGGGGATTCATCGATGACGAAGGAGTAGTGATACTGGGAGGTGGTTGAGTAGAAGTAACAATGGGTTGCACCGGTTGCAGGATGACATTTGGTGTCGGTGAGGGAACGGGAGGTGAAATATACCACACGGGTAATCCCAATGTTAACCCGGGGAGACTAAGGGTAGCCATAACCGGGGCGCTTACTACACCCGAAGGAGGAAATAGAAAGGGGATTGTGTGGATGGGTGTAACCCCAATGTGACTGGGGACCAATGTTGGTTTGGGTAACAAGGAGGGTTGATTACCAGGTGTTTGTGAAAGAGTGCAGAGGTTAGCGACGTGGGTCTCCGGTCATGGTGGTGGAATGGCCTGGAATGTAGAGGTCATCGACGCCTCGGAGTAAAGTCCGAGTCCTACTGAGGAAACGAAAGAGGTAGTTGCACCACAAACAGGTTGTTCAACCATGGGGAGAACATTTTCAGGTGTGGCGGGGGCCTTGGGATCGTAGTAGGTGAGTTGGTCAACCTTGACCACGCGTCCCTCATGGGGGAACTGCATGGTACGAAAAATGGATGAGGCGACCGCCCGCATGGCATACATGTAGCTGCGACCAAGTAAGAGGTTATAGTCAAGTTGGGAATTGATGACCTCAATGTCAATGAGCACGGTTTTACCCGCCAGTTGGACAGGGACATTGGCTAAAAGACCTTGGGGTTGTGTCGAACGGCCGTCATAGGATCTCAACGCAGTAGTGGACTGCTGGAGAGTAGGGGATCCCAACTTCTGCCAAACGAATGTGGACATGACGCATGTAGAGGCCCCTTCATCGATAATGCACCGATGGATGACAAGATTCCGAACAGAAACGGAAACTTGGAATGCTAAAGAGGAAGGCAGGCGTGGTTCAGATTGGTCTGAATCGAATGCGATCAACTGTGAATCATTGGGGTCAATGGCGCCAATGGCAGAGAGCAAAGTCTTGCGCTACGAAGGATAGTTTTTCAAAACTTCTAAAGCAGACATGGCTGCAAGAGACTGGGCTAAGTCGTTGACAATGTTGTAATTCGACGCAGTGCGAGCATTGGGATTACTGTTGATGCGACAGAGTGGGAAGCGAGGTGCTTTGGAAGCGCCATCAAGTGGAGCCGGAGGTATACGTAACGTTTGATCTGTGGGATTAACGTTAGTGTTCTTGTTGGCGGGGGGGGCTTCAGACATGGAGCCATATTGGTTATGACGGGTTTGGAGGTTGGCATCGGCAGTTGACATCATCAACAAATGGTGAGTACCTGAATCGAACATGGGTTGATCAGGGGCTGCATAAGTGATCTGTTGTGGTGGCACGTTGCCCTGAGGGGGAGCTAATGGCTGAGTGTTCACTACACCTTGGTTTGGAAAGGGGTTTTGCAACACCAAAGGTTGATGTTGTGGTGGTGGAGGGTTGGGTGGCGGATGAGGAGCCGCTTGCCCTTGATGATGGGCATCGTCGGTCCAGAGTTGCCAAGCTCGCTCCAAATGTGGGCAAGAATGTGTGTAATGACCATAGACCTCGCAGATAGAACAAGGGTGGTTTGTTCTGAGGTTATTATTTCTAGGCTGCTTAGGATTCCGATCCAGATTGCGGTTGGGAGGAGCAGCATTGTTATTTTGTGGGGGATTGGGAGGTGGAGGACCTTGCTGATGTTGTTGGTTATTACCGCGGTTACGACCTATACCACGGTTCTGTTGCGCACCTTGGTTGCGCTAGTTGTGCTGTGTGTACACTTTCCCTTGAGCAGTGGGAGGATTTTGGTTCTCCGCAGGTGTGGGAGCAGGTTGTGGTGGATAATACACCTGTGGGGTTGGAAGTGGACCAGATACCTGCTAGGGTTGTTGGTAACCCTGAGCTATTGGAGGTGTTGGGTTAGCTGCCACAGCTTGTTGTGGATAGTACACTGGTTGAGGTGTAGCTGGGGGGGCGTATGCAGGTGGTGCATGACCAAAACACTGAGGTGGACATGAAGGTCCATGGGTATGGTGGTGATGTGCCATGGGAGCATATGAACTGGTTGCTCTAGACTGAGATGTGGCCCGCGAAAGGTCGGGACCATGGCTAGGATGTGTAATGGAAAAGGGTTGGGGATGTGAGGCCATATGACCAATGATGCCATCAGCGGCATGGGATGCCCCCGACGCATCATGTTGGGATGACTTGCCCCGAGGGGCGTCTGGTATAATGGTATACAGATAACCCGACTGGGCGTAAATGAGATCAAACTGTTGGGCTTTGAGGATGGCCTCTTCTTCAGACTGGGGTCTTTCGGATGCCACATCCTTCGCAATGAGAGGGAGAAGGGATTTTAGAAACCAATCTAGGAAGATACGGTCGTCTAACTTGATTTTGCAGAGGCTTCGGTGTCGACGCCACTCATGAATGTGGTCAGTGATGTGGGTGGCCGTGTTCTTTCTGCAAGACAGTAGGATCTCGACGCCCGCATCATAGCGGACAGGTAACTGAAAGAACTGCAGGAAGGTCAAGGCAAGGGAGGTAAAGGTGGCATGTGTCCCATGGGGCTGCTTGATATACCACTTGTCTGCAGAGCCAGTGAAGGTGCGTTGTAACAGATGGAGGCGGACAGAGTCGTCCACTATGGAGTTGGAGGAACACCATAGATGGAAGGACATGATATGGTTCTGGGGGTCCTCACCTGCCTTGCCCTCAAACTTAGGGATGTCGGAGGGGAGTTTGGTGGGCATGTGAGGCCACGCAGGATCGTGTCTGATAGGATCATTGGTGATCCTGGCTAAGTCTGGCAAGTTCAGACTTGCCATGTACGGTAAGCTAGCAGATGTAGTGACTGGGACTAGGACATGCCTAGTCATGGTGGTATGATGTAGGGGTCCAGTAGCGCCTAAAGGTATGCTAGGTATTGCAGGTATGTGTCCTCCAATAGGTGTGGTCTGGTATGGGCCAGCGCTTCCAAGTGCAACATGGGTTACACTTGGGTTAGGAATAGTAGTGGCGATTCCTGGAATCTGGGTTGTGGGAATCACAAGGGGTGTGACCCCGATGTTGGGCATACCCATAACAGGTGGTGGCCCTGTGTTGGGGATTCCTATAACAGGAGGTGGCCCTGTGTTGGGAATTCCTAAGGGTGGAGTATTTCCCATATTAGGCATACCCAAGGGGGTGGTTGCTGCCATGGATGGCACCTCAGTAGAAGGGTCTGTAGACATCTCTCCTATGGTGCTGGTAAAAAGTGGGTCAAAAGGTGTTCCAGCCATAATGTTGGTTGGGAATAACGCAGTGGGGTTTTCGGATTCTGCCTCAGAATCAGAAGTGAAGTGAGGCGTGTCAGAATCGGATGACCGTATGGTTGACCGACGATGTGTCGAGTCAAGGGATAAGGCTCGGCATCGGTGATGTGGCGAGCCAAGTAGACTGAACTCTGGGAGTTTGCCCTGAAGACGATGAGAGCATCTAAAATTCTCAATGGTGAGAAAATAAGTTTTGTGTGAAAATCTGTATGTGTTAAATGGTAATGTATAAAAAACTCAAAACCCTAATGCAACCAAGGGTGCAAGAAGGGGAGTGAAAATGAAGGCTCTCAAGCCAAAAAATCAACCTCAAAAAAGGCACTTATTATAGCAGCTATGCTATAATAAGTGGAGGGATGCAAAAAATGGTCAGAGTACCAACATGTAAACAACTTCTAGAAAAAATAGGTGTAACTAGACCAAAGGTGGGTTGAATTATGCAAACACCTAACTAAAAGTATTGTGAATCAACAAACGATATTCTCTGCAAGGTGATGAAATCCAAGTCAGACAATATGAGTGTTGAGTCAACGGCTAGATATCCCCCTACCGGGAGGGACACCGGGTAATCAATCCTAAAGAATGGCTACTAGGATACTCCGTTCATGACACGTCGAGAAAAGGTAAATCTTCCATTTGGTCCTTTATCGCAATACCCCCATACAGGGATATCCCGAGAATTGCGAATGGTATCCCTTCGGTTACTGAATGGATTTCGGTATTCCACTCAGGCTTCCGGAACCATCCTCGCGACTTCAACCCTCCTAGGGGAGAGGCCTTCCCATAAACCGGTCGTGACCGTGCCAAAAAGTACTAGGATATTTTAGCTCCCTAAAGGACAACAACTATGTCTCAGATGTAATAACTGAGGGGTGTTATTGGAACACCTATCCCCTCAATACTACCTAGCTACAAAGTTCTTTTAGTGTTCCCCAAGTGGGGTTAAAAGTGGGTTGAATTTAGGGTAAGTTTTAAGGCTCGGTTTAAAATTAGTGTTTGAGTGGGTGCACGTGTGATATTTTAAACTGAAACTGAAAAAGTAAATGCTAAGTATTCAAAAAACAAAGGATCTTTTGAAATAAAAAGCAAATATTATGACTTTTTCAATAAATGGAAATTAAATGCTTTTCAAGGACTATTCAAAAAACAAAGGATCTTTGAAATAGGAAAGCAAATAATAAAACTTCTTTGCGAAATAAATGGATTTCTTTTAAAATTCTGCTATGGGCAAAAATATCAAAGAAGTAAACAGTAAAAATTTTAATCTAGATAAAATGCAATCAAATCCTTCTTTCAATTTCTGAAAATATTTAAAAAGACTTTTTCACATGTGCATTCTAAATAGGAAAATTTTTCTATGGCTGTAAAATATGCAGAATTTCTAATACTGGAAAATGTGCTATGTGGGCAGAAAGTACAGTAAGAAATTAATTTTTTAAACGATTTGACCGAATGAAAAAATTAGCATCGCGGGTTCTGACAGAAAAGCCGCGATGGACCGCGCGGGTTTCTGTCACACAGTCGCAATGGGCAGTGCGGGTTTTGACCACGAAGCCGCGATGTGCAGCGCGGGTTTTGACCGCGAAGCCGCGATGTGCAGCGCGGGATTTCATCACACAGTCGCGATGTGCAGCGCGGAAAAGGTTTGCGAAGCCGTGATGTGCAGCGCGCTAAATGGCCGCGAAGCCGCGGTGAACCATGCGGAAAAAAGCCGCGCAGTCGCGATGAGCCACGAGGCGAAATCCGTATGCGGATGTCGAAAAACGAAGCCGAAAATTGAGAATTTCGGGCTGTTAATGGCTAAAAAATGGGCCAAGATCTAGAACAGCAATGGATCTGCTGTCTAGGGTGGCAGATCTATGATTTAAACTAACAAATACTATCAAAAAGTAAGATCTAAAGCAAAAGTGAGATCTAAAGATTCAAAAAGCAGCGGAGTCGCCAAAAACTGTTGGCTTGGTTTTGCAACCAAGCTTAGTGCTATGGGCACCTGCTAACTAGTAGCAGCAGTTTCAATAGAAATAAATAACAATAAACTAAATCTAAACTAAACTAAACTAGCATGTGCATTTTGAATTAAAGAACAAAAACAAGAAAGATAAAAAATAATTTTTTGTATTGACAATCGGGGCAAGCAAGTGCTTGCAAGAACAATACCTTCAAGTGATGAAGGTTGTTTGAATAGCTCCAATGGTGAGCAGCTCCAATCTCCAATGGGTCCTTTCTCCAAGGTTGCTACAATGGCCAAATACTCAAGGGAGATTTTGGCAGCATGAGGATAGGAATATGGATGGATGTGAAATGAGGAGCCCCTACCACCTTTTTATAGGTTTTGGTGGTGGGGAATACCATTTGTGGTTTTGTGGAAACCAATGGTATTGACCAACATGGTTTAGGTACTTTTCCCTCCTTTTTCCTTTTTTGAATAAAATTAATATTTTTATTCTCTTTTTAATATTTTTGGGAATTTGGACCCTTTTTTAGGGTTTTTTATGCTTTTTTAGGAAAAATAATCTTTTTTAAGTGGGAAAAGGGGGGTACTAAGGTCTTTTGGTGACCTTTTGTTGGCTTCAGAGGCTCAGATGGTGGAAAAGTGGACAAATGGGTCATGTGAATAAGGGAATGAGCTAGTGAGCACTTTTTAGGTGTTAACACCTCTGCAACCAAATCATCTCTTTACTAGCCTCTGTAATAGCAACATACTATGCGTCCGTTGTTGAAAGTGCAACAACCTTCTGCAGTTTCAAAATGCAGCTTACTGTTGTTCCACCTACAGTAAACACATACCCTGTGGTGCTCCTCCTGCTATCCTTATCACCTGCCATATCTGCATCAACATATGCCTATAGAACAGTGTCTAAACCTCCAAAACATAATGCCTGAGTGGTGGTACCTCTCACATACCTGAGAATCCACTGTACTGCCCTCCAATGTTCTTTACCTAGATTGTTCATATATATGCTCACAACTCCCACTGCATGTGCAATATCTGGTCTTGTGCACACCATGGCATACATCAAGCTGCCAACTGCTGATTGATAGGGAATCTTGGACATGTAATCTATCTCTTCCTGTGTCTTGGGACACATTTCCTTACTTAGACTGAAATGGATGGCCAAAGGTGTACTTACTAGTTTTTCATTCTACATTATGAACCTCTCCAACACCTTTTGTATGTACTCACTCTGAGACAATGTCAATTTGCGATTTTTCCTGTTTCTCGTTATTCTCATACCAAGGATTTGCTTTGCAACACCCAAATCCTTCATCGCAAATGAATTAGCTAGCTTCCTTTTGAGTACATTTATATCCTGCATGTTAGACCCTGCAACAAGCATGTCATCCACATACAATAACAAGATAATATATCTTTCATTGTTTAGCTTCTTGAAATAAACACAGTGGTCAGAATGACATCTACTATAGCCTTGTTTTGTCATAAACCTGTCAAATTTTAAATATCACTGCCTTGGAGCTTGCTTCAAGCCATACAAACTCTTTTTCAACCTGCATACCAAGTTCTCCTCACCTTTGACCTCATACCCTTGTGGTTGCTGCATATATATCTCTTCCTCCAAATCCCCATGGAGAAAGGTTGTTTTTACATCTAACTGTTCAAGATGCAAATATTCTACCGCCACTAGACTTAAGATAGTCCTAATTGAAGTCATATTAACAAAAGGAGAAAATATTTCATCAAAATCAATACCTTTCTTTTGTGCAAACCCCTTTACAACAAGTCTGGCCTTGTACCGCTTCTTACCTCCTTCTTCTTCCTTCAACCTGTAAATCCATTTGTTCTGCAATGCTCTTTTACCAGCAGGAAACTGAACTAGATCCCAAGTCTGGTTTCCTACCAATGAGTCCATCTCCTCATTCATGCCTTGCTCCCACTTCTTTCTAGTTTCCACCTGCATTGCTTCTTCATAACATTCTGGTTCACTAGCATCAGTCATCAACAAATAATACATTGAAGGAGAGTATCATTCATGGAGTCTACTTAACCTGATAGATCTTCTTGCAGTTGCAGGAGTTTCAGGCACTTGCTACTGTTCTTGATTTTCTGGCACCTTTGGAACTTCATTTTCTGTAATTTCATCAAGTACTGTGTACTCTATGTTTTATTTTTCCTGTTTCTTTCCCTGCAATTGATCTTTATACATGACCTTTTCATTGAATATCACATCTCTACTCCTGATGATTTTTTTATTTTTATAATCCCATAAGCGATAACCAAATTCATCAACCCCATATCCAATAAAGGTATATTTATTGGATTTAGCTTCAAGCTTTGTTCTATTTTCTTTATCAATATGGACAAATGCTTCACAACCAAATGTTCTCATAAATGAGTAGTTTACCTTTTTATCTGTCCATGCCTCCTCTGGAATACCACCATCCAACGCACTTGAAGGTCCTCTGTTTATTAAATAAACAACAATATTTACAGCATCCGCTCAAAACTGTAAGGGTAACCCTTCATGCAGTCTCATACACCTTGCACGCTCCATGATCGTTCTATTCATCCTTTCTTACACACCATTTTCTTGTGGTGTTCCTAGGACTGTCTTCTCTCTACGAATCCCATGGTATGAATAGTAACTATCAAACTCCTTGCCGGAGTTTTCACCTCCATTATCCGATCTAAGACACTTCAACCTTTTCCCTGTCTCATTCTCAACCAAAGCTTTCCACTTCTTAAAAGTAGAAAACACATCAGATTTCTGTCTAATGCAATAAACCCAAGTTTTCCTAGTTGCATCATCAATAAATGTAACATAATAATGAGAGCCACCAAGAGATTGTACCTAAGTCGGTCCCCATACATCTGTATGCACTAGCTCTAACTTTTCATTCTTCTTTTGTTTCCCAACCCTGAGAAATCTTACTCTCTTCTGTTTTCCATAAACACAGTTTTCACAGAATTCCAAACTTGCCTGCTTCAAATCTGGCATCAACTTCCTTGAGTGGAGAATCTGCATCCCCTTCTCACTCATGTTTCCAAGCCTATGATGCCACAATGTTGTATATGTTCCTGTGGAAGCTAAAGAGATAGAATAGTCAGTATTATGAGGACATAAATACAACATACCTATCCTGTCTCATTTTGCTATCACCATTGTCCTTTAGTGATATTCCACCACTTTTCTCCAAATGTAGATTGATAGCCACCATCTCCCAACTGCCCTATTGAGATCAGATTTCTTTTCATAGCAGGAATATGCCTAACATATTTTAACAGCCAGTCAGTTCCATTCTTAACTTTTATCCATACCTTACCCATTCCAACAATTTTACATGGATCATCATCACCCAATAAAACATGTCCAAAATCGCCAAGAACATACTCATGAAAGTATTTCCTATGGGGTGTAGCATGACATGAAGCTCCTGAATCTACTACCCAATAATCACTAGTATTATCTAATGTAAGAATCAAAGCATCTTGTAACACATCACCTGCTACATTTGCTTCCTGGGTAGTTTCCTTCTGTGCATCTCCTTTCTTCTTTAGAGATCTGTAGTCTTTCTTCAGATGTCCTTTCTTTCCACGGTTCCAACACTCTATTTTTCCCAGTCTGGACTTGGATCTACCCGTTTTAGACTTGCCACGATTACCTTGGCTCTTTCCTCTCTCCTTTTGTCTTCCCCTGCTCTCCATGGTCAATGCATTACCTGATGTCTCATCTGTGCTTTTTCTTCGCATTTCCTTGCTAAGAATAACACCAATAACATCATCAAATTTCAAGGTGTTTGAACCAAAGACAGAGTTACTTACAGCCATGACCAAGCTATTCCAGCTTTCTGGCAATGAACACAAGATTAGAAGAGCCCTAACCTCATCATCAAAGTTCACACTTACAAAACTTAGCTGATTTGTAACTGTATTAAACTCATTTAAATGATCAGTAATAGATCCACCTTCATACATCTTCATATTAAATAAACACTTCATTAGAAATACCTTGTTGGAGGCCGAGGGTTTTTCATACAACTTACCTAGTGCGCTCATCAAACCCTCCGTTGTCGTTTCTTTTGAGATATTGAAAGCCACGAATGAAGCTAGGCTCAGTCGTATTGTTCCCAGAGCCTTTCTGTCAAGAACCTCCCATTCTTCGTCCTTCATAGCCGCCAACTGCTTTGCTCTTCCTCCCAACGGTAGGAATACATCCTTCTGGTATAGACAGTCCTCCATTTGCATCTTCCATAACTAGAAGTTTTGGCCGTTAAACTTCTCGACCTTAAACTTTCCTTCTTCTTCCATTGCTCCCACTTGAACTAGAAACCCTAGCTTCCTGCGGGTTTATATGCCAAATAGACCTTTGGATCTGATACCAATTGTTAGAAAAATAGGATCGCAGAGCAATAACAATAAACATAAATGCAAATATAATCACACACACATTACAATAGAGACACAAATATATCGTGGTTCACCCCAACTTGGGCTACGTACACACTGAATTTTCCAGTCCTTATTATTATTACCATCCAACAAGGTGAAGGGATACAACCTGCAGCATAGCCGCTGCACTTCCTCTTCACTGTCTCACAGTCTCTCTCCTGATCTTAGAGATATTTACAATACATAAAACCTAATACCTCCAACCCTAGTTGTATTACAATGTCTTTCTTTTATAGGGAAAATACAATGGGAAAAATACCAAGGGATACCCAAAACCATGGGCCCGCAAAACAGCTTGCGAAAACAACCCCAAAAAAATTTCTCGGGGGTGTTGCCCCCGCACCCCTAAATATGCAGAATGGGTGCACAGCTAAGACAATATCATCTATGAGACTGGAAGATCTGGCTCCAAAACCAACAAGCACTACTCCAAAAAAAATCATATATACATAAAATGAAAAAACACAAAATTTGTTGTTCTTACCGATGTCACTCCATTGTGCTCCCTCAGGAAGCACCAGCTCAAGGTCGCCTCTGAAATCTGTCTCACTATACGGATAATCCACTATCATGAGAAGCTCTCCCTCCAACCAAGTGAAAAATCCCTAACAGAATCCTATGATGGGAACCCCGCCACCATGGTGGGCCATCACCTCTATCCATCTGGTCATGTGTGAATCCCGAGCATCTCGGTCGTCCACATCCACCTATGGGCGCAGATGATGCACCCGCTCCAATAGAAAATATATCACCACAGACCCATAGCCAAACTATTTCAACGCCCCACACTAACATTTGGTCAACTGACTCCGAAGGTTGGTGAGGAGTCCCTCACACCAATTAAATACCCTGGGAGCCATGCACTCCTCCGCATATATCAACTGTGACTTTCTCTCAACGTGAGCAGACTGACTCCCCACTACCCTCACTATGGTGAAAAGCACAGTACGTAGAGCGCGGTCTCGAATATATTTGATTGGGATCCTCACACCAATAGACACAGTGCCTTTAGTGCACCATTGACCAATCATATCATCCATTGTCCGATCACCTTCTCGTGATCCGGTAAGAGATACAGGCTCCCCTGCCGGGATAACCCTGTCAGGAAGTAGATGTCCTCGACATCTACGCTCAGTGTATGCACTCCGATCACAAAGTGTTGCTGCACCAGATCCCAACATTGGATCATGTGTGTCAGCAACGGAACTTGGGCCCTCATGCCTGACACTCTGAAGTATTTGAGCAACCCACGGTGCCTCAATGCAGCAATGCATTGAGGGTCATTTTCGGCATGAGCATCATCAACCTCGTGCTTTCGTTCTCGCCACACAAGAACCATATTTGTCACCGTGAACCTGTCAAAAAGGACAAGTAAACATCATTAGAACTCTTTCCAATCATAAAAAAAATTCATTTAGGTTGGGCATTGCGTTGCATTTGGGCGTTCGCGCTGGCGCAGGATGTCATTGTTAACAAGGTGACATCAGTGCAAAAGGATCTTATGGGTTTTTTGACGGCGCATGGTCGTCGCAGTTCCTGTAAGGAGGGCTTGCGCCGACCCATGGGCGCAAATCCCCCCACCAAAGCAACTCAAAACCCTAAATTTAAACCAAAATCATAAATTTAATCTATTGAAAAGTTGCATAGCTGAGTTTAGGCTTACCTATCTCTGACGGCGTGCGAAGCGATGGACCGTAGCTCCTGGAATCAACAAACAAAATTTGGCTCCAAATGGCACTTCACACTCTCCAAACTTGGTAAAAAACAATTGTAATTCTTTTTCACTATTTTTCGCATTTTATAACTAAAAAGGGAATATTCCTTTTTTTATTTGATGCTTTAGTGGGTTATTTACTATAGTTTGAGTTATTTTCTACGTTTAAACAATTGGTTAACTATTTTGACCTAGTCTTTGAGCTTGCAGGTGAAGTTAGATGCCTAATTAATGCAATTTTTCGTCGTGGTGACTATTTCGTAAGTATCATCAGGTATGAACAACTCATCAAGCATCTTTTTGTCATTATTTCACTCATTAAATTCAGTTATTAATGACACCGAGCCAACTCTTTGTTCTTTCTCGTGCTTGTAAAACAATGAGAATAAGTTACCGAGTTATAGTTTATCACTTTTCCATGCTCATTAAACTCCTACGAAAAAGGAAACCCCCTGGAGTCTTTCTTTAAAATCTTTTCAAGCTCTCTAAAAACGAAAAAATTGCTAAGCGAACTTGATGCATTCACGCTTGTAAAAGTATTTGAATGGTCGTCTTCCTGGTGATAGTTTACCCCTTTTTCGGACCAGGGAGCACTACTTATGAAAAAGGAATACTCCAGTGAATCATGACTGGAAGAGTCCTCTCTCGTGTTGTTTTACCCTTTTCCGGGAGAAGAGGCTAACTTTATGAAAAAGGACATTTTGGAGTCTTCTTTAGTTCTTTTCAGACTCTCTAAATATGAAATGACACCGATTTTACCTTCTATGGACTCATTAAAATGCAACATTGAAGGGCCTGCCATGGGATGAACCCCTCCTTTCCCAGGTTCGAAAAACATTTGGGATTGGACTCATCTATGAGATGAGCTATACCGAGCATCTGGTTACCCTCCTCAATATCGTTAAAAGACACATTAGGCACTCATTAGTCATGATGGGGAAAAAGGAAATTTTTTTGTGTTACACCTTTACCTATGGCAATACTTAGTCATTCTTGAACATAGCACTCATTTGCAATTGCATACAATACTTGGGTCATCCATTTGTCCTCGAGTCTTGCTAACTTCATGAGTCTTATTAATCCTTTGGGTAATCCAAAGAATACTTCCATCATCAGTTGCATTAGGGGTTTCCATTGTTCTCATCATGTCAATACTGCCAAGTCATACCATGCCAATGTTCAAGATACATTCACCACTCATCATTTTGCAGTCAGTACACCCTCTATCATGTCGGTCTACTCTGAGCCAGTATTGCATGTTATTGTACCATCCGATCTACTCCAAACATTTGTTATTGATTTTCATGTCGATGATGGGGGATTCATCATGGCCCTCCTTTGACGAGTTCATCCTTGTCGACTTCAACACATCATCCGAGGATTGAATCTAGAAACCAATCGAGTACCTTGGGCCTACATGCCTCAATGGAAGGTTACCTTGCTTTCAGCGTGAGTTTACATCATTGAATCTTGACTGAAAGGTTTCATTGAGCGTTTGACCTCAACTCATTTATTCACGCTTGGTGATATGTACTATGATACCTTGGAGATCATTAACATCAATGGTGATTTCCCTCGTGCTTGTAAACGGTATTCATTAATGACCGATAATCAAGTGGTTTCTACCATGTTCGACTCCAAAATATTGTAATCACATGGATATATTCGTATCATTGCGAGTTCGACTTGAAGACCCTGGGGAGTCATGTTTTACCCAAGTTGTGATGGAGATTGTTTAAGTTATATTACATTGATCCACTTTGTATTGATCATGGCCATGTTATCATCTCATCATGGATCTACGATTGTGTCTAGTATCCATGATTGTGTTCAGTTGGTCTTTACTACCATGGATTTGCATTGTATTGGTCGACAGCCATGTTGTGAGTCATACAAGACTCTGTTCTCATATTCAGTTGTACTTCAGCAGCATCTTCCATTCGACAAGTCATTTCCATCCTTCTATCAAAGCACTTCACCTGTCCAGTTTCAACAGCTTCATGCTTTGGGGGGCATTCTATTACACCTAAATCTTGCCATCATAAGACTCGGTGTAAACATCCCTGAATTTTCCATGAATAGAGAGTTTAACTGGAGGAATTGCTGACCCCTTATCATAGGATCTAGTTGGGTCATCGCAGGTTTCTCCCTAGAAACTTGCGCCCAACTAGGTCAGGTGCAGGTGGTTTCCCGACAGCTTGCGCCGATGGCTCATGTCACCGTTGTTTAGCATGTGTCATCCCTATCTATCGTAGGTTGTCCTAATACAACTTGCATCGATGTCAGTAAATGTGGATAAAGGGAATCTTCAAGCGATTTGTCGAAGGTGTATGACTTGGATCTCTATCCCTAGCTTGTAGTTGAGTTGGCCTTTGGTTCCCTAACCCATTGGGAAGATCCCTTAGTCCTCTCCCACTATTTCTCAACCTATCCTATCCTCCTAGTCCTATATATATATGAAGCTCCTCCCCATTCCAAAGGGAGCAAGACTATAGCATCTATATGCTGGTGGAATAAACTTAGGAGATCATCATTCATCCATTGGAGGCAGCCATTTCCCCTTAGAGGCATTGGCTTGGCTTGTTGGAGGAAGATTGCGACGTTAGGGCTTGGTTGTAATCTTATCTCTTCTTTGTATTCTCACTTTTATACAGTAATACAAAACTCTTCCCATAAATGTCTTGTTTTTCATTTGATATTTATAGTCTACTTCCTTAACTGTTTACTTAGATCAATCATTGTGTAGATGTGTTATTACTACTTGTTTGTCTCTTGCATGTTTTGGCAGGTCTTTCAGCTTTCGATCTGAAAATCGTGGAGCTTGGAGTGACGAGGGAGAAGGAGATCTACAGATATAAAAGGTAATATGTTCACATCACTTAATATCTAATTTGATCTAGGAAGGTAGATTTGTATTATGTCTGATTTGTTCTAGATTCGCGTTGAACTAGGGAGATCATGCCTTAAGTTCGATTTCGGTAGATGGTCCAGTAACAATGGTATATATTGTGGCTGAAGAATGGCCTCCAGTAACATTGGGTGTTCGAACAGTAGAGGTAGACGTTCTTCCAATAACGACACTAGAAGGGTGAGGTGTTGTAGATTGGCCAATTGCACTAAAGGTGCTGACTTGTGAACAAGATCTTGCGTCGGTTCCAAAAAGTGGTGGTGACTGTGAAAAGATTGGATTGGTCCTCATAACAGGTGCATCCCCTGAAGGTAAGCCGAACATGTTGTGCGACAATAAGTGTGGAGACAATAGTCGAGGACTTCCAGGTGCCACGTTCATAGGAATTGAAATGGTGCGAAAATCGTCGAGGGCTTGGCCAAGAGTTGTATTCCATAAATTGTAGGATGGATAAAAAATGTTGGCTATCCTTTCAGGGTACGGAAAGAGTTCTGGTATAGTCCAGTCTGAAGGTCCAGACCGGCCTACGAATGATTCACGATAAGTCATGTCACTAGATGGAGGTTGGGAAGCTCGAAAATCAGGAAGATCTATGGCTTGGGAAGTGGGTGCAGGGGGATATTCTGATGCCGATGTCAGCATTCTAGTTGTTTCATGTCTAAAGTTGTCCAATGCTACAGGTGAGTTGGATAGACTAACCATATTGCCTTGGATTGATGCCATGATCTCAGGTCCTGAAGGGAGGTTAGGGGAAGTTAAACTAAATGGTACATTAATAGAAGATTCAGTTTCATAACTATAGGTAGTTGGTGATGTAGTGATGACAAGTGGAGTTTTCATCTGTTCAGGAGGATATACAAAATCAGAAGATAGGTGAAAATGTCTAGGAGGTGTGGGTTCATGTTCTTCAATGGTTTCAATGTACCCTTCAGGGACATCAAATAATGTTATTGTTTTTTATGTAGTGCTAGTCTCCAGGAGGATAGTGCCTTCCGGGGTAACATCAAGTGAAGTACTAACCTCAGAAGCTAACATAGTGTCCACTACGGTGTGACTTTCTATTACAACAGTGGATTGTGGTACTGCATGAATCTCAGGTATTGTACTAGTATCTGGAATAATACTAGTCTCCCAGACAATGCTATGGTTCAGGGGTACAGTAGCAACTGAAGGTGTCACAGTGGTAGATGGTGGAACAGTCCCCCGACTAGCTCCTCATCTAGTAGGGGGATAGGTATACAGGAAGGAGGCGGACGGGAAGTTTGAGGTGTTGGTTCGAGGCTTCTCCCCTGTTGTCTATGTGATTTCCTTTGATCATCCATGTGATAGGATTAATGTTTATGGGGACAGTCTCATGATAAAAGAACTCAAAAACCCTAGAGAAACTGAGTGTGCAAAAGGGGAGCTAGGAAAAGACAAGGATCGCAGGCCAAAAAAAAGCAAGCTCAAAAAACAGTACTAGGACCGATTTCACAGTAAGCGAGCTAAAACAAAAGTGGCCAGAATGCCAACAAGCAGCACTAAAAAAGAAAAAGACCCTCTACAAAGATGAAATATCAAGAAAAATGCCTAACTAAGAGTTGAAGACCTCGACAAATCGTATCCTTCGCAAGGTGATGAAATCCAAGTCGAACAATACGAAATGAGAGACCAAAATGGAAGGATAGCCCTCTACTGAAAGGGATCCTAGGTAAAATATCCCTAGAAGAAAATTCACTAAGCTACCTCATTCATGACACGTCCAAGAAGGATATTGGAGCTTCTTCCTTTGAGCCCTTGTATCACCTATACAGAAAATACAAGGAATACAACGGATAGATATCCTTAGGTGCTAAGTGGAGTGCATCATTCCACAAATTCTGTCCGGAAAAGGTCCTTGCTGCTTTCTCCCATGAAACGTGGGACCTCTCGACAAAATGGTCAATGACCGTGTCAAAAAATACAAGAGGATTTTGGCACCCTCTTGGACAACAACTATGTTTCAGATTAAAAATGACAAGGGGGAATTGTTTGGATTCCTATCCCCGGTTTCCTAGCTAACTACCAAATTCCTTTTATCCTCAAGCAAGGTTAAAGTGTGTTGAGTTAGGGAGATGAATTTTAATGGTTGTTGTATTACTCAATCGGGTAGCGGAAGTGCAACTTGGTAGTGTGATGACTATCTCAAACCATGAAAATGAGTATGAATCAAATAAGCTTTTCCTTTCAATGAATACTAGCTAAGGTAAGGAGAGATTTCTTTGATCAATGCAAGCGTGAACTTTTTTGAAAAGATGAAAAAACCACTCAAAAATATTCTTTGAATATGCCAAACTAATGTTACTTCTTTCAAGATGTATATGATCTATCACTGATTCTACTTCTAATGAGTGTAAATATGTGACAAATAACAATGAATATATGCTTCCCAAAAGCATATAATGACTTTGATCTTTTCAACAAGAAGAGGAAGAATGTTTCAAAAAGATCTTTCAATATCAAATTTTGTGAAAAAGATAGAAAGATACGATTTCAAAACAATTTAATCTCTCAATAATGTAATCAAGGATTTAAATTCATAAGCATAAAAGGACCTTGAATATGGATAAATGACCAATATTTTGCAAACTATGAGAAGGAGGCAAATAAGCTAGTTATGATGTCACAAGACTCATAAAATCCAATCTCAAAAGTGAATGAAACAAACCAAACACACTTGCAAATTTGTTGAGAGATATCAAGGTAAATGTGCAGACAAGAGACAAAGAATGATGCGTATGTAGGTGCTACTAAAATAGTGACCTAGGTCTCAAATTGTTCAAGGTGTCTACCAAAAGGTCTTGAAAATCAAGCAAAGGATCAAAAGATTTCAAAAGAAACTAAAATGCAAGCACTATACTGCAACTACACAGGTCATAGAGGTTTAACAAATGTCAACAAAGCAATCTGGAGAAGAGAACCAAAAATGAAGTGAAATCAACCAAAAAATCACTTTCTCAAGGAATTTTCGCGGGTCAGCATGCAGCCCAGGCTTGAAAATTCCAGGTTTTCACGTTCTGCAGAGTGTATAGGGCATGAAAATTTGATAATTTTCGCTATGGTAAGAGTGTGCATGGCGCGAAAATAAATAGAGGGAAAGTAAGGGCGGGTTTTAAAGAAAATTTTTGGATTTTTCTAGGGTTTTCCAACCCAGGGGACTAAATGTTGAGGTTGAACTGAAAGAAAAATATTTAATGCAAGGAAGAGGGATGTGAATGAGGGTAAAAAGACCCAGTTTTACAATCAAATTGAGTGAAAGTAAAAGAAAACTTCACAATCAAAGCAAATGGATTCAAACTAGTGGATTCGCCAGTTTTTGTGGTAGAACTTTCTTCCTACGGGTAAGAACAAGTTCTCTTAGGTTAGACTAGGATGTGCTAGCTCTAATCTAAGACAATTAGGTAACAAATGCAACCTTGAATCCTAAACTAAACCCATACATCAAGATTAAATGTATTTGATGGTGATAGAAGGATGTAACTCACCTTCGAATGGGACGTTTGTCCCTCTTCCAGCTTTGATCCTGAAGCTCCCAAATTGAACCTGTCAATATCAAACAAGAAACAAACACACAATCTCCCGAATACGTTGAAGTACAAGTTAGATTCAAATCTTACTAGATACACTCATGCCAATGATCCAAATACAATTCACACGAAATGCGAAACAAGACAAGTTATCATTAATGGAAACTTGAAGACACTTACATAGAGTTTCTTGATGTCCAAGTCACCTCCATCTCCAAAGCTTCCTCCCTCTATATATCTCTGCAAATCTCTCAAGATCATAAGTTGGATGCCCCAAGTAGTCCTCCCCTTGTCTCATGGATGGCCTCCCCTTTATAGCACTTGAGAAGTTAACCATAAGGAGAGGAAGGTGGATCTAGTGAGGGTTTAGTGGATCAACCAAGCTATACAGAGAGAGGAGGTTGATATCGAATCAAGGGTGTCAATCCCAAGGAAATATCTCGGAAGGTGCAGATCCAAGATCCAAGGCCAAAGGATAAATTGGGATTTTCGCGCCCCAGAGACTGAGCATAACGTGAAAATTTGAGGATTTCCGCGCCCCATAGGTTATGCAGAGCATGAAAATATGGGTTTTTCACGCCCCAGGAGGTATGCACGGCACGAAAATCAAGGCAAACAAGGTCCATTTAGGGTGACACTTGTCCTATTAGGTTGTTTCTTGGCAAAAAAGAAGTGGATTTGTCTCGTAGGTGTCCATATGAGACCAAGGAGGGTATCAAAAACATTAGGGATAAATGTCGCTAGGTCACATGGTACAAAGATGCGACACTAAAGCTCAAAGTGTAACTTTGAGGTATAACATGTACCCAAATACATTACAATTCAACTTTCTTCCAATTTGATACTTACAGAAAACACATGCAAGTACCAAGAAATGCACTAAAACTTACAAAAAAATAGTTTGCAAGTTACAATTTTGAATGTTGAATTGATGAATCTGTTATACTTGAGTTCTTGTTTGATGGTGATCTGCTTTTGCAACTTCTTCTTTCGGAGCAGTTGTAGCAACAACTGCAAACTTGCTTGTACCAAACCAATACCAAATATTCTCTAGAAGATCAATAGTGTTATCCAACTACAACTTTCACAATGCCTCACATCACTAGTCTTCATAATGCAGAGGGAAGCAAGATTTCAGAATATGTTCCAATAGGCTATGTTGCAACATTCAGAATTATCGATTTGCAGTTTGTGGAGGAAATATGCACCATCGGAAGTCTTTCACCAGTAATACTATGCTCATTTGATATCACGCAACATATACTTCAAGGCCTTTGTCCAATTCTATGTCTTATTAAAGCTCTGAGTGATAATAAATTTTTCCACCTTATCATTTTCAATATTTTATGGAAATTTGAAACACTTGTGTGGTGGAATGTTTGAGGTTGTTCCTTTTACATTTGTAAAGTCTCTAAACTCCTTCAGACATATTAACAAGAATGACATTCGTTTATCATATCAAGTGCTCTAAAATATATTTACTAGACCAAACAACTCATATATATTGTTTTTATTGTCAGCAATAGATGGATAACTTCCAATTGTAATGATTCGATATGAAAATTTAGCTCCAAAATGTACGACCATTGTATGAAATAAAAGGCATGCTTGGACCCATGCTGCATTTATTTGATCCCATTCAACAAGTATCTTAGGAAGATGTCCTATACTAAAGTTGCGTATTGTCCAAAAATCACCATCATGGAATATATGAAAGGCACCATTTAGTACAATCGTATGCTTCAACTATGTTTGTGTCACTTCATTTTTTGCTAAAATAGAATCTTGTTCTTCCTAGTGAGTAGTTAGTTACAAGTTGTAGCTGTCATTAAAATTGTGCCAAAACCTCTCTTCTAGTTCTTTGAAAATTTTGTCTTTAGGTCATGTTATCAACCTAAGCTGCACTTAGTTGGATGTCAAGTAAGCCTACAAAGATTGAGCAAATGTACTTGTTCAAATTCAGAAGATTAGAAGTCCTAGTAGGCCAACTTGGCCCTTTTTAAATAGATGTGCATGTTCATACCCTATGAGGAATTATAATAAGTTAGCATAGCATGATGAATTTTGTAAAAGACTTGGCTTTCCTAAGAATTATACATAAATGTAGTACTCTAGGTCTACTTGTAATGGAGAAACTTGGTCAACTGGCGTATTCACTGGCCCAATCACCTTTTTGTGTTTTACCCTTGCTTATTACTTTTCTACCTACATTTAAAAACTTGGTAATTACGCATTGCTTTTCAACGACACATAATTTCCGAGTTTATCACTCACACCTCCAAAGATGGAGTATCCACCTTGGTGGATAAACCTTGGGAGGTTATTAAAGTCTAGGTGTCTATGTATATTACCATGCTAGTCACTTTTATTGAGTCATATGAACATGTACTTGGTCCCCCTAATTTTTATTTTTATTTCGCAAATAATTTTTTTTCCCATAAAACAGGTCAATTTTTTAATGTTTTTATGTAAAAATAAAAAAGGGCATAAAAAAGTGGTTAGGAGGAATATTTTTCCATGTGGGTGCTCGTTTTCTAATCCGTAGCACCCACTTAACCCCTAAACCCACTTTGAGAGTGGAATTAGTATTTTTTTATTACTTAATGTCATTTCTCTTGAAAAAGTGAATAAAAATGCTAAAAAATATAAAATAAAAGCAAAAATCAGCCCCATTGATTTTTGGAAGTTTGTCCCAGACATGTCATAAATGGTGGAAATCAGTCAACAATCATATCTAAGTTAAATTGGAGTATAAATCCTCTTGATTGGAACATATCTCAGTTACTTGAGTTATCCATATGAGGGGGCACACTTCTCTCAAGGAGGGGGGGATTTGTGAGTTGGCATAATTCTATTTGATGGGAAATCATCCCAAAGGAGGAGGTCACACCTCTTGAGAGGTGGCTCCCATACCTCATGACTCAATCCAATTCTAATACCTCAATCAAATCTATAACTCTCCCTCACACTTTCAGTTAGCAAACGCGCCCCCCTCCCTTCCCTCTTATGTTATTTAAGCAAGTTCTTTTTCCTCATGGTTAGAGAGGATCGAAAGGTTTCCCAAGTTTGTAATTGTTCTTGTAATATTTTTATCAATGAATGGAAATAATTTGGAGGTCCATGGCATGTTGCAATCATGTTTGGATGATGATTTTCAGTGGTATATGAGGTAACTGTATTGTTGTTTTACTTTGCATATTGTGGTGATTTATTAGGCCTTGGTGAAAGTTGTTATCAACTCATAGGGTAAATGGTTATATATTGAGTTCAGTTACTCTCTTTTTATATATAGTGATCTAGAATTTGCATGTTTTATTTGTTTATAATCATGCTCTTTTGACCCCTAGTATAGGAGATACCGGATTTAATCCTCTTTTTGCAAGTATTTTTATTAGTATAGGTGTCTTCACTTGATGGAGCACCTAATCTTCGTTGACTCTTCAATTCTTCAAGCACTCTCAAGAAGGACATAGTCGCTCCGCTTCCCACTGTTGGATTCCATAGATCTGGACATTCGGCTTGAGATTTCTTCTTCTTCCCTCTCTCATTCACTTTAAATTCAACTTTCTTTTGGTTTCAGTTCTATATATGCTTGAGTGAATTAGTTTACTTTTAAAATAATATCTAAAGGATGATTTACTTAATTTTGCTACTATATCTAAGGTTTTAAAGCTTAAATTTGAGTAGATATAGTTTTTTTAAGTACTCATGATTATTTACTATCTTTTAGTGCTTCAAATTTTCATGCTTGCAATGCTTTATTTGGCACATTTGGTGCATAACAGGTGCCTAGTTTTTCAGTTTTAAGGAATAGGTAAGAGGAGGTGTTACTGGAAAATCGAAAACCTAGGCCATTCAAGACCTCTCGAAGGAATGCACCTCTTTCTCTTTTCTTTTCATGGACCTTGTAAGACTTCAAATCCTTATTTAAAAGGCCCAAAGGAATCCACCTTTTAAAATTTGTAGAATAATAATAAATCCAAGTGGGATACTCAACGCCTACATCCCATCCCCTGTACAAATTCGCGTCTTTGTCATGGCATGAGTTTTTCATTCCTTTATTATTTTTTTTCTTTGGGTTGGACAACGTAGATTAATTTCTCCTCTTGTAATGTTAATTAATAACTTACATACATTGCACTAAAGTAGTTAGTTTTGTTTCATTCATTTCGCAATAAAGTAACAAACCCCTATGCTTTCCTGAAGTATGGTGCCACAAAAGGGGCTTTCCCAAGTGCTGGAGTTCGACCGAAAAGAGATTCTTGGATTATTTTAACTAACAAGAAAACATTTTATTTTTTTCTTTAATGAAACGAACCAACACTCAAATCCTTGTATGCTCTAGACCTCTGCGGCTCGTCCAACTAGTTGGCCAAACCAAAAAGGGAAGCAAGTTTTTAGTCTAATAGGGAAATCCATAATTGGTTTATCTACGAGAAATTTAGAGGTCGCATTGGATATACCATAGAGTCAGGGGGCTGATTTAAGCAAGTTATGCCTCGCCCCATTGGACACTTGGTACTGTTGCAATAAGCGCTCATTTCAAGGAAATAAACTTTCTATGGGACAAACAAGAAATTAGCCCACTCATTTAATCATGCATCCATAATAATTAAAACTGACCAAGAATCACTCGCAATACATTTCATTTTAGCAGACTCCATTTACAATATTTTGGAACTGGTTTATCAATTTACAACCATTTTCTTAAAAAACTATGTGTCATGGTTAATCTTATTCTCTACTGCTAGTATAATTCATGTATTGTTGCTTTCTTGTTTCAATAATCATTTCAAACTCCTAGACTTAATTCCATTCTCATAACTTAGCTTAAAGGCCATAGTTTTATTTTCTTAGGGACCACCCCCCTTGGCTTCGCTAGGAGTTGGCCTAGATGGAGGAATCAAGTATCAGGTGACAACACTTTACTCAAGAATTTCCCCCAAGGATGCACCAAGAAACTTGAATATTTCTACTGAGTTATCCCAGGTGCGTGTTTAGGAGGCAACATTTTTGGCACCGTTGTCGGGGATAAATATTGTTATTCCCGGAGAATGACTTTTTTTTTCTCCTTTTTTGTTTTTCTTTATTTGATGAATTTTTAGAGTAGATATTTAATTTTCATCCGGCGAATCCACTAACCTTTTTTTATAAAATTTCAATGTAAATCAACAAATAGAATTTTAATGATATTGTTACAAATGAATATTTATATTCTCACATGGAGACTCCACTGAAGGGATAAAACCCTTGTATCTCATAAATTTGTTAAGACTATTTGTGTGTAGATGAGCCTAATAAATACAGTAAAAATATTTAAAGCTCGTTATTTGAAAGCTCCACTGGTTTAGCACAAGACATATTTCATGGTTATATCAAATGCATGATGATCAATTTCTGATATGGATGAGTTAAGGGATCTATTTGGTGGTCATATTTCCAAAAAAATTCATCCTATTGACTTTTCAAGCATTCCAGGTTTTCCTAATCTTGTTCATGCTAGTGGAGATGCATATAAATGGCTTCCATTTTTTCATGGAAATGGTGATTCAGCCATCTAGTATATCAATTCTTTCCTTCATTTTATGGTTGACTTCAACATTGATTGTGAAGATAATATGATGCAGATGTTTGCTAGTAGCCTTGAGGAATATGCTTTTTATTGGTTTTTCTATAGCCTCCCTAGAAAATGTATTACCTCCATTTCAAGTTTTCTTTGCATATTTCTAAAGGAATGGCATAATGATGGGGGTAGTATGAAGGGATTGGAAAGGCTCCTTAAAGAAACATTTACCTACTACTTTCCAAACATAGATTATCATAAGCATACAGTCTAAGGTCCTCTTCATGTTTCCATGATAAAAAATATTGAAGATTAGCCACTTCTCGATTACTTCAGTAAAGATGATGCATTCCAGCACACCTGATCTGCATTATAAAGAAGCACATGCAGATCCCTTGATCGAAAATATGGTCAAATACATTCCTCATATGGCCATGATATGAAACATTCAAGAATTGAAGTTTCCTTGGGTGTATAATGATAAACATTTTACAGATCTACCTCATGAGGAACCCATGACTGAATCCCATGAAGATTCGTCGAATGAAGATATTGTTTAAGACCCTCCTTATGTTGAAATAATAGAAAATACTAAAGATTTGAATGAGCCTCAAGTTTATTTCATTAAAATTGCTGACATTTATATGCTAGATCTCCCTTAGGAAGAGACATTGCAGAAGTCTATAAAGGAATCGATGATGAAGTATGTAAGGTGTTTGATGGCACTTCCCCACCACATGGTTATGAAAATTGGGAAAGTTGGGTCCCTTGTGACATTTTTGAAAGAACGTTTTTTGAGGATGATTGTTATGCGCGTGAGGAGGATAATCATAGCCAAGGATGTGATGCCAACGATGAAGAATCTCTCATATATGACATAGATGGGAATGATGAGCATTGGAATTCTATTGAAAACATGATCTATGAGATTTTTGAAAATATTATTGAGAATCCCATCTATGCCATATGTCCAACAAGGGGAGCATTTATTTAGAAACTTTTGAAAGTTGACAAGAGGAGCATTCATATTTTTCATACGATCAATCAGAGCTATATATGGGTATTAGTAATGAAGAGGTGGAGAGGAAGTACAATGAAGAGTTAGATTGTATGCAGTAATTGAACAAAAGTCTCATCCATCATCTTCACATTCATAGATTCCTTATTAGTTGGAGCAATTCAGGGCTTACATAGAGATTTATCATCCAATAAGCCCTTTTGAAAAGTATGACAGACTGATTGATCTACCTCATCAAGAATATTTGTATCTCATCTATTGATGTATTTGTAACTTTAGAAGACATTCATTTGTATATTCTATGTATTACATTTGTACCTTATTGTATCCCCAACGGAGATGTATTATTCCTCTGATTGGAAGCGTCATTAGTTGTACTTGCAAGTGTCGCAATTTATATTGTAAGTGTCGTAACTTATACTTGATGGGTTATTAGACCACCTTGATGGGGTCAGCCTTGTATGAGTCATGTGGGTCAAAGGGTTATTATACCACCCTAGAGGGGTCGGCCTAGTCACCATTATGTTAAGTGGTTAAGTTGAGGCCGACCTAGTTGAGGCCGACCTAATAGAGAGTGTGTATCTCTCATTTTACACATTCCATTATTCACTCACTTCGCATTAGTGAGAGAAGAGGAGGGTGTGCACAAGTGGAGGAGGAGCATGCTATTGCAGATATCTATCTCTAGGGTTTGATTATGGTTATCCTTGTATTAATGCTTATTCTATCTCTGAGGAAGTTGCAGGGTTTTTCACCTTCTTGGTTTTCCCCGGTGAAATGTTCTGTGTCTCTTGTCTCTTGTCTCTTATGCTTGATATGATGTACATGTTGTTCTTTCAGTTAAGATCCTAGATTTATTGAATTAAATGATGAAAACTAACATGGTATCATAGCTATCTTGAAGGAAGGCATGCTATGGAATTTATGAGACTTGTTGCACTTGCAACAAATCGGAAGCTAGGGCTTGATATAGCAAAAACCAATCATCGTAGAACTTCCGCTATAAATCCATTTTGGTGAAGGATGGATCTGAAACATTTATGGGTCAAAGGCAACATCCCCATGTACCTTGTGTTCAAAGAAAAACATCTGGTTCGTTGTACTTTGTGAGATATGATCCGTACAATCTTGGGTTTTTGCCTCTTCCATATCTCAATCATAAACAGGTGACCTAGGAAAAAAGGTCACAACTTGGGCTAGGAAGCTCCAAATGAAATTCTGTAAAAAGTGACAGTAAGAGCATGGACTGTAGCTTCTAAGATAATTTTTTCAGAGGATGAAGTTGAACCAGGGACACGTGGCACATCGTACAAGTTCGCTCGCCTGTTTTATCCCATAAATAGTTTATGTTGTGACACTTGTCATAACTCTCTCAGAGAATCCAATTAAGGTCAAACCTATGGGGTTGGAAATATGACAGGTCAGGATACCACAGGCTGAAGTTTCAGACCCTGTGGATTTGTAATTTCAGAGATGAACCAAAAATAATAAGGTGCATATTTATATCAAAACAAAATTGGATTCTGAGCACCTTCATTCTTGGCTTATCACTACTACGGGAATTTAGGGCTTCGGAGAAAGTTGAAATTCTTGGAATAGGAGACCATGGCTGGATGCTCCTCATCAAAATCAAAATTTAGAGACCAAGATCAATTTTTTTGGTTGGGCTTGATCAAACCCTAGTTCAGGATTTTGATCGGAAAGGTGGAAAATTAGGGCTTCTGCAAAAGTTGGAATTTTTGAAATCTGTAACCATGGCTGGAAGCTCCTCAGAAAAATAGAAGTTTAGAACATAATATCGAACCTTTTGGATGGGTAGAATACCAGGCTTCATCAAACCCTAGTTCGGGATCTTGTCTAGAAGATCCGGAAGTTTCAAAGGCAATTTTGAGGGGTCAAATTTTGGAGATTTCAAAATTGAAGTATACTAGCTTGATCAACTCAGCAAGCCACATATTTCCATCCATTCAGAAGTTTGAAATTCAATATTTGAATTTTTAGGGTTTCTCTAACAAACCCTAATCCAACTCCAGATCCAGTTTCAGCAAATCAAAGTGGATTGTGTTAATCCTAGAAGAGTTAGGGATATGACACTTATGATTGTACCAATGCATTGTGGTGTTGTATGAGGTTGATGTTGTCTGCTAACATGAAAGGTACATCAAGAAAGTTCTAGTTCAAGAACATTTGACCATGCTGACATGAAGACAAAGACTCATCCATAGTCATGGATCGCATAGAAGCTCTACTTACGAGGTATGTATAATTTTGGTTCTACAATGGTTAACTTATGAGTTATGCAAGTTACTAAGCACAAGTCATTGAAGAGAACAAGAAGACATTGTTTCAGTATGTTAGACATAACTAGCTAACACGATATTCTAGGTATGTTTTTCCTATATCAAGTTAGAATCCTACCTTGCATTAGGATATTATATTTTTGTATGAATGATAATGAAAGTTAGAAGTTTAAGTAATCAAGGGTTTATGCCTATTATGTTTCTTACTTTGATTGATGATATGACTAACCAAAAGAGTCCTATGGTCAAATAATATTATTCATGAATAAAAGAAGTCTTCCCTGAAACCTTGAATACTAATGCTTGTGATAAATTACCTATGTGTGAAATAATCATGACCATACATGTTAAGTTTATTTAGGATCATAATGTTTTGATAATATTGAGATTCTACTAATAGATGTATGATCATGTATGAGATCTTGAGGATGACACTAGTGCACATTTAAGCATGCATAGTGGTCCATGATGAGTATAAGTTCAAGGACAAATAATCCAGGAAGCAAAGATCAAGAGGGAGCACACTCCAGTTGTTCCTGCAAGGAATCAAAGACCAAGAGGGAGCACACTCCAATAGTTCATTCAAGGAAGCAAATATTGAGAGGGAGTCCACCCAACAACTAAACAAAGATAAGTATTTGAATTATCATTTCCTATTACTTAAATGATGTTGTTCATTCATGTACATACTTATGTTCCTAGATTTAGGATGTACATTTTGCATTTTAGAAAAGTTGCATTAATGAACAAGATACTACTAATATGCAAGTAATGGGTAAGTGCCCTATGGTACTGTACAACATGCCATTGCTACTTATCTAGAATGAAACCTCTTTGCTAACATGTTGGGACTTGTGCACACTCGTAACAAATGTTCTAGTAGAGATGGAAGGCATCTAGAAAGTTACCGTGTGAATACGGGATATGGATAAATGTTGTATTGAAGCATTGGCTAAGATAATCGCATGACTATATGACATATGTCTTTATGCATAAGAATGTGTTTTTTGAAAAACTATGAGAATTTTCTAATCATGCAATTGAATTTGACTTGTAAGAAAGATCGTGTACAATCACCTACAAAAGAAGGAGAAACAACATTTGTTCCAACAACGAAGTTCAAGAAAACTATCTATTGAAGATATTGAAGAATATGAAGTTCCCAAGATCCGGGATGCAGTAATGGAAGGACTCCATGATCGAGGAGTACCAGTCGATCATGTTTGGGATGTGGTCCCAAGAAGAGAAGGGAAGTTTGTTGTGACTTCCAAGTGGATCTACAAGATCAAGCATGCTGTAGATGGTAGAATAGAGAAATACAAAGCAAGGTTTGTGGCTCGTGGCTTCTCCCAGAAAGAGGGATAGATTATGAAGAGACCTTTGCTCCTATATCCAGATACACTTCCATCAAAACAATACTTGCTCTAGCTGATAAAGTGGAAGCTACACCAGATGGATATGGTGTAGTCGAAGAGGAAGTGTATGTGGAGCAGCCACTTGGTTTTGAGACACATGATAGGGATTCATATGTGTGCAGGTTGAAGAAAGACTTGTATGGCTTGAATTAAGCTCCTAGGACCTGGCATGGTAGAATAGACAACTTTCTATCTAGTTTGGGCTTTACCAAGAGTAAAGCGGATTCCAACCATTACTACAAGGTTGAGTAAGGCAATCCAGTGATACTACTACTGTATGTGAATGACCTGTTTGTTACAAGTGAGGATAGATTGATTTCCAATACAAAGAGGAAGCTTGCTGCCGAGTTCGAGATGAAGGACTTGGGGATGATGCACTACTTTCTAGGCATGGAGGTGTCACAGAGTGCAGATGGAATCTTCCTTGGACAAGGGAAGTATGCGGTAGAGATCCTGAAGCAGTTCGGGATAATGGACTGCAAGGTCATGGCCACACCTATGGAATCGAACCTTAATCTTCTGTGTGGTGATTCATCTGATCCATTTGATGTCACGGTGTATCATCAGATGATTGGGTCCTTGATGTACCTGACGAACACAAGACCATATATTTTCTTTGCGGTGAGCCAGTTCCTGGCGGATCCCAGAGGTGTTCACCTGGTTGTTGTAAAGCATATTCTAAGGTACCTGAAGGGTACAATTGATTATGGGCTCAAGTATGATGTGAATCAAAAGTTTAACCTGGAGGGTTATGTTGATTCAGATTGGGTAGGCAGTGGTGCAGATAGGAAGAGCACTTTTGGGTGTTGCTTCAGTATGGGATCGGTTCGGGTACACAGGGTACTCCCAAAAGACCGAACACTTAGAGCAACCACTTCACACAAACAGATCACAGATCAACACAACGATGTTTTGACGTGGTTTAAACCCTTGACAAAGAAACACTCCACAGCCTCATCCAAATAGCTTCTATGGAGCAGGTATGAAAAAGAAAGAAAGTTACAAATGAGCTTCTCATAATCGATCAACTAGACAATGACCCTCCATGCTCTTTAAATAGAGATATGGACCAATCGGGTGTTAATCCATGGATCAAGGGTATGTATGATCTAAGAGAAGTTGAGCCGTCGGATCACTCTATGTCTAGAACATAGCGTGACCATCGGATTACATATTTACAAATGCATACTAATGCATACTAAAGAAACACACTTTACCTAATGGATGTATTACACAAGTTGATCTTAACTAACTCCTAAGTGTCTAAATATCCTAACATCCCCCCTTAAGAACAACTTGGGATAGGATTGAAGGATTTACAAAATTGACACTATTAGGAGAAGGAAGGAGGCATTAGAGCCTATCCCCCCTTAATGACAAATTCCTAAACTCCTAACATAGATCGAAGTTTAGAAAAATTCACTTCTGTGAGAGACTTGGTGAAGATGTCGGCAACTTGATCATCTATAGGGAAAAAGAGCACTTCAAGAACACGATCATAAACAAGATTTCTGTGAAGTGCATATGTAGCTCAATGTGTTTGCTGCGTTGATGTAGAACTGGATCTTTGGTGACCTTGATGGCACTTTGATTGTCACACCAAAGTGGAGTAGGCTGCTGCTGCTCGAATCCAAACTCTGAAAGGATCTGTCGAAGGAAAAAAAATTCCTGACTGGCATTAACTGTGGCTCGATATTTTGCCTCTACTAAAGAAAGAGCAAGAGCTTGTTGTTTCTTACAATCCCAAGTGATAGGTCTAGATCCCAGACTGAAAACATAACCTGCAGTAGACTTTTGATCATCAGGATCACCGACCCCATCTGAATCAGTGAAACCAACCAACAAAGGTTCCCCCATGTATTGTAATGAATCCCAAACTGAATTGTACCTCGAATATATCGAAGTATTCTTTTATCTGCTTTCAAGTGACTTTCATGAGGTGTTTGCACATAACGTGAAACATGACCAACGACAAAGGAAAGGTCGGGACGGGAATGAGTCAAGTATAAGAGACCACCAACAAGCTGACGATACAAGGTAGCATCTACTTTAGGTGAAGTACAAGTGGAATAAAGTTTGACTCCAAACTGGAAGGGAGAAGGGGCTTGTGTACAATCTTCCATGTGAAAGCGACGAAGAAGGTCACAAGCATACTTAGACTGAGAAAGAAAGATTCCTTCTTTGATTTGCAGAACTTGGAGACCAAGAAAATAATGCAAATGTCCTAAGTCTGACATTTCAAAATTTTGCTGAAGACTGGATTTCACATGGGTTAAAATCTTAGGGTCACTACTAGTAAGAATAAGGTCATCAACATATAGAACAAGTATGATGAGATGGTTTCATACTTTCTTGGTATAGACATTAGGGTCAGAATGGCATCTAGAAAAACCAGTGTCAAAGAGAAAGCTATCCATTTTGGCATACCAAGTTCTAGGAGCTTGCTTAAGGCCATATAAGGATTTATTAAGGCGACAGACAAGGCTAGAGTTATTCTGAACATATCCAAGAGGTTGTTCCATGTAAATTTCCTCCTGTAAATCACCATTTAAGAATGCAGACTTGACATCCATTTGATGGACTTCCCAATTATGTAAGGCTGCAAGGGAAAGAACAAGGTGGATGGAGTTCATTTTTGCGACCAGAGCAAAGGTTTCACTGTAGTCAATCCATTCAACTTGTGAAAAACCTTTGGGAACTAACCTTGCCTTAAGTCGTTCAACACTTCCATCTGATGCACACTTAGTTCTATAGACCCATTTACATCTGACAAGTTTTCTTCCTTTTGGAAGAGGTACAAGATCCCAAGTATAGTTTGCCATTAAGGAACGATATTCTTCATCCATAACTGCATCCCAATCTGGATTTCCTTAAGCTTTTGCAAAATTTTATGGATCATGATTCTCATAAACTTGAGCCAAAAGAGAAGAGGCTTGCTGAAACTGAGAACGTGTTCGACGTTGATCTCTAGGATCACCGGCAAGATCACCAGCTGCTTCGCATGTTGAACACACCCATCGAGGAAGCACTTGTGTTGGTGCAACTGGAGGAACATGAGCAAGCGGAAGTGGATTTTCATCCTCACTCATCATCAGAAACTAGAGTTGGAAATCTATCAAAGAAGTTTGAAGTAGAAGAAGGCACAATCTCCGAATCAGGCTCATGTGCCAAAGATGGCACAATCGTTGAGTTAGGCTCGCAGGCCAAGAGATTTTCATCAAATTTAACATCTCTTCTAATGATTATATCATGAGAATGTGGTTGAAGAAGTCTATAACCTTTTACATCTTCAAAATATCCAACAAATATGCACTTTTCACTTTTAGGCTGCAATGCTTTCCGTTTTTCATCTAGAATGTGAGCCCATGCTTCACTACCAAACATACGGAAGTGACTTACATCAGGTTTAGTTTTACTCCATGCTTCTTCCGGTGTGATACCTTGTAAAGCTTTAGTGGGGGTGCGATTAACTATGTAATTTGCACAATTTATTCCTTCAACCCAAAATTGAAGACTTAGTCCCTTAGATTGGATCATACAATTAGCCATTTCTTTTAAAGTGCGGTTCTTCCATTCAGCTACACCATTTTGTTGTGGTTTATAAGGAATAGTTTGTTGTTGTTGGATTCCTTGTTCAGTTCAAAAAGTAGTGAACTTTTTGTTAACATATTCTCCTCCATTGTCGGATCTTAACTTAATAATTTGATGACCAGATTGTTTTTCAACAAGGGCCTTGTATGCCAAAAACATGTTAAATACTTCGATCTTAAGTTTTAGGAAATAAACCCAAGTGCGTTTGGTGTAATCATCAATGAAAGTTAAGAAATATTTGAAACCAGAAAAGGAAGCAGATGGAAGAGGACCACACAAGTCACTATGCACAAGCTCCAAGGGAATCGAGGCATGCCAAGAGGCACGTTTGTCAAAACTGTCTTGATGATGTTTTCCAAGTACACAATCGAAACAAACACCATCCCTGCAAGATACCATCGGAAGACCTGTCACCACATAATTGTTGCAATGAGAGATAATTTATGTGACGAAATCGCTCATGCCAAATTTTGCTCAAGTTATCACTATAAGCAACAAAAACTGAAGGAAAAGGTGATGACCCAAACTTGTTAAATTTGTACAACCTGGTAATAGCATCAACAATTCCGGTAGCTAGGACATGTTGAGGATATTTAAAATCCTTGATTACAACTTGGTGAGGTGTAAACGTCACAGTTTTACCTTCACCAGAATGAGTGATTTGATAGACTGATAACAAATTGCAGGAAATTCTTGGAACACATAGTATATCACTAAAATGACCATTATCTGCTGGAAATGTTCCAAATCCTACAACACTTAGAGATCTGTCATCACCAACAAATATTTCTTTGGTGTTACATTCATGCATAGTAGAAAAGATGGCTTGATCCTTAGCCATATGATAAGATGCTCTGGAATCAATGAGCCATTCATTTGAAGTAGAAGAAGAAGATGCAGTATAAGAATAACTAGAAGCACAAAGTGCATGTCCATGAGAGTTAGATTCTGAAGGCGAATCTACGCTGATGTGGTGCTTCTTCATTGTTGCTTCCAAGGCTTCCATATTCTTGAAACACTTAGATTCATCATGATTATCTTTCCCGAAATAGTTGCAATGACGCTCAGTCTTCTTTCCTTTTGGCTTGGATCCTTTGTCATTTTGTAAAGAAGGAGCTGACTGAGAGGGTTTGGGACCCTTGTTTGACTTATTATTGTGAAAATTTTGTTTCTTGGGAGGCTTGGACCTTTCTTTCTGTTGGTACAATAAGTTTTTCCCAGATGTATCTGCATTGTTAATTATTCCAAGATGGATAAGCTTATCTTGCTCTCTAATCAAGGAATCACAAAAGGATTCAAGACTAGGCTCTTGATAGCTAGCTGCATTCAAGGATTCTTTCATGGAGTAAAATGTAGATACAAAAAAAAAATATGCAGGTCCAAGTTTTGAAAGAATATGATAAATGCATTGTTTGTCTTCCCTCTTAATCTTGCATTCTTCACATAAGAGTTTAAGAGTTTTGTACTTGGATAAATAATCTTGAATGCATGAAAAATCACTTGGATTTAAATAAATCAACTCATTTTCGAGTTGATGACCTTGAATTTCATTGTGTTTACCAAACATAGCTTCCAACTTGTCCCAAGCAGCATCAAGTTCATCAATTCCAGATATGTGGAATCACAAACTAGTAGAGATTGAAATCCTAATCAATCCACGAGCTTCGTCACATCTATTTACCCATTTTATTTTCTTATCATCATCAGTGGGTTCTATTTATTTTCCTGAGGTAGTTCTGAAAAGTCCCATACTTCGTAGAACATCCTCCATACGAGATTTCCATGAGAAATAGTTGGAACTGGTACGTAGAATATCACAAGGGGCGGCCATATTGCAAATTAGTGATTGTAAAAATAGAAACCAATAATTTGGATGCGAAGAGCTCGATAAAATAGGCGGTTTAAAAAAAACGGCACTAAAAACTGACTCTGTATGATGAAGTTATGCTTGAACAAAGAAAATGTTGAAGATGTCCCCAATAGTGACGTGGCAAATAGAGAATGCCCAGCTAAAAAAAAGAACCCCCCTCTTCCCAAGATGAACCTTTCAAAATCACTTTACAAGAAAGTTGGCTTAAGTGAATCACTTTTGTAAAATAAGTGATTTTCACTTTTACAATAATGTTACTTTAAATAGTGCAGCAAAAAAGGAACTTAAGTGACTCACTTTTTATATATATATTATTTAAGTGAGATGCACTGTTACAATAAAGTAACTTAAAATATAAATTGCATGCACCTTTGTGTAAAAGTAACTTAATAAGAGTTGAACTCAAGACCTATTATGGAATAAAACAACTTTGAACCAAGTGAGCTAATGTTAAAAGGTAAAAAGGTACGTAAAAGAAGGGAAGGAGGAAGGGGACTTTTTTTTTTTACTCTTCTCTCTCGGTTTCTGTGCTTGCCTCTTTTCCTGCAAATCACACCACAAACTGAAACAAAAAAAACTTTCCACACTTATGGGGTTATATCTCGTTAGCTTGCACGGAAAGTCTACGTTTTCTCTCTATTTCTGCTTTGCCGAGATCGCACAAGGTGCACGGCAAAGAGCATACACAGTCGAGAAAAACCCTTTCCCTTTCTGTTTTTGATTTGCCGAGATCGCACAAGGTGCATGGAAAAGAGCATACGCAGACAGGGAAACTAACAATCCGAAACAACAAAAAAATCTAATAATAAAAACTGATAAAATATGATATTTTTTTTAAAATAATAAAAAACGTCACTGTAACATTTAGCCTTTAGATCTAATGAAATACGCATTTCTGAAGCAATCAGAAACCGTTTTCGATCAAACGAAAACTATTTCCCAATGCAAACGGTGCTCCATACACAATGGAACACCTCCCACAACCCATAAATGTCCATAAATTTCAGAACCAGAAACCCTTTCAAGTTTCGGCAACACTAGTTCAAGATCTAGATCATAACCGGAAGTGGCTCTTCATAAAATCCCTGATACCATGTTCGGGTACACAGGGTACTACCAAAAGACCGAACACTTAGAGAAACCACTTCACACAAATAGATCACAGATAAAAACATCGATGTTTTGACGTGGTTTAAACCCTCGAGAGGGAAACACTCCACGGCCCCAGCCAAATAGCTTCTACGGAACAGTTTATTATGCAAAAGAAAGAAAGTTACAAATGAGCTTCTCATAATCGATCAACTAAAAAATGACCCTCCATGCCCTTTAAATAGAGATCATGGACCAATCAAATGTTAAGCCACGGATCAAGGGTAGGTATGATCTAAGAGAAGTTGAGTCGTCGGATCACTCTGTGTCTAGAACATATCGTGACCATCGGATTACATATTTACAAATGCATACTAATGCATACTAAAGAAACACACTTTACCTATCGGATATATTACACAAGTTGATGTTAACTAACTCCTAAGTGTCTAAATATCCTAACAGGATCAGGTGTGATCTCTTGGTTTAGCAGGAACCAGTCTTGCGTAGCACTGAGTATAGCCGAAGCAGAGTAGGTCGCAGCTTGTTTTGCCAGTTGTGAGGCAGTATGGCTTAGGAAGCTACTGTCTGAGTTATTTGATCTCCCATTGGATGCTACCTGTATATATTGTGACAACCAGAGTTGTGTGAAGTTGTCAGAGAACCCGGTGTTCCATGACAGGTCGAAGCATGTCGAGATCTAATATCACTATATCAGGGATATGGTGTAGAGCGGAGCAGTGAAGCTCCTGTATGTTGCGATGGATGAGGAGGTTGCAGATGTGTTGACGAAACCACTAGCCAGAGTCAAGTTTGAGTACTTTAGAGAGAGGCTTGGTGTTCTTCATATTGAAGATACTTCAAGGAAGAAGTGATGGGACACATTTGCAGGATCCATTCCAAGCATGGTGAGAGGAGGATCCCTCCCATGGCTGTGGATGTAAGCGCTATGTGATGAGCATCAGGATGATGCTCCAGTTACTGCTCTGGATATGCATCAGTTGGATGCTTTGTATGATCAATTGGATCATGTATATGTATATGCATCAGTTGGATGCTTTGTATGATCAGTTGGATCATGTATATGTATATGCATCAGTTGGATGCTTTGTATGATCGGTTGGATCATGTATATGTATATGCATCAGGTGGATGCTTTGTATGATCGGTTGGATCATGTATATGTATATGCATCAGTTGGATGCTTTGTATGATCGGTTGGATCATGTATATGTATATGCATCAGTTGGATGCTTTGTATGAACAGTTGGATCATGTATATGTATATGCATCAGGTGGATGCTTTGTATGATCAGTTGGATCATGTATGATAACATGCATCAGGCCGATGCAGTGACGATGATCAGGATGATCATGTGTGATGAGTATCAGGATGATAATGTGTGATGAGTATCAGGACGATGCTCTGGATGACATGCATCAGGACGATGTAGTGACGATGATCAGGATGATCATGTGTGATGAGTATCAGGACGATGCTCTAGATGATATGCATCAGGACGTTTCTATGATGATGATCAGGATGATCATGTACATTAGGATGATGTATGGTGAGTATCAGGTTGATACTCTGTGGCTGTGGACAGGTTATGCAGATTAGCATGTAAGTTGACCTGGGATTTCTTGCTGGTCATGCTGCGGCACATAAAGGATCCCAGGATACTCTTTCAAGGCATTTCTCTGGGAGGACATGTAATTAGACCTGGGAGATCTGATAGGTTGAGAAATACGCTCGTAATCAGTCCTGGGATGCTCTTTTGAGGCTTTGTCCTATGGCATGTAACTAGACATGGGCGATCCAATAGGTTGAGCAGTGCGCTCGTAATCAGTCCTGAGATGCTCTTTCGAGGCTTTTCCATGACCACATGTAATTAGACCTGGAGATCCGATAGGTTGAGCAGTACGCTCGTAATCAGTCCTGGGATACTCTTTCAAGGCATTGTGGTGGGGGTCACATGTAATACGTCCTGGAGATCCAGACAGGTTGTGTTAGTCACATAAAAGGCCTCGGATGCTCTTTAGAGATCTTTCTAGGAAAGACACTCTTTTAAGGTATTGTGACAGTCACATGCAAGTAGACCTGGGAGATCTTGTCAGTCATGCTTTGGTACATAGAGGATCCTAGGATACTCTTTCGAGGCATTGTGATGCACATAATAAGTCCTAAGGATTCCACAGTATGGCTAGTGTTGATGAAGATCTATAGGTGGTGGGACTACATCTAGCATGAAAAAGGGTTGGCTCTGTATAACTTCCTATGACGAGAAGAATTCAGAGATATCCCAGTGATCGAGATGTCGAGTATAGCAGCAGTGATGATGATGATGATGCTCCATGATCCAGTGATGATGATCTAGATCCGGAATTGAAGACTCATGCCTATATGTAATGATGACTTGTGTCAAGAGAATACCTTCCTGGTTAAGAGGGAGTGTTGATGTATTTGTAACTTTGGAAGATATTCATTTGTATATTGTATGTATTACATTGGTACCTTATTGTATCCCCAACAGAGATGTATTATTCCTTCGATTAGAAGTGTCGTCAGTTGTACTTGCAAGTGTCGCAAGTTATATTGTAAGTGTCGTAACTTATACTTGATGGGTTATTAGACCACCTTGATGAGGTCGGCCCTATATGACTCATGTGGGTCAAAGGGTTATTAGACCACCCTAGAGGGGTCAGCCCAGTTAGCATTATGTTCAGTGGTTAAGTTGAGGCTGACCTAGTTGAGTAAAGGTCAAGTGAAAGTTAGTGTATAAATAGAGAGTGTCTCTCTCATTTTACACATTCCATTATTCACTCACTTCACATTAGTGAGAGAAGAGGAGGGTGCGCACAAGTGGAGGAGGAGCATGCTGCTGAAGATATCTATCTCTTGGGTTTGATCATGGTGATCCTTGTATTGATGCATATTCTATCTCTGAGGAAGTTGCGTGGTTTTTCACCTTCTTGGTTTTCCCCGGTGAAATGTTCTGCGTCTCTTGTCTCTTGTCTCTTATGCTTGATATGCTGTACATGTTGTTATTTTAGTTAAGATCCTAGATCTATTGAATTAAATGATGAAAAATAACATCATCCCTATCCAATCTTGGATAGAAGCATCATGTAAGAGGACTTTCTATTTTGGGAAGCGGTTTGATGATGTATTACGTGCCTATGATCTTGCTGCGAGCCCTTCCGTCTTGAATTATCACACATGTTTTCATGTTTTAATAAATATTTCCTTGTTTTGGTTGGTAACCAAACAAAAGGAAAGAAAATAATATGTTGATGAAATGCTTAGATGGTTACATTGGATTTCTGATTACACTTAGCATTTTGCTTCATATCATGCTTAGAGTAGGAAAATAAGCTCCCCAAAGTGAGCGTTTACTTTCAGCATTACTTTTCAGTGATTTTATGTTTTGTACTCAAGATTAATAGTCTTTTTCCTTAGTTAAATTAATCTCTGTATTTTTCAAATAAATGCAGCTTAGGATTCATTTCCTTTTACATAAGAACTTGTGCTACTGAAATATTTTATGTCAAGTTGAGATGTTTTTACAGATTATGGAAACTGGAGATTTTGGTGTTCTCATATGATCTCCTTACTTGAAGTATAGATTAAGCATGTGTTCTACAGTTGGAGCCATATGTTATCCACCTAAGTTGCACTCAATTGGATGTCAAGTGATCCTACAAATATTGAGAAAATGTACTTGTTCAAATTCAGAAGATCAGAAGTCCTAGCAAGCTGACTCGGCCCTTTCCTAACAAATTTGCATGTTCATACCTTGTAGGGAATTGTAATAAGTTGGTATAGCATGATGAATTTTGTAAAAGAATTGGATTTCCTGAGACTTAGACATCAATTTGGCACTCTAGAGTGTTTTTTCCTTAGTAATTATGTATTTATTTTCAACGACGCATAATTTTTGAGTTTTTCACTCACACCTCCAAGCTGGAGTATCTGCCTTGGTGGATAAACCTTGGGAGGCTATTAAATTCTAGGTGTCTAAGAATATTACCATGCTAGTCAATTTTATTGAGTCATATGAACATGTACTAGGTCCCCCTAGGTTTTATTTTAATTTTCACAAATAAAAAAATTTCTCGTAAAACAAGCCAATTTTTAATGTTTTTTAATGTAAAAATAAAAAATGCATATAAAGTGGTTAGGAGGAATATTTTTCCATGGGGTCCTTGTTTTCTAACCTAGAGCACCCACTTAAGCCCTAAACCCACTATGACAATGAAATTAGTAATTTTTAATTAGTTAATGTCATTTCTCTCAAAAAAGTGAATAAAAATGCCAAACAAAATAAAATAAAGGAAAAAATTAGCCCCCTTGATTTTTGGAAGTTTGTCCGAGACATGTCAAAAGTGGTGGGAATCAGTCAGCAATCGAATATAACTTAAATTAGAGCATAATTCATCTTGATTGGAATCATATCTCAGTGACTTGATTTAGCCATATCAGGGGGTGCACTCCTCTTAAGGATGGGGGGGAATTCGTGAGTTGGCATAATTCTATTTCATGGGAGATCATTCCAAAGGAGGGGGGCACACCTGTTGAGAGGTGGAACCCATCCATAATGACTAAATCCAACTCTAATAAATCAATCAAGGATAGAACTTACCCTCAGACTCTTAGTTATAAAATGCACCCCCCCTCCCTCTTTTTCTATTTAAGCAAGTACATGGCACTATTTTTTCTCATGGTCATAGAGAACCGATAGGATTCCCAAGTTTGTAATTGTTCTTGTAATATTTTTATCAATGAATGGAAAGACTTTGGAGCTCTATGATGTGTCACAATCGTGTGTGGATGATCATTTTCAATGGTATTTGAGATAAATATATTGTTGTTTTACTTTGCATCATGTGGCGATTTATCAATCCTTGGTGAAAGTTGGTATCAACTCACAAGGCAAATGATTCTAGCTTGACTTCATTTACTATATTTATATATATATATATATATATATATATATATTGATCTATAATTTGCATGTTTTATTTGTTTATAATTATGCTCTTCTAACCCCTGGTATAGGAGATTCCATATTTAATCATCTTTTTGCAAGTATTTTCATTAGTGCAGGTGTCCTCACTTGATGGAGAACCTGATCTTGGTTGACTCTTAAGAAGGACATAGTCCCTCCGCTTCCCACTGTTGGATTTCATAAATCCGAACATTCGGCTTGATATTTCTTCTTCTTCCCTCTCTCCTTCACTTTAAATTCAAATTTCTTTTGGTTCTGATTCTGTATATCATTTAGTGAATTAGTTTACTTTTAAAATAATATCTAAAGGATGATTTACTTAAGTGTGCTACTAGATATAAGGTTTTAAAGCTTAAATTTGAGTAAATATGGTTTTGTTAAGTACTTGTGATTATTTCCTATCTTTCAATACTTCAAATTTTTATGCGTCTAACACTTTATTTGGCACATTTGGTGCATAAAAGGTGGCTGGTTTTTCATTTTTAACGAACAAATAAGAGGAGGTGTTGCCATAAAATTGAAGATCCAAGCCATTCAAGACCTCGCAGAGCAACATACCTCTTTCTTGTTTCTTTTCATGAAACTTGTAACCCGTTGGGTCCTTATTTAGAAGTTCCAAAGGCATCCAAATTTTACAAGTTGTAAAATAATAATAAAGGAAAGTGGGATACTCAATGCCCGCATCCCATTCCCCCTAGGGATCCATGACTTTTTCGTAGCATGATATTTTTATTCCATTTTTGTTTTTTTAGCTTTCGGTTGGATAACTTAGATTAATTTATCCTCTTGTAATGTTAATTAATCATTTACATACACTACAATAAAGTAGTTAGTTTTGTTTCATTCATTTTCCAATAAAGTGATGAACCCCCTTTCTTTCCCGAAGTATGATTCCTGCATGGAAAGGGATTGCCCAAGTACTGGAGTTCGACTAAAAAAGAGATTATTGGATTAGTTTAACTAATGAGAAAAAATGTAATTTTTTTCTTTAATAAAACAAACCAACGCTCAAATCTCCATATGCTCTAGACCTCTGCGGCTTATCTGACCAATTTGTCAAATAAGAAAGAGAAATGATTTTTTAGTCTAATAGGGAATCCATAAATGGTTTATCTAGGAGAACTAAGGAGGTCACTTCGGACATACCGTAGATTCAGTGGGCTACTTTAAGTAGGTTATGCGTCGCCACATTGGACACTTAGTATTGTTGCAATAAGCGCTCATTTCAAGGAAATAAACTTTCTATGGGACAAACAAGAAATTAACACACTCCTTTAATCACACATCCATAATAATCAAAACTAACCAAGAAGCACTCGCACAACATTTCCTTTCAGCAGACTCCAGTTAAAATTTTTTGGCATTGGTATATCAATTTACTATCATTTGCTTAAACAACTATATTTGGTGGTAATCTTATTCTTTGCTACTGGTATAATTCATGTATTGTTGCTTTCTTATTTCAGTAATCATTTATAACTCCTAGAATTAATTCCATTCTCATAACTTAGACTAAAGGTCGTTGTTTTCTTTTCTTAGGGACCACCCCCCTTGGTTTTGATAGGAGTTGACGTAGATGGACGATTCAAGTATCAGGTGACAACACTTGACTCGAGACTTGTTCCCAAGGATGTACCAATCGGCTTGAATATTTTTGTCGCATTATCTCAGGAGTGTGTTCAGGCGGCAACAGGTCAAAATATTGAAGTTGACGTTTGAAATCCATGTGTTGTTTTTCAATTTCTCCTATTGCTGCTTCTAATTTATTTTCTTCCTCTCCAACCTTTTATTTTTCTCAAAAAAAATCAGCCTCACTAAGACCACTAGGGGATCCCCTTCAAGGTGTTCAAGACATGCTTCATAATATTTAATGTCCCTATTAATATATTCCAACTCCGTATCAAGTTTTTCAAACACAAACCGCATGCATTCCAACCATAATGGTTTTTAAAAATCCTTAAGGAGAATTCTTGTATCTATACATCGAAGAAGATGAGGATGAAAAAACAAAAAATGATTCATCTATCACACAACACTCAACGCAGAGATCACACCAGTTGATACCACTCCAAGTAGTTTATGCACTAAGCACAAGAAGTCCAAACTTCAACGCAGCTCCACCACGGGAATGTTAGGGCTCCTCCATGTAGAAATACTATAGCATTAGCAGAGAATACCGATTGCAAAGAATAATGCATAGATCTTACCAACAATTGTAGAGAATACCAATTGTTCACTACACAACTCTATGGATTTGGGTGAACTTGATTAGGGTTCATGCCTTTGTCTCCACGCATCCCATTGCTCCAATGCTCTGCCTTCTGGATTTACTCTCAACACGGATCTTCAAAAAACATATTAGGGTTTAGAATACCCTAACTCTTAGCTTAGGATCATGTCATAGGTTGCTCACATGCATTGTGGAGAGAGTTTTGCACACTGTAATAGAAATAACCAGGTGAGTCACGCATTCTTCATATCAAAGCAATTCTACCAATTCTGCAGCTCTACATAGGTCGCCAAAAGAGAGCTTTCATGCAATCTTCAACACTATCACATAGTCACTTCAATGTTGTTCCAGGTAGCTTTATTCATCAATAGTTTCAACACATCTACAGTCTTCAACATAGCTTCTACGTAGTTGTAGTCAACATTTCAATATGTAGAGATATAAAAAAAATTGCAAGTAAATAATATTATTAATCAAGGGGCACCAATCTGAGCCTCCATGGATTCCATTTGTTGTGTGTGGAGATCTAATTTTCTTGGCCACATGTTGTGAGAGGTGAGCACTAGTCACACCAAAAGTACCTTCAACAAGAACATGCCACCACATTTTCACCAGTCTTCACATAGAGTCTCAACTTTAGACTTGAACACATCTCCCAGTGGCAAGCTTGAACACATTTCAATGCATCAATAAGCAATCATGATAAAGACCAAGTGACACCCTTGAAAAAATCAATTTCTTGTTAAACAATCAACCATTTCTTCATGCATGGTAACTCAATGAATTCTCTACGCTTCAACAATTCACAGCTTCAGTACCACACACAATACCCACATGCAGAGATAAAAATCAATTAGGGTTTCAATGTAGGAGACAACACATGTCTGTTCACATTCATGTAGAGAAGGAATCAAACATAAAAAAAATCACGCATGTCAAATTTAGATTTAGTTTTATAGATAATGCACACATGTACACAGGTCTGAATATGTAGAGAGTTGGAAGAGATAAATGAGGATGGATTGACCAACATTCAAGATGCAGAGAAATGACTCTCATCCAGAAATACGTTGAAGAAGAATGATGCATGCCATAAATAGGATTTTTATGGATGAGCAAGAAAAAGGCAAAATGGTGCAATAATGAGGAGGATATGGAAGAATTATGAGCACTGCCCAAAGAACCAAGAATAGCTATGATACCACTATTAGGTTCCCATTAGGAAAGATAGATGATTGACTGAACACAAGCCAAATACACAAGAAGTATAACCACACAAACAAAGAGAGATAGGTGTAAAAGCACAAAATTCCCATTAATCAATCTACATATTAATACATGATAATGACCCTTGGGTTCATCTTCCCAAGTGGTCTCTTGGACTCCTTTTGACTTTTCCTATTCACCTATGACTCTTGGTCTTCTCCTCATGTGAACAAGGCGACATAATAATATTCCTAACAACAAGGATTAGTTTCCCAACAATTAAATTATAACATTTTTAAATTATTAGATTAAACTATTTCTAAAAGGTAGGTATAAGCATCTTCGCTGCTAATTTCACTTGTTATATTTTGTTGTACAATATTATTAGTAATTTTTTAACTAATTTGAAATCAAATGTAACGCCCCGTTTTGACATTACTACTTGAACTATTATTATATGTTGTATTTGCTTGATTGTGAGACTTCATCGGTTTGACGACACTGTGGACATATGGTTCTATTATTTTTTCGAAATATATGTGTGTGTGTGTGTGTGATATTATTATTATGGTATGTAGTCATGTTTAGATATATATATCATGTGTTAATTATGTCTCATATATGCAAATTACTAAAAGATGGGTACGTGGATACCGTTAAAGTTATATGTTGAATGAATGAATGTTATACCAAGTGCATGGTGAATTTAAATGAATTGATTATTGTTCTTAATGATGAAATGTATGTGTACATGTCGAGGATTTGTGCATGACATTCTAGATTGTATGTCGGAGACTAACTTACAGGTTAAAATGGATAAGTGATAGTTGGATCGTACGAGGTGAGAGTGCCTCGGGGACATGGACTCCGAAAGATAAATGGTACGCAAGTGATGCATTATTTATTTTTGCATGATTATTATGTTGTTTATCATGATGTATGGGTGGGGTAGGGTTTCAGGAAACTCAACCGCCCATATTGGTTATACAATGACAAACTGAGTATAAGTTGCAACGTAGTTATTATGTCGGTGTATACATAGTCCCTTGTTCCATTAGGGGGTGGAGGATTTACCCACTGTTTATCCTTAAAACCCAAAGTCATGGGAGGGCTGTGCTATGGTGCGCTCCCCAAGGTGTGTGATGATGACTGGTGGTTTCCTACTGGGGAAGCTTTGTCTATGTAGTCGACACTTCCACTTACAGGTTCTCACTAGAGCCAGTCATAGCTTTACAGTTCAGGATAGGATGTGGAAGTTAGTTGTGAACTAGATAGACAAAGTAGGAAGATAGGTGTACCATGATGTTAGAAGGGAAGAATGGATTGATTGTGTATGTTGAGGACCTTGCAGAGTCGTGTGTTGTAAATTAGTAACTAGTATTATTGTTCGTCAGTTAATTGTACTTAATTAAGTGAATGATCCAACAGTCAAATTATGTTAGGAATGCGTCAATAAACAGTAACTCAATTGATTGAGAATGGTGTGTGGCTTAGTACTATTAGTGTACCTACACGAGGTATGTAAGCTGTAGCTACGCTTACATAACTCATCTACATATGTGTCAATTGCGTGAAATAGTACCGAACTATAATGTTTAGGCATTAATTACATTATTACTACTTATCTAACCAGGAGATTAAATTAATACGTCGAGTTAGTAATTTATGGTTTAATAATGGAATAGGATAATTGAGTGACTTAGGTGGTAATGAATGATGATCAATTTGTAATGCCGATTAATGATTAATTATTATTGATTAATAATGATTAATGATGTTGATAATGTTATAAAGAATTATTAATTTAATTATTGTTGAATAATAAACAAGTTATGGTTAAACTTAAGTAGTAAGTAATGCATTGGTTAGTAATGCTTAATTGAGTATTAATGAACTTAATTAGTCAATACGAATTGTGGGTTAGTGGGAGTGGAGAAAGCTAAGTGTGCCCTATAAATATGTAATACTAAGGAAGTTTTGGGCGTCCCTTTTTTATAGTAGTTATATTCGGGATACTATTGTCTTTTAAGACTGTAATGAAGCATAATGTTGTATCTATTGGAGATATTTTGGGGAAGCCAGGTCCCTGATCTGCAGGATGTGTGTGCAGATCCATTGTATGTCATGAAGAAAAATATAAGTCATAACTGAAGTGCTTATTTGGCTGTGACTCATAATGAAAGACAAGCGCTTCCGTGGTTTTTCCCAGATGGGTTTCCACATTAAACATGGTGTTTTATGTGTATGATCTGATGTGTGCTGTGATATTTGTTTCTTTCCTCTGTTGAATACTTAGTTGAATGCATGATCGACACAAATGGTTATGATATGAATGCTAAATATACTCCAAGTTATATTTATTTGGCGAAGCTATGGGTTCTGTCGAAGTAATATATGTGTTGAATCTTGGTCCCTGTCGATTTTAGGAAGTAGAATATGTTGATGAATTTATTGCACATTGAGTATTCCCCTCCTATACTGCATGAATTTTGGTTCCTGCAGTTCCCATACATACCTCAAGTGAGACCTCATCTTCTCTGTAGGTGTTGTTGAAAGGGATTCAATCCCTTTCGGGCCAGTATCTAAGGATAGGTTGTTTGTTAGTGATATGTTAAATGTCGAACCTTGGTCGAACTAAAAGTCTGCCAACATACATTACACACCAAGTATCTAACAAAATGCCCCAAAGATATATAGTTTCATGGAGCACTATGATCATAGGGCACAACCAAAATGGATATTTTGGTGAATGGTTCGAATCTATTTTATTAAATGGTTATTGTTGATGCCAAGCTTAATTGCACTTAAATTACCAGTGCTCTGTTGGCATGTGCTTATTTGGGATATTTAAAGCAGAGAAAGAGAGTGCAAAACTACTTAGTAAAGAGTGGTTTTGTTTCAACGTATTCAACTACTCCATCACCTAGAAACCATCCATACTTTCAAGCCAAGATTTCAACCATGTTAGATCTTTCTTTAGAACTTGATTCTCATGACAGTGGACCTCTTCATTGATGTTTATTCTAACAATTATAGTAATATTTGGGAGAAACATTAGTGAAGAGGTTTTCTAGCTATGATAACAAATAAGGTTTGAGGAATTTTCCTATCCGGTTGAAATCTCCACTGGAAAGGATGGATGGTTTCTATGCATTGAATTAGTTGAATACTCTAAAACTTACCCACTTGTTACTAAGTATCCATGTGTTATCACTCCAGGAAGCTCTCCTAGGTTGTATTTAGAAGATGCCTGGTAACTTAAACTTATCTTGAAAGAAGGGGTTTATTTTGGATGAAGTTGGATGATAAGAATCAAAATTTACACTCTCACAACATGCATGAGGATGCTCAGACAAACAAGGCTTTGACTACGATTGTTCAGAGGTTTGATTTAAAAGAAGGGGTGTGAATCCTGGTTGCTTTTAGCAAACTCATACACAGCAGAACGTATATAAATGGCTAAGCACAACAAAATTACAGCATATATGTTAAAACCTTTAACACCATGACGGGCTAATAGCTATCTAGCAATTAAAGTGAACATACAGGAAATACCTCATTCACAGCAAGTACAAAAACACAAGAAGAAAGAATCTGACAGCCAATAATAAAAGAAGCTTGTATTATCTAGAAAGTCACAGGAGTCTGAGAATACAAAAGTCGATTAGTCTCTCCAAAGTCAAACCCTTCTCTTACATCATTTCTGGGATTTATAGCCATTACAAGTATCTTCCCCCCAGATCCCCAGAAGCTGGGTCGAAATCCTCCAGATAGAAGATCAAACCATTTTTTTTTTAAACCGGGAAAATCATTTTTTTAACTAGCGAAACTACTGAAACATGGGGCTCAGAGATGGGATCGATTCTCCCAATATGTGACACTTGTAGGAAACCTGAGATATTTTGTTGTTCTCTGACATGTTAGGAAGAAACACCTCCGAGCGTTTTTCAAAATGACTCTCGAGTCACTTAGAATCATCATTTGAAAATGATGACTCTGCACAGTAAAAACACCATTTCTGCTGAAATTGCTGAAAAAGAGGCTCAGAGATGGGTTCTGTTATCCAGCTATGTGACACTTGTGTATAAACTGAAAGAGGTTATTGTGCATTGATTTTTTTTTAGCAAAAACCTCTCTCAGATCTTTCAAACTCGCTTTGGTTTTCCCGAGATCTTCATTTCAAGAACATGTGTCAAACAGGCAGATTCTGGGATCCAAAAATTGGGGCTCAGTGACGGATTCGATTCTCTCAACTTGCAACACCTGTAGGAAAACGGAGAGAGGTTATTGTGCTCTGAAATTTTGGGAACACAAAACTATGATCGTTTTACAAAATGATTCTCCAGTCGCTCAGAATTTCTATTTGAAAATGATGACTAGGGATAGTAAAAAACGCCACATTTCTTCATTATTTCCATCTTGTTGGCACCTTCACTACTGGAACAACACATTGAAACAGATCCTATTAATTGTAACCTTCACTTAGAAACCATCATCATGTCCTTTAGAATGATAAAACTTGGATCTGTGCAAAAATAGCCATTTTTCTGTGATTTTTAGGCTTTCGGTAGCTAGTAAGTCTGATCTTAATTTCTGCTAGCTACCGAAAGCTCTCTTTCGGTGGCTAATGAACAATTGTCATAACTTCCTAAACACCAAAAACTATTCCACAATACATGACACATCCCTTTCCTTTCGGTATCTTGAAGAGTTCTGAAAATTTCGTTTAGGCTACCGAAAGCAGAGCTTTCGGTAGCTTAGGGGCCGTTTTGAATAAGCACTTAGCTACCGAAACCTGTTTTTTAAGTTTTTTGAAATAAAAACTTGTCTCAAAAGTTTCTTGATGTATTATGAGTTAGAAATCAGTAAAATGATCCTAAACACAAACTTTAATAATGTGTTTTCATTTTCAAATGACCTCCTATCACCTCACATAATAAAACTTTTTTTTAAAAAAATATTTGAGGAGATAACATATGGCTCCTACTCGAGGATGAAAGCCTCCCTGTGAGGTTTCAAGAACCACAAATCTGATGCCTTTCCTGGACAAACAAAATACAAAACCTAGTCTAGTTTTCCATTGGGATATGGAGTCATTTAAACTGCCACCAAAACTTCTGCAAACCTGTGGCATGCCTGTAGCCTGCCCTACTTATTTAACAAAAACTGAAAACAACTGAAAGAATCTACTTGCTCATGGGGAGAGCTTATTCTTCTGCCTACTCTACTCTAACCAGATTTGAAACTTGGTCAAGTAAAGGCAGACTTCCATAACAACCATTCAAGTAACTTCTTGTATGAAAGAATTCCCTTTCTGTCACCGATTATAAGGTAATAATAAAAGCATAACAGTGACCATAAAAATTCTTTTAGGAAATCACATTTTCTGTCAAATGTAAGAGACATGATAAAATCTGAAAACTAAATAGAGCCTGAAAGATAAGACTTTAGTAAGGCTGCAAATGGATCTTTGAAACCAAGATCACAATCATAATGTCTCAAAACCTTCGACTGCTCATATATGTCTTCTCCTCTGCCATGTTCCTGTGACTTAGATTCGTCACTCTGATGTGCTGGCCTATTACAGCTGAAAATTTCTGAGAAAAAAGAAGATGTATGTTCTGGATCTTTTGCATCGCTGTCTTTGTTGAGATATTGTAACTTCAAAGAATATTATAATTGTACTTTATTATTTCGGAGATGTTTCATTCCTCTGTAAATATCTTATTGTATATCCGGAGATGCTTATTCCTCCGTCAGAATGTGGTAACTCGGGTTATTAGACTTCCCTAGTGGAGGTCGGCCCTTTATGTGTTATGTGGGTCAAAGGGTTATTAGACCACCCTAGAGGGGTCGGCCCAGTTAGTTGTAGTGGGGTATTTAACCCATTGGTTAAATACGAGCCTACGTGTACTTGTGTAAAATACATATCAGTGAAGTGTATAAATAGAGGAGGTGTGTTCCTCATTTGACACACTCACTCATTCAAGGGAGGCGCACTTTTGGAGGAGAGGTCTGCTACGGTGGAGAAGGAGATCATGTCTTTGGTTTGCATCTTTGTATATTGCTGGTCATCTATATTGAGGAAGCTTTACTGGGTTTTCTACCCCATGAGGGTTTCCCAGGATAAATCTGTGTCTCTTGTGTTTATGCTATGCTTGTCGTTTCTTCAGTGATCCTGTATATGCTATTATTGTGAAATGGAATGTAATGCTGCTATTTTCTGTCTTAGCATATTGAATTTTAACATGGTATCAGAGCTAACCTGAAGGAAGACAAGGTATGGCACTTACGACACTTGCTTTACTTACAACAATTTGAAGGTTAGGGTTTTACATAGCAAAAACCAGTCATTGTGGAACTTTCACTATAACTCCATTTTGGAGAAGGTTCAGGGTCTGAAAAGTTTACAGGTCGAAGATAACATCCCCAGGTACCTTGTGTCCAAAGGGCACCCTCAGATTCGTTGTACATTGTGAGTTATGATCAGTACAAGTTAGGGTTTCTGCCTCTTCCAGATCTCAGTCAAAATCAGGTGACCTTGGAAAAAAGGTCATAACTTGGGATAGGGAGCTCCAAATGAAATTTCGTAAAAAGTGATAGGTAGTAAACAGACTGTAATATCTCAGAAAACGTTTTCAGAGGCCGGAGGTTAACCAGTGACACGTGGCACTCCGTACAAGTTCGCTCTCCTGTTTTATCCCATAAACAGGTCACGTTGCGACACTTGGCATAACTCTCTCTCAGAGAGTCCAATTGAGATCAGACCTGTCAGGATGGAAAGCTAACAAGTCGAGCTATCTCAAGAAAATTTTTCAGACCCCGAAGTTCAAAAAGTGACACGTGGAACTCCGTACAAGTTCGCTCTCCTGTTTTATCCCAAAACAGGTCACGTTGCGACATTTGGCATAACTCTCTCTCAGAGAATCGAATTGAGGTCAGACCTATCAGGATGGAAATATAATAGGTCAGGCTATCTCAGGAAACTTTTTCAGACCCTGTGGATCAAAAAGTTCAGAGTTACACCAGAAACAATCAGGTACATATTTCTGCCAAAACAGAATTATTTTTGAGTACCTTCATTCATGGCTTCCGGAATTTAGGGCTTTGGAGAAAGTTGAAATTTTTGTAATCAGAGAACACGGCTGGATGCTACTCATCAAAATAGAAATTTAGAGACCAAGATCAGAATTTTTGGTTGGGAAGAAGGCCGGGCTTGATCAAACCCTAGTTCGGGACTTTGATCAAGAAAGTGGAAAATTAGGGCTTCTATAAAAATGGGAATTTTTGAAATCTGTGACCACGGCTGGAAGCTCCTCAGAAGAATAGAAGCTTAGAGCTTTGGATCATACATTTTGATTGGGTAGAAGAGTGGGCTTCATCAAACCCCAGTTCAGGGTCACGTCCAGTGAATCCGGAAGTTTCAAAGACAATTTTGAGGGGTCAAACTTTGGAGATTTCAAAACTGAAGTATGCTAGTTTGATCAGCTCAGCAAGACACATCCTTCCATCCATTCAGAAGTGTGAAAGTCAAAGATTGAATTTTTAGAGTTTCGCTAGCAAACACTAATCAAGCTCCAAATCAAGTTTCAGGGGGAGTTGAGGCTAAGACCTTACATAAGAAGACTACAAAAAGTCTCGACAGGTATGACTTAAGGAGGTTCAGGTATGCCTTGAAATCTGATTCTTGATTAAGTTCATAATGTGTTTGTCTTCATGTTAGTTATTAGTACAATCTTGATTAATGTTATTAATTGTCTTATCACCCTAGTAACAATATGAATGCATGTGAATGATTTGATTAGGGCTATATGATTGTACTTATGCATTATGGTGTTGTGTGAGGTTGATGTTGTCTGCTAACAAGACACAGGTACATTACAAAAGACAAATCAAGTTCCATGACCATGACAACATGAAGACAAAGACTCACGAGGTATGTATGACTTTGTTATATTATGTTTAACCTATGAGACATGTAGGTTCTAGCTCAAGATCTCTAAATCATTGAAGAGATTGTTTAAGTATGGTGTACATAACTAAGCAGGTATACTAATCCAGGTATGTTTTTCTATGTCATGTTAGAATCTTACCTTATATAAGTATACTTGCTATGATTGGTTATACTTATTCATAAAGCGAGTAATCAAGGGTTTATGAACATTATGTCTTTTATATTGATTAATGATATGCACAAGTAAAAGAAGACTTCCCTGAAATATTGAATACTAATGTTTATTATCTATGATCATGACTATACATATTCAAGATTATTTATAATTAGAATGTTTTGAGAATATACTAATGAATGTATGTTTGTGTATGAGATAATGAGGATGACACTTGAGCATGCACAGTAGTACAGAATAAATAGAAGTTCAAAATCCATATAGAAGATCAAGCGGGAGGCAACCACACAAACATAAAAGATAAGTACTTGAGTTGTTATTTGAAATAGTAAATGATATTGCTTGTATTCATATTTGTATTCCTAGAATATATTATGCTGAGTGTAAACATTCATAGAGCATTGAACAGTGTACTACTAATATGCATATGATTGGTAAGTTGGACAAACATTCCATTGTTGCTTGTCTAGAATGAAACCTCTTTGCTGACATGCTGAGAGCTGTGCACACTCTCAATAGCATGTTCTGGTAGAGATGGAAGGCATCTAGATAGCCACTGTATGCATACAAGATATGGGAAAGTGTTGTACCAAAGTATTGGTCAAAATAGTTGCATAACTATGTAAATGATATCTGTATGCATAATAGGTTATCATGATTACATGATTATGAAGTATTACTAATCATGTACTTAACTTGTTTTGTAGGAAAGATCATGAAGAATGATGAACACCGAACAAGTGATGGATGTTCAACAAGAAGATTTACAAATCAAACAAAATATAGAAGGCTCATGGCTAGAAGATTCTCTTAGAAAGAGGAAAGAGAACCTTAACAAGATGTTTTGCTCCAAGGGACTAGATAAGACCATTCCCTTAATAATGTTCTGCATGGGTTCCCAGGATCGGTAGTCAATTGATGAGCTTAATGATCATCATGGGTGATGTGGAATGCAAGAAGGAACTCACCACAGAGTTCAAATGATTTTGAGGCTCATATTAGTAGACCCATTTGACGAGAGATGGCACAGATAGATATGCAGAAGATCACTCAATGCTGAGTGTGAATAATGGACAATTGACAGCTTCGTGACAAAGCTTGGGATTTACCAGAAGTAAAGCTGTCCCTAACCTTTACCTTAAGGTTGTGGATAATGAACCTAACATACCATTATTGCATGACGATGATCTCTTTCTGACAAGGAATGAGAAACAGGTCATGAAAATGGCTGCAGAAATGAAAATGAAAGATCTCGGATTAATGCACTACTTCTTAGGTCTAGAAGTATGGCAAGATCCAAAAGGAATCTTTTAAATCAAGGTAAGTATGCTGTGAAGTTTCTAAAAAAAAAATATATATATTTGATATGTTGGAGTATAAAGCCATGGCCACTCCCATGGACTCCAACTTGAAGTTATTAGTTAATGACTCATCGTATTTAGTGGACCTAACCCTTTATAGACAAATTATTGAGTCATTGATGTGTCTAAACGAATACTAGGTTAGATATATGCCTTGCTGCAATTACCCTAAGTCAGTATCTAGTAGAATCTAGAAAGGTTCACTTAATAACTACAAAGCATGTAGTGAGGAACCTAAAAGGTACAATAGATTTTGGTCCATATTATCTTGGAGGTCATGAACTCCGTTTACATGGTTACTCAGATTCTGATTGGGCAGGAAGTGCCTCAGACAGAAAGAGTACATCAGGTGGATGTTATAGTCTTGAATCTGCCATGATCTCATGGTTCAGCAAGAAACAATCTAGTGTGGCTCTCAGTACTGCTGAAGCAGAACATATGGCTGTCTGCTCTGCCAGCTGTGAAGCAGTATGGCTTCAGAAGCTTTGGAGTGTTTGACTTAGAAATGGATCCCACTGTGATTATGTGACTGAAAATCTTGTGTTCCACGATAAGTCAAAACACATAGAGATCCGGTACTTCTATATACGAGATATGGTGCAAAGAGGAGCTATCAAGCTTGTATATATAAGCACTAAGGATCAGATTGCTGATATCTTGACTAAACCTCTGTCTCGAGTAAAGTTCGAACACTTCCGAGACAAGCTTGGTATAGGACCCTCCTCGAAAGGGGGAGTAGCTCAGTATCCGATAACAAGTCTATCTCATCAATGATGAGGTTACCTATTTACTGCACTTAGCTACCTAGAATTATTTAGATTTAGGACTCTTATATTCTTTCTTTTGATAATAGATATATACATTCTTTTGATATTAGTTTCTGATGATAGATGTATACATGCTTTTGATATTAGTTTCTGATGATAGATGTATACATTCTTTTGATGTTAGTAGATGTATACATTCTTTTGATGTTAGTTTTTGATGATGGTGATACATGTTTTGATGATGTTGATACATGTTGTGATTATACATGTTTTGATGATGATGATACATGTTGTGGTTATACATGTTTTGATGATGATGATACATGTTGTGGTTATACATGTTTTGATGATGGTGATACATGATTGTGATTATACATGTTTTGATGATGATGATACATGTTGTGGTTATACATGTTTTGATGATGATGATATATGTTGTGGTTATACATGTCTTGATGATGATGATACATGTTGTGGTTATACATGTTTTGATGATGATGATACATGTTGTGGTTATACATGTCTTGATGATGGTGATACATGTTGTGATTATACATGTTTTGATGATGATGATACATGTTGTGATTATACATGTTTTGATGATAAGGATACATGTTCTGTTATACATGTTGTGAAGGGATTGCATCATTCCTGGACTTCAGTCCTAAAGAAGAGCCGTAGACGTATGTCTTCGAGAATGAAGTTCTTGGTGAACATGTGAAGGGATTGGATCATTCCTGGACTTCAGTCCTAAAGAAGAGCCGTAGACGTATGTCTTCGATAATGAAGTTCTTGATGAACATGTGAAGGGATTGGATCATTCCTGGACTTCATTCCTAAAGAAGAGCCGTAGACGTATGTCTTCGATAATGAAGTTCTTGATGAACATGTGAAGGGATTGGATCATTCCTGGACTTCAGTCCGAAAGAAGAGCCGTAGACGTATGTCTTCGAGAATGAAGTCCTTGGTGGACGGTTGAGGATTAAGTCATCCTTGGATGAAAGTCCTAAATGTACGGTTGAGGATTAAGTCATCCTTGGACGTAGATCCTAAATGTACGGTTGAGGATTAAGTCATCCTTGGACGTAGGTCCTAAATGTACGGTTGAGGATTAAGTCATCCTTGGACGTGGTCCTAAAAGACGGTGGAGGATTAAGTCATCCTTGGACATGGTCCTAAAAGACGGTGGAGGATTAATTCATCCTTGGACGTGGTCCTAAAAGACGGTGGAGGATTAAGTCATCCTTGGACGTGGTCCTAAAAGACGGTGGAGGATTAAGTCATCCTTGGACGTGGTCCTAAAAGACGGTGGAGGATTAAGTCATCCTTGGACGTGGTCCTAAAAGACGGTGGAGGATTAAGTCATCCTTGGACGTGGTCCTAAAAGACGGTGGAGGATTAGGTCATCCTTGGACGTGGTCCTAAAAGACGGTGGAGTATTAAGTCATCCTTGGACGTGGTCCTAAAAGTACGGTGGAGGATTAAGTCATCCTTGGACGTGGTCCTAAATGTACGGTAAGGATTGGATCATCCTTGGACTTTGGTCCTGTAAACTGAGCCATAGACGTGAGGTCTCCGAGAACATGATAGGACTGGATCGTCCCTAGACTTCGGTTCAAAATGTACATGACTGGTTTACATCATCCTTTGATGATGCTGATGATCGTGGGATGACGATGCTGATGACGATGTTGATGATCGTGTGATGATGATGCTGATGATCGTGCGATGACGATGCTGATGATCGTGTGATGACGATGCTGATGATCGTGCGATGACGATGTTGATGATCGTGCGATGACGATGCTGATGATCGTGTGATGATGATGTTGATCGTGATGCTGATGACGATGTTGATAATCGTGTGATGATGATGCTGATGATCATGTGATGACGATGTTGATCATGATGATGTTGATCGTGTGATGATGATGTTGATCATGATGTTGTTGATCGTGTGACGATGATGTTGATCGTGATGCTGATGATCGTATGATGACGATGCTGTTGATCGTGTGTTGACGATGCTGATGATTGAGTACTATCAACTCTGATGATGTTGATGTTCCAGTATTGAAGATGTTCCAGTAACTGGTTGAGTTACTGATGATGTTGAGAAAGCTTCCAATGATTTATAGATGTATCATGTATGATGTTGATGACTCCTTGCTCGTGCAGGTGCTGTTATAATATCCTTCTTGTTAAGGGGGAGTGTTGAGATATTGTAACTTCAAATAATATTATAATTGTACTTTATTATTCCGGAGATGTTTCATTCCTCCGTAAAGATCTTATTGTATATCCGGAGATGTTTATTCCTCCGTCAGAATGTGGTAACTCAGGTTATTAGACTTCCCTAGTGGAGGTCGGCCCTTTATGTGTTATGTGGGTCAAAGGGTTATTAGACCACCCTAGAGGGGTCGGCCCAGTTAGTTGTAGTGGGGTATTTAACCCATTGGTTAAATACGAGCCTACGTGTACTTGTGTAAAATACATATCAGTGAAGTGTATAAATAGAGGAGGTGTGTTCCTCATTTGACACACTCACTCATTCAAGGGAGGCGCACTTTTGGAGGAGAGGTCTGCTACGGTGGAGAAGGAGATCATGTCTTTGGTTTGCATCTTTGTATATTGCTGGTCATCTATATTGAGGAAGCTTTACTGGGTTTTCTACCCCATGAGGGTTTCCCAGGATAAATCTGTGTCTCTTGTGTTTATGCTATGCTTGTCGTTTCTTCAGTGATCCTGTATATGCTATTATTGTGAAATGGAATGTAATGCTTCTATTTTTTGTCTTATCATATTGAATTTTAACAGTCTTGGTAATTATCAAAAGAAAGATGAGTCTGAAAATATGTATCATGAAAAAATTTCTGGTCACCCTTTTGTTGAAAAGTGGAACTAAATGAAATTCCAGAAGGGGATAAATCTTCACAAAACTTAAAATCTTCTTCTTCATCACTGTATTTGTCAAATGTAGGAACATCATGATAAAATTCTAATGACATGGATGAAGATTCTTGCATGAAATAATCAGCAATTGGATCTTTGAAACTGAAATCAGAAGCATGCTGATCCACGAAAGCTTCATTCATGAATATCTCTTTGCTTGAAAAATGTTGACCTTCTATTTTCCTTATGATCAGATCTTGATCACTGGTAGCAACAATCATTTCTTCAGAGTGATGCTCATTAGATAATGAAAAAACAGTGTTTACATCATATGAATGATGATCAACTAAGAACATATAGTTGTCAATACAATCATTGGTTACCCAAGGCTCAACTTGGTTTGCAAACTGATCATAAAACTCACATGCATACTTGTCTCTAGAAGACTCTACAAGAGTTGAAGAATTCTGATCCGAATCTGAAATGAGCTCATATGTTTGCTGTTGTTCCAAAACTGGTTCATACTCATTACCTTTTTGCTTTGAATCTGAATCCTACTAATATTCTATTTGCTTATGAGCATGCAGATCTTCAAAGTCAATTCGTGCTTGGATCTTTCTGGAAACACGGATGTTTTCCTCCACTTCGTAAGCATCTTCAAACAACTATCTTAAGGATGATGACTTCCTTTCTAATAGGAGAAGGGAAAGTTCTGAATGCAAACCCATAACATAATATATCATGGCAGCCGTCTCTGTAGGCCGAATTTCCAAAGGCATGTCATGTTAAACATAGTATAACCTTTTGTTGAAGATAGCCAAAGCTTCTTTCTCTCCTCTCTTCAAAGTGCAAAAATCAGTGAGATACTAATCAAGAGACTTGTTCTCACCCCAATATTTTGAAAAAGCATAATAGAAATCAGTCCATGAACCAATCGAACCAAGTTCCAAATCTCTAAACCATAAAGCAGCCTCTCCTGTCAAAGATTTAGAAAATAATCTCATAACAACATCTTCATGTTTGATTTCCAGATTATCAACAAAGTTTACAAAAGCTCCCAAATGTATATCTACTGTAATATGATCCTTTCCGGTAAATTGGGGAAGATACTCAACAAAGTTGGGAGGATAAGGATGAAGTTGAGATGGCAGTTTGAGAGGTTTAAACACCCTTTGTCTGACTCTAGAATGAAATTTTGTGGGCTGAAAGCAAGGTTTAGCCAGCTGATGAGAAGGTTCAATAATAACTGAAGATAATGAGATCTGAGAAGGCTTTGAATCGCTTTCAACTTCTTCAAAGTTACACGGGTGATCAGATTCATGAGAGATTTGAAAGCAAAGTTCATCCTTCTCAATAAGCTGAAGTGAAGACATGGGATCAATATCAACAACACGAGCAGGATGGAGATTTTCTTCTTCAAAGGATGGATATATAAAAGAAGGTTGATGATCATCCAAAAATACAAAGCAGAAAATGATTCTCTTTACATGAGAAGGTAAAAACAAGAAAGAGCTAATAAGGAAATACAACAGTTCATGAAGCATACTAATGAACTGATACCTGGATTTGAAATCCATCCTCTTCATCTTTTTGTTAACCAGATCCTCCCCAATGGAGTCTTTAAACGTGGAGTCGCCAGATAGATGCTTACAACCAATATAATGCCCAGCCTTTGTCTATCATCAAAAGCTGAAACTATGTCGTCTCCCAGGGAATCTTGCTTCAAACTCCTCTCCCCGGCAGCGGCACCAATTTGTTATCACTCTAGGAATCTCTGCTAGGTTGTATTTCAGAGATGCCTGGTAACTTAAACTTATCTTGAAAGAAGGGGTTTATTTTGGATCAAGTTGGATGATAAGAATCAAAATTTACACTCTCACAACATGCATGAGGATGCTCAGACAAACAAGGCTTTGACTACGGCTGTTCAGAGGTTTGATTTAAAAGAAGGGGTGTGAATCCTGGTTGCTTTTAGCAAACTCATACATAGCAGAACGTATATAAATGGCTAAGCACAACAAAATTACATCATATATGTTCAAACCTTTAACACCATGACGGGTTAACAGCTATCTAGCAATTAAAGTGAACATATAGGAAATACCTCATTCACAGCAAGTACAAAAACACGAGAAGAAAGAATCTGACAGCCAATAATAAAAGAAGCTTGTATTATCTAGAAAGTCACAGGAGTCTGAGAATACAAAAGTCGATTAGTCTCTCCAAAGTTGAACCCTTCTCTTACATCAGTTATGGGATTTATAGCCATTACAAAGCTCTTCCCCCCAGATCCCCAGAAGCTGGGTCGAAATCCTCCAGATAGAAGATCAAACCGTTTCTTTTTAAAAGCCGGGAAAATCATTTTTTTAACTGGCGAAACTACTGAAAAATGGGGCTCAGCGATGGGTTCGCTTCTCCCAATATGTGACACCTGTAGGAAAAATGAGAGAGGTTTTTGTTCTCTGACGTGTTAGGAAGAAACCCCTCCGATCGTTTTTCAGAATGACTCTCGAGTCGCTCAAAATCATCATTTGAAAATGATGACTCTGCACAGTAAAAACACCATTTCTGCTGAAACTGCTGAAAAAGAGGCTCGGAGATGGGTTTAGTTATCCAGCTATGTGACACCTGTGTATAAACAGAAAGAGTTTATTGTGAATTTATTTGTTTTGAGCAAAAACCTCTCTCATATATTTGAAACTCGTTTTGGTTTTCCCAAGATCTGCATTTCAAGAACATGTGTCAAATAGGCAGATTCTGGGATCCGACAATTGAGGCTCAGTGACGGATTTGATTCTCTCAACCTGCAACACCTATAGGAAAATGGAGAGAGGTTATTGTGCTCTGACATGTTGGGAACACAAACCTCTGAGAGTTTTGCAAAATGATTCTCCAGCTGCTCAGAATCGCTATTTGAAAATGATGACTAGGTACTGTAAAAAACACCACATTTCTTCATTATTTCCATCTTGCTGGCACCTTCACTACTGGAACAGCACATTGAAACAGATCCTATTAATTGTAACCTTCACTTAGAAACCATCCTCATGTCCTTTAGAATGATAAAACTTGGATTTATGCAAAAATAGCCATTTTTTTGTGATTTTTAGGCTTTCGGTAGCTAGTAAGTATGAGCTTAATTTTTGTTAGCTACCGAAAGCTCTCTTTCGGTGGCTAATGAACAACTGTCATAACTTCCTAAACACCGAAAACTGTTCCACAATACATGACACGTCCCTTTCCTTTTGGTAGCTTGAAGAGTTTTGAAAATTTTGTTTAGGCTGCCGAAAGCAAAGCTTTCGGCAGCTTAGCGGCCGTTTTGAATAAGCACTTAGCTACCGAAACCTGTTTTTTTAAGTTTTTTGAAATAAAAACTTGTCTCAAAAGTTTCTTGACGTATTATGAGTTAGAACTCAGTAAAATGAGCCTAAACACAAACTTTAATAATGTGTTTTCATTTTCAAATGACCTCCTATCACCTCACATAATAAAACTTTTTTTAAAAAAAATATTTGAGGAGATAACACCATGCATTCCCTTTCCCTACTTTAAATTTCCGTTTGATGATTGAAGGGTTCAAATGGCCCACAAAATATTTTGATGCATTTATAGGTGTACATTATTGAGGCTTTCTCAAGGATGTATAATATGACTTCTTAGCCTCAATGTACTCAGAGTTCTATGGAACCATGTACTCAAGATTTTGTAGTCTCATGGTTCCTATGGATTTGTCTTCTACTGAACTCTACTTTGCACCAACATTTAATAAAAATGGGCCACAACAAGTGGTATTGTATTTGGACATCCTCTTCATTTTCCCCCTTTTCAAAAATATTTTGGTAATGGAAATAATATCATCCATGGAATATGATTTCCTTAATTCTCTAAACATAGTAATTTTATCTTTAATTCCACAACATCATGAAAATTATTTTACTCTTTCACAACCTTGTTGATTTGAGACCTTTTTGAAGTGGTTGAGGATAGATACCGTTGGGGGCAAGGGTGAACAAGTGGCAAAACCACCATGTCTCTATATAGTTTGTATTGTGTTGTGGTCTCCTTGCATGGCATGCCCTTGAAACCTCCATGCCAAATCAGAAATCCCAATTGTATGGTCAATACCCAACAACCATAATATTGTAGAGATGCATTACTACCCCAAATGCTACTCCATAATATGGGGTGCATGTCATACAACATAAAACCATGTTTGGCATGCTAATATGCATGTACAACTTTGATTGGACATGTTATTGGAACTAAATTTTATACAAGTTCATCAATTCTATGTATATTTTGGATATAGTCAATTGAAAGTCCACAATCGACTAGTAGATTAGTTGACTGTATGGTCAACTGACTAGTTGATTGATTGGTCGACTAGATGGTTGGCTAGACTAGAACAATCGACTCACTAATAGAATGTTGCAGTCTTTCAGGAAACAATTAGAACTGATGACCCTTATTTATGATCTAGATCACCCTCAATCCAAGGAATTTTGTTATATTTGGAGACTATAAAATAACAACCCTATGGGTTGTATTGATAGACATATTGAATGTTGAATCATGCAAGAGATAATGCATTGTGATGTTTTGATTATAATGCATTGTGATTAAGTATTGTAAATGATGTCTATCAACACCACCTTTGTTCTTGGAATATATTTTATCCCTTCTGTTATTTTCTTCTATCTTTCCATTTGTTCAAAGGGGTTTCCCAATATGGTATTAGATTTATTGGTTTTGACCTAGTTTAATTTCCACAAATCGTGTTGAGTCACATCTAGGGTTGATAGACTCTAGGGTTGAATATTTTTCAAATGATACCTTTGAACTTGGATCAAATCTGTAAGATATCATAAGGATGGCTTCCAAGATAGAACTTGTTATTTTGAATGGCCATATATATGCAAATTGGATACCATGCATGGAAACATTGCTAAAGAGAAAGAGACTATGGTAGTATACCAAGACTTCTATTCCATATCCTATGGATGAACAAGCTAATTTTTCCATTAACAAAAACAAGGATGAGGCTATTGCGGTCACCATGACCTACATTTCAAGGGAGATTCACTTTCAGACAAGAGAGATTGACTATCCTTGTGCTATCTGAAACAAGTTGAAGTCAATGTTTGATAAGGTGAATGGAAGTCAAGTCATGCAGACATAGAAAGAATTGATCTCTATGGAACACCATTTCTTTGAAATGATTAAGGACTATTTGGCTCATATAAAAGGGATACAATTAAAATTGGGAGAATGTGGAAAAAAATTTCCGAAGAAGAATGGAAAACTCATTGAGCTAGTGTTGATGAATGGTTGTACTCGTCATATGGATAAGTATTCTTCTAAATTATCTTCCTTAAGTGGAGATTTAGAACATAAAATTTATGTAGCTATTGATTATTCCCTCACAATCACTATAAGAAGAGGTGTTGAATGTCAACATGGTAGAATATCCAAGTCTATCATGTGCCCAGCTTGAGTGCGATTTTGTTGTTGGTTTCTCAACTTACCTAGTTTAGAAAAACTATTGAGTTTTGATCATATAGTTTTATTGTAAAGGATATGATGCATGGGGGAACATCTTTTTCTATATTCTATCTAGATCCCAAAGACAAACTATATAAGTTTTGTGACTCTCCCAAGCATGATGCTAGATCGACAATATAAGTCGAATTTGGCATGAACAACTTAGACATATGAACTTTCGAAGTTTGAAGATGATGGTAACAAAGAATATGGTTACTAACCTCATAAAGATTGTTCCACTTGATGGATTTTGTACAAGGTGCATGCTTAGAAGGAATCATCAAGCACCCTTTAATTCCAGGAAAGCATGACAAACACATGACTGACTAGAACTTATTCACATTGATCTTTGTTGCATGAACACACCCTCATTAGTAGGTGTCATTATATTATAATACTCATTGATGATCCCTTTAGGTTTACAATGGTCCATTTCTTGAAAAATAAGAGTCATGTCTCTGAAATATTCAAGGAATTTAGGGCATTGGCGGAAAGGAAATGTGGTCTACCTATTAAATGCTCGAGATAAAACAATGGTGGAGAGTATGTGAGTCGAAAGTTTGAAAAATATCTATTGTAAAATGGTATCTCTGAGTAGAGATATGTTCCCCAAACCCCTCAATAGAATGGAGTCACAAAGAGGAAGAATAGAACTTTGGTGGAAATGGCTCAATGTCTAATGCGGGCCAAAGACCTTCCAACGAAATTTAGTTGTACTCAAGTGGGGTGGCAAACAATAATCACCCAACATCATAGCATTTAATGTTCTATGCTCTTGGGTGCACACCAATGGATTTAAAATGTCAGGTTGTGTTATCATAGATGCCAATTTTAGGGTGATGTTGTCTTCAATTCAATTCCGATGAATTAGGTTTTTTTCCATCTTTGTTAGTATTTAATAGAAATAATAAGACCTTCATGTAGCTTATAGTCCATGCCTTAAATTGTAGTTTTCATTTTGGGACTCTTGGGATTAACTACAACTTGGGGTCCCAAGGTTTAGCATTTGTAAGTTCCATGGATTTTTAGTTCTAACCCCATCTTAGTTGCTCCAATCGATGGAAATAAAGCTTATTTGTGGGACTAAATTGTGTGTTTTTTCTTTATTAGTACTTTTGCACCGTTAACACTAAACTATAATTTATGTTATACATTTTCTTGTTATTAATACTTTGCATAATTAAACCTTTGGAACTAAAGCACAAGTTCTATTCTCTTATCAAGTGGAGGAAGCAAAATGTGTATGTATATTTGTTTAGAAGAAAATAAATATCATTAGCCAAAGCTGCTAGTTTCAATGGTTCATTTTGGTTAATTCCTTCTGAATCATGATTTATTACATAAATATTAAATATTTTACAAAAGCATATTAGCTACCAAATATCTATTCATAAAACCTTTACCAAAAACATAACGATGTAAAAACAAATTAAAAACTATGTGAAGTTAGATAACAACAACCATTATAAAATCATAATTAAACTTAGCATATTGCCTTTTGACAAATGAGTATACACTCATTATGAATTTGTCTCTTGCACTATTCCCTTTTTATAAACGAGTATACATTAATTCTAACTTTCTCTCTTGCACTTCACTTGGTGTGGCGATTGGCACAACTCTACAAGTATTTATGCAATATTTAATTGTTATGATTTCTACTTTTAAATATTTACACAATATTTACTCTTAGTTAATACAAGTGTTGAATTGCATTCGCTAGCCCATTAAATGGGTGTTTAACTTGTCTGCATTTTTTATTTTAAGGATGTTAAAATAAAAAATAACCTTTGGTATAAAGACTTGAATTGCATTCGCTAGCCCATTAACTGGGTGTTTAACTTGTCTGCTTAATATTTTCACAACCTTTGGTATATTTTCAAATACTTGCAATATATGTATTTGCTTGGTTTCTTAGTTTCTATGTTATTAGTATCAACGAATCTCAAGTTTGCGCAACTAACGTTATATATAATATACCTCAAATAAAACATTTCATTTTTTATTTAAACAGTGATATAATTCATAAACGAAGATTTAACAATTTTTGTGTCATGGTATGCTAGAAAATGTGCTACTTTCAAAGGTAAAGCTCTTGAGGTAAAGGCCTGTGGCATTACTGTTCTGAAGATGGCAGATCTATATAAGAATGAGATTTTGAAGCAAAGTAACAATAGGAACAATGATTTTTCCTTTACTGTTAATCAGTCTGTTCTTTTCTTTGATGGGGCAGCACAACATGGAATGTGTGTTGCAGGAGGTGTTATGTTTTTAAACAATGAACATTATTTCTCGCTTCGACTATTCTGCGGCACAGGGACAAACATGAAGGCAAAAATGATGGCTTTATAATGTGTTTTGAAGACTGCAAATATCTTTGGGCTTGTTGATATTAAGGTTTATGGAGACTCACAGGTTACTATCAAGTGGGCACAACAGGAGTTTAATTCACAGGTGTTGGCTCTTCGTCATTGGTGTGGGCACACTAGAGATGAGATTGATAAATGTGAACTGATCTCCTTCGAACATATTTATAGAGAACCTAATGATATGGCAAACAGGTTATCTAAGCAAGCTCTCAATGGAATTGAGGGCAATCTCCTTTGGGAAGAGTGGTATGAGAATGAGATCTTGGATACTGGATCTCTTTACTTTTTTGGCGATCTTTAAGATCGTATAGACACTTTTTGTGGGATGTTTTTGTAAAAACTCAGATTTGTATGTTTTTTCTGTTGAGCTATTTCATGCCTGCGTGCTGATGTATATGACGGGATGTCTCGAGGTTATGAGGCTAGATATATAATCGTACTATTTGATTCTGATGAATAGCAATAGTACATTTTTTTTTCTTCTGAAAAAAAAACAAAGTTTTAACAAAAAAAAGTTGAAGTTTGCGCAACTAACGTTATATATAATATACCTAAAATAAAACATTTCATTTTTTATTTAAACAGTGATATAATTCATAAACAAAGTTTTAACAAAAAAAAGTTGAAGTTTGCGCAACTAACGTTATATATAATATACCTAAAATAAAACATTTCATTTTTTATTTAAACAGTGATATAATTCATAAACAAAGTTTTAACAAAAATAAAATCATCGTTTGAAAAAATTGCATTATATATGGAAATATCAAGGAACCGTGTATAAAAACCATATTGAAGTTTATATTTAAATCATAAATAACAAGTAATTAGGTTTATAATTCATATTTTCTTCTTCAGTTCTAATTATGTAAATCAACTATTTAAACAAAACTTAATAAACTAGAGTACATGTGGAATCAATGATTTAAATTTGTGTTGGCGAGCAAATATGACTTGCTCGTCAACGTAGGAGAAGCAACCCGAAAAGGGTCCTTAAAACAGCTCATGATCTGTTTAGAATAGCTACTTCTCACGGGAATAATGGTCCTGGGTTTCCACTAAATAGTGGTTTTCTCCACGATGGAAGACTTTGTTGTTAAAGTTCCTTAAATTACTAAATGCAAACTAAGTATAAATGAAATGCAAGTTAGACTACATACTATGTTTAATCTAATCTATGGAACATTTTAGTAGCTAGAAGAAAGAATTCAACACCTACTAAAAGTTTGTTCAAACTACTTAATGAAACCCTATCTTAGATGAGAGCAAGATTAAAAGAGTTGATGCACAAAAGAATGACCTTACTGTTGTTTTACCTAAATAAATGTAAGTAGAACAAAAATATATTAAATGTTAATTTTTTATCTTTAATTCGGAGCTACAATAATACTTGAAATCAAATAACAATCATACACATAAGAAATCACATTTGACACATGAATTTATCCTGGGGAAACCCTCTATGATGTATAAAGCTTAGTATATTGATAGATAGTAGAGAATGTATTCTACATCAAGCTCCCCCAATTCAATTCTAGAGAAAGAGAAAGAAGAGAGACTTAGAATAATATCCTGCATAAAGAAAAGTGCATTTCCTTCAAGAGAGAAGAGAATTCGCGTCACATTGAATTCATTAATCCTGTATGACATATTTATATATTCTTCTCATGCATCGACTTCTATTTTTATCTTCCGACTTCAAGTTGAACTCACCCTCCATCTAGATGCATCAATATTGCATGAAGAAGTGCACCCCATTTCTCATGCAATGCATTAACTCACTGAACTGACTCTTAGGATGAACTCGCCCCTTAACTGAAAGCTTTTGATGTAGGAGCATCGGGGCCTAGGCAGATCAGTCGAGGTTGATCAAAAGGAGGGAGCCAACCAGTGGGAATGTCGATGACCACTGGTGCGGAGACCAAGTTGACTTGTCGAAGTCAACAAGTCGAGCAGAAGCAGTCGGAGTGCGTCCGACTAAAGCAGCGCATCGGATGTTGTGTTAGGTCGAGAATCGACAGGTAATGGTCAATAGACGACAAGTGAAGTAAGACGTCGGGTAGTCGATGAGTGGTCAAACTACGATGCGACAGGTTTAGTGGAGCCAAGCGTGGAGGAAGGGGAGGACTGGCGAACCGCAGAAGAAGAGAAGTAAGCCGACAAGAAGGTCAAGACATGACCAACTACTTTAGCAGGGTCATAAGTGCAGAAAGTCAAGGGACTATACCTAATATCCATTTAGGGTTGCTGAGGAAGTTATTACAGTTATTGCGAGTAGGTGAAAGACATGACAGGTGACGTCATGGACAGAGGCTGTGCAGCACGGTTGAGAGCTAACAGTTGCATGTATGCAGGATTTGGAAGGATCGGTGGACAGGAGGATGCGTGTCTCGGGGATTGCAATAATATCGGGAACAGCAGCAGTAAGGTAGAAGGCAAAGGAGAGGAAACAGGAGAGGAAACAGGAGAGGGATCTTTAGTCTTTGATCAGCAACATCAAAGAGTAGAGCCAATAGGAGTTGTGAAGAGTCACACCGGTTGAAGAAGAAGAGAGTTGAGATCGATCCATAGCTCCGAGTTCCAAGGTGAACCAGGAGAGGGTGAGGTTGACACACAGGGAGAACACACCATAGTTACTTCTAAGTTGTAACAGCTGAGGCCGATTGTAGTTAGTTATTTGTTTGCAGTTATTCCGCATTATAACCGAATTCAGAGAAGTAATATAAAGCCACTTCTGGCATCATGCTTTACACTGAACCCGTGTAAGCATTGTGGTTTGTGTCGTGTGTATTGTTAAGAAAGAAAGTATTCCAGTAAGGTGACTTGCGTCAGTTGGTATCAGAGCGCGGATCGTAGCAGATCAGAGCGGAAACAAAGAGCCCCGAAGAAAGTTCGGTTGGGAGGACACTTATACCAACTTGACTTGCGTCAGTTGGTATCAGAGTAGAAGAATCCTTCGAGTTCATGATATTGAGCCTGCAAGTGAGTTGGACAGCTTCAGCTGCGGTTGGGTAGAGTTGTGCATGACTTGTTTAAAGATCGGTTGCGATTAGACGTGTGAGAGTTTCAGCAGAGGTTGAATTTAATGGATCATAGAGACGTTAATGTCCAAGGACGAAGAGCACGTGGCGCAGCAGCCGTCATAGTGGATCGTGAGATGTTCGACAAATGCGTCAGAACGATGCGAACTTTGACAAATGAAGTCACAGCGATCAAAGAAATCCAAAGGCATGGTTGTATTCCTGAAGCACTAGACCACAGCGACGAGGAAGTCAAAGAGGTGGAAGCTCGGGAAGAAGCCACAGAGGAACCAGAGGAAAAAATGATCAAACTCCTGACGGATATGAGAGGTTGGGCGAAGATAGACGTGCGTACATACTCGGGAAGCCTGGACCCAGAAGATTTGATCGACTGGTTCAGAGAGATGGAGAAATACTTCGACATAGAGCAGATCGAGGATCCTAAACATGTTAAGACTGCATGTCTGAGGTTGAAGGGTCATGCCTCGTTGTGGTGGGACAATGTACAGGATGACAGACTCAAGAAAGGCAAGGAGAAAATCAAGTCTTGTTGACAAGTTGAAGGGAAAGTTCTTGCAAATGACTATGTGATTTCCTTGTTCCGTAAGTTATAGAACTTTCGACAGAAAGAAATGACCGTGAAGGACTACACGGACGAGTTCTACCGATTGTCGATTCGATCAGGACAAACTGATGAAGGAGAAGAAGTTGTCGCTAGGTACGTGAATGGCTTAAAATATGCTATTCAGGATGAACTCATCATGTCAAGATTCAGAGCAGTCGGTGAAGCCTACCAGTTAGCTCTGAAGGTAGAAGAGAAACTGTCAAGAAAATCCACAATGACCAGGGGAAAGATGACTGGTCGGGGTGCGAAAAATGTCTCCGCGAAAGGCTAAAATAGCAGGTACAGGAAGGAAAGTGTCGAAGATAGCTGACACGCAGAAGGGACATCGAAATAGGAGAAAGCACAAGAAAACCAACGCGATAGTCGTGAGAACCGTGGTCAAGGTGCGTATAGTCCAAGTGGTCCATCCGACAAGAAAGGAGCTAACAGACCAGCCATAATCTGTTACAAGTGTCGAGGAATGGGACACAAGGCATATGAGTGCCCAGAGAACCTACATGCTACAGACGATTCGAAACCCATACATCGAAAGGATGAGCAAGTCGATGAGAGGGAAGAATCGGCATCCGACAGCAGTGGAGGTGAAAAGAAGAAGAACCGAAATCTGACAGTTTAGAGAGACTTGATCCAAGAAGATCAACGCGACCCGATGGATTCAGCACAATGGAAGGTGATCTTTCAAACAAAGGTGCGGATCGGAGAATGGCATTGCAAAACCATAGTTGATGGTGGAATCATGGAGAATCTTGTGTCGACAGAAGTCATCGACAATATTGGGTTGAAGTGTCAAGAACACCCACACCCCTACAAGATCTCATGGTTGAATAAAGGACACCATGTCAGGGTGACCAGACAGTGCCTGATCAACTTCAGAGTTGAAGGATTAGAGGACAGCGTATTGTGCGATGTAGTTCCCATGGATGCATGCCACCTGTTGTTAGGAAGACCATGGCAGTATGATCAAAAATGATCTATGATGGTCGAGCCAACACAATCACAATGTGAAAGAATGGCGTGAAGAGCACTTTTAAGCCAAGGCGAGAAGAGCAAGCCGACAGTAAGCACGACGAGAGCAATATTTGGGAGAAGCGAGTGTTGATGAGCACCACGAAGGAATTCCTTGCAGTAGAGGAGAGGCAGTCGGGATGTTTTGCGATCATTCCAAAATGACCTTATGTCGAAAGAACGAACCGAGAGGAGAATATCACGGTCGAGATCGAGGAGTTGCTTGAAGAGTTTAGTGACATAATGGCTAATGAGAAATCGACGGGATTTCCGTCGACCAGGAGCACATCCCATCAGATCGACTTGATTCTAGGGTCGAGTCTGCCAAACAAAGAACCATATAGGATGAGTCCGACAAAGGGACAGGAACTCAACCGACAAGTCCAAGAGTTGTTGGACAGAGGGTTAATCAGAGAAAGTATGAGCCTGTGTGCAGTACCAGCGGTATTGACACCGAAGAAGGGTGGAGAATGGAGAATGTGTACTGACTCCAGAGCCATCAATAGGATCACGATCAAGTATCGGTTTCCATTGACGAGAATGGATGACTTGATGGATTTCCTGAGTGGAGTGACCTACTTCACAAATATAGACCTGCAGAGTGGTTATCACCAGTGTTGGCTATAACTAACCCAGAGGTTTTCTATAAGACTTAGGTTCTTTGCGGTTTCCCTTTGACCAACAAAACCCCTTCGCATCGGCCCTTTCGGCAACAACCTGCGAGCAGGTTGAAGTCTCACCCGAGGTGTATCTATGGGGTACTACGGAATCAGGTTTCCACAGTAAGTGATAACTTGCTTGGATGGACGTACTACACAACACGACAGAGGGTATGTGCTGCGAGGTGAGACTGCGCAGCGATGGGAAATGCTGTGGTCTGCACCACTATGTTCTTCTACCGCAGGATTTCTACTGAAAATGCGAACAATCATATTCAAATTTACACTCAGAGCATGCGGAAACGTTTAAGGTGTTGAACTGAGTATCACTCATCCACTCGTTCAACTACTCATCTGCTTATCCATCTACTATTCATTCATCCACTTAGTATGGTTACGATTTGAGCATATTCCACTGATACCATCTAATTGTTATACATTTGTTCTATTGCACATAAAGAAGTACTCAAGTAATCTCTTAACACTTAACCAACTAGCTTATTCACTGCTCTCAAACATAAGCTGAATGTTCAGCATTCATCTATTCATGTAGAACTTTAACATATCATTTCCATACCTCCTCTGATGGCAAATGCATACAACAGTTCTCTTATAACAACATGCAACGAAACATCTAAACATTCATTTTCATAAAACACAATCGCACAACACAAGAGTTAACGTGGTTCACTCCCCCCGATGGGAAGCTACGTCCACAAGAACGGTTGGTAATATATATCTTTAAAAAGGGATGGGGACAACCGTTCTTAGTCTACGCACTCAGCTGCAAACTCTCCTTCCTCTCAGATAGGTCTCTGCGCACACAGCTGCAGAGCCTTTACAATCTTCTCGACTCAAGGAGATTTTTCAATACAACCATCCAAAATTGTAACAACCAAAGTAAAAAGTAACCCCATCCCATAAAAAATTGTCTTCTTTAATAGATCATGCCCAAAGGTCATGTCTTTACAATGCTGAAGACCTAACCCAAAAACCCTTAGGGTTTACAAAATTGTGTCGGTTTCCCTAAACCGACTTGCTGGCATCTGGTAGCGTCTGCTTCATCGTGGCGGTTCTCCACATCTTCATTCTATCGTTATCGGCCTCCTTGTTGCACGCGTGCCAACAACTCACTTTTTATGAACCGTTCATCTCTAATGGTTTCTCCCACTAGGCATGCCAAGCTATTGCTTTCCCTGATCTATCCTTTCCTTAACAAAATCGTGCATTGGCCATCTTCCTGATTTGCTCATGTCCGCCACTCGGCACTCCTGGAGCATCTTTCCAAAATTAGACCACTACTGGTCCATTCGATACCTGCACCTGATCCTTGTCCAGCACTCTGCTTTGCTGGATCCACGTGGCCTGACTGCTTCGCAGTGCTGGTCTTCGCGGTGCCTCCAAAATTTGGATGTTGCACACAACTTCTCAGCACCCTCAACACTTAGACAAAATTACATCTTTTTCTGAGCTGTGCCCAGCTCAGCTTTTCCTGCTTATCAAAAATGTTACCAAAACTTTGTCCCAAGTTGGGTCCAACATGCCCCTAACACTTACATATGGCTCATCCCCAAGCCACTTGCTGCTTCGGTCATTTCACTCTGCTTCGCGACCGGTGGAACTAATTTGGTCGTGAACTCATTATATGTACCGAACAATTGTTCCACTGCTTCTCTGGTATCTTGTTCAACTTGTTGTATTATCTCAAGTAGTGTTGGAGTTATCTCTTCTCCAATATGTCCATGTACCTGCTCCTGGTTGTCGCGCAGTTCCTTAAGCTTGTCATCTTTCTGCTGCGACACCACTGTGGCATTCTCCAGGAGTTGCTGTGACTGATTATCCATCTCAGTCTCTTTCTCTCTTAATGCCTGGACTTCCTTCTTCAAGCCTGATATTTCCTTATACCTGGACAGCCTCTCCCTAGGTGGCAGAGCCTTGAGCTCTGCGTCCAACTTTTCTAGCGCGGTCTGCTTTTCTTTTATCGTAGTCTTTACCTGCAATAGCCCTTGATCCTCTTCAAGGGCAGTGAATTCCTTTGAAACCTTTTCCAAGAGATCTTGGCACTTATCCATCTCACTCATTATGCTCTGTGTGGTGTAATGTCCCCATTTTGACCCCCTTTGTATTAAATCATAAATGATGTAAATATTGTAATTTAATCATGGTGAGGAGATCAAGGCCAAGGCCCCACCATTGATTTAGAGTTTCATGTATCGGCAATTAAAAATAGATGCCTATGGTTCTTGTGCTAGATAGGCACAATGTAAATAAGACATCATGTAAATACGAATTTTAATGAAAATACCCACAACTAGCTATGCAATGCAACAAAGAGATGGGGGCATGATCCTACAAGGAATAGGGAGGAAAATTATTCAAACCCTTGAGCCAATGGTGTTAATCCATGTGTCAATGAGGAAACCCATAAACCACCAACTACCGATTTTGGGTTATGCACCCAATCATTTAATTCTTCCAAGAATTGGTTGAGGTAGTTAATGACTTGGGAATGAAGAGGTATGGCAGCCAATTTCGTGCATGGGCAAGCCATCACCTGCGAATTCGTATCTTTGCTTCTTGGGCAAGAAAACACCCACAAAATGGTGCCCAAAGCCATTCTGAACAGACAGTCTTTCCTCTCTCACGCAGTCTGAGCTACTGGGTCTTTCCTCATCACATTTTTACCAATTTTCCTGCATTTTTCCATGCCTGGGAGTCGTTTTTGCATTGTACAGCAGCTGGGAGAGAAGGGAGTCACGTTTTGGGGGTTATAGAGGTCATTTTTGCCCCACAATATCCATGGACGTTTTTCTGAAAACGGATTTGGCTTCCCAAGGTGGTTCCCCATCTTCCAGTTTCATTTTTGGGCTTTCCCACGTTTCTCTAAATTGGTGAAAACCCCATCTTTGGGCATATCACTGTAAAAACATTTTCTTCATGCCCAACACTTATACTTCTGTTGCTATGTGAATCCCTGTTTTGATTTGAACCTGTGAGCAAGAAACTTGGAGTGGTAGTGGACAGAATTGGCTTGATAAACCTAGTGAAGGGAGTAACCTATCAAGAAGATCAAGAGGGATGGCTACTCTTCTATGCACACCTGGGACACTCTAGAATTGGAAGGTATGGCCTGAGGGACTGTGAATTGGTGAAGGGAATACTTCCTTGAGTGGGGTGTGTAGGCATTGTGGGTGCTAAGCTAAATAGATCTGGTAGAGGTATCCATAGCTCTGTGGTTGAGCTCACTAGCTTAGCAATTCTTCCTTTCCACCTCCTAGCAACCCGAGAAACCCAACTGTTGATTGGCTTGGCTGAATTTGGTGTATGTTTGGCTATGTGTGAGTCTGTTGTTCCCTGATTCCTTGTAGAGATCATGCCCAGCTCGAGGGTGGCAGTGTGTTGAGATATTGATGATCACAACTGGCCTACGGTTGGGTGGAACGTTGCAGTTGCATAGTCAGTTGCTTGGGACTACTTTGTTATAAGATAAGTATTCTCTTGTATTAACTTTGCAATTATTATTTGATGAATATCGTGAATGAATGATGGATGTGTTATTGAAATTAATTCCGCTGTGTTTTCTTATAATTATACACTTCCATATGTGCTTTTGTATTATGTGAATGCTTAGTTAAAAGCTCATGGGGCTAGATGCCCCGTTGTAGCCTCACGTCCTCTCTATCATGCTGGTATGATAGGAAGAGAAATTACAGTTTGGTATCAGAGCTGCTAGTTGCAGCATTGGACCTCTATGGGCCAAATCCAATTATAGTCACATGGGAAGGTTCTTTCCTAATCACCACAGATAGCAGCATAGGGCCTAAACTGGCTAAGTTGGATAGTTTGTAGAGGTAAAGTTACCTCCTACTGAGCAGCATTCATCCCTGAAAGAAAGAAAGATTTCAAATTTTTCCTAAGTGTTTTTGAAAATTTTGTTTAAGTCTGTTTCGGGAAGAATTCGGGAAGTTGTCCCGAAACTGTGGAAAGATTCCGCGAATCATTCCGCAACGCGGAAGAGTTCGAGAAATCGTTCCGAAATTTGCGGAAGAGTTCCGCGAACCGCCTCGAAACTGCGGAAGGAATTCTCTTCCAAAATTGCAGAAGGAATTCTCTTCCGAAATTTGCGGAAGGAATTCTCTTCCGAAACTGCGGAAGGATTCCGTGAGTTGTTCCGCAACTGCGGAAGGATTCCGTGAGTTGTTCCGCAACTGCGGAAGACTTCAGCGAGTTGTTCCGCAACTGTGGAAGACTTCAGCGAATAGTTCCACAACTGCAGAAGACTTCGGTGAATCGTTCCGCAACTGTGGAAGACTTCGGCGAATCGTTCTGCAACTGCGGAAGGCTTCAACGAATCGTTCCGCAACTGCGGAAGGATTCGGCGAATCGTTCCGTAATTGCGGAAGGCTTCCGTGAACCGCCCCGAAATTGCAGAAAGAATTTTCCAGTGTCTTCCGAAACTGCGGAAGCGTTCCGCGAATGGCTCCGCAACTGCGGAAGCATTCCGCGAATGGCTCCACAACTACGGGAGCATTCGCCAAATCGCTCCGCAACTGCGGAAGCGTTCTGCGAATGGCTCCACAACTGCGCAAGCATTCCGCGAATGGATCCGCAACTGCGGGAGCATTCGCCGAATCGCTCTGCAACTACGGAAGCATTCTGCGAATGGCTCCGCAACTGCGGGAGCATTCGTTGAATCGCTCCGCAACTGCGGAATCATTCTGTGAATGGCTCCGCAACTGAGGGAGCATTCACCGAATCGCTCCGCAACTACAGAAGCGGCGAACCGCCCCACAAGGGCGGCAGGATTTGTAAAAAAAAAAAATGAGGGCACTGCCCTCGACCCGCCCTGCAGTGGCGAGCCACAAGGGGCCAAGCGCCTTTGACCCCCTTTGTTTTTCCCCCTCATATGTCTTTGATTATGATTTGACAAATTACCAATATGGCATTTTCCCACGTGCATAAAAGTAAGTTATGAATTCTGAGAATATAATGTAGCTAACAATTGTGTAGATAAACACATTCTTGCAGAATCACAGTACCTCAGGGCAGCACTCTAGATAGTACAGTTAAAAAGTTTTGGATATTGATTGGGCCAAGAAAATCAACATTATGGATGATGCACAGGATCCCTATGAGCCTGAGACAGATGCCATGGGGGAGAACATACATGTTGAAAATGCTGAAACAAAATCTAATGGGAGAAGAAATCAAGAGACTCCTCCAGGTATTGCAGGCAGCATGAGAAGCCTAAGGGTGGAGTTGCAAAGCTATAGAGAAGATAATGAAAGGATGATTAAAGCTCAGGAAGAACAAAATCAGTTGAATGCAGCCATGCTGCAGAGTTTGACAGACATCCAAAGGAAAATAAACTCTGGGCATCAGACATCAAATCCAGAAAGGGGTGAGAGTAGTTCTAGAAGTAATTCCTGTAAGAGGGCCAGTAGCCCAAGAAGAGTTTCTACAGATAGAACATATACTCCAGAAACCTCTTCTAATGAATCATGACTCTGAAGAATCCATTGAGGGTTCAAGATCTTCATGTCGCATGAGTAAGAAGAAGAAGCACTACAAGAACAATTCACACAGGGAATTTAAGAAGGAAAAACCTCCTACATTTGATGGAGAGATAAAGTCTGGTTAAGAAGCTGAAGCTTGGCTTCTTGGGATGAGAAAATATTTCCAAGTCCAAGACTACTCTGGAAATATGAAGGCAAGGGTAGCCATCTTCAACTTGAATGGAAGAGCATCTATATGGTGGGAACACACCAGGCAAGTGAAGAATATCAACGAAAGGAAGATCGTGTGGAAGCAGTTCAAGAAATACTTCAAGCAAAAGTACCTCTCTGATAGGTACTATGATGATAAGATCAAAGAGTTCCATGAGCTGAGATTGGGACAATTGACCATGGAAGAATATGCAAACAAGTTCTTGGAGCTGCTGAGGTATGTCAAGTACATTCAAGATGATAAGGTGAAAATTCAGCGTTTCCTGAGTGGACTGCCCCAGTCGTATAAAGATAGAATTGAGTTTGATGAACCTCGAACTCTAGAGGAGGCCATAAGAAAGGCCAAGTATTGCTTTGATCAAAACAGAAGCAAACTAGAATTCCATAAGGCATGGAAGGATAAGAAAAATGAAAAGTTTGATCAAAGGAAGAAGGGGTTCAAGCCTCCTCAATTCCGGAATCAGCAAAGGAAACCATCACAGGTTGTGACTAAGCCAACTAGGATGATGGGAGACAAGCCGAGAGACCCAAAGGAGCCAAGAGAACCACTTCAATGTTGGGGTTGTGGAGGAGACCACATGCTTAGGAACTGTCCACATCGGAATGGGAATGCAAATCAAGTTCACAACATCCAAAGAGTTGAAACTGTGGGTCAAATGGCAAGGACAATCCCTAGAATCTATGCAGCAGTAGACGACCGCCAAGCAGATCATCAGTCAACTGTGGTTGAAGTTGAAGGTAAGATTGCTAAGCAATCTGTTTCTATTTTGATTGATCCTGGATCTACTCACAGTTATGTCACTTTTAGAATTGTTGAGATTTGTGCTTTCAAGAAATTAAAGCATAGTAAATCATGGTTAGTTCAACTAGCCACTGGAACCAAGAGAAAAGTTAGTGAAATAGTAGAGAAATGTCCATTAGAGATGGATAGGCTATTCACTTATGCGGATCTGAATATTTTACCACTGGGTTCCTATGATATTCTCATTGGAATGGATTGGTTAGAAGCACACAGGGTTAAACTTGACTGCTACAATAAGACATTTGAATGCATGGACGAAGAAGGAAACCCGAGGGTTGTAAAAGGCATTCCAAAGGTGACTTCTGTTAGACAGGTCTCAGCCATGCAGTTGAAGAAGTTCTGTAGGAAGGGATGTCAATTGTATGCAGCCCACATTTTAGAGGCAGCAGAGAGTGAAACTCTTAAATTGGAGGACTATCATGTATTGCAAGAATTCAGGGATGTTGTTCCTGATGATATTCCAGGACTCCCTCCAAAGAGAGACATTGACTTTACAATTGAGCTTGTGCCAGGAATGGCACCAGTGTCTAAGACACCCTATAGGATGAGTACACCGGAATTGCTAAAATTGAAGATGCAATTACAAGAGTTGCTGAAAAAGAAATATATTAGGCCAAGTGTGTCCCCGTGGGGAGCACCTGTTCTATTTGTGAAAAAGAAAGATGGAACACTCAGGTTATGTATTGACTACGGGCAGTTGAACAAAGTCACTGTGAAGAACAAATACCCGTTGCCCCGAATTGATGACCTTTTTGACCAAATGAGAGGAGCAAAGGTATTTTCAAAGATTGACTTGAGGTCTGGTTACCATCAGGTAAGAATCAAATAAGAAGATATTCATAAGACAACCTTTAGAACGAGGTATGGACACTATGAGTTTGTAGTGGTACCATTCGGTCTCACAAATGCACCAGCTACATTCATGTGTCTCATGAATAATGTTTTTAGCAAATATTTGGACAAGTTTGTTCTTGTATTCCTAGACGACATTCTCATCTATTCTAAGAATGAAGAAGAGCATGAAGAACATTTGAGAATGACAATGCAATTACTAAGGGAGCATAAGCTGTATGCCAAGTTGAGCAAATGTGACTTTTATAAAGATAGAATTCATTATTTGGGTCACATCATCTCCGACGAAGGAATATCTGTAGACCCTGAAAAAATTGAAGCCATTATGAATTGGCCAACTCCAAGGAATGTGACTGATGTGAGATCTTTTATGGGCCTTGCTGGTTACTACAGGGGGTTTATCGCAGGATTCTCCAAGGTTGCAAACCCGATCACTTCTTTGCAAAAGAAGGGGATAAAGTTTGAATGGTCACCAAGATGTGAGGAAAGTTTTCAACGGTTGAAGAATCTTCTTACAAGTGCACCTATTTTGAAGATTGCAAGCCCAGAAAAAGACTTTGTGGTGTGTACCGATGCATGCAATCAAGGACTTGGAGGAGTTCTTATGCAAGACAACCACGTGATATGCTTTGAGTCAAGAAAGTTGAAGGAGCATGAGAAGAACTATGCTACTCATGATATAGAACTTGCAGCCATAGTACATGCTTTAAAGATGTGGAGGCATTACTTAATGGGAAGAAAATTTGAGTTAAGGACAGACCATTGTGGTCTCAAATACTTGTTTGATCAGCCAACCTTAAATGCTAGGCAAGCTAGATGGTTGGAATTTTTGTGTGAATTTGATTTTGAGATCAAACTCATAAAAGGGAAAGAAAACAAGGTGGCTGATGCACTCAGCAGGAAGGTATGTGAAATGAATGTGGCAGCGCTTAGTACTTGCCAACCAGATTTGAAGCAGCAGATTGTTAACCATATGGTTGAGGATGAAGTGTATGAGAAGATAAAGGGTAAATTGCAGCAGCAAAACCTTGAAAAGAAGTATGAGGGATATCATTTGGAAGAAGGCGAACTTCTTACTTATAAGAATAGAGTCTATATTCCAAATGCGGCAGATTTAAGAAGAATGGTTATGGATGAGATCCATAAAGCTCCATACTCTGGTCACCCAGGATATCAGAAAACAATTGCTACAGCTAGAAAATATTATTTCTTGCCAGGCATGAAGAAGGATGTCACGGAATACATCTCTAAGTGCATGGAATGTTAGCAGGTGAAGGTTGAACACCAACACCCCGCAGGTTTATTGCACCCAGTGCCAATTCCAGAATGGAAATGGAAAATAATTTCCATGGATTTTATTACAGGATTGCCAATGACTAAGAGACAACATGATTCCATCATGGTTGTGGTGGACAAGTTAACCAAGGCAGCACATTTCATACCGGTTAAGTCCACACATAAAGCCGATTCCATTGCAAATATTTTCATGAAGGAAATTTTCCGATTACATGGGTTGCCTAAGGCAATAATTTCTGACAGGGATACCAAGTTCACTTCCAATTTTTGGAAAGGTCTCTTTGCAGATTTGGGTACACAGCTAAGCTTTAGTACCGCGTACCATCCTCAAACAGACGGGCAAACAGAAAGAGTAAATCAGGTGCTTGAGGACATGCTCCGCATGTATGTAATGGACAAACCATCCAAGTGGGAGGATTATCTACACTTGGTAGAATTTGCATATAACAATGGGAAACAAGCATCATTGGGAATGAGTCCTTATGAGGATTTGTATGGCAGAAGGTGTAGGACACCAGTGACTTGGGATAATCCAGTGAACAGAATTGTACTTGGGCCAAAATTGCTTAAGGAAATGGAGCAAGAAGTTTCCAAGATCCGGAAAAATTTAAAAGTAGCCCAGGATAGACAGAAAAGCTATGCAGATAAACATAGAGTGCATAGGGAATTCAATGTTGGGGATCATGTGTAGCTTAGAGTGAGATCAAGGAAGAGTTCCTTGAAGCTTGGGAGCTGTTCCAAGCTATCGCCTAGATATTGTGGGCCATTTGAAGTGCTTGAAAGAATAGGACAAGTTGCATATAGACTTGCATTGCCTGCTAGCACTAAAGCTCATAATGTTTTTCATGTCTCTTTGCTTAAGAAATATGTACATGATCCTAACCATGTGATTAATTGGGATGTGATCCAGGTGGAACCCGAGGGAGAATTCCAAACCGATCCGTTGTGCATCCTAGACAAGAAAGTAACATTGCTCCGGAACCGAGCCATCGGACAGGTAAAGGTGCAATGGAAGCACTACGGTCCCGATGAGGCTACATGGGAGCTGGAGGATGCCATGAGGGTGGCATATCCATTTTTGTTCAATTTTGATGAGCACTGAGGACAGTGCTAATGTAAGGGGAGTGGAATGTAATGTCCCCATTTTGACCCCCTTTGTATTAAATTGTAAATGATGTAAATATTGTAATTTAATCATGGTGAGGAGCTCAAGGCCAAGGCCCCACCATTTATTTAGCGTTTCATGTATCGGCAAATAAAAGTAGATGCCTATGGTTCTTGTGCTAGATAGGCACAATGTAAATAAGACATCATGTAAATACGAATTTTAATGAAAATACCCACAACTAGCTATGCAATGCAACAAAGAGATGGGAGCATGATCCTACAAGGAATAGGGAGGGAAATTATTCAAACCCTTGAGCCAATGGTGTTAATCCATGTGTCAATGAGGAAACCCATAAACCACCAACTACCGATTTTGGGTTATGCACCCAATCATTTAATTCTTCCAAGAATTGGATGAGGTAGTTAATGCCTTGAGAATGAAGAGGTATGGCAGCCAATTTCGTGCATGGACAAGCCATCAACCTGGGAATTCGTATCTTTGCTTCTTCGAAAAGAAAACACCCACGAAATGGTGCCCAAAGCCATTCTGAACAGACAGTCTTTCCTCTCTCACGCAGTCTGATCTACTGGGTCTTTCCTCATCACGTTTTTACCAATTTTCCTGCATTTTTCCATGCCTGGGAGTCGTTTTTGCATTTTACAGCAGCTGGGAGAGAAGGGAGTCACGTTTTGGGGGTTATAGAGGTCGTTTTTGCCCCAAAATATCCATGGACGTTTTTCTGAAAACGGATTTGGCTTCCCAGGGTGGTTCCCCATCTTCCAGTTTCGTTTTTGGGCTTTCCCACGTTTCTCTGAATTGGTGAAAACCCCATCTTTGGGCATCTCACTGTAAAAACGTTTTCTTCATGCCCAACACTTATACTTCTGTTGCTATGTGCATCCCTGTTTTGATTTGAACCTGTGAGCAAGAAACTTGGAGTGGTAGTGGACAGAATTGGCTTGATAAACCTAGTGAAGGGAGTAACCTATCAAGAAGATCAAGAGGGCTAGCTACTCTTCTATGCACACCTGGGACACTCTAGAATTGGAAGGTATGGCCTGAGGGACTGTGAATTGGTGAAGGGAATACTTCCTTGAGTGGGGTGTGTAGGCATTATGGGTGCCAAGCTAAATAGATCTGGTAGAGGTATCCATAGCTCTGTGGTTGAGCTCACTAGCTTAGCAATTCTTCCTTTCCACCTCCTAGCAGCCTGAGAAACCGAACTGTTGATTGGCTTGGCTGAATTTGGTGTATGTTTGGCTCTGTCTGAGTCTGTTGTTCCCTGATTCCTTGTAGAGATCATGCCCAGCTCGGGGGTGGCAGTGTGTTGAGATATTGATGATCACAACTGGCCTACGGTTGGGTGGAACGTTGCAGTTGCATAGTCAGTTGCTTGGGACTACTGTGTTATAAGATAAGTATTCTCTTGTATTAACTTTGCAATTATTATTTGATGAATATCGTGAATGAATGATGGATGTGTTATTGAAATTAATTCCGTTGTTTTTTCTTATAATTATACACTTCCATATGTGCTTTTGTATTATGTGAATGCTTAGTTAAAAGCTCATGGGGCTAGATGCCCCGTTGTAGCCTCACGTCCTCTCTATCATGCTGGTATGATAGGAGGGGACATTACATGCGGCAGCACTCACTGCTTTCTCTCTTAACTGTTGCTCAGTTAATGGCGCCTGCGTGTTCATTTTTTCCTTCAAGGATTCAAGCTCAATCTCATGGAGGATGTCCCTATCCTGCATCTCCATATTCAAGGATCTCACCTTTTCTCGGATCCTCAGAACTGTGTCCACATGATCATCCTGGACTTCTATACCTTCAATATCTTGGGAAACAGTAGATATGGTAGTCTCCAATTGTTTCCGGCAGTCCTGTTCATAACGCAGCTGCATGTCTGTGCGCAACTCAAGCTACCTGTTTGCTGTGTGGAGCTCCACTTGTGACTTCATCGACTCTATTGTTCATTCATGCATCTCCTCAACAATCTGCATGTGGATAAAGTGTAAACCTAGTAAGGGGATTTTGGCCAAGTCGAGATCTACCCGCTCGACACCCTTTGTGTCCAGGACGATATGTTCTGTCATTGGTAATGCAATAGCCAATGGGTCCACATGGACAATCCTGGTCTTAGAAGGCAACGTTATTGCTAGCTGCGGCGATGCTTCCTGTGAGGTTCCTACCAACCTCCCTTCAGCTGCTATGTCGCGCGACAAGGTTAATCTCTTCTGGACATCATCCATTTTCTTCATGAGCCCTTGCAGTGTGAGCCTTGTCTTTTGCAGGTCATCCTGGATGACCTTATCCTTTTTGTCTTTGTCAGTCATGAGCTCTTTCATTTTGTCTGAGACCTTTTCTACTATCATCTCAAAGCCGTCTTCAATCAACACTATCTCAGATTGAGTCTTTGTGGCCTTCATCTTCTTCCATGCCTTCGGCTTTTGCGAGGTCTCAGGCTCTTTCCGCTTTCCTATTTCTTCAACAATCGGGCATGACAGTAGGATTGGCTCGTCTTCGTCAGAGTCTGTCTCAACATCCATGACTTCAACACGGAATTCGGTGGGCCAGTCCTTCATGAGGATTTCAATGTCATCCTCATACATATGGTAGTTTCCCGCATACCATTCTGGCTTCTTCATCTTTTCCTTGGGTGAAATGAAAATAAATCGCATGTCAGCTTGAAAATCAAGAATGCGAATGTACTTTGATGTTACCTGCTTTGTGATGCAGGCTATAGTGGTGATCACATCGCCCAACTGAGTGTAATAGTAATATAAAGCTTTAGCTGTCGCGTGATGTCGCTCTGCGTTGATGTTTTCCCAGAGGTTGACATAACGGAACCCTCTAGGATCGTTGGTTTCTGTAATGACACCCATATAGTCCTTTGGATCCTTCCATCCGGACAAGGCGATGAGGATGATCAACCATGTAAAGTGGAATTGTCCACCATTCTCTTGGGTATCATTGAGCTCATCCAAGAACTCATTAAGAAGATACTGACACCAATTGAATTTGGTGCCTTCAGTTGCTGCGGCACCGAGTAGTACTACGCCCGCAGGCACCTCCGGAACCCTAGCTATTCTGATTATTTTTCCTGCGAGCAGCTGGGTGACAAATCTTGTCGCTTTGTCTTCAATTTCCTTAGTGGGAAAACCTCTTTTCCCTTTCAACAATGCATGAGTTTTCTTCATCTTTTCGACCGCCTCTTTTTCCTTATTCTTCCCCTGGAAGAATAGCTTGTGATCCTTACCGCGCTTGCTTAACCCTGTGATGCGGTGGATCAAATCAATGTTTATATCGACATTTCTGTCGAGCCACAGGTATCCATGGTGGATTCACGCCATCAGCATGTGAACCACCATATTCACTTTTGGTGATCGATCAAAATGTGGCAACCTCAATAAGTTCAACAGTCCTGACTGAACGACGGGTGTGAGCCAGCTTTCGGCCACCAAGTTAAAAGTTCCCTTGGCGTCCTTTTTCCAGCACATATACTGGTCAGGCTAGAACTGTGGGTACTTAGGCACATGGGGCTCTTCCTTTTGCATGCCTAGGAGGTCAAAATCTTCCCACTTGCAGTCTGCGATCTTTCCGAGCAGGTTCTTGGCAACCTCTACATGTTTTGAAATCGGCGACAATGGGATGTCGTATCTAGCATTCTTGGTCAATTTAAAGACTGGGGCATCCAACTCCCATGGTGATATATATTTGGGTGTCAACTTCAGGGTTTCCTTCTGAAAGACCGGTGATCTTTGTGTCGTCTAGCCCGTCTTTAGAATCTTGCTTCATGGTGCAGGTGACGTCTTTCCCTTTGTCCTGCATGATTGGGTTATGGCGAGGTGATCTTCTGGACGCTTGACCCGGTTCGAGTACAAACTTCTTGGTAGGGGTTTTCATTAACTCTGCAATTCCCCCGTGCTGAAAGACTCGGATTGCTTCTTGAAGTGTAATCTCTTCTTCTCTGTTTGGTGATTTGGACATTCATTGGCGAGAGTAGGCAACTGTTTCTGAGATATGAATAAGGATTGCTAACACAGGAGTGAAGGCCTAAAAATTCTAAGTGTCTGGTAACGCCCGCGTGTCCTTATGCGGCATTATTTATAGGTGCAACTGGGTCCTCCCCATTCCTTCCAACGGCTAGATGGGCATTTAATGTAGTGTCTGTTGGCGAATTTGAGCGAATCCTTCAGTCCCTTCCGTCATCAGTGTGTTCAGAACGGCTATATTTTCGTTAAATGTTGAAGTGGTTCATTGCAACAGTCATATAACGGCTATTTTTCTCAAAAGCAGTGTAACGACTAATTTTTTTAGTCTTGCGCCGAGCTACGCGGAAAGTCATCTGCGATCCTGCGCAGTTACTTCGCAGTGACACAATTTTCAATTGCGCAGTTCCCTTTTTCTTTTCTTACTTCTTCTCTCTCTCTCTCTTTTTTTTTTTCTCCTCCGTGCAGCTTCAGCAATGCTGCACGATACACACATTGTTCTACTTATCATACATGTACAGACTCGTTTACATTTCCAGTGTCCAATTTCAACTGTACCTGACACTTGGAAATATCTTCCCTTGCTTATTAGTCAGGATTCTGCAAAGCAGGGCTGTCATGGTACAGCTTTAGTCTGCTTCCATTTATAAAATTTGGTAGGGTATCACCGGCTAAATTGGCTAACTAGACTGCACCAGTGTCAGTAACATGTATCACAGTATATGGACCAAGCCAATTCATCTTAAATTTACCAGGAAACTTCATGAATTTGCTATGATACAGGAGAACTAGGTCACCTACCTGAAAGCACTTTTTCTTTATATGGCGATCATGCCAAGATTTCTCACGGTCTTTCTGAACTTGTTGTGGAAGTCGGCAATGAAGCGATCTTCTTCCAACCCAACAAGGTGTAGCAACCTTTCTTCTAATGCTGCGAGGTCTGCCATCCCTGTGAACGCAGCGATCCTTAAACTAGGGACAATGTACTCCATTGGCATTATAGCTTCTCGCCCATAAGCCAACTGAAAAGGTGTATGTCCTGTCAATTTCTTGCATGTAGTCCTGTATGCCCATAACAAAGAAAAGACACGCAAATCCCAATCATCTCTATTTACATTGCAGATCTTAGTCAGTGTGTTCTCCAGTATTTTATTGAAAGCCTCAACAATGCCATTCTCCTGTGGATGATATGGAGTACTGCGCTAATGACGAATGTGGAATTCCTCTGTAAGTGCCTTAATGGTTTTGTTCAAAAAGTGAGTACCTTGGTCACTCATCAAAATCTTCGGGCAGCCAAATCTTGACAATATGTCTTCGAAAATGAACTGCGCAGTAGTACTGGCGCTGCAGTCCTTTGCTGGCTTTGCTTCTGCCCATCTGGTGAGGTAATCAGTAGCAGTAATAACATACCTCGCACCAGTTCTTTTTCCTGGTGGGTTTATAGGACCTACAAAATCAATTGCCCATTTCTCAAATGCCTGCAAGGTCAACTGTGGGTTTAATGGCATCTCATCTCTTCGTGAAGGTTTCCCTGTCCTTTGACACACATCACAGTTCCTACAGTGTTCTTTGGAATCTTTGTGGATCATGGGCCACCATAGCCCTACGCGCAATATCTTCTACGCGGTAGCCCTTCCTGCATAGTGACCTCCCATGATCCCTGAATGTGCGTCTTCTAGAATAAATGGTTTCTCATGATCTAGTACGCATCTGCGCAGGACTTCATCCGGTCCGAGTTTGTATAACTGACCTGCAATTATAGTGAAGTCTGCGGCGCGCACCACTAGCTGCTTCTTCTGCTGGACATATAATTCTTGTGGTGCCAACCCTATTGTTAAAAAATTAATGATATCCCTATAATAATCATCGGCAACCTGTATAGCGAATAGCTGTGCATCAGGCAAGCTATCTTCAATGTTCGTCGGCTCTTCTCCTAACTCAATCCTTGACAGATGATCAGGTCCCAAGTTCAGTCTACCTAGCTTAACAACAATCTCAAAGTCATACTCCTGGAAGAGAAACAACCATCTGCATATGCGCCCCCCTAACACTGGCTTATTGACCAAGTATTTCAATGTAGAATGGTCAGTGAACATAAGGAAGTGCGCACCAAGCAAGTAATGTCTGAATTTCTGTAGGGCATATACCATCGCAAGGCCTTCCCTCTCGATAGTAGTATAGTTCTTCTCTGCTATTGAGAGCTTCCTGCTCGAGAATGCAATAGAGTGGTCAATACCTCCTCCTGGATGAGCTAATACAATTCCCAAGGCAATGCAAGATGCGTCAACATAGACATGAAATGGCTTCGTCCAACCTGGAAAGACTAGAATCGACGCAGCCAACATCTTTTCTTTTAGTGTATCAAAACCCTATTCGCATTCTGTGTTCCAAATGAACGGTGCGTCTTTCTTTAGCAGCTTTTCCATTGCTGTGGTTATCTGCGCGTAACCCTTTATAAATTTCCTGTAGTATCCAGTATGGCCTAAGGTAGAGCACAACATCTTTACTGAATTTGGTGTTGGCAAGTTCACAATAATGGCAATATTCGCAGGGTCCACCATCAGTCCTTGCTTACAAACAATGTGCCCAAGTAGAATCCCATAAGGAACACAAAAAATACACTACTTGAGATTTAAAGAGATCTATGCTGTCGACACTTCTCAAGCATCATTCAGAGGTTCACACAATGATTTTTCAATAGACCAAACACAGTCCAATCATCAAAATAGGCTTCGAGAAACTTATGCATGAACTCTTTGAATGTTGCGACAACCACTCTGGAAAATATGGCAGGTGCGTTCTTCAGGCAAAAAGGCATTACTGTGTACTGGAACGACCCCCATTCTATAGAAAAAGTCATCTTATGCCTGTTTGCGGGATCAATCCTTATCTGATGATACCCCAAAAAACCATCAGTAAAATAATAGGCCTCATTCCCTCCAACATTATCAAGTACTTCGTCCGTGAATGGAGTAGGGAATGGGTCATGCATGGAAGCATCATTCAGTTTTCTGATATCAACACAAATCATGATCTCATCCTTCGCTTTCTTATCTTGAAGAACCATGGGACTAATCCACTCTGATTCCTTGACAGGTTCAATGATTCCTGCTTCAAGCATCTTATCCAACTCTGCGCGTACTCTTTCCTTGTAGCGCGGATTTAGTCTGTATGGTATCTGTTTCACAGGCTTTGCGCTTGGCTTCAAAGGTATTTTCATGACTCCTAGGTCTCCCAGAATTCCTTTCATTTCCATAAATTTTGTTGGAAACAGTTCCTGAAACTCATGAAAATTGTTTGCAATCTTTGCAACAGTCTGATCGTCCCAATAGTCTCCGATTACTGCGAACTTTGGTTCTTCTTTTGTGTCAATATTCACCTTATGTGTCTTTACTGGTCCGCTCATATCTGGGATTTCTAATGGAGGCCTTCTACATCGCGCGCACCCTCCGATTATGGTATGTTTATGTTGCGCGGATCATCGTCATCATATTCATTTCTATCATCGATGTCCTCGGCTAGGTTGTAACACTCGATAAGGTGTTCTTCATGTTCCTTCCATTCCGACTGTAGGTGCGCAGGAACGTGATCTGCCCCGAAGAATTCCTCCAATATCATATTTCTATGAGGACACTCTTCCCTAAATATGCATTCCTTAATTATTTGCAATGCCTCGTGGATCAGCGGGTTCTCGTCCTCGAAGCTGAAGTCCCTCTGGAAGTTCGTAGTCAACATTTCCCAATCAGTGGTTTCTCTGCGCAACTCCAGGTCTAGGTACCATTTCTTTGGAATGTCATCATCCAACATATGAACAAATAGATGCACACATTCTATGTGTGGCCTTTCCGCCCTTGCCTGTGAATAGATGTCATGTACCCACCTGCTGACCCAATAAGAGAGGGAACATGATAACAATCTGTGGGGCTTTTCATAAAACTCATCCCAGTCATTAGCATCATATGAATAAAAACATTGGTGTGCAGATACAAATTAGGAAAAATGCACAGCGGAATTGAAACTAATCCACACATAATTTATGCCCATCTAGCATATCAAAATAGTCATCAAATTCATGCATTGCAGAAGTAAATACATAGATAGAAAACAGTTATCTTCATTGTGCAATTGTCCCAAGCAACTAGCTATGTCGCTGCAACGTTCCACCCAACCGTAGGCTCTTCGATAGCATATACTGAGTCTGCCCGAAGGCCACCCCTGAGCTGGGCATGATATCTACAAGGAAGAAGGGGATTTCAAACTCATACACAGCCAAATAGCCAAATAGTCATTTGGATCTAAGCACGGCCAGACCACTGTTGGGTTTATTAGGATAAATTTGAACCCTCTTCAATTGTGGATGATTCCACTCAAGTTCAAGCCAAAACAATGGAAACCCATTTCAACCCCAACAATCTCCTACACACAGAAACTCATAGACTGGGCATGGGTACACATAACAACAAAATCTCATGTATTGGGTATGAAGGGAAAACGTGGGAAACCCCAAAACGAAATGAGGAATGGGAAAACAACCCTGGAAAGGCAAATTTTGTTTTTAGAAAACGTTTGGGGACAACCCAAGAGCAAAAACGACCTCCATTAAACCCCCAATTCGTGGATCTCTTCTCCCAGCCACTATCCTGACCAAAACGAGTTTGCAGGCTTGGAAAAATGCAGGAAAAGGTAAAAAAAAACGTGGAGGATAAAACCCCAGCAGGCTTCAAATAAAAACGCCCAGCAAGCCAAAACACCCAGCAAACTCCCAAAAACCCCCAGCAAGCTACAAATGCCCAGCAAGCTCTCCCCACGTGAGAGGGTGAAATCTGGTCCTGAATAATGGCTTGGGAAGGAAATTTGTGGGTGTTTTCTTGCCCAAGAAGGAAAAACACGATTTTCCATGAGGGTGGCTTGCCCATACTCGAATTTGGATAGCCATACCTCCCCAATCCCCAAGGAATTAACTACTTCACCCAACTTTTGGGAGAAATGAATGATTAGGCACCAAAGTCAACATGGGTAGTTGATGGTTCATGGGTTCTCTCATTAACACTTGGCTTGACTTGATTGGCTCAAGGGTTTGAATATTTCCCTCCCAATTCCTTGTAATATCATGCCCCCATCTCTTGTTGCATTGCATAGCTAGTTGTGGGAATTTATATTAAAATGCATATTTACAATTCCCATGGTTCTCTAGCACATGGGCAACATAATATCTAATACTTGCCTCTTCAAGGTCGAGCGTTCACTAGCGGGGCCTTGGCCTTGAGCTCCACGCTAGGAATCATACAAAATATGCATACAATAGTTACATTACAGCCCAAATATCATAAGGGTCAAGAATGGGGACATTACAACAGACTTCAATGTGTTGACTAGGATCTGTCTGTCCATTAAACGTTTCAAAGGGTAAAGTAACCCTTTCAGCAAATCGGATCTGCATCTTAATTCTGCACTGATCCCAAATGGTCAGTGTCTACTTGTGCGCATTCCACCATATGGCGGGTGTGTCACACAGTGCCATATCCAATGCTGGTAATCTGTGCTCATCTGCAATAGCTGCAGTGTATTCTTGGATGAAAGTATAAACATTAGCATAACCATCATATGTGGGAATAGGACTTACCTCCTTCCCGATCCAGCGCAGTGATTTCGTAACCTGCGCGCACCTTCTTGCTGATACTTCATGCATCCGGCTTTGCCAATTTTCCATCCCTGCCTCCGAATCAGAGACACAGGAGCTGTCACATCTCCAGCTGAGTGTACCATCTGCAGTAGGATTAATGTAATCTTCCTGGCTCGCTATGAGCTGGTATATTCTGTCCAAGTCTTGAGCCTTGGATTCCTCCTGAATCAGCTCGCTGTATCTGTCACCATCTGCAGGATCCAACGGTGCGATGACCCTAAGATGCTTCCCTTCAAATATCATCTTCTTTGATTTTAAGTTAATGATAGTCAAGTTATCAATAGCCCAGTCAATTCCTAGCAGTGCAGGAAAAGGTTGACTATCATCCACAATCTCGATAACTTCAAAGTCTGCATGACTTTGGACTCCATCGTTGTCGACTATCACGTCAGCTAACCGGCCAAAAGGTATAACTTTCTCTTGGTTAGCCATTCTCAACTGGATAGGTGACCATGACAACTTTGGTCGACCCATCTGCTGCCATGTCTGCTTAGTTAAGACATTTACTTCAGATCCCAGATCAAGGATGACTTCATCCATTTCAAAATCTCCTATCTGCACGGTAAGTCTCATTTCTCGGCCTGTTCTTTTATGCTTCCTTATGTGATGTACTGCGCTATCAAAAACCTCTATTCTGGTCTGCGGCTCATACTGGTTTATGATCTTCTGCAACTCTACTATGGCATTTTCACTTTTGAGTAGCTTTATGCAGCTTCGTAGGAATTGTGCAACGGAGGTGCTGACATCCGTCACAGTGCTTGTTTTGTCATAGGCCATTGGCATGTCTTTAACATGTGATGCTTCACTGTGAAACGAGATCCACTGTGACTCTGTTTCCGGTTCTCTAAAGGTATCCCATGCGTCGATAAAGACTTCTTTATTCTTTCGTAGGTATCTTTCCCGGAGCTTTCCTTATCCATACTGTCTCAAGAGGGATCTGCTTTGTGTGAGCCTCCCCTGACGTGGAAGCTTCTGCTCCTCTATCGTGGCCTGCCTAATTGCCACTGCGTGTGACCACATTGATGCTCGGTCTACTGGTCTATTCTCTGCTGCGATCCACTAGACATTCGTGTTTGGTGCATCCGTCCATCTTCTTTTCTGCATTTCCACCTCTAACACTGGGCAATCTTCAATGACATGCTCAAATGATTTACAATAATTGCATGTAGTGCATGGATTAACACAATCTCTAGATACATGACCTGGATGGCCACAATTATAGCAAATAACCTGGCCACGGCCTATTCCCTGCGTCGGGCCAACATTTCTTCCTCTGCCGCGATATCCAGCACCACGACCTCTGTATCCTCCTTGGTCATATTGTGCATTCTCTTGTTTCGGCTGGTTATCTTCTTGTACGTAGTACAAGCCAGTGCCTCTCATTGAGTCCATATCGCGTTTTCTCTCATTCATTAGCTCATACACGCGACAGTTGGATTCATCATGTCCAAATGATTTACATAAATTGTAGTATAAATTTTTAGGTGTTTTCACATACTTCTGTATGAGATAGCAATCTTCAGGTCGGTGTCCTGTAGTTCTACAAATTTCACACCATGGGGGTTGATTCTGATTCAGTGGGTTGGGCGCACCATTATTAAGATAGTTGCGGAATAAAAGGCAATGCTCCCGGTCATGGCCTTCTCCTTTACAACATGTACACCAGACCTCATGTCTAGGTTCATACCTTTGTTCTTTGCCATTCTTCATGCTTTGCAGCTCTAGTGTCAGGGTGGTCAATTGGTTATGGATCTGAGACATTCCAGAAATAGTCTCACCAATCAGCGAAGCCTCTAGCTTCATTGCGATCTCCAAGGCCTCTGCCTGCGACGTAACCCTCTGTTGCATCAATGGTAATCTAATATGGGGCAACATCGCAACAATGAACCATTCCTTGTGTTGTTTTGGGGCTATAACAAAGCTTACTTGGTCTAATAGGGTCTTGAACTTCTAATCAAACTCCTAAACCGTTTCAGTCGGTTTTTGCTTTATTTCTTTCAACTCGGTTATACACTGAGATTTAGATTTAGGTTTCTTAAAATCTGCCACAAGCGCAGCTTTGATCTTCGCAAGGGTTTTGGGTTGTGTCTGAGAGTATTTCATAAACCAATGTAAAGCTCTCCCCCTGAAAGTGGTGATGAGCTGTGCTCTCTTCGCGGCATCATCCTGGATTTGTCTTACACTCCATACCGCTTTGCAAAGAAACCAATGCTGATCAGGGTCTTCTAGGCCAATTCCTTTGAATATCGGTAGCTTCATATCAGTGTTTTCCATTGTTATATTAGGTGGTGGGGCGCCCAAATTAATGCACGGTTGCTGTAAAGGGATCTGCGCGGTGAAAATAAATTGGCTTATTGGGATAGATGTACTGGGCTGAGTATTCTGCGGGGTGGTTTGTGTAGCGGGTGGGTTTTGAGATAAAGGTGGTGCAGTCTCTGCAATCGGTGGGTTGTCAGGTGTAAATGGTGGTGTGGCTTCGTTGTCAAGGTTACACGGAATCTCAGTATCAATATGGAGTCCAGGGCCTCCAAGATTCTTATTAAATTTATACCTCTTACCACTTCTAAGATTATGGGTATCTTCGTTAGAATCACTATATATACTGTTTACCATGACAAACTTAAGAATATTACTGCATTCTTAAAACACCTTTCTCAGCTAACAGCATCTTAATGTATAAACTGAGATTGTTCAGCAACTTACCTTGTAATCCTCCGAAAAAATATGCTTCTGCTTAGCTATGGGATTTGAGTGTGTCTATAGCAAATTCTGTTACGAAGCCTTCTAGCATATGATCGACCCAAAAATCAACTGCGCGTATCAACGGGCTGTCTATTGCTTTGAGCTGCGCTATGAGCTCAGGAGTCCACTCTGTAGGAACTCCTCCTTGAAAACAGGTTTTCTTTTCTGCGAGCCGCGAGATCCACGCGTGCAGCTCATTTGGAAACGATGCCCAGAAAATCTCGTGAATATCTTCCCACAGATATCTATCCAACCACTGTGTGTTAGATAGATGCGGATGTCTATTCTCTTTCCTTGCAAAGTCTCTTCTGGTCTTGTCCCACCAAGCTTGGATTTATGTCTTTTCGGGATGCCAATTGTCAGAGCCTTCTGGGAACTTGTATTCTTCGTCACACATCGTGATTAAAACTCATCATGGATTTTAGTGTGGCAACGGAACCATTTGTTGGCTATAACTGACCCAGAGGTTTTCTATAAGACCCAAGTTCTTCGCGGTTTCCCTTTGACCAACAAAACCCCTTCGCACCGGCCCTTTCGGAAACAACCTGCGAACAGGTTGAGGTCTCACCTGAGGTGTATCTATGGGGTACTGCAGAATCAGGTTTCCATAGTAAGTGATAAGTTGCTTGGAAGGACATACTGCGCAGCACGACAGAGGGTATGTGCTACGAGGTGAGACTGGGCATCGATGGGAAACGCTGCGGTCCGCACCACTATGTTATTCTACCACAGGATTTCTACTGAAACTGCGAACAATCAGATTCAACTTTACAATCGGAGCACGCAGAAACTTTTAAGGTGCTGAACTGAGTATCACTCATCCACTCGTTCAACTACTCATCTGCTTATCCATCTACTATTCATTCATCCACTTAGTATGGTTACGATTTGAGCATATTCCACTGATACCATCTAATTGTTATACATTTGTTCTATTGCGCATAAAGAAGTACTCAAGTAATCTCTTAACACTTAACCAACTAGCTTATTCACTGCTCTCAAACATAAGCTAAATGTTCAGCATTCATCTATTCATGTAGAACTTTAACATATCATTTCCATACCTCCTATGATGGCAAATGCATACAACAGTTCTCTCATAACAGCATGCAAGGAAACATCTAGACATTCATTTTCAGAAAACACAGATAAGCATTCATTCATAAAACACAATCGCACAACACAAGAGTTAACATGGTTCACTCCTCCGGATGGGAAGCTACATCCACAAGAATGGTTGGTAATATATATCTTTAAAAAGGAATGGGGACAACCGGTCTTAGTCTGCGCACTCAGTTGCAGACTCTCCTTCCTCTCAAATAGGTCTCTGCGCACATAGCTGCAGAGCCTTTACAATCTTCTCGACTCAAGGATATTTTTCAATACAACCATCCAAAATTGTAACAGCCAAAGTAAAATGTAACCCCATCCCATACAAAATTGTCTTCTTTAATAGATCATGCCCGAAGGTCATGTCTTTACAATGCTGAAGACCTAACCCAAAAACCCTTAGGGTTTACAAAATTGTGTTGGTTTCCCTAAACCAGCTTGCTGGCATCTGGTAGCGTCTGCTTCATCGTGGCGATTCTCCACGTCTTCATTCTGTCGCTATCGGCCTCTCTGTTGCACGCATGCCAATGACTCGCTTTCTCTAAACCGTCCATCTCTAACAGTTTCACCCACCAGGCGTGCCAAGCTATTGCTTTCCCTGATCTGTCCTTTCCTTAACAAACTCATGCATTGGCCACCTTCCTGATTTGCTCGTGCCTGCCACTCGGCACTCCTGGAGCATCTTTCCAAAATTAGACCACTACTGGTCCATCCGATACCTGCACCTGATCCTTGTCCAGCACTCTACTTTGCTGGCTCCACATGGCCTGACTACTTCGCAGCGCTGGTCTTCGCGGTGCCTCCAAAATTCGGATGTTGCACACAACTTCTCATCACCCTCAACACTTAGACAAAATTACATCTTTTTCTGAGCTGCGCCCAACTCAGCTTTTCCTACTTATCAAAAATGTTACCAAAACTTTGTCCCAACTTGGGCCCAACAACCAGATTAGGGTCAGAGAAGGAGATGAATGGAAGGTAGCATTCAAGAAAAAAGAAGGGTTATACGAGTGGTTAGTCATGCCATTTGGGTTGACTAATGCACCCAGCACATTCATCAAATTGATGAATGAGGTGTTGAAGCCATTTCTAGGAAGGTTTGTCATAGTCTATTTAGACGACATTCTGATTTTTTGTCAAACCAAGGCAGAGCACTTGCAGCACATTCGACAAGTATTGCAGAAATTGCAGGAAGAAAAGCTGATGGTGAACCTACAAAAGTGTTTCTTCATGAAAAGGGAATTGGTGTACTTGGGGTTTGTAATCTCAAGTAAAGGGTTGGTGATGGACCTAGAGAAGGTGAAGGCAATAGTATATTGGTCGGAACCGACAAGTACGACTGGAGTGAGAAGTTTCCTTGGACTTGCTAGTTTCTACCGGAAGTTCATTCGAGGATTCAGTTGAATTTGTGCACCATTGATGGAATGCATGAGAAAGGGTGAGGTCAAGTGGATGGGCGAAGCCCAGAGAGATTTCGACGAGTTGAAGAAGAAGGTCACTGAGAGCCCAGTCTTGGCACTCCCAAACTTTGACAAAGTTTTCCAGGTCAATTGTGATGCCAGTGGAACAGCAATTGGAGCAGTCTTGATCCAGGAGGGCCAACCAATTGCATTCATTAGTGAAAAGCTGAATGGAGTGAAGCAGAATTTTTCGGTCTACGACCAGTAATTTTATGCTATCATTCAAGCACTGGAGAATTGGAGGCATTATTTGTTGCCCAAGAAATTTTTGTTATACACGGATCACCAAGCACTGAGGTATTTGAACACTCAGTCGAAATTGGATCAGAGACACATGAAGTGGGTGGAACTACTTCAAAGATATACATTCGTGTTGCGAAATAGGTCGGTCAAGTCGAATAAAGTTGTCGACGCATCGAGCAAGAGAGTTACACTATTGAACACAATGACAGTTCAGGCAACAGGGATAGAGTCGATAAAGATGGAGTATGAGACCGACGAGGATTTTGCGAAAGCATGGAAGGCTTGTCGTGAACCTTGGAGTATCGACAGGACTCCATATTTGAGTTACTTCATTCAAGAAGGCTATCTGTTCAGCGGAAGTCAGTTGTGCATTCCCAGAGGATCAGTAAGAGAGAACCTAATCCGAGAATTTCATAATGGTGGGTTAGCAAGACATTTTGGCATCGACAAGACCAAACCATTGGTTGAAGAGAAGTATTTCTGGCCAGGGATGTCGACAGATGTCGGAAAGTGGGTTCGACAATGTCAAGTTTTCCAGTTGGAAAAGGGAAGGAGTCAGAACACAGGGTTGTACACACCATTTTTGGTACCATATAACCCTTGGGAGCACCTTAGCATGGATTTTGTGTTAGGATTACCAAAGACTCAGCGAGGAAGCGACTCAATATTTGTTGTAGTCGATAGATTTTCGAAGATGGCGCATTTCATACCATGTAAGAAGACGAGTGACGCCACAGGGATCGTTGTACTATTCTTCAAGGAGATAGTCAGGTTGCATGGGTTTCCAAAGAGTATCACGTCGGATCGGGATACCAAGTTTATGGGGCATTTCTAGAGAACCCTATGGAAGAAACTGGACACGAAGTTGCAGTTTAGCTCAGTGTACCATCCGCAGACCGATGGACAAACCGAGGTGGTAAACAGAAGTTTGGGAAACCTTCTGAGATGTCTAGCAGCCAAGAGACCCAAGTAGTGGGAGAATGTGTTGGCACAGGCGGAGTTTGCATATAACAATTATGTGAATCGATCAACGAGATTGAGCCCATTCCATATTGTTCAGGGGAGAAGCCCACACGGAGTGGTGGATTTGGTCGAGTTGCCAACAGAAACCAAGAAGAGCGCGGATGCAGAATCATTCGCAGAGCATATGCATGAAGTTCATGAAAATGTGCGAAAACGCATAGAAAGAGGCTACAATCATTCCGAGAAGGGGACTTAGTCTATGCATATTTACAGAAGGAAATATTTCCGACAGGTACATACAACAAGCTGAAGCTGAAGAAGATAGGACCATGTAGAATTCTGAAGAAGTCAACTGTATAAGTTTGAAGAGGGGTCAAGGAGCGGAAGCGAGGAAGTGATAAGCATCAACTGGACAGACCAAATTCCAGATTGACACAAAGAAGAGATCACAGAAGTAATCGAAGAGCGCGAGGTTGGACGAACGTGTAGCGCACGGAAGAAGGAATACTTAGTGCGATGGAAAGATGATGAGTTGCAGGAGGCGACATGGATTTCCGAGGAAGAGTTTAGGAGACTGACGGAGAAGTCGAATTATTTTTTACCTGAGGAGTCTGATGCAGGAGCATCGGGGCCTAGGAAGATTAGTCAAGGTTGATCGACAGGAGGGAGCCGACCAGTAGGAGTGCCGATGACCACTGGTGCGGAGAGTAGGTTGACTTGTCGAAGTCAACAAGTCGAGCAGAAGCAGTCGGAGTGCGTCTGACTGAAGCACCACAGTGGATGTTGTGTTAGGTCGAGAATCGAAATGTAATGGTCAATAGACGACAAGTGAAGTAAGTCATCGGGTAGTCGATGAGTGGTCGAACTACGACGCGATAGGTTTGGCGGAGCCAAGCATGGAGGAAGGGGAGGACTGGCGAACCGTAGAAGAAGAGAAGTAAGCCGAAAAGAAGGTCGAGACATGACCGACTACTATAGCAGTGTCAGAAGGGCAGAAAGTCAAGGGACTATACCTGGTAGCCATTCAGGGTTGCTGAGGAAGTTATTACAGTTATTGCGAGTAGGTGAAAGACATGACAGGTGATGTCATGGACAGAGGCTGTGCAGTACGGTTGAGAGCTGACAATTGCAGATGTGCAGGATTTAGAAGGATCGGTGGACAGGAGGATGCGTGTCTCGAGGATTGCAATAATCTCAGGAATAGATGCAGCAGGGTAGAAGGCGAAGGAGAGGAAACAAGAGAGGGATCTTCAGTCTTTGTTCAGCAGCATCAAACAGTAGAGCCGAGAGGAGTTGTGAAGAGTCACACCGGTCGAAGAAGAAGAGAGTTGAGATCAATCCATAGCTCCGATTTCCGAGGTGAACCAGGAGAGGGTAAGGTCGAGACACAGGGAGAACACACCACAGTTAGTTATTTGTTTCCAGTTATTCCGCATTGTAACCGAATTCAGAGAAGTAATATAAAGCCACTTCTGGCATCCCGCTTTACACTGAACCCGTGTAAGCATTGTGGTTTGTGTCGTGTGTATTGTTAAGCAAGAAAGTATTCCAATAAGGTGACTTGAGTTAGGTTTCCCACTTAGTTAGGTGGCTAACATAATTTTGTGGCTACAATTGTGTATTTCTATGTTCTTTTATATATTTTTTTTTTTCTAAAATGTTTATTGATTGTTCTCCAGTGTTAGATGATTTGCATCCACTTTCTCAAGTTTGTCTCATTGAAAAGCTCATTGCTTCTCTATGACTCCAAATAGATAAGATGAAGGGAATTGGGCTTTGAAAATCTCACTTCTTCAACCATGGACTATGGACCCCAAAAAGAGAAGATGAGGGGAATTGGGATTTTTTCCATCCATTTTTCAATTTTGTCATTTTGAAAAGCTCCTATAACTATGTACCCCATATAGAGAAGATGAGGGGAATTGGGATTTTTTCCATCCATTTTCTCAATTTTATAGCTTTGAAAAGCTCATTTCTATAACCATAGACCACTTGACAGAGAAGATGAGTACAAAAACAAAAAAGATGATACACTCTAACAGAGAAGATGAGTACAACAAAAAAGACGAGGGTAACAGGGATTTTTTTTCCAAATATAAGCTAAACATTAGACTATTTACAGATTTATGTGGTGCATCCAACAGTCCGAAGTCCCCACCTTCCTTACAGTTTCATGCTTCTTTCCTTAACATTTTAGTAATTAATATAAAGATCTAACCGATGTTCAATTGTTATTGACGGGGAGTTCAAGTGCATATCTAACAGATCTTTGACGGGGAGAGTGATTACAAGTCGGTGCAGCATTTTCCAAAAATCGGTGCTACAGTTTCGACCGTTTCTCCTCCGAAGACAATAATCGTTAGTGCCCCATCTCAGTTGTTCCAATCGATGGGCATAAAGCTTATTTGTGGGACTAAATTGCATTTGTTCCATTTACTAATACTTTTGCACCATTGGCACTGAGCTATAATTTATGTTATATGTTTTGTTGTTAGCACCATTGGCACTAAACTATAATTTATGTTATATGTTTTGTTGTTATTAATGTTTTGCATTTTCAAACCTTTGGAATTGAAGCACAATATATGTTATCTTGTCGAGTGAGGGAAGCATAATGTGAATTATATATATTTGTTAAAAAGAAAATAAATAGGATTGGCCAAATTTGGTTAATTCCTTTGAAACATTATTTCATACATAAATATTCAATATTTTACAAAACCTATTAGCTATCAAATTTGTATTCATAAAACCTAGTGATTCCAAAAATATAACCCTGTAAAAGCAAATTAACAACTATGTGAAGTTAGATAGCAACAATCACTATAAAATCATAATTAAACTTAACATATTCCCGTTTGATAAACCGAAATACATTCGTTCTAAGTTTCTCTCTTGCATTTCACATGGTGTGGCCATTGGCACAACTGTACAAGTATTTGCCCAATATTTAATTGTTATGATTTGTATATTTAAAACCATATTTATATTTATATTTAAATCATAAATAACAAGTGATTAAGTTTATAAAATTTATCTCTTTAAGTTCACTTGTAGTTATGTAAATCAACTATTTAAACAAAACTTAAGAAACTATAGTACGTGTGGAATCATCGATTTAAAGTTGGAAGCTAAAGCTTGTGCGTGATATTTCTTCGAGTTGATGACATTGTGTTTGTATAGCTACATCAACTTCCAGATTGCAATGTATGTATGAGAGGAAAAGACAATAGGTTATGGGTATATGAAGAGTTTTATTGGTTGATCGAGTCTATGTTTAATATTTTGGTGTAAAGCAATTATATTTAATGTATTTATGTAACTAATGAACTAATGAGAGGAATTTGTTTTCATAGGATTTTTTTTAATATGAAAATTATTTATATTTTACCCAAAAAAATATCACATAAATTGTGTTTATATTAATGATTTTTCTTATAGTTTTTTATTTTATTTTTATAAATAACATTAATAAATGATAAATTTATATATAATTTGTATAACTAAATTTATATAATTAAAAATTTATGTATATTTAAAAAGAAAAAATATTTGTAATTATTAAAATTTCTTATTACAGAAGAAAAAAATAATTATATATGAGTATTGTGTTGGATATGGATTTTGTAGGATGCTGAGTTGTCGAAGTACGGCTTGTCAGGTAGGAGGATACTGATCGAATTTTCCAACTAAATCAGGATGAAGAATAGTTAGCATAACTTGATTTGGATTGTTGGGAAGAAGAGGGGGATGACTGGACCCAATATGGCATTTTAAAATTTGACGAGGAGTTTAGAGAAATGTTAAAGGTTGTAAAATATTTCTCAAGGAAAAAGGATGGTATTGAAGTGACTAGAGGTATTGTTTGTGGGACAGATGGTGCATTGGAAAATGCAATAGGTAAAGGTGTTAGTAGAGTTGGAGTGCAGGGAAAGTGGTGTATAATGCAACCCACCATAGAGAGTCACAGATTAGAATGCACAACAAAAGAAAATGGCAAACACCCACACAAACACACAAAAATTCATATGACACCAATAATGTCTTTTTATTAAGTTATAATAATCAAATTACAAGGGTTTGTTTACAATAAGGGAGAAATACCTTATGGGCTCAGTCGGACCTATTCTGTTTAAAGTGAAGGTTCATCTCAAAGGATAAGAAAATATCATAAAATATCATCTCAGGAGAAGAATTAAAAAAGGCCTCATTCTCTTCTGCCTCGGTCCATATTTATACTGCCTTCCACTGCCCCATTTTCCTGCTCTTGCTTCTTCTAGGAACCTTTCATTCCTTCTAAAATATCCATGGCGTGTTGTGGCCATTGGGCATGTTCATCTACCTTTGTTATTGCCGCATTCAATTCTCAACTACTTCTGCAACATTGGTTTCTTGCGCTTCAAATTCTCCATTTCGTATCAATCTTGTCCATTTAGTTACTTGGTGCAACGCTTCAGTCATCCAATCCATCCTTGAACACTGTCCCAAATTATTCCTTCCCTTTTCCTTCTTTACGACCCCACCATCTCCTCATTGGTTCCCTTTCACCGTCAATCAATCCTTCTGAATTTCTTTTATTCAGAAGTTGGCTCGACTCGGCATTGATCCCTTTGACTCTGATGGTCCTTGACTAACCACTTCTTATCCTCCATCGAATTCTCTACTACTTGACCATCCTCATACTGGTCTTCTTTCTTATGTCAGGTCGGCTTTAAGCCTAAATTCTATTCCTTTCATCCAATCGGTCTTCTCTACAACTGCTCTCCAATCTGTCAACTCGATGACTCATCATTAAATTTCCTCGACCTCTTGGTATTTGACCATTCCATATTATGTCGAGTCTTCTCTTGACCCTTAGGTCCTCAACTAAATTTGCAGCATCATCTTTTTCTTCTTGTCAACCTTCCTTCAACTTCGGCTAACCCTCTAACTAATTTAAGGTTTCTGATCCACATCATAGTTGGCCTTATTGTCGAATGCTGACTTCGACACATCTACGACAAGTCATCAATGTTGACACAACTTCGATAAGTTCTGACTTCGACATGGCTTCGACAACTCCACGACCTCACAGTTTCACAACATTGACATGTAGCGTCGATCTGCGACTTGCGACAATTGAACTTCGACAGACTGTCTCTCTGTCTTCCAGTCGACTGTAACGGTTGAACTATTGAACCATTCTAACTTCTCTTGTAACTGAATGTAATAGGAAGGCACCCAAGCATCTCAACACATTCTATATAAGCATGTATAATATTGTAACATACATCAAGTCATGAACTTATATCCAGTAATAGAGAAATCAATTCGCATTCCTGCATATTGTCTGTGTGTAATTGTGTTTATCTGCGTAGTGTATTCTTGCTTTACGCATTTTGTTTCTTAAGCTTCCGCCATAATAGAGCTGACTCATTAAGTCGAACTGTTGTCCCCCTCGTGCTTCTTGGCCATGTGCAGATCATTGGTATTAGAGAAATCAGTTTTGTTCGTGCTTAAGTTTTGCGTAGACACTTCCAGCAAAGTTACCTGACTTATGCCGGTTCAAACACGCTCAGAATCTCAGCAATCCAAGCAGACGCTACCTCCAGAAATGGCAGAAGAAATATACGATACACATGTAGCCGACGAGACAACAAAACTTATTGATCAAGCGCTATCTCAGCAATAGACTAAAATGCTCTCCCATTTCAATGAAATTCTCACACGATTTGCTTCGACATCCGGAGGATTTTCAACGAGAACTAGCTCCGATAAAATCAGCCCCTTCAAAGTGAAAATGAACTTGGACATACTCAATCTTGAAGGCAAGATTGACGCGGAATCCATCGACAATTGGGTACAATAATTGGAATCTTATTACTCTGTGAATCAACTCTCAAAAGTTGTAAATATCACCATTGCATCCTTAAATATGTCAACATCTGTACACTGCTGGTGGGAGAACCTCTCGACAAAGATGGAGAAAAGCAGAGACCCCATCGACGCATGGGATAAATTCGTCTAACATGTCCGAAAATAATTTTACCCGCCTAAATACCTCGAGCAAAAATATAAGAAGTGGCAGAAGCTAAGGCAATGGAAATACCAATCAGTAAAGAGTTACACTGACGAGTTCTATTGACTCATGGATAGACTTGGTGTCCAAGAAGAAGAATAATTGCTTATTATGAAGTACATCAACGGATTGTCCCAGTACATTCAGCAAGAGATGGAATTTATGACTGTCAATACGCTTGTGGATGCTTTCCACTATGCTAGAAACCTAGAAACCAAGCAGAAAGGAAAGCACGCTTCTTGAAAAAGCCGACATCAGGACGACCACCCGATAAGAAGGCACCAACCGACTTCGACAAGTCGAAATCTTCTCAGCCGATACCGCCAAATCCATATCACAGCAAAAAGCATTTTCAGAAAAGGGAACGTAGAAAACAACCACCCAATGGGAAATTGTGTGATTACCACCACTCATCTTGGCATGATACATCTGAATGCAAAGCTCGGAAGACATTTTTGGAAAAAGTGTCGACATCCAACACGTTTGAAAAGACGGTGGAAGAATTTGATCCAGACGCAATGACCCTTTTGACATCGACATTGACCACTCCAGCAGCCTCAACTATCTTCGACAAGGAGGAACGAGAGCGCCTATTCCATACACAGATATGGGACCAGAGCAACTCATTACATCTGATTGTGGAGAACGCTAGCCAGAAGAACTTCGTTTCTCAATATCTCATGAAGAAACTAGGTCTTCTCATCACCCCACATCCTCATCCTTACAACAACGATTGGATGAAGGATGGATAGGAACTACGGATCACCCGACAATGCAAACTGGCCTAATTCATAAATCCTTTTGAGGATGAAGTACTCTGCGATGTGGCACCACTCTCCGTAGCCGACGCCTTGTTTGGGAAACTTTACTCGTGGGATCGCCATGGAAGATATCAGTCATGACCTTAGAAGGTGATTTTCAAAATTCGAAATCGATGGTATGACATACCAGAGCGACGACCTACACCTACAGTCTCAATGATATATGCTAAGCAAACAAAGAATCTCATCAATCATGCTCAGAAGTTCGCATTGGTCATGGTCAAACCGCAACATTCTAGGAAGACTGTAGCGACAAGTTGACTCACCGACCAGTGCAGCTCTCGATAGAAGCAGTTGATTGACAATGTTCTCGATGAGTATCAGAGTTTATTCCAAGATCCAGACGGATTACCTCCACATTTCTAGGTAAAACACTCCATTGAACTTTCACATGGTTCTTCTTTCCCTAATGCATATGTTTACAAAAGATCCCTTCTCAAAAATGAAGAGATTCACAGACAAATCCAGGAATTTATCGACAAAGGTCATATCCAACCAAGCTCCTCTCCTTGTGGAATTCTAGTCGTCCTCGTTCCAAAGAAAGACGGGACTTGGCACATGTGCATCGACCACCAGGAACTCAACAAAATTTCGGTAAAGAATCGCTACCCTCTGTCGCGGATATACGAGCTCATCGACTATCTGAAAGGTGCCAAATTCTTTACTAAACTCGACCTCTAGTCGGGATATCATCAGATTCCAATCGATCCCACAGATGTATGGAAAACTGCTTTCAAAACCAAGGAAGGATTGTCCGAATGGTTAGTCATGCCTTTTGGCTTAACCAATGCACCTGCAACCTTCATGCGATACATGGAAAATACTCTTCAAACTTTCATCGGCAAATGTGTCATTGTCTACCTCGACGACATATTGATTTTCAGTCGAACATGAGAAGAACATGTCATAAAGGTTCGACAAGTCCTCGACACTCTTCAGCACCACCGAATCGAATTGTACATGGACAAGTGTACCTTTGCAATGACCATAATCAAATATTTGGGGTATGTAATTGACTCTGTAGGAATTCACGCCAATCCAGAAAAAGTACAGATCCTCAAAGATTGGCCCATTCCTCAAAGCACTCCAAGAAATAAGAATTTTTCTTTTTTTGGCGAATTTCTATCGATGATTCATACTCAGCTTTAGTCACACATCCTATCCCTTGAATCAATTTATGAAAGGAAATGGGAAAACTGTCTTTAACTGGACATCGACACAACAAGAAGATTTTAAATAGCTCAAACAGAAGCTCTGCACTGCACCAATACTTGTGTTACTTGATTTTCATCAGCCATTTGAGATTGAGACAAACACATCGGACTATGCCTTGGGCACAGTGATCACTCAGTCTGGTCACCCAGTCGCTTTTCATTCTAAAACTTTTAACAACACAATTAGAATATATTCGACATACAAAAAAAAACTGTACGCTATCGTGCAAGCTCTCAAGCAATGGAGGCATTATATCCTTGGCAAGGAAATGGTCATCCTCACTAACCATAAGCCTCTACGGTTTTCTCCGACCCAGTCAAAACTACAAACAACTGGACATCTCAATTGGATTAATTACCTACAACAATTCCATTTGGTGATTAAGTATCGGAAAGGTAAAGCTAAATCGGTCGCCGATTGTCTAAGTCAACCACCCATTACTCTCCTTGTCACAGTGATGAGTATGTAGGGATACAACACGACCGCTTGGCCTTAATTGTATCAAGATGATAACGACATCTCCACAGTTTATCAACAACTACAGACTCACATGTCGTCAACCTCTGACTATTTCCTAAAAGACACCTTGCTATACAAGCTTGGACAACATTGTGTATCGACCGGTGAGCATCGGCCGCAGCTCATTTGGGACATGCACTACAGCAAGACTGCAGGACACTTTGGGGTAGAAAGGACACTTTCTATTCTCGAGAAGTATTTCTTTTGGCCTACACTTAAACTGACGTCAACAAGTACATTTGTTCATGCGTGGTTTGTACCTTTGCTAAACCGCTTAATCGACGACAAGGATTGTACACACCATTACCAGTTCCTAGTCGACCATGGGAATCTATTTATATGGAATACTTGACGGGATATCCTACTACCAAACATCAGCATGAGGCGATCTTAGTAGTATTCAACATATTTTCCAAGATGGCCATTGTCATTCCATGTAAGAAGACCACGACAACGCAACAGACCGCTCAGCTCTTCTTTACACATGTTTGGAAACACTTTGGTTTAGCCACAACCATTACTTCCAACCGATATGCCAGATTTGTCGACATACTTTGGAAGACTCTATGGAAACATGTCACCTACCCAAATTTTGAGACTATTTATTTTATTGCAAAAACATTATATTAAATTATAATTACAAAATTTTGTAACTATGACCAAATTTGGTCAAGGATGATTGTAATAACTGATTATTATTATTTAATAAATTAAAAAAGGAGACGAACACCCAAGGGAACTGTTAAATGAGTGTTCACTGACCCACTAGGAGGAATGGAAGTTGTGAGAAGGCATGGGATAGATGTCAGCATTTGCACTCCAGCACTAGTTGTTGGTTATGTGACAACTACCCCTAAATTTGTGGCATTATCCCCCAGGTGGGTGGAAGAGAGCTGATGGCTCATTAATGACCAGGTTAATCACTAAAAGGTCTAGGAAGCCTAGATAAGGAAGTTCGAATTGAGCAGGAAGCTCTACATTATTTTCTGCAGAAATAATTCCCCAAGTGTATCAGGTGATCACTAAGAGATTCGAATAGGGAGGCTAAGTGGACGTGCATTGTGAGGATGCTAAAAATAATCTGAGAAGAGAACCAGAGGTGCCGGTGCGGGTCTCTTTGACTGCTAAGTCTATATGACTGAATGAACTACTTTGTTGCTGCAAGTGGATTGACCTAAAGCTTCTACAGATTCTTCTTCCTAGTGGTTCAGTGAACAGGCTCGGGGGTCCTAAGGTAAGTAATTTGGTTGTCTTCAGGAATAGGTTGGGTGGAACATGCTCCTTGGGTTGTTTATTTCTCCTACATTCACCAGGTTCTACTGTTCTATCTTATTATTTTCAGTTAAATATTCTCTGCAATTATAGGTGTAGTATTTACAGTTAATAGCATACATAAGTAATTGTTTTCAGTTTCTGATCTAAGTATGTTTTTTTTGTATCATGATGATTAAGTAAATGAGACGATTGATTAAAAATCCTTTCTGTATTTTTCCCATACTATTTTCTGTATAGTACTCTAGTACAGAGAAGTATATTTAAGACAGATGATTGATGGGCAGAATGCCAAATGATTGGATAGACTAACATTGTAGTGTTTCTCTTAATTCTGCAATTTTATTTATATATGTCTAAACTTAAAAAATAGAACAACTTATATCAAAAACAGACATATAGCATATTTCTATACTTAGTAACAAAAGTAAAATAATTCATCTCTATGCAAAACTGGGTTTTCAAATTATTACCAACTATTTTCTTTGCTAATACTTTGCAATTCTGGATCATCTACTGCATTTCAAAATACGCATACAGTTTTATTATTACTTCTTTCAAAAGCTATAAAGAAATAGGAGTAAACATACTTATCACAGTCTCTTAACCCATTTTCATTTCCTCTCTTTATAGTACTTAAACTTTTGAAGAATAGCTGTAATATTAACTTAAAGTTTCTATGATATTTCAATGCTATAGTTTCATATATGTACTCAGCATTTTATTTAATTACGTTTAATTTTCCATGCACCCCATATTTTTATAGTAAGAATACCTTTCATGTTCAGCATCAGAATGTATTCTTATTATTTTTTAACCCTAGATAATGATTACCTACTTTATCATTCATCGTTTTGTTAAGAGCATTTCTCAAAGCTTACAAAATTGCAGACACTTGCAGTTCTCTTTCTTTAGAAACCCTAAGACTACCATACAGTTAGTTTAAGGCCTGTTGCTTGAAAACATAAACACTAATCATTACATCTAAATTTCAACATCAAACATATTCTATTGTTCAACTATCTGTACAAGACAAGTTCAAACAAAAACATTATTACCTTTATCAATCGTAATATTCATTAAGTGATGGTTCACTACCATTTATTGATTTTCATCACCATCCCAAACATTAAATTGAAACGACACAAACACGGGATTACTCGTTTGTGAAATAATTTGGTCTACGACTCTCGACCAGAATCAACACAACATTCCCTAATCAATCTATCAATTGCATGATTTTAGAAACCATTCAAATCTACACTAAGTTTGGTTTCATTATAAAACTCAACTTCACATTACCATTCAAACATTGGAGTAAAGTGTATAACTTAGAACTCTATCATCGAAAAATGATTTATTTATAAGCTCAAAACTATTAATTAAAACATTGTTCTTCCATTAAATTCAAACAAGGGTTCGTCCCTTTGACATTAGATATTAAAACAAGTTTACATTTCTATAAAACTCACAGTGAAACGCTACAGAGCAGGGTAACAAACAAGTTGAGGGTTCCAATCTTGGAACACCTTCCTGGGCTCTCAAAATCTTGAACATTGGTCAAAAACCTTGCCAAGAACTAAACACCAACTCTTGTCCAACATCAAGCATCGGCCACAATAGGCCAGGAGAACCTACGAAGAGTAAAAACCACTGAGGCTTACCAGGTGGCCGAGCAATAGTTATTCCACTAAGATTCAATCACTATAACCATTCGACAAAGTTACACCTGCCATAAAATCACTGAGGGGTTAAAAATGTAGAAAATTACAAGTTCAAATTGTAAACTTACAATTAACTTTACTTTTTCCTTTTGAATACATTACCTAGTAACGAAATCATGGGCTTGAGACACCGGTCACAAACGAAGTCAGAGTCACCTAACTAATGCAATGAAGAAGAGTTTCAGACTCCAAGAACCATCGTCGCCTTCATACAAAAGAACTGATCTCTGGTTCAAAACTATACTCCAAAAGACCAGCAGAAAACTCTGAATAACTTCTACTTAAATAGCATCGAAGTCTGCATTTGTGGTTCGGCTCTGCAGGAAGACTTAGCACTAGAACTAACAAGTTTTCCCACAGGTCCTAGGATCGAACTCGAGGAAGGAGTCCTCCGAACCCTAACTTCCAAACCCTACACAGTAGCATGCTGTCGACCTCTCCATTCTACCACTACCATGAGAAATGAAGGCCAAAGAAACACTCCAACGATACATACAACGAAAGACTAGGGTTTCATTCCGAAAACCAAGAACACGTGAGATCAACGATGTAGAAGGAGCCAACAATGCACGTTGAATTTCAGGAAACAACCATGTTAAAAGCCATATTTATTATCACACCCACCATATTGCCAACTCAATAGACCAAGAGACAAAGCATTCTATAGCTCGGCATGATAATACAAGTTTGTAAACTCTTTCACGTGACCCTTAACCACAAGGGCATCCACCTAATATTTCCACTACGCTTAGCAGGTAGATGGCTTAAATGCCAAGACTGGTTTTGACAGACTTCTAGCTTGTAACACCCTTCCTTTCAACACTCTGTCATATCACCTGTCAATTCCAGGACATAAGGTTATATCGTATAGTTCATAACATTTTCCAAAGTGTTGGTCAATCGATTGCATAGTTTATATATTTGTATTTTGTCTCTCAATTGAATAAAGGTCGTTGATTATATAGAAGGCCTTCAGAAATAATTGTATTGTCTAGGTTTCATTTGTATGCACATCGTAATGTGTTTATATTGTCATCTCTTTAACAAAAGATTACATAGCATAAACTTAAAATTATAAAGATCTAAACCCTATACAATTGCAAATTTACAATAATATTATCATAATAACATTTGCTATATGGTTCTTCCTAAATTATAAATTGAGGAAAGTATAAGTTAATATAGTTATTTTTATGATTTTCAAGTGAATCCATTTGTACATTGGAATCTAGCACAAGGTCAAGAAATCATAGTGTAAGTATAATTCACCTGATATTTCTACTCCTTGCAAAATGGCGAAATGACGACAGGATTCCAATAGTACTTATAAATTCGTAAACTAGCACGTAAACGAGCAGTAGGACAAAGATCAATACCATTAACAACTCATGCAGGAAAGTACTTAGAATTTCTACAAGCATTGACGGCTATTTGAAAATATATTTAGAATTGTGTGTAACATTGGATTGTGTCGTAACACTCTTACCTGCGTATCTGTGCAAAGAACATGTTCAAATGCTTTAGCTAATCATAGCTAAGTAAACCTCAGGGTACCTCGTAGGACCCCTTTGTCATCATCCAAGAGCAACTGTCAGTACTTTATCAAGAAATTATATCACAAGATAAACTTAATTACAGCATGTAGTTTACAATTAAACACAAGAAGAACTAATGATGTACTTTGTGTTATAAAGCGTAATTTGTTGTTATCATAATATCTCATTAATTAAAAGATTAGTATTTATTCTATTTTCCGCAAAGCAATTTCAGTATTTATTGCTACTTTAAAAAATTTTAAATTTTTGTAGTTTTTTCGGGATATTATAAAATAGCTGGACACATGACTCTCATTGTTGACACCTTTCTATTCTCAGACAAACGGACATACGGAAGTTGTGAACCACCTGGTAGTACAACTACTTCGCGTGTACAAACAAAAGAATCAACGAACATGGGATGAAAGTATTCCATACATACATCACAACTACAATCGTGCTCAACACAAATCTACGGGAAAGATTCCATTTGAGATCTGTTACGGATTTTAACCCTCAGCGCCTATCAACTTGATCAACTCCTTGACACAGTCAAACTTCGACACCGACTACAGTCAGCGGGAAGTTGATAAAACAATCAAGTTTCAAGATCAAATTTGTGACATTCAGAAGCAAGCATATGAAATGTTGCAACGAGCAAATGAGAAATCTAAGGCCTGACACGAGAAGCATCGTATGCCTCATACACTCCAAATTGGGGATAAGGTCTGGTTACATCTTAAGAAGGAGCACTTCATCGGTCCATATAAGAAGATCAAACCTATGCGATATGGTCCATACAGTATTCTTCGACAGATTCGAGAAAACGATTTCCAGCTTGAAATTCCTGCATACTTGGGTCTACATCCAGTATTCAATGTAGATCTACTTCGACCATACCATGCACCACTGTTGGAACATAACGACTTACTGACAACAGATCGCGAAGACATCCATCCAGATGTTCCGGAGCCTCTTCCTTATGAAACCATTGTGGGACGACGCGTACGCCCTACAAGGACGAACACAATTCCCTTGTTTCAGGTTGCTAAAGTCGGACAGATCCCAGCACAAGGAAAGTGGTACTCTGTAACTAAACTGACCGACAAGTTTCCTCACCTTCACGAGCAAACAATGGGGACCATTGTTTCTTAAGGAAGGAGTTCTGATCCACACCATAGTTGGCATTATTGTCGGATGATGAATTCGACACATCTACGACAAGTCATCAAAGTCGACACAACTTCGACAAGTTCCAACTTCGACATGGCTTCGATAACTTCGTGACTTTGACCAGTTCCGCAACCTCACAGTTTCGCGACATCGACATGCAACGTCGATATTTGACTTGCCACTGTCGAACTTCGACAGACTGTGTCTCTGTCTTCCAGTCGACTGTAACGGTTGAACTACTGAACTGTTCTAAATTCTCTTGTAACTGAACATAACGGGCAGGCACCAAAGCTGTTATGGAGAAAACTTACTATGGCTTGGGGTAGACCACAACAGACAGTTGACTACCAGAAAATAACTCAATTCGCAATGCAATGTTATATAAATGACAATGCTAAGATAATGGAGAAAAGACCAACCTTCAGCCGGACGTTTGAAGTAGATGCCCGTTGAGCTTTCAACCTCTACACTTGAACATGCAGATTAGTATCAACAACAAGTACAAGCAAGTGCATATAACATGTGAAAGACATTAGCATAATCAATATCATGATCTATGGTATCATAAGCAAATGTAACCCAATGTGATTTAACAACATTCACAACATCAATTGGACGAGAAAATGAGTATTTCCATTAATTAATAACAAGAAGCACAATGATACGACCTCTTGCCGGAAACCAATCTGAACCAAGAACTGGGTCTCTCCACTTGTGCCTCCACCACTTCAATCCCCCATGCAATGAAAAACTCAAACTATGAAAGGAGTTTGGTAGGTGAACATAAGGAGTTCACAACAACAAGGATCAATGAGTGTAGACTCAAGTCACGACAAAAATCCACTAGAGTTATCTTACTTTCTCTTTATCCTCCCTTCCATACACCATAAGAGCTCAATATATAGCCTTCCCAAGGTAAGTGAAAGGTCGAATCGAGTCATTTCGGGGTATATGGAGGGCCAAAGGTCACCCTAAGACCGCTTTTTGGGAGTAAAAAGTAAAATTTTATTGGTTTTTACCATTTTAATTGGTGTCCGCGGGCATTCGTTTAATGCAGCTCCTCTTTACTCATAATTGCTCCTGCGTAATCACTGTTTTCAAACATATAGTGCAACAGCCTGCGTGTACGCTGGCTATAGTGGAACAGCTAGTGTACAGGAACAAAAATAGGAAATTGTGTGTTCCTAGAGGATAAAATGATGGATCTGAGTCAATGAAATGGATCTTGAAGGCCAGTCAATGTTGATGCTCACAAGGTGGAAAATTACACTGTAACAGATGCCCCCTAATGTGTGAGGTGAGAGAAGGTACTACGATGGCCGAAATACATTATAAATCTCAAAAGTGGAGTGATGGAGACAAAATGGAGAGAGTAGCTCACTCGTCATAATACAATAATATCTCTAAATACATGCCGGTACAATACAACAATCTGATACAATGGCCATGATAGGAAGTATATAGTGAATACATGTCATGAGTGGTCATAGCCATGACCCATACAGTAAGATATGGTCTCCTATTGAGAAGGAAACAACTGGTGCAATACTGGAGGTACAAACTGCTGATGTATGAGAAATAAGATCTCATAAGTATAGTCACGATCAAGAGCAGCATACTAAATGCTACTAACGTCTGGGGTCTTCTACACAAATCATCTATGGTGCAAGTCCCATCAAGTGAATAAAGGTGTTGAAGTCGAACCTGATGTGACATTGTCTGATTACCGGTTAATGATGTATACCGTTAACAAATGCGAGATAACCCAACAATAATGAAAATGAGCATCAAGGCACAGAGTACAATCATCAAAGTGTGAATAGATGTGTTGAGGTCGAACACTAAGATGAATCCATCGATCAGGGGACATTGATTTATTCCCAAAATTTTCGATGGCGAGAGAACCTACCAATATTGACTGCAAGCCTCAAGGTACTCAACCGACTCTAAGTCTCAATTCTGGAATGAGTTGAAGTCGACGAAACTAAACTCGCTATAAGGAGGTAATTAAGGCATCCCCCATCAACCAGCACAAGGTAACATCTACGTTGAAAGATTTGGAAGAACTTAGACGAATGGACTGACTCAATAAAGATGGCCGACATGCAATACTCAAGAGATCTGAGGAGTGGCCGACTCTGGTTTCAGAACTTCCTTTGAACAAGATCATGAGCAGATGGATAGACTCAGGAAACATAGAATCGAGTAATAACACTGTGCGATGCAGGAGGCATCAACAAAAGGGCTCCATAGTGACTGCAAGCTTAACCAATCAGTGGAGTAAAATTTGAGAAACGAGTACAGCTCCTAAGGTCCTACTATAGTCCCAACTCATGATGGATGGGGTGGAATGAATTCTCTATTCAAAGGTGACACAACAACTGACTACCAAAAAATAACTCAATTCCCAATGCAATGCTATATAAATGACAATGCTAAGATAATGGAGAAAAGTCCAACCTTCAATTGGACGTTCGAAGTAGATCCCCGTTGAGCTTTCAACCTCTACACTTGAACCTGTAGATTAGTCTCAACAACAAGTACAAGCAAGTGCATATAACATGTGAAATACATTAGCATAATCAATAGCATTATCCATGATATCATAAGCAAATGTAACCCAATGTGATTTAACAACATTCACAACATCAATTGGATGAGAAAACGAGTATTTCCATTAATTAATAACAAGAAGTACAATGATACGACCTCTTTCTGACAACCAATCTGAACCAAGAACTGGGTCTCTCCACTTGTGCCTCCACCACTTCAATCCCCCATGCAATGGCAAACTCAAACTATGAAAGGAGTTTGGTAGGTGAACATAAGGAGTTCGCAACAACAAGGATCAATGAGTGTAGACTCAAGTCACAACAAAAATCAACTAGAGTTGTCTTTCTTTCTCTTTCTCCTCCCTTCCATACACCATAAGAGCTCAATATATAGCCTTCCCAAGGTAATTGAAAGGTCGAATCGAGTCATTTCGGGGTATATGGAGGGCCAAAGGTCACCCTAAGACAACTTTTTGGGAGTAAAAAGTATTTTTCTATTGGTTTTTACCATTTTACTTGGTGTCTACGGGTTATAGTGGAACAACCTGTGTGTACGCTGGCTATAGTGGAACAACTGGCATACAGGAACAAAAATAGGGAATTGTGTGTTCCTGGAGGATAAAATGATGGATTTGAGTCAATGAAATGGATCCTGAAGGCTAGTCAATGTTGATGATCACAAGGTGGAAAATTACACTGTAACACAAGCGTCTCAACACATTCTATATAAGCATGTATAATATTCTAACATACATCAAGTCATGAACTCATATCCAGTAATAGAGAAATCAGCTCACATTCCTGCATATTGTCTGTGTGTAATTGTGTTTATCTGCGTAGTGTATTCTTAGTTTGCGCATTTTGTTTCTTAAGCTTCCGCCATAACAGAGCCGACTCATTCAGTTGAACTATTTTCCCCCTCATGCTTCCTTTCCACACGTGGATGAGTTTCATCCTCGGATAGGTATACCCATGACTCCATTCATCCTCAAATCCTTTGACTGTCTTACTGCAGTCGACCTCATCTCATCGGACGCACTTTCCCATTGATTTCCCTTCATGTATGACTATGACTTGTTCTTCCTACTCAAATCGACTTCTAGTCTCCAACTCGACCTCCTAGCCATTATTACCCATCCTTTCATTGTGGGAAGACTTCAACTTTTCCCCAACGACTCTTCATCTTTCCTCTACCTAGATCGAGGGTCCCGATTCCCCTACATCAGACTTTCTAGCTACAAAACAAGTATGCCATTGGTTCTGCCCTTCCAATTGGGTCATTAATTATTCATATTCTCCAACATGAAACTAAATACTCTTTCTATCATTGGATTCTTATTTGACCAACTTCTTGGTCATCAACAACTTCCATGACTTCATCGGATGGTCATCCTGGCATCTGTTCTTTCAATTTGATGGCCAACTCTTCTCCCGAGTCGATCCTTCTTCATACTTGTGCAAGTCATCAACTTCATGCAAACTTATTCCCTGAATGACCGAGAATGAAATCAATCCAGTCAACTTATCCACAACATCATTATGCCCATCAATTTGTCGATGGTATGCAAAAATGAATTGCAACCTTACATTTAACTTTCTCTTCTTTATTTGTCACCAATGCAATACTTGGTACCATATGCAAAATGGTCTTTTCATCTTCACTCTAATCCTTTTCACATTTTTCATAGCATCAAGTGTACCTACACACTTGTAATCAAATACATTAGTGAAACAAGGGACTCATGTAGGATATTCCTTCATCTTATCTCTTCTAGCATTATTTGGTGTTAGTACAACTGGTATTACTCATGGGCATAGACTTCCTCAAATAAACCCTCTATCCAACAACTCTTGGACGTGTCGATTGAACTCGACCTCCTTAGTTGGCATGGTCCTGTTTGGTGACTTGTTTCGTATACTTGAATATGGAATCAAGTCCATCTGATGGGAAATTCTCTTCACTAGTTGCAATCCCATAGGCATCTCTCCAGCTTTTCCAACTTCCTTCTAGGTTTCTCCATTAGGTACTCTACCCAACAATCCATTGTTGGAGCTACTTAGATTCTTCAAATATTCTACTTGCAACTCTACCCACAACCTTATATATGGAGCTAATACCTTTTCAACCACTTTTTCTCTGGATAACTCTACCCACCTCCCCGTACGAGCTATCCCCTCTTTCATAACTTTACCCAACGATACATGGAGTTGTTTTCTTCCTCCACCTCTCACATCAACTTTGCAACTCTACCCAACCACAATTGGAGTTTCCTTCCATGTCCAATCACAACCGAACTCTTCACCACTATTCCAACATGATACTCTCACTTTGGTACCAAACTGGTGTATAGCGCAACCCACCACAACAGGTCATAGATCAGAGAAGCACAAAAGAATAAAATGGAAAACACCCACACAAGCACACAACAACTCATATGACACCAATAATGTATTTTTATTAACTTATAACAAACAAATTATAAGTGCTTTCTTACAATCAAGGTGAAATCCCTTATGGGATTAGTCAGACCTATTCTATTACAAGTGAAGGTTCATCTCAAATGCTAGCAAATTATCATAAAATATCATCTCAATACTAGAAAGAAAAAAATGCCTCATTCTCCTTTTCCTCGATCCATATTTATACCTTCTTCCACCACTTCATTTTCCTTCCCTTTCTTCTTCTAGAAGCATTTCTTCCTTCTAAAATATCCATGGCACGTTGTTCCATCTAGCATGTTCTCCTACTGCCATTAATTCCGCATTCAATTCTCAACTAATTCTACACCATTGCTTTATTGATATTTGGCTTCTCCAGTCGATCACGATCTCGTTCCTAAAGTTTCCTAGTGCGACGCTTCAGTCATCCATTCCATCATTGAACACTGTCCCAAATTCTTCCTTCCCTTTGCGTTCTTTACGACTCAACCATATCCTCATCAATTCCATTTAAACATTGGTCAATCCTTCCAAATTTATTATATTTTTAAGTTGGCCTCAAACCCGAATTCTCTCTATACCAGTTGGTCTTCTCTCGACTTCTTCTCGTCTCCATCGGCTCGACTTGTCGTCGATCCCTCTAACGGTTATGGTGCTTGACTAACCACTTCTTGTCCTCTATCAACTTATCCTCCATTGACTTCTCTACTACTCAACCTTCCTGTAATGTCCACAGGGGCTATCAAATGGTATTAGGACATATCATTATCTGTCTAGGGATAAATAGAATGTTTTAGCATAGCGGAATAATTTATAAATATTTAATTTTTTTTTCTACAATTTAATTATGACAAAATATCGATAGTTCCAAATAAATTAAAATAAAATTCATATCTGATGAAGAAAATTGAAAAAAGGATGGGAAATCTTATCCAACACTATCTAACATCATTATGCATCCATCCTAAGCCATAACATGGGTTACTTGCACCTTAAAAGGTCATTTTCACTTAATCATGATTAACTAGTAATTAGTGTACTAATTGCGACACTTAGCGCATAATTGACGACACTTAACATAAATTCACTTTTTTATAATCTAATCATAAATTATAAATCCCAATGGATAATTAACACCTAATATCATCTAAATAAGGCCTAATTATCATTTTCCAATTAATTAAACAAAACAATTACGAAAATGACTCCACAAGACTAGTTAACTAGTATGTAACACAAAAAACTAGTCCTGCACGATTTCAATACACAACCATGCCAATGAACCAAAACGTGACCTACAACCATTATAAATATATTTAATCATTCACATATAGTCAAATAAATTTTCATTTGAAGTTCAAATCCTTTCACATCAACGATGATTCTTTCAAGCTAAATCAATGCAACTAGTTAATAAACACTGCTAGGTATTTAGCTCAATCAATTGTACTAAGTTCCGGAGCACACCGAGGTGAGGGTAAATATATGGAAAATATAATTCTATAGAAAAATTAAAGTTCCAAAAACTAGTCGTATGGATGTACATTCCAAACATTACGAAAACATAGATTCAATCTACAAACTAGTTACCAATTTCCACCTATTTGAAGCTAGTTTTCGTTTCTAGTTTCCAAATGAAAAACAATAAGAAAGTATTGAATACTGTAGCTCATGTAAATAATATCATAAGTCCACTAAATCCAAATGGATATATCATTCCGCTCATAAATAGTCCTCTTATTAATTCATGAAACTAGCTAAATCTACTTCTCCAAATTGGCTAGAAATTGAGGAATCAAGTAAGATAAATGCATAAACAATTTGCAGAGTCATTAGGAAGTCATTAAAACTATAAATAAAATGTATTATAATTATTATCATAGGTATAACTCATGTAAACATTTCTTCAAACACTTCTCATGCAAAGTCATAAATCCATTTAAAACAATTCTTTCGAAGGAGCTAGTGAATAGAAACAAAACTAGGATTTCGATAAGAAAATCTAGAACTATATAGGAACTCTTCAAAATATTTATTCATACATTTCAAGTGTAATCATCATATCTAAAATCAATTATCTCACTCATGAATTTTCTCAAACATTTCACATGCCAAGTCTCGAAACTACATAAAACAACCCAACCAGTGAACTAGTTTTCGAATAGATGCTAGAAACATTGTAGAGAAGTTTTTCCAATCATTCCTAAGATATTGCACAATAAAAGTACACATAATATAAATATCATAGGCACAATTATCATATCTATAGCAGAGGTTCCAAATAAACATTTTCTAAAGCACTTTCTCACAAAATACCAAAAACTAGTTAGTTATTTTTCCCAAAAACTAGTAGCATAATGTAACTAAAATATATGAGAGATTTTTTCCATAATTAGCTCCTATATGTTCTCATTCATTTCATGTGAAACCATATAAGAATTATATCAGATCCAATTAATTCAAATAAACATGAAATAAAGTACTTATCTTGCAAAATACGCAACCGAAATTGACCGTGCCACGTTTCACCCAGCCGTAGACACAATGCAAGCCAAAAATCACTTTGCAATGGTCACCCCCAAGCTAGAACCATGATTCCACAAGAAATAGTGCACTCAACCAAAAAAACCATCTAACATTGGTCCAACCACAATCTAATGGCAAGTGGATTCCACATCACCTCCAATCTAGGATCTCTAGTGGCAATTCGAGGACAAAGTTTTCAGGGGAAATCAGTCCAACCACAACCCAATGGAAAGTCTTCCTTGAATTCCAATCCAAGGAAATTCCAGTGGCTCCAGGACAAAAGATTCAGAAATATATTAGTACAACCTCAAATCCAATGGCAAGTAGATTCCACATCACTTTTAATCCAGTATCTCCAGAGGCAATCCCAGGACAAACCAATGGAAATTCTAGAGTAACTCAACTTGGGCATAGGCTCAGTAAGGGTGCACCAACCAAAAAAAAAAAAATCATGTCAAGAGAAACCAAAACCAATCACACCACTACCATATAAAAAAAAGAGCCAAGAGCATGCATAATCAACAAGAGAGACTAGCTCACATCCACCCAAATCCCATTTCCCAAGAGCAATTTGAATTGGGGGGAGAGAGGGAGACAAAAGGGACAAGTTACATTCCCCAAATTAGAAAAATGGAAGTTACACTTCTCAAGAGGGTGCACTAGAGGGGAGAGGAAGAGTCCTCATCAAGGTGGGAGTTACAAATTTTCATGAGGGGTGCACTAGGTGAGGAAAAAAACTCTAACTCCAAATAAAATTAATCCCGAAATAAAATAAAAACCAAGGGGTAGCATAAAGCATGAGGGTGCATAAATCAAGAGGGTCCACCAAGTCCACATGAAGGGTGTATCACATCCACATAGGTCAAAACACAATATAACACTTTTCCCACAACCCCTTGCTTGTAACATCATGGTTCCTCATACTCTCTTTTGTGGCATCGATCGATCCTGTTGTTTTATTTAATTAATTAATTAATAATGTCCAACATAATAATAATAATGATGATGTGCAAACCATATTCCATGAACCTTGTGCCACTATGTCCAATATAACAACAACAATAATATGTCCAGGGGATATACCCCTCATCTATCTTACATCACATATTATATTATACATATTAAAATTTAGGTCATACAATATTATCATGCACTACTACACTACCTTCTTACACAAAAAATAAAATAAAATTAAGAGAATATGAACCACTATGACAAGTGACTCATTTCCTCCGAATATATACAAGGAGTTACATCTCCACAAATAAAATAGAAGAGAATATGAACCATTAAAGACAAGTGGCCCATTTCCTCCCAAAAATAGACAAGGAGTTACATCTCCACAAATAAAATAAATAAAATATAAGAGAATATGAACCATTAAAGACAAGTGGATCATTTCCTCCCAAATTTAGACAAGGAGTTACTCACATACATTGAAAATAAAAATAAAAATGAAAATCTAACCACTATTAAGACAAGTTTCCTATTTACCCAAAATACACAAGGAGTTACTCATCAATGTAACCACCACTAGGGAAATTTTTAAGGGAGAAATTTCTCCAATTGGCTATTTTTGGGGCTTTTTTCAAAAAATAAATTCGCTATTTGGTCATTTTTAGCCTCTAATATCAACTATATTTACATAAAATATGTTTTCTTATCATAATATTCGCCAAAATTTACAAGTTTAAGTAGTAAATTGTATGTTTCATATTTAATATTCATCTATCAATCGATATATATGTTTTTTTCAATCCAAAATAATTGCCTAGAATACTATACTTAAGTATACCTTTATAATCCTTAAAAAATACCCTGACCACCACCATCCAAGTGGCATAAATAATCCTATAAAAGCATACCATCAATAGAAAATCCAAAATCCATATAAGGTATAAATGCTACTTAATAATATTAAAACTACATCATCTTAATAACTTACCATTAAATTAATGTTGATAATGGTACATAGTACATACTATTATAATGACAATTATTTACTTATCAATTAATAATAATAATCATAATGTATCAATAAATAAATCATACCTCATGAAGCATTTCAATATTAACAATTCAATGAGCAGTAAAAGAGGCAATGCACGATGAACAAGCATTGACCAATCAAGTCACCGAACAACAAAAGAGGCAATGCACAAGCATCAACCAATCAAGTCACTGAACAGTAAAAGAGGAAATGCATAAGCATTGACCAATCAAATCACTGAAGTAGTAAAAGAGGCAATGCAAGGTGAACATGCATCAACCAATCAATCTACTCGATTATTAGATACACACCACATAGTACTTACCAATCAATCTATTGAAAAATAAATATGCAATATTAAATAATTCTAAAGCATACAACAAACTGATCTTCGAAGTGAGGCTTGTTATTCTTCCATTAACATAAGGGAGGTTAAAATTCTTTCACCAAGCACATTTATAAATTCCCAATGCACATAAACATAAAATTATGAGTCTGTAACAAGCCCAATAGCTATAGAGTTGGGACCATAGATATGATACCACCTGTAATGTCCCTGGGGATGATGCAGGAGCATCGTGGCCTAGGCACAGCGGTCAAATATGATTGACATGGAGAAGGCCAACCAAAGGGAGTGCCTACGACCACTAGTGCGGAAGAGAAGATTGGCTGTCGAAGTCAATAAGTCGAGAAGGAGAATTCAATATGGGAATCGAAATAAGATGCGGTAAATCGAGATTCGACATGTCATAGGTCGACAGATAACAGAGTTGTAGCGGAGACTTCGAGGATCGACATGTTGTCGAATTGCGACTCCGATAGGTTTGGGGTGAAATCCAAGCGAGGCGAAAGGGGCGGAATGGAAATCGCACAACCGAAGTGAAGTTGAAGCATATAATCAAGGTTGACTGAAGATAGTATGGTCGAGGCGGTGACAGGACCAACTACTGTAGCAGTGTCAGAAGGATGCATAGAAATTCAAGCCGAGTACATGGTAATTGTTTGGGGTTGTTAAGGAAGTTATGAGAAGTTATTACAGGTTGTTGGGATCATGATAGATGTCACCACAGGTGGAGATTGTGTAGCATGGAAGAGGCACTGACAGTTGTAGGTCTATAGGATCAGGGAGATCGGGGAATAGAGGAAGTGTGTTTCGGGAGTCAAAGTAGACCTCGGGATGCGCAGCTGAGAGCAGCAGCATAGAAGACTTATGCGCAGGCACAAAAGAGGGAGTTTAGTTCCATTTTGGGATTTGGCACAGAGCAGAGCTCAAGAGAATATTTGAAGATTGGATAAGAGAGTCACACATCTACAGACTGAGGGAAGATCGAACCATAGGTCAGAGTTTCGTAGTGAACCAAGAGAGGGTTAAGATCGACACACTAAGAGAGCACACAGTTACTTCTGTATTGTAACCGATTGATTTGAAGTAATAGAAGCCAGCCTCTGGCATGCTGTTTACATCTTGTTTATGTGAACGCGTGTTTTGTGTGTAAACATTAAGCAAGAACCTTGTCGGGGTGGCCTTGGCCAAGTGGTATCAGAGCGAGAAGAGAATCTTGTAAGAAGAAAGGTTGTGATATCAACCTGACTAGGTCAAGTGGTATCAGTAGTGTAAGTGAATCCAGTGTGCAAGCACGTTGAACAGCTCCAGCTGCAATTGGGTAGAGTTGTGCACAACTTGTGAAAGTCCGGTTGCGATTGGACGAGTGGGAGTTTCAACTAAGGTTGAAAATGTCTCACAGGGGAACTAATGTCCGAGGAGTTGGACGAAGAGTGCATGGCCCAGAAGTCACAGTTGATATTGAGATGTTCGACGAGTGTGTCCAAACAATGTGAACTTTGACTAATGAAGTCGCATCGATCAAAGAAAGCCAAAGGTGTGGTTTTATTCCTGATTCATTATACCATAGCGATGAGGAGGTCGAAGAGGTGGAAGCATGGGAAGCAGCAGGAGAAGAACCAGAAGACAAACTAATCAAAATTATGTCATAGATGAGAGGTCGAACAAATATATATGTACGTACCTACTCAAGAAGTTCGGACCCAGAAGACTTGATCGACTGTTCATAGAAATGGAGAAATACTTCGACATAGAGCAGATCGAGGATCCTAAACGGGTTAAGACTGCATTTCTGAGGTCGAAGGGCCATGCCTCATTATGGTGGGACAATGTACAGGCTGACAGATTCAAGAAGGGAAAGGATAAAATCAAGTCTTGGGACAGGATGGTCACCAAGTTGAAAGGGAAGTTCTTGCCGAATGACTATGTGATTTCATTGTTCCGGAAGTTGCATAACTTTCGACAAAAGAGATGACCGTGAAGGAATACACAGAAGAGTTCTACAGATTATTGATAAGGTCGGGTTAGACCAATGAAGGCGAAGAAGCTGTTGGGAGATATGTAAATGTCTTGAAATACGCCATACAAGACGAGTTGAGTATGTCAAGATTCAGAGCGATCGGTGAAGCCTACCAGTTACTCTGAAGGAAGAAGAGAAACTATCAAGGAAATATGCATTGACCGGAGGAACGATGACTGGTCAGGGTGTGAAGACATATATATTAAAATAATTTTAACCATTTTTAGTGCCCCCCACCCGCCACCAAACTATATGAACATATGTGATATGGTATTGATTTCCCAATGAACCCCCATTTAAGGGACATATGTTATTTAATATACCATTGATACACCGATTGGAAGATGTATTTTAATTTACTTATGGGTAAAGATATAGGTATTTAAGAAGGAAAAAGGAGTAGGAAGCTTGATCTAGGCTAAGCATGGGTTGAATAAGAAAAATCACAATGGTGAATGGTAGTCAGTATATTGGGAGCAATAATTTAAGGGTATAATTAAAAGGTAGTATGAAAATTGTGATGAAAAAAAAGGATATGTAAGAGATACGAAATGAGTTAGGGTTATTCCTTAATATTCACAAAGAAAAGTGTTATGAAATAGGTTTACTAACTGAACCCCTCTTGCACTCAAAATTCCACCTCTAAATATAAAAATTTACAAACCGTCATTGGTGGCAAAGGTTGAATTGTAACACATGGTAAGCATGTGTGCCATAAACCAATGAATAGTGTCAATGAGGGAGGCACTAAATATGGATAAAGAATCAAATAATGTAGTTGAAGGTGATTCCGACTACTAGCATTGGAAATATGGGCAAAGTCATATTTAGTAGTAAGGAATATAGTTGTGTTTTTGGAATATTTGGGAAGTCATGTATGCCATTTAATTCATGGAGAATCATCGCCATAAACTACCACCAATTCCAATTTCCAAATCGACAACATAGGTCTACCATTTCAATAGACATCATCTCACTCAAGGCTATTCCCATTCTAGATTAAGTAGTTCATATCCTATCAACAACAAAACAAGCACCCAATGAAGTTTACTCGATAAAAACATCAATTTATTAACCATTGGGTGCATAGAGAATGATATGGTGTTTTATTATGGTTCTAAGTGGAGACGATTCAATAAATCAAGAGCATAAATACCTATTGCATTTTCACCAATCCTTGATGAACTATAGTTCTAAGTCTAGTCAAATAAGCAATTTCATTGGAACACACATAGGAGATCTGAAAGAAAGGGTGGAGGTGCCATCAAATCCAAATCCTTTGAATAATTTATATAAATAGATAGAATTAGCAAAAGAATCACCAAAAAACCATCATAAGTGTTATAGGTCAAATCTGCACTTCTCCGTCCGTGATCACATTGCTCTGTCGATCACACAAAAGGACAACATGGATTGAAGAACTAGGTTGATCTAGATGACTTACTGCTTGCACTACATTCTTCAGCTGAAAATCTTACTTTGTCTACTGATTTCATGACATGTGCGCTACTCTTTGCATAGTAAACCAGCGTTCTTCACCAACATGTGCGTCGCTTTACTCAAGGACAACCAGCGCACACCATAAAAAATGTTGCAAACGCTTGTTGTAAAGCACAAAAGTTGCACACTGTGTGCTACTCTGGTTGTATGAAACCCGTGCACATATTAATATGAAGTCAACAAATATATTAAGATTACGAATTGGGATTAGTTGAAGTTGGTTCTGCAACTTCCCCAACCTCCCAATTCAACCACCTCTCGATTCCAACTGCCTACCTTGTCCCATAAATACAAGGAGGATCCATGAGAGAGGGACCCAGAAGGAATGCTTTAACTGTTGTTACGCTGGAGGAATTCCCAAGTCATTTTGAAGAGCAGGAGCCCAAGACTCGGTTGTAGAAGCATCTAGACAGATCAGGTATATATGTACTTATTTATGTTTCTTTGACAATAAAAAGGTGGAAATACCCTTCCTGTCCCAAATTGAATGTCTATTGGATTGAATGTTCATTTGGTTTTATATCTGATTGTAGTTAATGTTTAATTGCTTTCAATTTCATCATATTTATTGTAGTCAAGATACGCTGAGGAAGGTTTACTTTGTGTTGCAGGTTCATCATAGCAGAGGATCAAGCGAATGCTAGGACTAGCCGTCGATAAAAAGGTACTTCTTTCGATATCTCAATCTCTTTCCATTTGTAGTAACTAAATGCAATACAATGAATGTATTTACCTATCACCCCACCCAAGTTGTTAGTGTCTTCTCCTTACTATAAGGTATTTTTCCTGCACAACAGACTGGCGACTCCGCTGGGGAGTAACTGGTTATTTTTCTGCTCTAGGAGACCTTGTTAGGTTTTTCTTCCAGACTATTTCAGTCTATTTGTTCTCTGAGAGGTCTTATAGGTCATTGTTGTCTGTTCTTACTGTCTAGACTCATCTCAGTCCACTGCTACAAATATTTTTTGTTTTCTTCTGAGCCTTGTGCGCTGGTTTACCCTACTTACAGTAGCACATTTTACCTGATGAATGCTACTTTGTCCACTACACAGTAGCGCATCTTTCCTAGTGTGCGCTGGTTTTTGTACTAAACAGTATTGCATTTTCCTATAACTTTCAGTTCTCTGTTAGGGTTTGATTTCCAGTTGTTTGGGTTCACTTCTAGCCTTTTGCTTTGCTTCCCTGACTGATCCCTGAGACTTTTATGTCTCTTTTGAGTCTTGTTTGCCTCTCTGAAGTCCTTTAATTTTTCTTTGCTTGCTTGAGCACTTGGTTAAGGTGTCTTTATTGTTTTTAACCCTTTTGAAGGTTGTGCACTGCTCTCTATTGGACATAGCTGCACATTGTCTTGCCCTATATGCTTGTTGCAGTCATACAGACCTGCGTACTTAACGTTTGTTGTCTGTGGCAACATTAACATGCTTTTACTGTGTCTTGTCCTTTTGATTAGGGTTTGATCCAAGTTTGATTCCTTAGGGTGCCTTTGAAAGGTTGTTTGGTCTAGATACTTTCTTTTTATCTTTTCAGTTCAATCCAAGCAAGTTAAATCTTTCTAGTTTGATTTTCTCTTGAGTCCGTGTGTTGGTAGGGTCACTTTTTGGTTTGCTTACCTACTCCTTTATTTGGCGAGTGTTTTCTTAGGGTTTTGGTGCTTTGAGCAGCCTTTTAGGTTTGTCTTTCCATTTGGGCATCTCTTTTCCTTGCGTCTTTTACGCTTTATTCCAAGCTTAGAGTTTTTTCCTTTGGAAACAACTCAGTAGGTGGAGTCTTTCTCAAGTCCTTGATTTGATTGTTTTGAGCCATTAGGTGGTTTGTCTTACTCACACTTTGCGTTAGGTATTACTTGCTCCTTTCCAAGTTCTTTTTCTTTTGCAATTATCAGAAAAGACAAAAAGTGAATTCGGTAGCTTAGTAGTAAGATTTATCATTGTTTTGAAGTAGCATAGTTTGCTTTGCTTTGAAATTTAAAAAGAAAATTAAAAATAAATTTGATTTAGGATTGCCTAGTTTCAGTTTTTGAAAGAATATAAATGAAAAGAAAAGATTCTTTTATGAATTTGAATACATTATTTCTTTACGCACTTTGCTTTCTGTCGAAACCATTCCACACCGCACTGCCCTTATTGAGTAAAAAGTAGCCCTTAAAAAGAAATCTTAATAAAATTAACTAGCAACATTTTTCCTTTTAGGTATACACATCATCAACTAGCTTAGGCTAGGATTTCAGGTTTAAATCACCTTAAACCACCCGAAATCGGCTTCATTACTCAACAATTGTAGTACGACTATCTATTAGGTAAATCCACCTCTATCAAATTGTCTTGGGATGCTCTAATCAAACCAGAGTTAAGCACGAGGCAGTGGGCGATTGGAATTGTTGAGGATACCCCCTCACTTTCCCATCAACCATAAACTAGAGTTGACTCGCGTACGAGGTTCCACTAGTGCTTTTTAAAGTGCTTTTGCATTTCAGGCTTTGCTACCCTGCCCAAGCATTTCGACTAGGTTGATGACTGTCCCCCCAGATTATTTCGTATTGGAGGTAGCCTTAGTATCATAACCTTTAGGGATCTACCCATCTAGAGTGGAAGGATATTCCCACTCCACCTCAGACAGACATGGAAGGTAACCCTTTGGCAGTAATCCCGGGAGGGCGGTTTGGTGATTCAAATGCTTGCACCCAGAGGACCTCCATTGGACACCACGTAACTAACCGACGGTACTCTATTAGTCTGTTCTGGGCCCTAATCATCCCAGACTTACTTCTGAGAGTATTTTCCATTGTTTTCCTGGTTTGATTACTTAGGAATTTTTTAGTGGTATGATGTTTGCTCCTTAGTTGTAGTGGCCACTAGTTTTTATACTTCGTTTATTTTTTATAGTTGTGGAGGACCAACATCTTAGTAGGTATCAGAGGTTGCAAAACCTTCCCCCACTCATTGTGGAGCCTCCACCGCCATCGTGACGCCGCAGGACGGATTCCCATGGTTCTTTTGAACTTACGGGTTAAACAGAGGTTCTTGGAGAACCACAACCCAGAACTCTGGATCGACAATTCTTTGATACTATCGAGGTTGAGGACCTAACTTCTAGAGAGTTCAGTACTCCTTTAAACCCTCCTCTTACTGGACCCAATGATCTACTTCTGGTACCTATAGACTTTCAACAACCTGAGTACAGTGCGTACTTGTTTACACCTGGTTACACCATGACTAACCCGGGAGATGAGCAGGGATTTCCTCAAACTCCCACAACTTCTATGGCTACAAGGATTGTTAATCCTTCTTTCACAAACACTTCCACATCGAGTTCATCGCAGGCTGCTTCTACTTCGACTCTGTCCTTTAGTCTTAATGCTGGTACTCTAGGCATGCCAAGCTCATTAGCTTCGACATATGCCTCAATTTCTAACCCTGCTTTTGGACCGAATAATGTCCCTTTGATAGGGATACCTGCAGTGAATTTCAGTCAGCCTCCTGTTACATAATAGTTCCAGTGTGTGACTCAATCTATTGCTTCCACTTCCATTGTAGGATCGATCCCTTCTGTATCTATACCTGTTATGAGTATGATGACGGCACCATCTGTTACTACTACGCCTGGCTTTAACCCCTATGCAGTTTACAATGTTAATCCATCAAATATACCTGCAGGGAGTATCCCTTTCTCTTTGTTTGTTGGAGGAGGGGGTAATTTTATTAATCCACAATACAGTGGGGTTAACACCTAGCCGCAATGGACCACTACCCCAGGAAGTAATCTGCTTTCTTTTGGGTGGAGAAATTTTAATACATTCACTTCACAACCGATGGATGGGGGAAACCCCAACCAACAGTACACAAATCAGGTAGTGGAAAATACCCAATACCAGGATCCGGTCTATCAAATGCCATCGGCACAACCACATTTACCATTTCTGGCAACTTCAAACTTGCCAGATCTTTCAAAACTCACAAACGACCCCATGCACCATGATCATGCATGGCCACCTTTTCCCACTATGTTTCCCTCAGACATCCTGAAGTTTGAAGGTAAGACTGGTGAGGACCCCAGTGACCATGCCACAACTTTTCATCTCTGGTGCTCCTCGAATTCATTGAATGATGACTCCATCAGGTTGAGGCTCTTTCAAAGAACCTTGACAAGTTTCGCAGCCAAATGGTATATTGAACTACCAGTAGCTACTTATGGCACCTTTTGGGATCTAGCTACTGTTTTTCTGAACCATTTTCAACTTCCTGTCTAGTACGATGCCGGCACAGACCTTCTGTCCACTTTCCGACGGAACAAGGCCACTCATCTATCTGATCACATTCAGGAGTGGCGAAGGAGAAAGAGGCTCATTAAATCCGACATCCCTCCTGCATTTTTATTAGAGTGGTATCTTAAATCACTCCTTCCTTATATTTCTAAGGAAGTTGCAACTTCAGGGGTGTCCTCCAAAAAGGAAGCCATTTTGAGAATCCAACAACTTGACTTGGTATATGCTCAGTCTGGGCTCTTATACGAAATTATTCCTGATGCACCGAGCTCTAACATAGACTTAGGTAAACCTAAACCTGGACCACATGCTGTTGGCATTGTGGGTTCAGTATACTATGCAGCGTTTGATACCTTAACAAAGCAGGTTCACACCTTGTCAGTCAAACAGTCTGCTGCAGAAGCAACTTCAGTTGCATCCTTTCCTTCAACAATAGAATATATACAACAGGTGCAGACAAACCAAAAGGGCCCTCAACAGCCCAACAACAAAATAAAGGGAAAGAAAGGGGAGGGAAACCAAAAAAATCCCAATAACACACAAAATGTCGAGGAGGGTAAAAAGGAAAAAAGGAAGGTCAAGTCCCCTTGCAAGCTATTCCAAGACGACCACCTTACCCATCAATTCCCTCTAATGGAAGAATCCCAAAAGTTGATCCGTGAAAAGAAACCTGCTGTCTTAAAAGACCCTTTCCCTCACGGACAGATTTCAACTTTTGGCAGCTCTGGTCCTAGGGGAACTACTCGTGCAAACTCAGTTGATCGGTCATTCATTAATATGGTTAATTCAGATGCTCTTTTGCAAGCTGGAGCTAGACATTATACCACGGACCCACAGCAGAAGGATGTTCCTGAGTCATTTACCCCTCTCCACATCGAGAGACCGGTGGATCCGTTGCCGAAGATTCTGAAAGGTGTCTTCAAACAGGCTGTGCACAACCCCAACACGAGGGCTGCCTCCAACTACAATGTAGTGGAGGATTTATCCCAAACCCCTTTGTCATGTCAACTTTGGAGGTACTGCAAAGTTTTCCATTACAACACAGTGCACTCCTCGCAGCGATTGGAAGTGTAGATTCATCCAACATGCTTTCCCGTTTTGATATGAAAGATATCAAGTTTCGGTTTTCGTACCATGTCACTCTCCATATAGAGGTCGTCCATGGTCCCATGACCATTAGATGAGTTGTTGTAGATGAGGGCGCGTCCACGTGCGTAATGTCCATTTCTTGCTGGAAGGATTTAGGTGAGCCTGAGTTAGCCCCCTCGAAAATGATACTTACCGCCTTTGATGGAAGATCTTTCCGTCCACATGGATTCTTACCATCATTTGATGTTGAACTTGTAGGAAAACTAGTATCGGTAGAGGTTGAAGTTCTGTATGCTCCGCTCAATTATAACTTTGTATTGGGTAGGAGCTGGACATATGCCATGCAGGCAGTGTCGTCATCTGTTTTTCGGATAATAATGTTCCCTCACAAAGGAAATATCGTCACAGTCGATCAACTTTCATTTTCCCAGAAGACCAACCAGACTTCATCGGATTCAACTATCCCGTTGTTTGATTAGTCTTGCCCAGTTACTGAGAGTTTGGGAGTAGGTCTCTATGGGTCATTGATAGGCACTTTTGACCTACCTTATTTCGTTCATTTTATTGGTTTTGAAGAATGTTCTTCGTTTGATCTTTTCATGGTCATTCCAATGAGAGATCCCTGGATTCTCCCAACTAAATCAAAACCAGTTGTGCCTTTATTTTTTGCAGAGGTGGCTTACCTAGATTCACATCATGCTGCAACAGAACATATTGTGACTCTGTTGGTCTCTGTTGAGTCAGATATGGACTATGCTCTTGCATGGTCAGTGGACTCTATCCACTCTTTTGATTTTCTAGACACTAGTTTACCCTCTAATGAGGTGATCTTGGAAGCTATGATAGGCCTGGACCACCCTTGGGAGCACATGCACCACAAGTCCCATTTTCTTCCCGAACTAGACAGGATAGAGAGAGGTGAGTTTTCTATGAGACCTGGTGGAAGTGTTGATTTGTCTGCTATTCCTTCTACTTCGAAAGTTGTTTATGTCGAATGGAATATGGAAAATATATCGAAGACCATTCCGATCAACATTTCAATCCAACCCAGGGTCGTGGAAAATATTTTCATTGGAGCAAATTGTTCTCCTGAAGAGATCATTCTGTATACCAATCTCTTTGAATAATTCTGCGGCACCTTTCCCTAGTCATACGAGGAGATGTCAGGCATTGACCCCGCCATTGTTGAGCATGTCATCACAACATACCCCAACGCTAAAACTGTGAGACAGAAGCTCCATCCAGTTAACCCTCGAAAAGATGCTGCCATCAAGGCATAGGTATAAAAGTTGCTCAAAGCTGGATTTATCTATCCGATATCTATGATGGAATGGGTTTCAAATCTTGTTCCGGTAGACAAGAAGCAAGGTACCATTAGAGTCTGTAATGACTTTCGGGACCTAAATAAAGCTTGCCCGAAAGACAATTACCCCACGCCATTCATAGACCAGATCATTGATGTGTGTGCGGGCCATGAGATGTTCTCGTTCATGGACGGGTTTTTAGGATGTAATCAGATACAAATCAAACATGAAGACCAACACAAGATAGCTTTATTTGTCCCTGGGGCACCTTTGCCTATCGGAAGATGCCTTTCGGTTTGAAAAATGCTGGAGATACCTTCCACCGAGGCAATGAATTTTTCTTTTCATGACATCAAGCATGTGGTCGAACCTTACCTTGATGATGTCCCAGCGCGATCTCGGAAGAGACGGGAGCATCCTGATCATTTAAGACTCGTGTTCAAAAGGTGCAGATACTACAAGATTCGATTGAATCCCAACAAATGTGTATTCTGCATTGAATCTAGATGACTACTGGGTTTCATAGTATCCAATCATGGCATAATGTTGGATCCATTGAAAGTTGAGGCGATTGTAAATCTGTCTCCTCCTCGAACCCTGAGACAACTTCAAAGTCTGCAGGGCATGTCCAACTTCTTGAGACGCTTTATCATTAACTATGCTAAAATTACAAAAGGTTTCATGAGACTTCTTAAACAAGACACCTACTTTTTGTGGGATGAGGTTACTCAAGCATCATTTGAGGCCCTGAAAAAGGCATTACTGTCAGCCCCCTTGTTAAGCCCGCCAAATTACACGAAGAATTTCCTCTTGTATCTAGCTGCATCAGTATACACAATAGGCATAGTACTGGTTCAAGAGGATGGCATGCTCCAGGAGCATGTCATTTACTATCTGTCGTACGCTTTGATAGCTCCTGAGATCAAGTATTCTCACGTAGAGAAGTTGGCATTGGCTGCTGTCTATGCGGTCCAGAGGCTACATCACTACATATTACTGCATACCACCACTGTGGTTGTGGAGGTCAATCCTTTCCAATATGTTCTCACTCGATGAATAATCGGGGGGAATTTAAAAAATGGATTGTCATCTTGCAAGAATTTGACTTGGTTTTTCATTCCGCTAAGTTAAACAAATCACTGGTGTTCGCCGAACTGATTTCAGAGTTTCCTAGTGAAATAATACACGTTGAGGAAGAATCATCATTCCTGGATGAACATATCTTTCTCATCACATCCTCTGATCCATGGTATGGAGATATCCTAGTATATCTCCAGAATTTGAGGTGTCCCACCACTTTCTCTAAGGATGAACAAAGCAAGCTTAAGACTCATGCAAAGAATTACCTCATCATTTCTGACACTTTGTACAAAAGTGGGGTAGATTACATCTTACACCGTTGTTTAACCCTAGAGGAAGTAGAATCAATATTGAATGATGCCCACAGTGGAGCTTGTGGGGGTCATCTTTTTGGGTTGGCAACAACCCAAGAAATACTGCGTGTAGGTTATTTCTGGACCACAATATTCAAAGATTGTGTGGAAGCTGTGAAACATTGCCAGAGATGTCATTTTTTCACCAGGAAGATGTGAGCACAGCCAGCTCCTCTCCATCCTGTAATAACAGCAGGCCCCTTCACCAAATGGGGGGTTGATTTTATGAAGTGTAATCCAGTTTCGGCTGGAGGCCATCATCATATAATTGTTGTCGTTGACTACTTCACTAAGTGGGCCGCGGAAATGCCTACTATTAAGGAGGATGGGGAAACGGTTGCTTATTTCATTTTCAACCAGATCATTGCAATATTTGGAATACCCAAAGAGATCGTGATTGATCACAGTCGTCACTTTCAGAACAACAGAGTGATCGATCTATACACCATGTTAGGTTTTCGATAGGACCATTCGTCTTCGTTTTACCCGCAGGCGAATGGTCAGGTCGAAGCAGTCAATAAAACTTTGAAGACCATCTTACAAAGGACTGTTAATGCCAGTAGAACTAACTGGCACATTATGTTGTATCCTTCTCTTTGAGCCTATCGAGCCAATGTAAAGACTGCTACCGAGTTCTCTCCTTTCCAACTGGTACATGGGATAGAGGCAGTCATTCCAGTTGAGTGTGAGATTCCTTCATTGAAGTTGGCTATCCAACTTTTACCTGACACTTCAGTCTTGGAAGAACGTTTGTTGCATTTAGAACATCTGGCTGAGCAGCACCGCGACGCACTCACAACAAACGAAGCACGTAAGAACAGACTCAAGGGACAGTACGATAAGTATGTCAGACCTAGGGTATTTATCAAAGGAGACCTTGTTCTGCTCTGGGATCAGGACAAAGGAACCTTTAGGGGCTGGCAAGTTTAAGTCCATGTGGCTTGGTCCCTACATAGTTTCTAAGGTGTTGAAGAAAGGTGCATATGAGTTAACAAACTATGAAGGTAATAAGTTGTCGGAGCCTAGAAATGGGCTCTACCTGAAGAAGTAATACACTTAGGCATCTGTGCTTTTTCATGTATTATAGCTGTACATTTTTGTAGAGTTAGTTTTGTTTACGTTTGTAGTTACGTCTTATGCATCTATTTCTTTGTGTTTCAGATGTTGACTGAATGCTTTATAGGGTTTGATGATGGCGCTAGCTGCCACACCCGTCAGTTGGTCGCGGCTACTTGGGATTTACTCACCAACTGGCCAACTGGTGTCTTCAGGAGGGGCTTGTTTAGGTCCCACAACGAACAATGTGGCTGAATGCAGTGTAGCCATAGAGCTACTCCGAGATGCTTTGTTCCATGGCATTTCACATTTGGAGGTACGACTCGACTCGCAGTTAGTTTCTTTTCAGTTAATGGGTGTTTATCAAGTTAGAGATCCTACTTTGCTACGTCAGTTTCTGCGCGTTAAGTTGCTTAAGAGACAGTTTGATTATATCACATATCAACATATTCCAAGGAACTTGATGCATTAGCTTATTCATTTTCAAACTACGTTTTAGATTGGCATTTGCATCATTCACACACATAATAATTCATGCATAAAACACAATAACATACATGTAAATAACCAATACTGTATATATATATATATATATATATATATATCCATATCAAAAAACAAATAGTATGAGTTTGGATCATAAGTCTGTCACAGAGTCATGTCATAAGATACAAAATTGGGCTCGATGGCCTCAAAAATATACATAGAATATCCTTCTCCTATGGAGAAGGTGGGGCCTCATCTGCCTCTCGATAGCATATGACCAGCCTAGCTACTTTCCATAGTAGCCTAATCCAGGCTGGGGGCACACCAACCACATCCTCCTGCATGTCGAGCGGCATCTGCTCGATCCTGTAAGTCAAAATGTCATGAGTCAACCGACTCATCTTCCTCTCTATGTTTCCCAGCATGGCATCAACTACACCCACTACCACTGGTCTCATGAAAGTACGGGGGTGTCCCTCGGGACGTACTGGTCCAACATATGCATATGACACTTTGTTTCAGTACCTCAAACTCATTATAAAAATCATATATATAAAATATAAAAATTAAAGAACTTTTCAACAACATAAACATAACTATATCTCCTCAGGTTGCTCCTAGAGGAAGTATCAGCTCAGGATCGTGGCGGAAGTCTACGCCCGCATATGGAAACTTCTCAAGAGATGGCACTTGCCATTCCCACCAACCCCAGAAATCATCCTCATGGTAACAGAAGTTGCTCTCGCCACCACCCTGGCGAAGGAATATCTCACCCCAACGAGACAACATTGGCTCACGAGGGTTGACTAGGGGAAGAGGAATGCCCAAACTAATAGCAGGAACCCTTTCAAAGAAAAAGGTGCAAAGTATGCTTCCGTACCCGAAATTCTTCATTCTCCCGGTCTTACACCCCGAGAGTTGAAGCTTCATGTTCGCCAAAAGACTTGAACACCAATCATATACTCTGTCATGCAAGCATTCAGTACTTATGTGCATATAATGTCTCGAAGCGAGGTGTTGCGTAGCACTCCCTCCCATCTGGTTAAGAATACTCAAGATGACTTTGAGGGGGAAGCTTGCAATAGTCGAAATCAGAATTTGACTGCTAGATTTCTCAGTTCCCGGTAGGCAATAGGCATTCACATACTCTTGCACGGACAAGACACCCACATTGCGTGAGGACCCTTTCAAGTTCACAAATTCTCCCCTCCGAGAGAGTCCCGTGATAAAGTAGATGTCATCTATGGTGATTTCTAGTATTTCTCCTTGGATATCAAACACCAATGCCTCAGCATCCCAATATTGGACAAGCTTCTCAAGCAAGCAGATGTGTGCCCACATGTTGACCGTTCTATAAAATTTCAATAATCCACATCTTCGAAGCGCATGGAGGGTCACTGGATCTTGCAATGCTATTTGATCCATGTCCTCATGCTCCCTTTCACGCCATACGAGAACCATCCTGACAAGCAACAAGTCAATTTTTAGTCATTTTCACTTTTTTCCCTACTTTCAGGGGTGTGCACTACTGTGTGCACTAGACAGTCACGCTTGAACGTTGCTTTCCTTGAACTTAACCAGCGCACTTGGCTAGTATGCGCTACTTTTTCTCTCACATAGTAGCGCACATGCAGAAACGCATTGTGAACATTGCTAGAAAGTGATTTTAACCATGAAAATTGACAAAAAAATGCATGAAATTGCAAGTATGGGAGGAAATAAATTACTTGGTGGAAGTAGAAGGTTGATTGGTGGCCCAGTTTGATCGCAGTGAATGGAGGAAGATCAAGGTTTTGCTCCACTTTTCCTTAAAAACTTCAATTGTGATATTTGATTTTTCAATTTGAAATTATTTATATAAAATGAACTTTGATTTTTACTGACTTTTTTCAAAAGTGTATAGTTTCAAGTTGTTCCTTAAAGGTTCTATTTAATCACTAATACCTACAAATGTTGGTGAGTTAAATTTAACTTATGTATTTCAAATTTTCACTAGAAATTCAAAGTATTAAACTGGAAATGACTTGTTTTCTTTATTGATAGACCAATATAGGTAGCATATTGTCATTATTATGTCATTGAGAAAATTTGTCGATATTTACTAACTCGATTGTTGAGATCCTATTCTTTGGCAGTTCATGAACTTACGATCCTAGAAGCTATCTTTTAAGTCATTTTAAGCTCTTGTTTTGACTATTTAAAAAACTAAACAAGATTGCCGAGCATACTTGTTCTCTTCAAGCTCGTTAAAGGAATTGAAGGTACATCCGCTTAGGTATAAGTTTAACCCTTTTATGGACTTTTACAGATTACTTACGAAAAAGGAATACTCTTGTCATACGTGGCTAGTGTTGGTCACCCTATATGTCAATTAATTAAAGCTAACACGGGATGGTCAATATAAATTGTCAAACCCAGGGAGGTCTTTTTATTTCAATGGAAATAAGCACAATCTATGCATAAACATGTCAAGCAGTTGATTAACTAAATGAAGATAATAATCCTACCAGTCTGTCCAGCCAAACTCATCCCATAAAGAAACTAATCTAATTCATACATCTAGGAATTCAATTGCAGCTACCTTCCTACAGAGATCAACCTAGCAGTTATAAATTTAAGAATAGAAATAAACTAGATTACTTTTGCAAGAAGTTAAATCCTATAATTATCAAACTACAAAATTCAATCTTTACCAAAATGATCCATCTAATAGCTACTGTTACTCAGTCATAATCTTCCTATTCTAATAAACCAATTGAAGATACAACAGCAACCAGAATCTAAACATAAGCTTGAACTCTAACTGATAATTACTGGAAATCCTAGAAAGCATAAACAACTGAAAGATATTGGAATTGAGCTTGGCTGTTACAGCTGATTCGAACAAACATGCATTAAACTGAATTAACCTACACAGTCGACTGTCACACCACTCTGTTACAGCTATCCAAGATGCAATCGTGAACTACCAAAAGGAAAGCTAACCTATGTTGCAGCTAACAGTAACATCTACAATGATTCCACACCACACAGAGAAAGAAAGCTAAATTAACCTACCTACTTAAACCGGTTATCTTTGTGAGAAGGTGGGCCCTGGCCTTCTGACAGAGACGCAAAGAATCACAGCAAATTAAGACATAGAAATGAAGAACTCTGCTCTCATATTAATGATGAAAATCGGCAGTCTCAGTGCTCTGTTATAGCTTATGCAAAATGGTAATTTTCCAACCCCAGGCTACAATATCCTTCTCATATTTATACATTGAAAGTACAGATCACGATCCACTAAAATCGTGCAGCAATGAAGATCTCTGATCTTCATGCTGTGGAGTTACAACTAACTGTTACAACCATATTAAACAAGGATGTTACTTATGAAGGAGCTGTTACTCCAGTAATCAATGGATCAACGGATTTGGCAAGCTGGAATGTGATCTATCTGTTGCAGCTGGGTTCTGTTTCAGTGGAGGCATGTTACATATTCTCATGGAGGAATGCGTTGTCCCTTGGATTTATGAGGAATCGGGCTTTGAAGAGTAACAACTGGCGCCATTAGGCTGATACACCTGTGCTCTAGACCTTGACTAAATGAAATTACACAAATTAGCATAACTCAAGGACTAGGATCCAGAATCTTTAACAATCTTAGCCATAAAACAAATAAAGCAATAACAAATTATACCTGTCAATATTATTGGTTGATCTGAAGAAGAGGCATAAGTATAGATTATGAAAATAGGATGTAATCAGGGCAAAATGATGAAATGAGGATGGCCAAAAAGGGGCATTTCCTAGACCCAACATCTCCCTCCAACTATCCGATTGCATGTCCTCATGCAACAACCTCCACTAGTCTGAATCTGAGTCTAAGTTGAATCTGTGGATATTTGTGAGATTATAGGAAAATTCTGGTGTTTCCCCTTGAGGCACAAACCCATAGCAAGCTGTCCATTTCTCCCAACACAGCTTCTCTTCTTCTTCATTCAAAGCATAGTTGTTTCTGTAAGGACCCATAGGAAGCCATATGAGAGGGAACCTGAATCTTAACCCAATCCACCAAGGTCCACATTTCTTCATGCACTGCACATATCTAGGAACCCTTGTCAAAGCTTGCCTGAAATTCTCAAAGCAGTAGGGGTCCCCATCCTTTAGAGATGAAGAAGAATATAGCCATATGTATTCACTACCTTCCAAAGCATCCTGTTGCATATTAAGAATCATCGGGACACATGTGGTGAGGATTTTATCTCTCAAACTTACAAAGTATTGGGAAATTGTAGGAACCCTGAGATATCCAGCATGGTTTTTTATGAGTCCTTTTGGATCCTGAGGTTCACCCCTAATCCAGAGAGTAGAATTCTCCTCGTTCTTGAGGATGGTTTGGAAAACATCTCGCCATCTTACATGGTTAATAACAAAAGAGGAAAATTCCCTCAGCTGAACATCCCCCAAACAAGGCAATGGATTGGATGGAGAGTCAATATAACAAGCCCTATCATGTAAATACAGTTCACATAACAAATATTGATCCTCAAAATCACTTTTCAGAAAAGTATCTAAAAACTGGGTAGTTGTTGCCAAATCAAATGATCTCCCTTCCTTCAGAGCCCTTAATTGAAATAAAGTTGTTTGTTCATGGAGAAAGACAGGGTAAGAGGAGGATGGAGCCCTGTAACTCAATAATTCTAGGGAAAGAGTATACATTTTGTCTTTTTCTTGTTGCAGGGACTTAAGTTTCTTCAACCCTTCCAATTTTTTTTGAAGTTTCTCCCACCGAAGTTTCTGAAAGAATAACTCCTTAGCCCACTTTTCTCTCAACCCCCTAATGACATTTCTATGTTCTTGGAGAGAAATCATACCAGTCCTGAACTGATCAATATATTTGTGCCATTTATCCAACTCGAGATTTAGCCATAGAATCTTTTTCTCTAGCCGTTGAAATCTTCTGTTCTCCACATCCTTCTCATCATCAGAGTCCATATAAATGACTTCCTCATTTTGCTTTGGAACTGTAACAGTTTCATCCTCCATTGGAGTTGCAATGGTCTGTGCCTGTAATGCAGTATCAGCCATGGATTTTGGGGATGCTGGTTCTTGTGTGATAGCATCCTTTATTTCCATATCAAGCTCAGCCCCCTATGTTTGTGTTACAGTCTCAGCAAATGTTCTTAGGACTGCTGGTTCTTGTGTGACAGCATCCTTCCTTTCCATTTCAACCTCAGCCATCTCAATTTGTGTTGCAACTTTAGCAAATGATTTTGCAAACACTGGTTCTTGTGTAACAGTGTTCTCTTCTTGATCCTTGATGTCAAATGTTGTTGTATGAGTTACAACCTCACCATATATTTTCAAGGGTGTTGGTTCTTGTGTAACAACCTCCTGTCCTTCAATTTCTTTGAACTACTAAGATTGTTTCTGGGTTACATCAAATCCCTCTAACTGATGAGACTAGTCCTGAGGAATTTCAGTATCCCCTGATGGCTGGGACTGCACTGTTTCATCTCCTAGATTCAAATCAGGAATCACTTCAATTTTTGGCTCATTTTCCCCCATCAATTCTATTTCTGGCATTTTTTCTTCCTCCTACTCTATCTGAACATGCTTTTGTGATGCAACTCCCAACACAATAACTCAGTGTCCTGCTGCAAAGAATATGTCTCCACACTCTAGGCAAACAGTCTCTCCTTGCTCCTCATTTTCTAATGCAAGAGATGAATTTTCTAATAAGTTTGCAGCATCTAACAATGTGTTCAAATTCCTCTCTGCATGTTTTCCAGCTACTCCCTTCCATCTTTCCATCTCATTTCACAATGTTTGCACCTCCTCCTTTAATAATTCATTTTCATGCAGGAGATTTTCGATTTGAGGTTCTTCTATGGAAGGTTCCTGCATAACAGCAGGTGACTTGGGGTTTAAAATGGGAATTTCTATGTCTACCCCTGTTACAGGTGCTATTTCTGCCATAAATGACTCAATATTTGCTTTGACTGCTCCTGCTGTCTCTGCTGAAGGTACTTCATTATTAACCCAAATTGCATCCACTGTCACTACTTCTTCTGTTGTCCTCGCTGCCTCTGTTGTTGTTTCTATTACAGCTACTTCTGTTGCTACAGTCGATCGAGTCCTTCTTTTCCTCACCATTCCCACTGGGTGTTCTCCACTGCTTACTTCTATTGGTGCTGTGATAGCTCTAGTTTTTCTTTTCTTTGTTGCAGCAGATGTCTGACCCTTGTTTCTTGAACTTCCTCTTCGTTTCTTTAGCACAGGGTGTTAAGTTTAAACCAAATAGACTAGCAATATCATTGAAAGAAACATAATCACAAGATAGACACAGAATTTACCCTGGGAAACCCTCATGGGGTAGAAAACCCAGCAAAGATTTCCTCAATAAGATGATCAACCAAAATACAAGATGTGCTCCCTCCTTCTCTACCTCCTTAGCAGACCTCCCAGACAAGTGCGCTACTTTTCTGAGTTGTACAAGTGTGTCTAATGAGGAGCTCACCTCCTCTATTTCTATTAGTTCCCGACTGACTAAAAACCCTAATGGGGCCGACCTCTCCTGGAGAAGTCTAATAACCCCTAAAATATAAGATCAGGGCCGACCCCCACATGGTGGGTCTAATAACCCTAGTTACCACAACCCATCGGAAGAATAATCATCTCCGGATACATAATAGGGTTACCTCGGAGGGATGAAACATCTCCGGAATAATAATGTACAAATATAATATTCTTAGAAGTTACAATATTCAACACTCCCCCTTAACGAGAAGGATATTATAACAACGTCTGCAGGAGCAAGGAGTCATCGACTACATCATACATGATACATCTACAAATCATCCGAAGCTTTCTTCAATTCATCATCATCAATAACTTAACCAGTTACTGGAACATCAATGTCATCAGCATCGTCATCACACGATCATCAGCATCGTCATTACATGATCATCAGCGTCATCATCACACGATCATCAGCATCGTCATCACACGATCATTAGCATCGTCATCACACGATCATCAGCATCGTCATCACATGATCATCAGCATCGTCATCACATGATCATCAGCATCGTCATCACACGATCATTTTACAGGGTGATCAATCCTGCTCTCTTTAGGACATAGGTCCATGGATGATACAATCCAGATCAAGTTCCAGGATGATCAGTCCTTATCACTTTAAGACAAGTCTCATGTCTAGGGACGATGCAATCCCATCACGTACATTTTGAACCCAGTTCATGGACGATGCAGTCCTCACACGTACCTTTAAGACAAGTCTCATGTCTAGGGATGATGCAATCCCATCACGTACATTTTGAACCCAGTTCATGGACGATGTAGTCCTCACACGTACCTTTAAGACAAGTCTCATGTCTAGGGATGATGCAATCCCATCACGTACATTTTGAACCCAGTTCATGGATGATGCAGTCCTCACACGTACCTTTAAGACAAGTCTCATGTTTAGGGATGATGCAATCCCATCACGTACATTTTGAACCCAGTTCATGGACGATACAGTCCTCACACGTACCTTTAAGACAAGTCTCATGTCTTGGGATGATGCAATCCCATCACGTACATTTTGAACCTAGTTCAGGAACGATGCAGTCCTATCTTCAATTCTCGGAGACATCATGTCTATGGCTCTCTTTAGGACTGAAGTCTAGGGATGATCCAATCCTCTTTCTTTCTCGGAGACACCTGTCTACGGCTCACTTTAGAACTTGAGTTCAAGGATGATGCAATCCTTTCATGTCCACCAAGGACTTCATTCTCGGAGACATCATGTCTACGGCTCTCTTTAGAACTTGAGTTCAAGGATGATGCAATCCTCACGTGTATTCTCATCAATACAAGTACAAGTATCCTCAACCATACAAGTACATTAATCAATACATGTATCATCAAAAGTATGTTTCTCACCAATACATGTATCATCAAAAGCATGTATTCTCACCAATGCATCTATCATCAAAAGCATGTATTCTCACCAATGCATCTATCATCAAAAGCATGTATTCTCACCAATGCATCTAATATCAAAAGCATGTATTCTCACTAATACATCTATCATCAAAAGCATGTATTCTTACTAATACATCTAATATCAAAAACATGTATTCTCACTAATACATCTAATATCAAAAGCATGTATTCTCACTAATACATCTAACATCAAAAGCATGTATTCTCACTAATACATCTAATATCAAAAGCATGTATTCTCACTAATACATCTAACATCAAAAGCATGTATTCTCACTAATACATCTAATATCAAAAGCATGTATTCTCACTAATACATCTATCATCAAAAACATGTATAAGTAAAAACTAAGTATTCTAAGCATAAGAGTCCTAAATCTAAATATTTCTAAGTATCTAGGTGTAGTGAACAGGTAACCTTATCATCGACCTTGTTGTTCGATGAGACAATCTCATCATCAGTGACTATACTACTCCCCCTTTCAAGGAGGGTCCTTTTGAATGACACCAAGCTTGTCTCGGAAGTATTCAAATTTCACTCGAGACAGAGGTTTGGTCAAGATATCAGCAATTTGATCCTCAGTGTTCACATACTCGAGCTTGATAGCTCCTCTCTGCACCATATCTCGTATATAAAAGTATCGGATCTCTATGTGTTTTGACTTATCGTGGAATACAGGATTTTCTGTCATCTTAATGCAGCTTTGATTGTCACACATAATCACAGTGGGATCCATTTCTAATCCAAACACTCCAGATAGTAACTTCCGAAGCCACACTACTTCACAGCTGGCAGAGTAGGCAGCTATATATTCTGCTTCAGCAGTACTGAGGGCCACACTAGATTGTTTCTTGCTGAACCATGAGATCATGGCAGATCTGAGACCATAACATCCACCTGAAGTACTCTTTCTGTCTGAGACACTACCTGCCCAATCAGAATCTGAGTAACCATGTAATTGGATTTCATGACCTCCAAGATAATATAGACCAAAATCTAATGTACCTTTTAGGTACCTCATCACATGCTTTACAGCTATTAAGTGAACCTTTCCAGGTTCTACTAGATACTGACTCAGGGTATTTACAGCAAAGCATATTTCTATCCTAGTATTTGTTAAATACATCAATGACCCAATGATTTGTCTATATAGAGTTAGGTCTACTAATTCCGATGAGTCATTAACTAATAACTTCAAGTTGGAGTCCATGGGAGTGGCCATGGCTTTACACTCCAACATATCAAATCTTTTTAGAATCTCCACAGCATACTTACCTTGATTTAGAAATATTCCTTTTGGTTCTTGCCATACTTATAGACCCAAGAAGTAGTGCATTAATCCAAGATCTTTCATCTCGAATTCTGAAGAAAGCTTCTTCTTGCTTTCAATAATCAGTTTCTCATTTCCTGTTAGAAATAGATCATCTACATATAACAACAGTATAACTGGTTCATCATCCATCACTTTAAGATAAAGATTGGGATCAGCTTTACTCTTGGTAAAGCCCATGTTTGTTAAGAAATTGTCAATCCTTCCGTACCAAGCCCTGGGAGCTTGCTTCAAACCATATAATTCATTTTTCAGTTTGCATACATTAGTCCTCCTGTCTTTAACCTCAAACCCTTGTGGTTTCTCTATGTATACTTCTTCTTCAATTACACCATTCAGAAAAGTTGTCTTAACATCCATTTGGTGTAATTTCCACTTCATCATAGATGCAAGTGCCATGATAGTTCTAATTGAAGTATACCTAGCAACTGGTGCAAATGTTTCTTCATAGTCAATTCCCTCCTTCTGAGAGAATCCTCTGGCTACAAATCTTGCCTTGTATTTTTCAATGCTATCATCTGCAGCATGTTTTATCTTGAAAATCCATTTGGAAGAAACCACACTTTTATCTTTTGGTTTGGGAACTACATCCCAAACATCATTTTTCATTATTGACTGATATTCTTCTGTCATTGCTTCTACCCATTCTTTCTTCTGGGCTGCTTCTTCATAGCTAGTAGGTTGTTGATCTACAAGATCACACATCAAGGCCATATTGTTGGACACTAGCTTAGGTTTCTTTCTTTCTCTAGTGGAGCCTTCAGGAGCTCCATATCTTTCAGCTCCTTGAATAATATCTCTAGCCCATGCTGGCCTTCTTTTCTTAGATGAATCTGTGATAGAAGGTTCTTGTGGTTCCAACATGTCATGATCTTCTGGTGAATCATCTTTAGGGATGTGCACAGCCTCTGTGATTCTAGGAGGTGTATCTTCTTCATAGATTTATTCAAGTTGACACTAACTGGATTTCTTGAGAGCTGCTTCTTCATCAAATGTTACATCTCTACTTATTTCTATATGATGAAAACCTGGTATGTAGATTCTGAAGGCTTTGGATGATTCACAATATCCGACAAATATTCCCTTCTTACCAGAAGGATCCAACTTGGTTCTCTTTTCTTTTGGAATGTGGATGTACACAGGACACCCAAATATTTTGAGATGACTTACCTCAGGCTTCTTTCCTGTAAACACTTCTTCTGGAGTTTTGAATTCAAGAGCACTATGGGATAGTCTATTTTGCACATAGACTGTTGTCCTAGCTGCTTCAGCCCATAGATACATGGGTAGATCTTGATCATGTATCATAGTCTTTATAGCTTCCATGATGGTTCTATTTTTCCTCTCAGCAACCCCATTTTGTTGGGGATTGTAGGGAGTGGTTAGTTCCCTCTTAATTCCGGCTTCTTTACAAAAGTCTTCAAAGTCCTTTGAAGTATATTCTCTGCCATTATCTGTTCTGAGAATCTTGATTTTCTTTTCTGAGAGATTTTTCTATTAGGGCCTTGAATTCTTTGAATTTTCCAAAGACTTCATTCTTACCTTTTAGAAAGTATATCCAAGTCTTCCTTGAATAGTCATCAATGAATGAGACATAATACTCAAATCCACTTAGGGAAGTAGTGGGCATTGGTCCACATACATCTGAGTGTATTAGCTCCAGAATGTTCTTAGTCTTTGTTTCACTCTTTGTAAAAGGGTTCTTGACATTCTTCCCTTTCTTACAACCTTTACATGAGCCATTATGATCACCCTTCAAATCTGGTAATCCTATGACCACCTTGCTTACATAGGGTAAGGCTTTGTAGTTAATGTGAGCTAGTCTTCTATGCCATAGCTCACTGGGGCTAGAGGTTTCATGAGCAAGGGCAACTTCTGTATGACCCTTGAACTTATAGAGACCTCCTTCTTCTTCACCAATGATAACTGCATCTTTAATTGATTTTCCTTTGGACCACATGAGTACTTGTCCATCTATGAAAGCCACTCTAAAACCTTTCTTATCTAGTGATGAGATAGAGAGTAGGTTCTTCTTTAAACCTGGAACATATAAAACTTCTTTCATTTTCAAGGGTGTTCCAGAATCAAGCTTGTAGCTTGCTTCACCAATTCCCTTGATGGGATATTGATAATCATCTCCTAGAGATACCTTTTGAGGTGAAGACTTTTCTTCAAGTCTTGAGAGAGATTTCTTTTGACCTGTCATGTGCTTTGAAGCACCACTATCAATGAGCCATGTATCTTCTCCAGGAGACATAGATCCAGAGAGTGCAGAAAATAGGACATATTCTTCTGGATCTTCTTTCTTTAGTTTAGATCTTTTCCTTTGAGGCCTTTCCTCTTCTTCTTCTTCTTCTTCTTCCCCTACTTCTTCTTCACTATCATCTTCTACCATATGTTCATGATGTCTTTTGTGAACAAACTTCTTCTTCTTTCCTGGAAAAGAACAGTCTTTAGCATAGTGTCCTAGTTTAAGACAATTATAACATTGGACTGTGGAGAGGTCTCTTTCTGAGTTTGTTCCTCCTTTCCTTTTGAATTTGTGAGAGGGCTGAGACCTTTTGTAGTTCACTTTCTTGAAGTGGCCTCTCTTTCCTTATTTAGTGTGGGTGGCCAAAGCTTGGTCATCCTCTCTGAGAAGAGCTTCTCTGTTGGCTACCCTAGCCTCTTCTTGAACACAATCCTCCCATACTACATCAAACTTCATGCTTTCTTTTCTGGCACACATAGTTTGTATGAATGATTCCCAAGGTCTAGTGAGACCATTTAGGGCAGTCATCACAAGTTCATCTTCATCAAGAGTATCACCAATGGCATCTAGTTGCTCCTTGATTTGGGAGACCCTTGAGAAGTAGTCTTGAATGGATTCTCCTTTGTGCATCTTGGTACTTTTCAACTGAGTCCTTAGGTTCATCTTCCTATTGATGTTCTTTCCTTCATACATTCTTCCTAGGGCATCATACATTTCCTTTGGAGTCTTCTTGGAGGCTACTTGGGGAATCAAGTGGTCTTTAATGGAATCAGCTATGATTCTCTTAGCCCTAATCGAATCCTTCCTATGCTTCTCTTTGGCTTCATCTCCTTCAGGTTCTGCAACATCATCCTTGACATAATGAGCAAGATCATTTTCTTCAAGAATGAGACCAATTCTATATTTCCATGCCCGGAAATTTTATATTCCTTCTAGCTTGTCTTCAAGCTTAGTGTTTGGAGACATCTTCTCTTGGGGGAGTCCAAGAGACAAGAGATAGAATAGAACTTACCTGGAAACTTTAACCCTTTTAATTTTTTCGGATACTGGGACAGAATTTCTAATTTATCGCACTTTTGGTAAAACTAGGGTTTGACTTTCCTGGAGTTCTACCCAACCAAAAAATTCGATCTAGGGCTCAAAAGATTGGTTTTGAGAAGGGCTATCTAGCCATGTAATCAGAATTCAACAATACCAACTTTTTGCAGAAACCAATTTCTGGTTTATCGCACTTTTGGTAAAACTAGGGTTTGACTTTCTCGGAGTTCTACCCAACCAAAAAGTTCGAGCTAGGGCTCAAAAGATTGGTTTTGAGAAAGGCTATCCAGCCATGTAATCAGAATTCAACAATACCAACTTTTTGCAGAAACCCTAATTTTCACCGGAGAGGGAGAGAGAGATATTCTTACCTTGTGAAAGATGTCCTATTCAGGCTAGCTCTGATACCATGTTAAGTTTAAACCAAATAGACTAGCAAGATCACTGAAAGAAACATAATCACAAGATAGACACGGAATTTACCCTGGGAAACCCTCATGGGGTAGAAAACCCAGCAAAGCTTTCCTCAATAAGATGATCAACCAAAATACAAGATGTGCTCCCTCCTTCTCTACCTCCTTAGCAGACCTCCCAGACAAGTGCGCTACTTTTCTGAGTTGTACAAGTGTGTCTAATGAGGAGCTCACCTCCTCTATTTATATTAGTTCCCGACTGACTAAAAACCCTAATGGGGCCAACCTCTCCTGGATAAGTCTAATAACCCCTAAAATATAAGATCAGGGCCGACCCCCACATGGTGGGTCTAATAACCCTAGTTGCCACAACCCATCGGAAGAATAATCATCTCCAGATACATCATAGGGTTACCTCGGAGGGATGAAACATCTCCGGAATAATAATGTACAAATATAATATTCTTAGAAGTTACAATATTCAACACAGGGGTCTTTTCCTTGGTCTTCTCTTCTTCAATAATGGTCCCCCTTATCTCAAGAGAGGACACAACCTCCAAAATTTCCACAGTCCCTTCTCCTATTGTTCCTTCCTGATATCCTTCCTCCTGAATTCCTACTTCTGCAGTTGCAGCTTCTACTGTCGTAGCTTCAACAGTTGCTCCAGTTTCAGCTTCTTCCACCTAAGTATCTACTTCTGCAGTTACAGCTTTTGATATCACAGCCTCCTGTACCATGGATTCCATCATAATTTCCTCAGCAACAGGGTTTTCTGCTAATGTTTCTTCTCCCATATTTACCTCCTCTTCACCATTAGTCTAGTTCCCTAATGCTCCAACCTCCCCCCCAACTGGATTTGAGGAACGTCGATCCTCATTACCTTCACCAACATCCTCCATTTCTAATGCAAGTTCTATGATTGGCCCATCTCCAACCAGAAATTGTTCCTAGGTTAAATTACAATTTGCAATGGCTCTCAAGACTAGTAATTTGATTAGGCCATGATTAGTAAGGGAGGAAATTGGGTGTTGGGCAGTTTTTGCATATCCAGCCATGGTTTGTAGGGCTTTAAGAAGATAAAATGGTATATTTACCAAATTGCGATGGCGTAAATGAGACAATAAGGGAAGTTCAGAGAAGGAAACGATTTGGTACCTACCTTCACAAGAGATGTATATTTTCACAAAGATTTCCACTTGATTCCAAGGTGGTGGTAAAGATGTCAGTTCCAACCCGCGGCGCTTTGGACTAACATGCTCTCCAATTGCCAAAAATTCTCTCACAACATTTCTTCCCAACCTGGGGTAAGCTAGTAACCTCTGATATGATCTCTTTTGTAACATCCACACGCAGTCCCCCGACCTCAGAGTGAGTATCAGTCAGGTTAAGGGAAAATTGCATTGCAGTTTCTGTGTGGAAACCGTTCAACCGTTCAAAGTATTCCATCCAACCTGCTGCCGTGAAAATGTTAAGGACTTCTGCATTGGCACGTACAGCTTCCGTATTTACTGGTTCATGCAGGACTGGGTTACCCATCTTAATCTCTCCTCAAAATTCAAAATGAATACAACAATTACTAGTCTAGACATGGGAGTTGCAGCATACGAACATGCAAGAGATAGTTGGAGTTCAAAAATAGGGTATTTTAGGAAAGTCAGCACAGGTGTGAAATCCAGGTAAGATGAGACGGTTATGAAAAGTTGGCATAATTGGATTATTTCGGTATAACTTGGTAAGGTGCTAGGAAATAAATACAAACGTGGTTCTGACATATTCCCCGGTGGTTAAATGGTATGGGTTCGCTAATCGAGGGCTAAGATAGTGCATAATCGTTATTACCGTATTTAATTTCCTGCCAAATCATGTAAAAGTTCTGAATCTGTACCTTTGAGTTATGCGTTCAGCCATGAATTAATCATCATCATCTTCTTTCGTCATTTCCTACATTAAAACAAGCATAAATGCACATGTGCTGAAGTGATGTGGCCACTGCCACCCGAGCTGACAAATACCTAAGACACCCAAAAGTTTCCTTCATGGCGAATTGTGATTGGATCTTGTGGAGCAAGCAACTGAACTGACACCCAATTGAATCATAATTGGCATCATCATTCGGAGAGTAGGTAGACTAGTGGGGTCACCACAGTACGGGAAAAGCAAAATGGAAAAAAAATGGCGGAGTCACAGCTGCTAGATTTAGCGAAATAGGTAAGAATGGCAGAGTCGCAGCTGTACGGAAAGAGAAAAATGAAGTGGAAATAGCAGAGTCGCAACTGCTAGATTTAGCAGAATGGTCAAGAATAGCGGAGTCGTAGCTGTTGGGTTTGACGGAATGGTCAAGAATAGCGGAGTCGCTGCTGCTAGCAAAGAGCGAAAATGGAGTGGAAATAGTGGAGTCGCAGCTACTAGATTTAGCGGAATGGTCAAGAATAGCGGAGTCGCAGCTGCTAGCAAAGAGCAAAAATGAAGTGGAAATAGCGGAGTCGCAGCTGCTAGATTTAGCGGAATGGTCAAGAATAGTGGAGTTGTAGCTACTGGCAAAGAGTGAAAATGAAGTGGAAATAGCGGAGTCGCAGCTGTTGGCAAAGAGAAAAAATGAAGTGGAAAATAGTGGAGTCGCAGCTGCTGGAATAAGAAGAATGAGCAAGGTAAGGAGTCGCAGCTGCACAATAATGAAGTAACAGGAAAATTTTCAGCTGACTACTGAAAGGTAACCAATCATCCAACTTATTAAAAATAGCTTTATTATATCAAGAACAATGCAAGGTTCCTGCAATCATCTGGCCCAGTCACGACCGTTGTTCCTCCAATTAATTCCTGCATAGAATTATTCAAAACAAACCCGATCAAATACAAAATGAAAAATAGATAAAATACAGAATGAAAAAGAAAATGAATTATTTATGTACAAATCATGTGGATATTGTAGTTCTTAAAAATCGACAGGGGTTGATAAAAATCCCTGTTCTGGCGTTAACTGATAGTCTAGATCACTTGCAACATGCGAAACAAAATCTTCCCTTGAGATCGGCTTGTGATACAGTCGCAGCCGATGACCATTTGTGAATAATGGTGTTTTTTTTTCATCAATGGTGATCAACTGAATTGTTCCATTATCAAATACCCGATCTATCTGATAGGGGCCCAACCAACGAGTACGCAATTTGCCTTTAAAGTCCCTTTTAAACCGTGAATCATATAATAGAGCCTACTCTCCTTCTTGGAAAACTTTCTTCTTTATAAATCGTTCATGCCACTTAGAGCGCTGCTGTTGGATTAGAGCTGTATGATGTACTGCAGCTGTGCGCTTCTCATCCAACTCATTGAGTTGATTCAGTCGGTCCTTTTGTGCCTCTGATAAATCAAGGTTTGCTTCCACAGCTATTTTCAAAGTCCTGATTTCAAATTCGATTGGAAAAACAGCATTTTTACCATACACCAACTCATATGGGGAAAAACCAATGGTGTTACGCCATGTAGTACGATAGGAAAATAGTGCCTCTGGAAGTCTTTCAGCCCAATCTTTACGATGGTTCTTCATTGTTTTTGTCAAAATAGCCTCGATGACCTTGTTTGTACTCTCCACTTGGACATTGTTCTGTGGATGATATGGCGAGTTTATTCTATGCTGAATATGGAATTTCTGTAACAGTGCTTCCATCTTGTGAGACACAAACTGTGGTCCATCGTCTGTGACGATATCCTTAGGTACTCCGAACCGAGTAAATATTTCTTCATATAGGAATTCAATCGCAGCCTAATCATTGGCCTTAACCAAGGCTACGGATTCTACCCATTTGGTCATGTAATCTGTGCAAACCAAGATGTGAACTTTCTGTTTTGAGGGAGGGTTGATAGGCCCTAATAAATCTAGAGCCCACCTATCAAATGGTTCAACCACAAGTTGTGGCTGTAAAGGAATTTCATCTAATATGTTGGGTTGGCCCATCCTTTGGAAGCTATCACATGCCTGAACATACTTATTTTCGTCCCTGAACAATGTAGGCCAGAAATAGCCCATTCTCAAAATTTTATGACATGTCCTTTTGTCAGCAAATTGCCCCCCACAGGGCTCATCATGGCAAGCTTTAAGAATGCTAAAGATCTCATCTTCTCTAACACATCTCCTGATCTCTAAATCGAGCCCTGTGTAGAAAAGATGACCATCAATCCAGCAGTATCTAGCACTTTGTTGTATGATCTTTTTTCTTTCTCTCTTCGATAGATGTGTTGGGAGCTTACCTGCAGCCAAAAAGTTAGCAATATCTCCATACCATGGGGAATGAGTTGATACTACAAACAAATGTTCATCAAGGAAGGAATCTTCGACTGGTAAATTGTCATCACTGTTGGTAAGTCGAGATAAAAAATATGCAACAACATTTTCCTTCCCTGGTCTATCAATAATTGTGATATCAAATTCCTGTAACAGTAAAATCCATCTAGTAACTCTAGCATTCGTGATTGGTTTATTCATTAAATACTTGATAGCAGAATGATCAGTGTGCACAAAAGTGGAATATCCAATAATATAATGTCTAAATTTGTTGATGGCATAAACAATGGCAAGGAATTCCTTTTCTGTGACAGTATAGTTCAGTTCAGCAGTTGATAAGTTCTTACTAATGTAATAAATTGCGTAGGGAACATTACCTTCCTGTTGTCCCAAAACTGCTCCAATGGCAGTGTCTGAAGCATCTGAAGAAATATGAAAAGGAAGAGCCCAGTTGGGCCCTCATAAGATGGGTGTTGTAGATAGCCTTTTCTTTAGCTCAGTAAACGTTGTTTGGCATGCATCATTCCAGACAAACTGTGCATCCTTCATCAACAGAGTGAACAAAGGAGAAGCTAGTTTGGAAAAAATTTATATGAACCTTCTGTAATAGCCAGCATGCCCCAAGAAGCTGCGTACATCCTTCTGTGTTCCAGGAGTTGGTATATTTTCAATTACCTTGATTTTGGATGGATCTACCTGGATGCCCTCAGAAGAGATGAAGTTCCCCAGCACTATGCCCTCACTCATCATCATATGGCACTTTTTAGTTCTTAAAGAGAGTTGGCTTTGTTCACAACATTTCAAGACCTTTTCTAAGTTTTTCAATGCTTCTTCATAACTATCACCATATGGAGTAAAGTCATCCATAAAAATCTCCATGCAATCATTCACCATTTCCGAAAAGATTCCAATCACTGCTCTCTGAAATGTAGTTGGTGCGTTGCACAACCCAAAAGGAAGTACTCAGTATGAAAAAGTTCCCCATGGACAGGTGAAAGTGGTTTTGTCCTGGTCTTCTGGAGAAATCTGGATCTGGCTGCAACCACTAAAGCCATCCAAAAAGGAAAAATACTTTTTCCTAGACAAGGTATCAAGGACCTTATCGATGAAAGGTAAGGGGAAGTGGTTCTTCTGCATTGCTTTGTTCAATTCTCTATAATCCACACAGACCCTCCATTTCCCATTCTTATTTGGCACAAACACAAGTGGGGAAACCCACTCACTGTTTGAAATTGGATATATAAATCCTGCTTCCAAAAGTTTTTGGATCTCCTCTTTCACTATGTCTCTTAGGTTCGGGTTCATCCTTCGTTGTGGTTGACACACAGGCCTGGAGTCGCTCTTAATATAAATGTGATGGGTGCACAGATTAGAAGGAATCCCTTTCATGTCTGTATACTCCCAAGAAAAATCTCCCCTATGTTGTTTTAGAAGAGTGACTAGCTGTTCCAGCTCGCTAGGCGCAAGATTGGGATTGATATTCAATGTTTTCCCTGGCCCGATTTCTACTGGAACACTCTTCGAATTTTTTAGTACTAAAATTATGTTGGCATTATCGATTAGAGTTTCTTCTGTAATATTTTCTTGTTATGTTGCAGCTAAAGTACTATCCAATATTTGATAGACATTTTTATTGACTAACATGGGCTCACTGATGAAACTATTAATGGCATCATCCTCTGTTTCATCTTTAAACATTAAGGCTCTCCCTATTGTTAATAATGGTTGCACACCTTCTTCCTCCTCCAAATATTCCCACAATGGAGTTTCAACTTCTGTGCTTGGCCGAGTTGGAGGGTACAAAGTTAGGCTCTTGATCTCAGTCCCATCTGAAATGATCATAGATCCTGACCAACAGCTGATACAGGAATCTACTGTGGCCAACCACAGTCTTCCCAGGATCAGTGGGTTGTTGATGTATATGTAACTTCGGAATGTATTTCACATATATGTATATTGTATTCCTATAGAGATGTTATTATTCCTCTATACGGAAGTGTCGTTATTTATATTGTAAGTGTCGTAACTTATACTTGATGGGTTATTAGACCACCTTGTTTGGGGTCGGCCTTGTATAATTCATGTGGGTCAAAGGGTTATTAGACCACCCTATTGGGGGTCGATCATGTGGGTCAAAGGGTTATTAGACCACCCTATTGGGGTTCGTCCCAGTCAGCATTATGTTATGTGGTTAAGTTCGAGCCTACATGAGTTAGGTAAAAAGGCAAGTCAAGTCAAGTATAAATAGAGTGCGGGAGGCACTCTATTTACACACTCACTTCTCACACATGCACTCAAGGAGGAGTGGCGCACTTATGGAGGAGGAGGATCTGCTGCTAGGTTATGGCTATCTCTCTTGGTTGGTTGTATCATTGCTCTATCTATCTCTGAGGAAGTTATTGGGGTTTTTCACCTTTATGGTTTTCCCCAAGTAAATCTTTGTGTCTCTTGTGTGCTTGCATTATTGTCTCCATGATTGATATGCTGTAGATATGTTCTACATGTTGTTCTCTCAGTTAAGATCCTAGATCATATTGAAGTAAATTCTGAAAATTTAACATGGTATCAGAGCTAGCCTGAAAGAAGGCATGATATGGCATGTATGACACTTGTTGCACTTACGATGCTAGGGCTTGATATAGCAAAAACCAGTCATCGTAGCACTTTCACTATAAATCCGTTTTGGCGAATGTTTCGGATCTGAAATTGTTATAGGTCGAAGCTAAGATCCCCATGTACCTTGTTTCCAAAGGACAACCTCTAATTCATTGTACTTTGTGATTTATGATCTGTACAATATAGGGTTTCTGCCTCTTCCAGATCTGAGTCAAAATCAGGTGACCTTGGGAAAAAGGTCATAACCTGGGATAGGAAGCTCCAAATGAAATTTAGTAAAAAGTGACAGGTAGTACACAGATGGTAATATCTCAGGAAACTTTTTCAGAGGCCGAAGGTGAACCAGTGACACGTGGCACACCGTACAAGTTCGCTCTCCTGTATTATCCATAAACAGGTCACGTTGCGACACTTGGCATAACTCTCTCTCAGAGAATCCAATTGAGGTCAGACTTGTCAAGATGGAAAGATAACAGGCCGAGCTATCTCAGGAAACGTTTTCAGAGGCCGAAGTTGAAACAGTGACACGTGGCATGCCGTACAAGTTCGTTCTCCTGTATTATCCCAAAACAGGTCACGTTGCGACATTTGGAATAACTCTCTCTCAGAAAATCCAATTGAGGTCAGACCTATCAGGATGGAAATCCAACAGGTCAGGCTATCTCAGGAAACTTTTTTCAAACCCTGTGGATCAAAAGGTTCAGAGTTACACCAGAAACAATCAGGTACATATTTCTGTCAAAACAGAATTATTTTTGAGTACCTTCATTCATGGCTTCCGGAATTTAGGGCTTTGAAGAAAGTTGGAATTTTTGTAATCGGAGACCACGGCTGGATGCTACTCATAAAAATGGAAATTTAGAGACCAAGATCAGAATTTTTGGTTGGGCAGAAGGTCGGGCTTGATTAGACCCTAGTACGGGACTTTGATCAGAAAAGGGGAAAATTAGGGCTTCTGTAAAAATGGGAATTTTTGAAATCTGTGACCACGGCTGGAAGCTCCTCAGAAAAATAGAAGCTTAGAGCTTTGGATCAAACATTTTGATTGAGTAGAAGAGTGGGCTTCATCAAACCCCAGTTCAGGGTCACGTCCAGTGAATCCAGAAGTTTCAAAGGCAAAATTGACGAGTGCAACTTTGCAGTTTTCAAATTCTGAATATACCAGTTTGATCAGCTCATCAAGGCGCATATTTCTATCCTTTCGGAAGTTTGAAATTCAAAGTTTGAATTTTTGGGGTTTCTCTGACAAACCCATATCCATCTCCAGGTCTAGTTCTTGCAAATCAAGTGGATTGGGTTAATCCTAGAAGAAGATGGATTGATCATCTGCATGAGTGAAGAAGTTCCTGTTTCAGAGGGAGATGAGGCTAAGGCTTTACATAAGAAGATTACAAGCGATCTCGACAGGTATGACTCATCGAGGTATGTTTCGATATTTGTCCATGATTAAGTTTATGGTATGTTTGTCTTCATGTTATTATGGTTAGTACAATCTTGATTTTAGATTTGTCGTATCACCTTAACAAAATTATGAATGCATGATAGAAGATATTCATTGGTTAGCGTGTTGACACTTATGATTGTACTAATGCATTATGGTGTTGTATGAGGTTTATGTTGCTACTAACATGAAAGGTACACCAAGAAAGACAAATCATGTTCCAATTCAAGAACATATGATCATGATGACATGAGGATAAAGACTCATCCATTGTCATGGATCTCATAGAAGATCCATTTACGAGGTATGTATAACTTGGTTTTATAATAGTTAACCTATGAGATATACAGGTTACTAGCACAAGTCATTGAAGAAGAACAAGAAGACATCATGTGAGTATGTTAGACATAAATAGCTAGCATGCTAATCCAGGTATGTTTTTCCTATATCAAGTTAGAATCCTACCTTGTGTTAGGATCTTATACTGTTGTTGATAATGATTATTCATGAAGTCATAGGTTTGAATAATCATGGTTGTATGCATATTATGTTTCTTACCTTAATTGATGATATGACTAACCAGAAGAATCATGAAGGTATAGGTTTGAATAATCACAGGTTTTATGCATAATATATCTCTTATCTTGATTGATGATTCAACTAACCTGAAGAGTCATAGGTTTGAGTAATTACAGGTTTAGACATGTTATGTTTCTTATGATTTGACTAACCTTAAGAATTCTACATAAACCTTGAATGCTAATGCTTATTATTTTCTATTTGAAATGATCATGACTATACATGCTTGAGATTATTGTGTTTTAATAGTATACTAATGAATGTATGATTTTATATGAGATCACAAGGATAACACAATCATGATACTAATAAGCATGCAAGGAACCAAGGATGAATGTAAGTTCAAGGACAGGTAATCCAGGAAGCAAAGATCAAGAGGGAGTACACTCCAGTGGTTTATGCAAGGATGCAGATATTCAGAGGGATTTGACCATCTCTCTACATCCCACAACAGAAAGGTCTAGAAGAAGCTACTTCAGATTAGGACTCCAGTAGCTCCTGCAAGGAAGCGAAGACTCAGAGGGAGTCCACCCAATGAACAAACAAAGATAAGTATTTGAATTGTCATTTCTTAAATAATACTGTTCAATAATGTATATACTGATGTTCCTAGAATTAGGTTGTGTATTATGCATATTAGAATAATTGCATTGATGAACAGTATACTCCTAATATGCATGGGTAAGTGGCCTATGGCACTATACAACATTCCATTGCTACTTATCTAGAATGAAACCTCTTTGCTGACATGTTGGGAGTTGTGCACACTCTTCACAATGTTCTGGTAGAGATTGGAAGGCATCTAGAAAGTTACGTAATATGGATAAATGTTGTATTGAAGCATTGGCTAAGATAATTGCGTGACTGTATGGCATATTTCTTTATGTGTAAGAATTTGTTCTGAAAACTATGAGATGTTTTCTAATCATGCAATTTAACTTGTTGTGTAGGAAAGATCGTATGCCATCTCCTACAAAAGAAGAACTACAACATTTGTTCCAGCAACAAAGATATCTATTGAAGATATTGAAGATATTGAAGTTACAAGGATCTAGGATGAAGAAATGAAATGCCATGATCCGTCGATCATGAAGAATGATGTTTGGGATGTAATCCCAAGACATGAAGGGAAGTTTGCTATGACTTCCAAATGGAACTATCAGATCAAGCATGTTGCATATGGCAGCATTAAGAAATATAAAAGTGATGAAATAGAAGATACACCAGATGGATTCAAGACAGCTTCCTTGAATGGTGTAGTTGAAGAAGAAGTGTATGTAGAGCAGCCACTTGGTTCTGAGACACATGATAGGAAATCATATATGTGCAGAACTTGGTATGGTGAAGATAGATTGATTGCCGACACGCAGCGGAAGCTTACTATCGAGTTCGAGATGAATAACTTGGGGATGATGCACTATTTGTTTTTGGCATGGAGGTGTGGCAGAGTGCAGATGGAATCTTCCTTGGACAAGGGAAGTATGTAGTAGAGATCCTGAAGAGGTTCAGGATGATGGACTGCAAGGATATGGCCACACCTATGGCATCGAATCTGAAGCTTCTATGTGATGCTTCATCTGAGCCGGTTGATGTCTCTTTGTATCGTCAGATGATTGGGTCCTTGATGTACCTGACGAACACGAGACCAGACATTTGCTTTGTTGTGAACACATTGAGCCAGTTCCTGACGGATCCGAGGAGTGTTCACCTGGTTGTTGTAAAGCATGTTCTGAGGTACCTAAAGGGTAGAGTGGATTATGGGCTCAAGTATGAAGCGAATCAAAAGTTTAACCTACAGGGTTATGTTGATTCAGATTGGGCTGGCAGTGCTGCAGATAGGAAGAGCACATCTGGGTGCTGCTTCAGTATGGGATCAGGTGTGATCTCTTGGTTTAGCAGGAAGCAGTCCTGTGTAGCACTGAGTACAGCTGAGGCAGAGTATGTTGCAGCCTGTTCAGCTAGTTGTGAGGCAGTATGGCTACGGAAGCTACTATCTGAGTTATTTGATCTCCCGTTGGATGCTACTGGTATCTTCTATAATAACCAGAGTTGTGTGAAGCTGTCCGAGAACCCATTGTTTCATGACAGGTCGAAACACATAGAGATCAAATATCACTATATCAGGGATATGGTGCAGAGAGGAGCTGTGAAGCTCCTGTATGTTGCAACAGATGAGTAGATTGCAGATGTGCTGACGAAGCCACTAGCCAGGGTGAAGTTCGAGTACTTCAGAGAGAGGCTTAGCGTTCTTCAAGATCGAGGACACTTCAAGGAAGAAGTGATGGACACATTTGCTGAAGCCATTCCAAGCATGTTGGAAGGAGGATCCTTCACATGGCTGTGGATGTAAGCGCTAGATAATGGGCATCAGGATGATGTTCTGGTTTCTGCTTGGATATGATCAGTTGGATCATTTATGTATGTCAGCATCATGTTGGATGCTGGATATGATCAGTTGGATCATTTATGTATGTATGCATCATGTTGGATGCTGGATATGATCAGTTGGATCATTTATGTATGTATGCATCATGTTGGATGTTGGATATGATCAGTTGGATCATGTGTATGTATTTTGTATATGCATCATGTTGGATGCTTGGACCATGTATCTGTATATGTATCAGGTGGATACATTGTATGATCAGGTGGATCATGTATGGTGATATGTATCATGTATCAGGTGGATACATTGTATGATCAGGAGGATCATGTATGATGATATGTATCAGGTAGATACTTGGTATGCATCAGGTGGATGCATTGATGATCAGGTGGATCATGCAGCAGGATGTTGCAGTGATGATCAGGATGATCATGGATGATGAGCTTCAGGATGTTTCTCCAGATGACATGCAGCAGGACGTTGCAGTGATGATGATCAGGATGATCATGGATGATGAGCTTCAGGATGTTGCTCCAGATGACATGCAGCAGGATGTTGCAGTGATGATGATCAGGAAGATCATGAGTACATCAAGATGATGTATGGTGAGTATCAGGTTGATACTCTGTGGCCGTGGATCAGGTTGTGCATATGAGCATGTCTGGGAGATCCTATAGGTCGGAGTTGTGTACTCGTAACAGCCTAGGATACTCTTTCGAGACATTGCTCTGGGAGGACATGTAATTTGTGCCCTAGGAGATTTCAGGTCGAAGTTGTGTACCCGTAACATCCTGAGATGCTCTTGCGAGGTTTTGTCCTATGGCATGTAATTTGGGCCCTGGGAGATTTCAGGTCGGAGTTGTGTACCCGTAACATCCTGAGATGCTCTTTCGAGGTTTTGCCATGACCACATGTAATTTGTGCCCTGGGAGATTTCAGGTCAGAGTTGTGTACCCGTAACATCCTGAGATGCTCTTGCTAGGTTTTGTGGTGGACCACATGTAATTTGTGCCCTGGGATATTTCAGGTCGGAGTTGTGTACCCGTAACATCCTGAGATGCTCTTTCGAGGTTTTGTGGTGGGTTCACATGTAATAGCGCCCTAGGAGATCCTACAGGTCGGAGTTGTGTACCCGTAACATCCTGAGATGCTCTTTCGAGGTTTTGTGGTGGGGTCACATGTAATAGCGCCCTGGGAGATCCTACAGGTCGGAGTTGTGTACCCGTAACATCCTGGGATGCTCTTTCGAGGTTTTGTGACGCACGTAATAAGTCCTGAGGATTCCACAGTATGGCCAGTGATGACGAAGACCTAAAGGTGGTGGGCCTACATCCAGTATGAAAAAGGACTGGCTCTGTAGAACTTCCTATGACGAGTAGATTCAGAGATTGATTGAGATAGCAGCAGCAGTGACGATGATGATGACTCGATGACGATTATCCAGTGACGATGATCCAGAGAAGATGACTTGTGCTAGAAGAACTGTGCTGAGAAATACCTTCCTAGTTAAGAGGGATTGTTGATGTATATGTAACTTCGGAATGTATTTCACATATATGTATATTGTATTCCTATAGAGATGTTATTATTCCTCTATACGGAAGTGTCGTTATTTATATTGTAAGTGTCGTAACTTATACTTGATGGGTTATTAGACCACCTTGTTTGGGGTCGGCCTTGTATAAGTCATGTGGGTCAAAGGGTTATTAGACCACCCTATTGGGGGTCGATCATGTGGGTCAAAGGGTTATTAGACCACCCTATTGGGGGTCGGCCCAGTCAGCATTATGTTATGTGGTTAAGTTCGAGCCTACATGAGTTAGGTAAAAAGGCAAGTCAAGTCAAGTATAAATAGAGTGCGGGATGCACTCTATTTACACACTCACTTCTCATACATGCACTCAAGGAGGAGTGGCGCACTTATGGAGGAGGAGGATCTGCTGCTAGGTTATGGCTATCTCTCTTGGTTGGTTGTATCATTGCTCTATCTATCTCTGAGGAAGTTATTGGGGTTTTTCACCTTTATGGTTTTCCCCAAGTAAATCTTTGTGTCTCTTGTGTGCTTGCATTATTGTCTCCATGATTGATATGTTGTAGATATGCTGTACATGTTGTTCTCTCAGTTAAGATCCTAGATCATATTGAAGTAAATTCTGAAAATTTAACATGGGTGTCCCCCCAACTGGGATTTCGGCTGTAACACCAAGAAATCCGCAAGGTATTCCCATGAGTCAACTAATATCACGAGGTCATCTAGGATCCCCTCAGGATTGATCGTTGATCTGTCAGCAATTTCCAAAATAGTAGGGGTCGGTCGAAGGTTAGTGAGTCCCAATTTCTTCACAGTCTCTATGGTCATAACATTAATAGTTGTGCCTAAATCTACCAAGACATTGGGGATTTGTGTGTTCCCTATGTAAACTATAACAGTCGGGTTTTCAAGGTCATCGTATTTTGCCACAGGGGCCTTCCCCATTATTAATTCTGAAAGTTTTCCCAATAAGTGGGCAATGGGGGGGTCCCTGGGCCTTCTTCCTGGTTTCTTGACACACAAATATCTAACAGTCTTAGCATAAATGGGCACATCATGGAGGGCCTGCAACAGTGTAATTTTAACATACAAATTTTTCAATTCTCCCACGAGATCGAATCGGGGCTGTTCCATTGTTTTCTGTAGGGCCAATCGTTCAGGGTATGGCAGTTCTCTCATCAACTGTGTAGGCTGTGATACTTCGTGTGTTACTCTCTGAGTCTCAGCCACTGTCTCGGTAGGAGTATCATCATCCTCAATGATGGGGATTGCTTAATTAACCATATTCTCATAGTGTTGATTCACTCCAGCTTCAATCATTGGGGATGAAATATCCTCAGTGATAATAGGTTCCACCACCCTCCCTGATGGAATATGCAGGCATGTTGGCAGTCTCAAATTGGTGGACTGCTTTATTGTTTGGGTTCGGGTTAGGTTGTCCAGGTAGTTGTGGTCGAAGTGGTGCATTCATAGGTGCGGCATTGTTTTGGAATGGGAGCTGCGGTTGCTGATAATGTTGGCGCTGATACTATTGAGGAGGGTACTGTTGATACTGAGTCTGGTGATTGGGGAAGTTATTTCCTTTGTAAGAACTTCTCCAGTTGGAATTCCAAGGAGCTTGATTGTTTCACTGTTGTGACCATGGTGGCCATGAGTTAGGATTTTGCATTGGGTTCTGAGATGGATGCCACTGATTGTTAGAATAATGTGAAGGGAATTGTGTATTCATATTATGCATATTGTTCATTCCATTCATATTATTTAGAAAAAATGATGGGTCTGGATTCATACCTTGATTGCGAGGCTGCCATGGCTTCTTCTGTGCAATGAAGTAAGCCGGCTCCACATCCGGAATGGATGCCTAAAGGACTGTTTTGACCTTAGGTAATGAAGGACATTCCTTGGTATCATGCTCCAGTTCACATATCCTACATATCTCTGCTTTGTCCAGCGGGCATTCTTTCAGTGGATGCTTCTTCCTACATTTAGGACAGAATACACCAAGTGTAAGGTCTTCTACTAATTGCTTCTGCTTTGCTCTCATGACATCTAACTCTGAGGAAATGGAGCTCATCATGTATGTTTTAAAATTCTCTAGTAAGTTGCCTATTTTTGCTCGAGTGGCCCCTCCACTAGCCGACTTCTGAGTCCTAGTGAAGACATCCTGGTCTCGATCTTTATCTCATTTGTTGGTTCTAGAGGATCCCCTGGAGTACCTTCGACATAATTCAACAATCTTCTCGAAAGGTTCCTTCGAGATGTCCCATTTTCCCAGCAAATTCAACATATCAAGGCAGTCTTCTCTAATTCCTCGTAGTAAAATTATTTTGAGCACATCCTTGCCAATCTTAGCATGACTAGATCTTTGTAAATTGTACAGCAATCTTTCCACAAAGTCTTCCAAGCTTTCTTCATCCTTCTGAACCATTTTAAACAACTCCTCCTTTCTATCCCTAGTTCTACAATATTCCTAGTACTTGGAAAGGAAGGTGTTTTTCATTTGGTCCCAAGTAGTAATGGTCTCACGACCCAGACTTATGAACCAGCGCAGAGCGTTTCCTTTCAAGCTGGCGAGGAATAACTTCAGCTTCTGAGAACTAGAGGTGTAATCGTAACTACGACAGAGGATGTCAAACTCAAAAAGAAACTCATCAGGATCCTTAGAAGACTTACCATGAAAATTCGGGAGAACTAATGGTGAGATATTTTTCATGGGAGCTACTCCAGGTGTCTGGAGTATAGGGAATTCTAATGTAGCCACAGTATTACCAGGCTTATTATTTTCTCCTTCTTCTTCCCGGTTCTCCCCATGTTCATTCTCCCCTTCTTGTTCTCTACCATCCATGGTTCTAGTCCAAAATTCAACAGCTTCCTTTATGCGTTCTTCCTCTGCTTTGGCTTCTTCTTCTCTTCTCCTCTCTTCTTCTCGCCTTCTCTCTTCCTTTGCTATTCGGCGAGTCTCCAACCACACTTCTTTAGTAACTCTGGTTCCGTTGATATGATAGATCTCCTCTCTATCTGGTGCACCTACAGCACTTCCCTTATCTTCAGGAGGTTTATTTTCTGCAACAGGAGTTGAAGGTCCCATTGTATTCTCCACTGTTGATGTTGAATGCTCAAGATTGGGAGGAACAAAATTTCCCCTGCCTATAGATGTCTGCGGTGGTCTAGTGGAATAATCAGCTCTAGCAATTATTTCATCAATGTATGTATGGATTCCCTGACCTGTATTATGACCTCAACCTCTTCCACCTGCAATGTTAGTATTCAAAGGGGGTTCCCGATTTGTTTTTCTTGTATTCATGGATGCTATAAATAATTAAACTAAAATTAAATCAAATGAAACCAACTACTAACTCTGTCTATCTATTACCATCCCTAGCAACGGCACCAAAATGTTGGTCACCCTATATGTCAATTAATTAAAGCTAACACACAGGATGGTCAATATAAATTGTCAAACTCAGGGAGGTCGTTTTATTTCAATGGCAATAAGCACAATCTATGCATAAAAATGTCAAGCAGTTGATTAACTAAATGAAGATAATAATCCTACTAGTCTGTCTAGCCAAACTCATCCCATAAAGGAACTAATCTAATTCATACATCTAGGAATTCAATTGCAGCTACCTTCCTACAAAGATCAACCTAGCAGTTATAAATTTAAGAATATAAATAAACTAGATTACTTTTGCAAGAAGTTAAATCCTATAATTATCAAACTACAACATTCAATCTTTACCAAAATGATCCATCTAGTAGCTATTGTTAATCAGTCACAATCTTCCTATTCTAATAAACCAATTGAAGATACAACAGCAACCAAAATCTAAACATAAGCCTGAACTCTAACTGATAATTACTGGAAATCCTAGGAAGCATAAACAACTGAAAGATATTGGAATTGAGCTTGGTTGTTACAGCTGATTTGAACACACATGCATTAAACTGAATTAACCTACACAGTCGACTGTCACACCACTCTTTTACAGCTATCCAAGATGCAATCGTGAACTACAAAAAGGAAAGCTAACCTCTGTTGTAGCTAACAGTAACATCTACAATGATTCCACACCATACACAGAAAGAAAGCTAAATTAACCTACCTACTTAAACCGGCTATCTCTGTGAGAAGGCGGGCCCTGGCCTTCTAACAGAGATGCCCAGAATCACAACAAATTAAGACACAGAAATGAAGAACTCTGCTCTCATATTAATGATGGAAATCGACAGTCTCAGTGCTGTGTTACAGCTTATGAAAAATGGTAATTGTCCAACCCCAAGCTAGAAGAGCCTTCTCATATTTATACATTGAAAGTACAGATCACGATCCACTAAAATCGTGCAACAATGAAGATCTCTGATCTTCATGCTGCGAAGCTACAGCTAACTATTACAACAGTATTAAACAAGTTTGTTACTCATGAAGGACCTATTACTCCAATAATCAATGGATCAATGGATTTGGCAAGCTGGAATGCGATCTGTCTATTGCAGCTGGGTTTTGTTTCAGTGGAGGCCTATTACAGATTCTCGTGGAGGAATGCGCTATCCCTTGGAGTTATGAGGAATCGGGCTTTGAAGAGTAACAACTAGCACCATTGAATTGATACACCTGCGCTCTAGACCTTGACTAAATGAAATTACACATATTAGCATAAATCAAGGACTAGGATCCAGAATCTTTAACAATCTTAGGCATAAAACAAATAAAGAAATAACAAATTATACATGTCAATGTTATTGGTTGAACTAGAGAAAAGGCATAATTATAGCTTATGAAAATAGGATGTAATCAGGGCAAAATTATGAAATGAGGATGGCCAAAAAGGGGCATTTCCTAGACCCAACAACTAGAAGAGTTCTTCTCTCATCGTTTCAGACTTTTTTGGGGGAGGAGACTAATTGTACAAAAAACGATTTTTGGAGCCTTCTTCAGGGTTTTTAGGCTCTCGAAACATGAAAACACCAAGCGAACACTCACCTACTCGGGCTCGATGTGAAATCCACGAGAGGATATATAAAGGATTGTTTAAGTTTTTCAAACTCTATAAACAAGTAAAAAACAGCGAGCATATACCAACCCAGGCTCGATGTTAAAATCCACTGGTAGGTGTATGGAGTTATTGTTTAAGTTTTTCAGACTCCTTAAAATTGAAACACCGGCGAGCGAGAACATATCTCGGCTCGATATTAAAATCCAGAGATCAATATTATAGAGTATTCTTCTATCTCTTCTTCGAACTCTATAAACAATGAAGAAGGTCCTGAGTCTTCCTCTCATGGGCTCGTTAAACGTTTACATTGTTGGACTTATTGAGTTTTCTTCTTGGACTCATTAAAACAACAAGAAGGACATTCTTTTACCAAAAAGAATAAGGGATGAGAAGGGTATCTCACATCTTTTCAGTTTCAAAGGCAGTTCAGTCAGTCATGTCCTTAAACACAACACCTATTTGAATCTATCATTTCAGTTGGGTTTTATTTTTTGACCTTAGGGTGAACATGATCTCCGAGTTTTACTCCCCCAGTTGGTTATTCTTCCAATCATATGGAGGGTATTTTAATGTCTCCTACATTGCAGACTTATATCACTTTCCCCTCATGTTGAAAACTGCCTAAGTCACTTTGTGTTGTGCTCACTGTTCAAGGATACAACCTATGTCGACCATTCTACAGTTTACCTTGACTTCATGTGTCGGCCATCCTGGTGTCAGTTTGTTTCATCTTGTTACTTGTCCTACTCCACATCATCTCATAGCTTTGAGTGTTCCTCGTGTTGGATGATGGAGGATGCATTAAGGCCTCCCTTCTAGCGGACTTCTTCCCATCGACGTCAACTCATTATGCTCTGGGAACGAAGTTTAGAGTTCTGGTTAGTACCTTGGGGATTGCGGTCATCAGTGGCAGTTTCCCTCGCTGTTGGATAATGGGAATACTGTTGACCAACACGACCTCAGTCGACAGGGGTTCGCCTCACTGTCGACACATACCACAATCTCCCTGGGCACCGGCCCGGGCAGGTTTGAGCCCACCCAACAACACCTACAGAGCGGATGAGGTCTCACCCGAGGCGTCCAGGAAGAGCAGAGGGAACCATGTTTTTGCCGAGGGAGGAGGAAAGTTGTGGCTACATGGACTGACTCTATTGCGGTACTTAAACAGAAACTTCAACCATTCGGCAAGGGGTTATAACATATTACTTTATCGCAACATTTATCATCACATTCAACATAAAAAAAATTACTTAATCACAACATTTACGTCATAACAGTAAATAGATATTGCATCAAACAACATTCATTCATCACAACATTGCATAGAGTTTGTACCAAAACATCATTATATTACTGTCGCGGTCATATACCAGAAACAAACCATGGATCTTCGTACATAATCATTCTTCTCTCTTTCTTCTCCTATTCCCTCGCTCCTTCTCCTATCGTCTCTTCTATTCTATATCTAACACTTACAACTCTTATCTATTTATAGGCTTCTGCCATTACAATACTTGTCCACTTACAACTGACTCCCTAACCGACACTATGGACAATTAACCCAATATCTAACTGAATCAGTCCAAATGACCCCAAAAACCGGCATACCACGATATACTGACTCACTATTACATAATATATGGTCCAAGTGACCCAAAACCCTCCAACTGCGGTATTCTTAGCACAAAATACTCCTTCCGCTCCCTCCTCTGGTGTATCGCAGCGTCGGCACTACCGCAACATTTCCCCATAAAACCGCCTGCCAACAGGCCCCCAACACAATCTTTTGGCTCACCCTCGAGCCACGTCAACTACTAGACAGAGTGCACTCGAACTAAACGATGTTTCGGGAACTGTTCTTGCTATCTGGAACACACAGTGTGGTGCGACTACTTCTGCTACACTGAGCGTCGTCTGTATGGCTAACCCAAATTGTCATCTCCCGGCTTGCTCTCATGTACTTTCCAAACTCATCCTCGAGTCTGTGGAAAGGTAATAATGGAAAGAAAAAGAGGACAAATAGTACCAAGGTGCGAATTGAGCAGAGGACTCTGGCACATCTGTTTCACACAGGCAACTGGTTCCTATTGTGGGCGAGGAGCTACCGCCCCAACCTGCTCAGGGGTCGAGAAGAGCACAATCCTTCAAACAAATACTGCGTACTTAACCATGCTGGACTGGCCCTCAGCTCGGGCATACCACAGTGTAAATGAACCCATCATATCAAGGCGCTCAGGGACACTCGTTGTTCAGGCTCGCAGGGCCCCTGGGGTGCTGCCACGGGAACCATTTGTTGACCAACATGACCTCAGTCAACAGGGGTTCGCCTCACTGTCGACACATACCGCAATCTCCCTGGGCACCGCCCCCTAGCAGGTTTGAGCCCACGCAGCAACACCCGTAGAGCGGATGAGGTCTCACCCGAGGCGTCCAGGAAGAGCAAACGGAACCATGTTTCTGCCGAGGGAGGAGGAAATTTGTGGTTGCATGGACTGACTCTATTGTGGTACTTAAACAGAAACTTCAACCATTCAGCAAGGGGTTATAACATATTACTTTATCGCAGCATTTATCATCACATTCAACATAAAAAAAATTACTTAATCACAACATTTATCGTCATAACAGTAAACAGATATTGCATCAAACCACATTCATTCATCGCAACATTGCACAGAGTTTGTACCAAAACATCATTATATTACTGTCGCGGTCATATACCAGAAACAAACCATGGATCTTCGTACATAATCATTCATCTCTCTTTCTTTTCCTATTCCCTCGCTCCTTCTCCTATCGTCTCTTCTATTCTATATCTAACACTTACAACTCTTATCTATTTATAGGCTTCCTCCATTACAATACTTTTCCACTTACAACTCACTCCCTAACCGACACTATGGACAATTGACCCAATATCTAACTGACTCGGTCCAAATGAACCCAAAAACCCGCATACCGCGGTATACTGACTCACTATTACATAATATATGGTCCAAGTGACCCAAAACCCGTCGACTGCGGTATTCTTTAGCACAAAATACTCCTTCCACAACCTCATCTGGTGTATTGCAGCGTCGGCGGTACCGCAACATTTCCCCATCAAACCGCCTGCCAACAAATACACCAATGTCTCTTATTCGACAGGCTCCTCAGGTGTTCGACTTCAAGTCCACTTATTCACATTTGTTGGAACGTACTAGGTACCTTAGACACAATTATCATTATCGATGGAAGTCCTCGCCTTTGTTAACGGTATACATCAATGACCAGTAATCAAACGATACCCCCCATGTTCGACCACAGCTCATTTATTCACATGGTTAGGGTTTGTACCTTGGGTTGTTTGGATGAAGACCTTGGGACTCTGATAGCATCACCATATTTATGTTATCACCCAAGCTGCGCAAGACTGAGCCTCACTCATTTTGGCTCTTCATGAGACATAGATCTAGTTTGTTGTTATGGCTATGATCTCTCATTTTGACATGGATCCACGCTTGTATTTTAGTGGCCATGCTATATATACATCTCCTAGTTATGTATCGGAGGTCATGTTGTATCATGCTACACATCTATATGATGTCAATATTGTATTTGCTCGCTGACCTTGATCGTTGTTTCAGGTACTTTTGTGAATTGGTTCTGCGGTTTCTTGCTCCTCCTCTGACTTGGAATTATAATGTATTTCGGCCATCGTTTCCCTCTGACCTCACACATTAAGGGGCATCTGTTATAGTTCAAATCTGCACTTCTCCGTCCGTGATCACATTGCTCTATCGATCACACAAAAGGACAACATGGATTGAAGAGCTAGGTTGATGTAGATGACTTACTGCTGGAACTACACTCTTCAGTTGAAAATATTACTTTGTCTACTAATTTCATGACATGTGCGCTACTCTTTGCATAGTAAACCAGTGTTCTTCACCAAATCTTCCCACAATGGAGTTTCAACTTCTGTGCTTGGCCGATCTAGAGGGTACAAAGTTAGGCTCTTGATCTCAGTCCCATCTAAAATGGTCATAGATCCTGACCGACAGCTGATACAGGAATCTGCTGTGGCCAACCACAGTCTTCCTAGGATCAGTGGGTGTCCCCCCAACTGGGATTTCGGCTGTAACACCAAGAAATCCGCAAGGTATTCCCATGAGTCAACTGAGATCACGAGTTCATCTAGGATCCCCTCAGGCTTGATCGTTGATCTGTCAGCAAGTTCCAAAATAGTAGGTGTCGGCCGAAGGTTAGTGAGTCCCAATTTCTTCACAGTCTCTATGGTCATAACATTAATAGTTGTGCCTAAATCTACCAAGACATTGGGGATTTGTGTGTTCCCTATGTGAACTGTAACAGTCGGGTTTTCAGGGTCATCGTATTTTGCCACAAGGGCCTTCCCCATTATTAATTCTGAAATTTTTCCCAATACGTGGGCAATGGGGGGGTCCCTGGGCCTTCTTCCTAGTTTCTTGACACACAAATATCTAACAGTCTTAGCATAAATGGGCACATCATGGAGGGCCTGCAACAGTGTAATTTTAACATACAAATTTTTCAATTCTCCCACGAGATCGAATCGGGGCTGTTCCACTGTTTTCTGTAGGGCCAATCGTTCAAGGTATGGCGGTTCTCTCATCAACTGTGTAGGCTGTGATACTTCGTGTGTTACTCTCTGAGTCTCAGCCACTGTCTCGGTAGGAGTATCAGCATCCTTAATGATGGGGCTTGCTTAATTAACCATATTCTGATAGTGTTGATTCACTCCAGCTTCAATCATTGGGGATGAAATATCCTCAGTGATAATAGGTTCCACCACCCTCCCTGATGGAATATGCAGGCATGTTGGAAGTCTCAAATTGGTGGACTGCTTTATTGTTTGGGTTCGGGTTAGGTTGTGCAGGTAGTTGTGGTCGAAGTGGTGCATTCATAGGTGCGGCATTGTTTTGGAATGGGAGTTGCGGTTGCTGATAATGTTAGCGTTGATACTATTGAGGAGGGTACTGTTGATACTGAGTCTGGTGATTGGGGAAGTTATTTCCTTCGTAAGAACTTCTCCAGTTGGAATTCCAAGGAGCTTGATTGTTTCACTGTTGTGACCATGGTGGCCATGAGTTAGGATTTTGCATTGGGTTCTGAGATGGATGCCACTGATTGTTAGAATAATGTGAAGGGAATTGTGTATTCATATTATGCATATTGTTCATTCCATTCATATTATTTAGAAAAAATGATGGGTCTGGATTCATACCTTGATTGCGAGGCTGCCATGGCTTCTTCTGTGCAATGAAGTAAGCCGGCTCCACATCCGGAATGGATGCCTACAGGACTGTTTTGACCTTAGGTAATGAAGGACATTCCTTGGTATCATGCTCCAGTTCACATATCCTACATATCTCTGCTTTGTCCAGCGAGCATTCTTTCAGTGGATGCTTCTTCCTACATTTAGGACAGAATACACCAAGTGTACGGTCTTCTACTACTTGCTTCTGGTTTTCTCTCATGACATCTAACTCTGAGGAAATGGAGCTCATCATGTATGTTTTAAAATTCTCTAGTAAGTTGCCTATTTCTGCTCGAGTGGCCCCTCCACTAGCCGACTTCTGAGTCCTAGTGAAGACATCCTGGTCTCGATCTTTATCTCATTTTTTGGTTCTAGAGGATCCCCTGGAGTACCTTCGACATAATTCAACAATATTCTCGAAAGGTTCCTTCGAGATGTCCCATTTTCCCAGCAAATTCAACATATCAAGGCAGTCTTCTCTAATTCCTCGTAGTAAAATTATTTTGAGCACATCCTTGCCAATCTTAGCATGACTAGATCTTTGTAAATTGTACAGCAATCTTTCCACAAAGTCTTCCAAGCTTTCTTCATCCTTCTGAACCACTTTAAACAACTCCTCCTTTCTATCCCTAGTTCTACAATATTCCTAGTACTTGGAAAGGAAGGTGTTTTTCATTTGGTCCCAAGTAGTAATGGTCTCACGACCCAGACTTATGAACCAGCACAGAGCGTTTCCTTTCAAGGTGGCTGGGAATAACTTCAGCTTCTGAGAACTAGAGGTGTAATCGTAACTACGACAGAGGATGTCAAACTCAAAAAGAAACTCATCAGGATCCTCAGAAGACTTACCATGAAAATTCGGGAGAACTAATGGTGAGATATTTTTCATGGGAGCTACTCCAGGTGTCTGGAGTATAGGGAATTCTAATGTAGCCACAGTATTACCAGGCTTATTATTTTCTCCTTCTTCTTCCCGGTTCTCCCCATGTTCGTTCTCCCCTTCTTGTTCTCTACCAGCCATGGTTCTAGTCCAAAATTCAACAGCTTCCTTTATGTGTTCTTCCTCTGCTTTGGCTTCTTCTTCTCTTCTCCTCTCTTCTTCTCGCCTTCTCTCTTCCTTTGCTATTCGGCGAGTCTCCAACCACACTTCTTTAGTAACTCTGGTTCCGTTGATATGATAGATCTCCTCTCTATCTCGTGCACCTACAGCGCTTCCCTTATCTTCAGGAGGTTTATTTTCTGCAACAGGAGTTGAAGGTCCCATTGTATTCTCCACTGTTGATGTTGAATGCTCAAGATTGGGAGGAACAGAATTTCCCCTGCCTATAGATGTCTGTGGTGGTCTAGTGGAATAATCAGCTCTGGCAATTATTTCATCAATGTATGTATGGATTCCCTGACCTGTATTATGACCTCGACCTCTTCCACCTGCAATGTTAGTATTCAAAGGGGGTTCCCGATTTGTTTTTCTTGTATTCATGCATGCTGTAAATAATTAAACTAAAATGAAATCAAATGAAACCAACTACTAACTCTGTCTATCTATTACCATCCCCAGCAACGGCACCAAAATGTTGGTCACCCTATATGTCAATTAATTAAAGCTAACACACAGGATGGTCAATATAAATTGTCAAACTCAGGGAGGTCATTTTATTTCAATGGCAATAAGCACAATCTATGCATAAAAATGTCAAGCAGTTGATTAACTAAATGAAGATAATAATCCTACTAGTATGTCCAGCCAAACTCATCCCATAAAGGAACTAATCTAATTCATACATCTAGGAATTCAATTGCAGCTACCTTCCTACAAAGATCAACCTAGCAGTTATAAATTTAAGAATAGAAATAAACTAGATTACTTTTGCAAGAAGTTAAATCCTATAATTATCAAACTACAACATTCAATCTTTACCAAAATGATCCATCTAGTAGCTACTGTTAATCAGTCACAATCTTCCTATTCTAATAAACCAATTGAAGATACAACAGCAACCAAAATCTAAACATAAGCCTGAACTCTAACTGATAATTACTGGAAATCCTAGGAAGCATAAACAACTGAAAGATATTGGAATTGAGCTTGGTTGTTACAGCTGATTCGAACACACATGCATTAAACTGAATTAACCTACACAGTCGACTGTCACACCACTCTTTTACAGCTATCCAAGATGCAATCGTGAACTACAAAAAGGAAAGCTAACCTCTGTTGCAGCTAACAGTAACATCTACAATGATTCCACACCATACACAGAAAGAAAGCTAAATTAACCTTCCTACTTAAACCGGCTATCTCTGTGAGAAGGCGGGCCCTGGCCTTCTAACAGAGATGCCCAGAATCACAACAAATTAAGACACAGAAATGAAGAACTCTGCTCTCATATTAATGATGGAAATCGACAGTCTCAGTGTTGTGTTACAGCTTATGAAAAATGGTAATTGTCCAACCCCAAGCTAGAAGAGCCTTCTCATATTTATACATTGAAAGTACATATCACGATCCACTAAAATCGTGCAACAATGAACATCTCTGATCTTCATGCTGCGAAGCTACAGCTAACTGTTACAATAGTATTAAACAAGGTTGTTACTCATGAAGGACCTATTACTCCAATAATCAATGGATCAATGGATTTGGCAAGATGGAATGCGATCTGTCTATTGCAGCTGGGTTTTGTTTCAGCGGAGGCCTATTACAGATTCTCGTGGAGGAATGCGCTATCCCTTGGAGTTATGAGGAATCGGGCTTTGAAGAGTAACAACTAGCACCATTGAACTGATACACCTGCGCTCTAGACCTTGACTAAATGAAATTACACAGATTAGCATAAATCAAGGACTAGGATCCAGAATCTTTAACAATCTTAGGCATAAAACAAATAAAGAAATAACAAATTATACCTGTCAATGTTATTGGTTGATCTAGAGAAAAGGCATAATTATAGCTTATGAAAATAGGATGTAATCAGGGCAAAATTATGAAATGAGGATGGCCAAAAAGGGGCATTTCCTAGACCCAACAACTAGAAGAGTTCTTCTCTCATCGTTTCAGACTTTTTTGGGGGAGGAGACTAACTGTACAAAAAAGGATTTTTGGATCCTTCTTTAGGGTTTTTAGGCTCTCGAAACATGAAAACACCAAGCGAACACTCACCTACTCGGGCTCGATGTGAAATCCACGAGAGGGTATATAGAGGATTGTTTAAGTTTTTCAAACTCTATAAACAAGAAAAAAACAGCGAGCATATACCAACCCAGGCTCGATGTTAAAATCCACTGGTAGGTGTATGGAGTTATTGTTTAAGTTTTTCAGACTCCTTAAAATTGAAACACCGGCGAGCGAGAACATATCTCGGCTCGATATTAAAATCCAGAGATCAGTATTATAGAGTATTCTTCTATCTCTTCTTCGAACTATGTAAACAATGAAGAAAGTCCTGAGTCTTCCTCTCATGGGCTCGTTAAACGTTTACATGGTTGTACTTATTGAGTTTTCTTCTTGGACTCATTAAAACAACAAGAAGGACATTCTTTTACCAAAAAGAATAAGGGATGAGAAGGGTATCTCACATCTTTTCAGTTTCAAAGGCATTTCAGTCAGTCATGTCCTTAAACATAGCACCTATTTGAATCTATCATTTCAGTTGGGTTTTAGTTTTTGACCTTAGGGTGAACATGATCTCCGAGTTTTACTCCCCCGGTTGGTTATTCTTCCAATCATATGGAGGGTCTTTTAATGTCTCCTACATTGCAGACTTATATCACTTTCCCCTCATGTTGAAAACTACCTAAGTCACTTTGTGTCGTGCTCACTGTTCAAGGATACAACCTATGTCGACCATTCTACAGTTTACCTTGACTTCATGTGTCGGCCATCCTGGTGTCAGTTTGTTTCATCTTGTTACTTGTCCTACTCCACATCATCTCATAGCTTTGAGTGTTCCTCGTGTTGGATGATGGAGGATGCATTAATGCCTCCCTTCCAGCGGACTTCTTCCCATCGACGTCAACTCATTATGCTCTGGGAACGAAGTTTAGAGTTCTGGTTAGTACCTTGGGGATTGCAGTCATCAGTGGCCGTTTCCCTCGCTGTTGGATAATGGGAATACTGTTGACCAACACGACCTCAGTCGACAGGGGTTCGCCTCACTGTCGACACATACCACAGTCTCCCTGGGCACCGGCCCGGGCAGGTTTGAGCCCACCCAACAACACCTGCAGAGCGGATGAGGTCTCACCTGAGGCGTCCAGGAAGTGCAGAGGGAACCATGTTTCTGCCGAGGGAGGAGGAAAGTTGTGGCTGCATGGACTGACTCTATTACGGTACTTAAACAAAAACTTCAACCATTCGGCAAGGGGTTATAACATATTACTTTATCGCAGCATTTATCATCACATTCAACATAAAAAAAATTACTTAATCACAACATTTATCGTCATAACAGTAAATAGATATTGCATCAAACAACATTCATTCATCGCAACATTGCATAGAGTTTGTACCAAAACATCATTATATTACTGTTGCGGTCATATACCAGAAACAAACCATGGATCTTCGTACATAATCATTCTTCTCTCTTTCTTCTCCTATTCCCTCGCTCCTTCTCCTATCGTCTCTTCTATTCTATATCTAACACTTACAACTCTTATCTATTTATAGGCTTCCGCCATTACAATACTTTTCCACTTACAACTGACTCCCTAACTGACACTATGGACAATTGACCCAATATCTAACTGACTCGGTCCAAATGACCCCAAAAACCCGCATACCACGGTATACTGACTCACTATTACATAATATATGGTCCAAGTGACCCAAAACCCGCCAACTGCAGTATTCTTTAGCACAAAATACTCCTTTCGTGCCCTCCTCTGGTGTATCGCAGCGTCGGCGGTACCGCAACATTTCCCCCTCAAACCGCAGCCAACAAATACACCAATGTCTCTTATTCGACAGGTTCCTCAGGTGTTCGACTTCAAGTCCACTTATTCACGCTTGTTGGAACGTACTAGGTACCTTAAACCACATTATCATTATCGATGGAAGTCCTCGCCTTTGTTAACGGTATACATCAATGACCAGTAATCAAACAATACCCCCCATGTTCGACCACAGCTCATTTTTTCACATGGTTAGGGTTTGTACCTTGGGTTGTTTGGATGAAGACCTTGGGACTCTGATAGCATCACCATATTTATGTTATCACCCAAGCTGCACAAGACTGAGCGTCACTCATTTTGGCTCTTCATGAGACATAGATCCAGTTTGTTGTTGTGGCTATGATCTCTCATTTTGACATGGATCCATGCTTGTATTTTAGTGGCCATGCTATATATACATCTCCTAGTTATGTATCGGAGGTCATGTTGTATCATGCTACACATCTATATGATGTCAATATTGTATTTGCTCGTTGACCTTGATCGTTGTTTCAGGTACTTTTGTGAATTGGTTCTGCAATTTCTTACTCCTCCTCTGACTTGGAATTATAATGTATTTCGGCCATCGTTTCCCTCTAACCTCACACATTAAGGGGCATCTGTTATAGGTCAAATCTACACTTCTCCGTCCGTGATCACATTGCTCTATCGATCACACAAAAGGACAACATGGATTGAAGAGCTAGGTTGATGTAGATGATTTATTGCTGGAACTACACTCTTCAATTGAAAATCTTACTTTGTCTACTGATTTCATGACATGTGCGCTACTCTTTGCATAGTAAACCAGCGTTCTTCACCAACATGTGCGCCGCTTTACTCAAGGACAACCAGCGCACACCTTAAAAAATGTTGCAAACGCTTGTTGTAAAGCATAAAAGTTGCACACTGTGTGCTACTCTGGTTGTATGAAACCCGCGCACATCTTAATATGAAGTCAAAAAATATATTAAGATTACGAATTGAGATTAGTTGAAGTTGGTTCTGCAACTTCCCCAACCTCCCAATTCAACCACCTCTCGATTCCAGTTGCCTACCTTGTCCCATAAATACAAGGAGGATCCATGAGAGAGGGACCTAGAAGGAATGTTTTAACTATTGTTACGCTAGAGGAATTCCCAAGTCATTGTGAAGAGTGGGAGCCCAGAACTTGGTTGTAGAAGCATCTAGACAGATCAGGTATATCTGTACTGATTTATGTTTCTTTGACAATAAAAAGGTGGAAATACCCTTCCTGTCCCAAATTGAATGTATATTGGATTGAATGTTCATTTGGTTTAATATCTTATTTTAGTTGATGTTTAATTGCTTTCAATTTCATCATATTTATTGCAATCAATATATGCTGAGGAAGGTTTACTTTGTGTTGTAGGTTCATCATAGCGGAGGATCAAGCGAAATCTAGGACCAGCCGTCGATAAAAAGGTACTTCTTTCGATATCTCGATCTCTTTCCATTTGTAGTAACTAAATGCAATACAATGAATGTATTTACCTGTCACCCCACCCAAGTTGGTAGTGTCTTCTCCTCACTATAAGGTATTTTTCCTGCACAACAATAAGAGACAAAGGTAATAGAGACAAAAGTTAAGAGAAGGGGAATCAAACGGTAATTGGGAGGAAGTAGAGTAGACTAGTCATAGTGATTGTTCTAAAACAAAAATAGAGGAAAGATGGGAACATCATCATTAGCATATGAGCAATATCTATTCAGACAAACCTAATATATGGTTGGATGGAAGTAGCACCAAAGCACAAAGTATCCACGATGGGAACATGTGTAGAGATCTTTGTTGAAGTGAAGACTTGTGAGTATAGTTTGACTAAAAAATTAGCCATGCCCTTAAGGGATAGTTAACTTCATGATATGCAACAAATAGAGATGAAATGAAAGTGTGTAACTTGATGGTGCAAAGCAACATCCATGTCTATTTGCTCTTACAAAATATAGAACAAAATAACAGGCACGTTAGCAGAGGCACACTTAAGCATACAAAGGATTGTGCTAAGACATGGTAGCGGCGTTACATTTCCATGGCATGTCACTTTTGTATAGGTGTGAAGATGCAAATTTAAAGGTTGAATTCTTTGAATAATCTATGTTTGTTGTGAAGCAATATAATGAAGCTTAAATTGGTGCTCCCTCTCTAGCTACAAGTGCTACTTGTGCCACTCATGGATCCGGAATTGGAACTAAGACTAGCTTAGATATTGTCATTTTATCTACTATTCCTATAGCTTTCAATTTGCATCAAGGTCTAAGTATGGATATGTAAAGCAAGGTAATTTTTAGGGGCGAAATTTCGTCAATTGGCTATTTTGGGGGATTTTTTTCAAAAAATAAATTCGCTATTTGGCCATTTTTAGTCTCTAATATCGCCTACATTTACATAAAATGTGTTTTTTAATTGTAATATTCGCCAAAATTTATAGTTTTTAGTAGTAAATTGTATGTTTCATGTTTAATATTTTCCTACCTATCTATATATTTGTTTTTCTCAATACAAAATAATTGCCTAGAATACTACACTTAAGTATACTATTAGAATCCTTAAAAAACACCCCGATGTAAAGGGAAAGATCTTGATCTCAATCTAGAAGACTTGGGACTACCTCTTGCTCTATCTTTGCTCTTGGATCTTCTATTGGCCATGGCGTCTTCGCTAATTACAATATTGGACCAACTTCTGACCCAACTATGTAATCTACCTCAGAACCATGTGAATCAACTTTTGCTTCATCGGCCGGAACAACTATTGAACTATTTTGGAAGATGAATGTAGCAAGGTGAGGGTAGCTAACATAAAGAGAGTTGGAAAAGGTAATGGTGGTAGAATGAGGAAAACTATGACTATGTTATGCATTTATAACAAAAAAGTTAAATAAGTATTAGAGATAATAATATTCAATAACAATTGTTTTCAATTTTTCATTTAACTTAATAGATTTTACACTTAAATCAACCTTTGAATATATATGATAGTTTTTCAATTAAAATAAGAACCTTTGAATATATGTGATATTTTTTCAATTAAAATAAGAATATTCTTAAATGAATATTTATTGTGTAAAATACGGTATTACATTGCTTATATCAGTCAATTAATTTTTTAAAACGCTATATTTAAAAAATAATTAAAACAAAATTATAATTAAATCTTGTATATTTAAATATCGAGAAACTGTTTTTTTTCTATCAAAAAATCTTAAAAAGTTAAACCTAACAAATTATATTAATACAAAATCAAACTACTATGATTTCATACCAAATACTATAATCTATCTTAGAGTGTCATGATTCAACGGTTTCATGAACGATCCTATCTCTTTGCCGAATTGTACGAGAATATTCTTCTTTATTGGTTTTTTTGCCTGCAATTGTGTATTTCCTTGTATCTTCTTTTATACAGGTTTCATATGATTTGCATCCTCAATTTTTTTTATAACTGCTATCTGACTTTCACAAGTTGAATTTAGTTTTAAAGCCATCATTTGTAAAGTCACCTGGCTTGTTTGAAAATTAATCGGTTTCAATAATTTGTGACTTGTTTGAAAACTAATCGGTTTCAATAATTTGTGACTTGTTTGAAAACTAATCGGTTTCAATAATTTCTAAATTCACTTGGCTTGTTTGAAAATTCAAACCGGTTACAGTAATATTTTATTTTTAAACTCCTGTGCAAAGTTCCAAATTTTTTCTGTTTAGATATACTAAAAAGTTAAATCTCATACTTATTTATTCCCTTTGGGTATTACTATAAAGGAACTTAATTCCCAAATTTTCTGCTTAGATGTGCTAAAAAAAAAAATCTCATACTTATTTATTTTCTTTGGTTATTACTATAAAAGGAACTTAATTCGATGGACAAAGAGATGCTACATTTCATAACAATTTATTTTGTTAGATAATTGCTGAGATTTCATAATTGTAATAGTGGGAATCAATTCAAAACTCATAAATTGTAAGATGTTAATTTAAATATTTATTAACTAATTTAATAATTTAATTTTTTTATTATCAAATTTTAAATAAAAATTTTGAATTTTTTTTTTTTTTTTTTCTATTATTTTAAATATAGATTTTTCTTATTTCAAAAACTCAAACACCTTATTAAAAAAAAAAGAATATAGACCCATCATACCGATATACGTGTTGATAAATACAAAGTTCCAAAAAGAAACCCAAAATATCATATACATAGTTGTCTACATGTCAAAAAAAATATTAAAATATCAAAACTGAATTCACAAGTTCTATGATCATTGTGTAGATGAAGTGAGTCTAGAACTTCAATGAAGGGATGATGGTAGTAAGCTAAAGAATGTCCCCCCGGTGTTCCTCTACTTTAAATGTTCCTTTATCCAATTGAAGGCTGACTATAGAAAGGGAGTCGGCAAGCATGTTTCTTTCCATGTAGACACGGTTGCATGAGCGGGAGTTAAAATTCCTCATAATATCAAATATCTCTGTTAGAAGCATAATAAGATGATAAGCATAATAAGATGATAGTTATTGCATCTGTATTTTTTGTTGATCCAATTTACCACCATCTTTGAGTCCCCAAAAATTTGTAGATCCAAGCACTATTCTTCTAAAGCAAATAATAGAAGTAACTTGAGTGCTAATAATTGAACATAATTATTGGATCCACTCCCAAAACCAAAACTGTTATGAAATAATTTATCTTCTGAGAGGAATAGTGCAGCTCCTCCACCACAAGAATTACCCTCCTGATGGGGAGCTCCATCGAAATATGTCCACGGGAGGCCCCTATCAATTTGTTCTTCACTTATCTGTCTCAGATTGGAAACAAAAATGTCTTGAGAGAAAAAAGGAAGGATGCTAAGAATGTTAGAGGCAGTGACCTCGAGAACCGTAGCGAGATTATTAAAAATAAAGTTGTTTATGCTAATCCAAATTCCCCAAACAATGATGAAAGGCAGTGCTTTTATGTTTGCAACTAAGTAGTTTCAACACCAAGATTGAAGCACCTCCTCCAAAGAAGTACCATTCCAGACACAGTGTTGTCCTAATCTCTTTTCACATTCCATTCAAATGGATTTTGAAAAGATGGAACAAGAAATAAACAGATGTGAGACAAATTCATAACTATCCTTGCATAGACAACACCAATTTGGTCCTTCCACATTCCTTTTGTGAAGATTATTCATAGTAGGAATCTTGTTTACTAGTGCACACCACATGAGAAGTCTTTCCTTAGGAGGACACAAAATTTTCCATGTCTTTTTCCACCACCAGATAATCTCTCTATTATGCATTTACACATTCAATTAAATATATCCGAGCTTGGGTGTGTAGTAGCCATTGGGAGCAAAATCCTAGATGAGTTTATCTTCCTCGTCTCTTAGTATTATATGTGAATCTAATAATGCATGAATATACTGATCCCATATTTGTCGAACTTCTAAAAGCAACAGCAACGATTGAGCTATTCTCCAGCCTTTCCCCCAAAGGTTTGACAGTGTGGGATCGACGATATGAGAGAGAGAGAGAGATCATGCTTCATTTAATATTCCAATAAGAGACGAAGGAAGCAAGTGTCTTCCCCCAGAGTCATACCACGCATCAATTCCCAACCAAACACTACTACCATTTCCAATCTGTCACCCCATCCCATTTCCAATAAGTGAGAAAGATTGAACCACTGCTTTCCAAATGATGGAAGATGATGATGCCTACTTCCTCAGTAATCTAATACAATCTAACAGACCCAACGAGGTAATGTATTTTTGCATAACTATCTTAGTCCAAAGACTGGAAGAAGATACAAGTCTCTAGGCACATTTTGCAGCTAGAGATTTTGAGAAGAGAGAAATGTTCTTCAAGCCCCATCCTCCTAGAGATTTAGGGAAAACAATTTTGGTCCACTTCACCTAAGGAAAGATGGAATGCTCTTTATTTCCACCCCACAGGAATCATAAGCAAATTTTGTGGGCTTTTCCCAAAATTCCTTTGGGAATCCAGGCTAAAGACATCCAATAGACCAGAATGGCCTCAAGGACTGATTTAACTAGTACAAGTATTCATGCTCTTGAAAGCCACTTATTAAACCAAATATTGACACTTCTTTCCAGTTTTGAGATCAACCATAACCAATCATTTCTCAAATAGAATTAGGTTTTAAAACAAATCCTAGATATTTCAAACCATCATCAAGAACCAGAGGTTGAAAAGCAAAAAGATGCCTATATAATCTTACCTCATCTTCCTCCATGTTTAAGAAGCAAATGGTCGATTTATTAACATTTATAACCATCCTATAGCTGAACAAAAATCTTCAAAATATTGTTTAGATTGATTGCATCCTTCCTGGTACCATTGCAAAAGAGTAGAATGTCATCTACGAAGAGTAAGTAGGTGATATAAAGTAGTCGTGAAATCTTAACCCCAACGAATAGTCCTCATCTCTTAGCATCCACTAGTGTATATACTAACTAGTATAACATTAGTGTATATACACTAGTGTATACTGACTGGTATATATACTTTAGTATATATACTGACTAATATATACACTAGTGTATATACTAGTGTAGTGCACTGACTAGTATATATACTAGTGTATATGACACACTAGTGTATATACCCGTATATATATTGGGAATATACAGTGGTATATACACTAGTATAATAAAATAGTGTATATACTGTTATGTACATCATGTAGTCAACTAGTGTATATACTGGATAGTAAATATACTAGTGTATATATCGATATATATACTAGTGTATATACTGTCTGATATATACACTAACTAATATATATATATATTAATGTATATACACAAATGTATATATATATATAGCACTAGTATAGTGTATACACAAGTGTATATATATAACACTAGTGTAGTGTATACACTAGTGTATATACTAACTAATATATATACTAGAGTAGTGTACTGACTGATATATACACTAGTGCATATACTGTCTAGTAAATATACTAGTGTATATACTGACTAGTATATATACTATTGTATATACTTCCTGGTATATACACTAACTAGTATATATATTAATGTATATACACAAGTGTATATATATAATACTAGTGTATTGACAATAGTACTGGTATATACACTAGTTATAAACACTATACTAGATATATATACTAGTGTATATTCTATATACAATACACTAGTATATATAATGTACTATATATACACACTAGACATAAATATATACACGTGTGCTAGGCATGCATATACACTATTGTATGTTCTAATAGGATATATATACACTAGTGTATACATATATACACTAGGCATATTGTTACATAGGTAGGAATATACACTGGTGAATATTCTAGTGTATATACAAATATTTAGTACACCATATACACTAGGATTGGCATGTATATACACTAGGCTTGACATATGTGAATTTTGAGTTTCTAACTAAATTAAGAGTTGAGATGTGGTGCTTTCATGACCATGGCATTGTTCTTGAAGGGAAAACACTCATGGTAAGTCTGAGAAAAATTGCTTCCCTATATTAGTATCTTTTATGTTGAAGTAGAACTAGGTAATCTTATTTGAAGTATATTTTGTGTCTTTTCAGACAAAGAAGGGCCCTCTCAATCTCATCCATTTTGTTCAAGCATTTAAAAAAATGTACGCTAGTGTATGTTCTAGCAGGACCAGGCATGCATATACACTAGTGTAAATTACATTAGTCATATTTAGTGTATATTCTAAACTATATACACTAGTGTATATACTAGTTATATACACTAATGTATATATTGTACTGTAGACTAGTGTATATTCTGGTGCATATACACTATACATTATATATTAGTTATATACACTAGTCTCTCTCAATCCCCTCACATCTCATCTCTTTGTCTCTCCAACACCCCCCCCACCCTTCTCTCTCTCCAAACCCAACTTTAACACTTGACACTAGATTTTAATTCCAACACAATAAATCCCTACTCCCACACTTAAACAACCTTATCTAATACCCCAATATGACATGCAAAAAAAAACCATATTGGGTTGTCAATCTTCACTAAAAATACACATTGATTATATGAATCAAACACGTAATATACACTAGTGTATATTCCTATTGCATATACATACATGGTCCTACCATAATATACACTAGCGTACATTTTTTTAAATACTTGAAAAAAATGGATGAGAACGAGAGATCCCTTCTTTGTCTGGAAAGGCATAGATTATACTTCAAATAAGATTACCTAGTTCTACTTCAACGTAAGAGATACTAATCTAGGGAAGCAATTTTTTCCAAACTTACCATGAGTGTTTTCCAATAAGGAGCAATGTCATGGTCATGAAAGCACCACATATTAACTCTGTCAGAACCCTAAAATTTCGGAAAAATTTAAAAAAATTTAAGATAGCAATTAATGTTATTAAATGCATTAATTGATCTATTTGATTTAGTTAAGAGATCATAACTATGTCTGAATTATCTATTATTGTACTTAAATTTTAATGTGAGTTTATTTATCGTTACTGATTGTTTTTCTGCTTTTCAACCTCAAGGGGGAGTTGTCATAGCAAACTGGGCTTACTTAGCTTCCGAGCTAATGCATCAAAATTGTCTTTCACTTACAGGTATACAGGTAAAGTACGGGTCGCTGCAAATAATTTTTAAAGCATTATAATTCCTTTAACTGTACCAAAATGTCCAGTAAAAGTCTAAACATGCTAGACAGGTTGTCAAGTGTTAAAAGGTAGAATCCCTTCCTGTAATATTCATGTATTATCACTGATAGAGAGTTGACAATTTACATGAGAATGTGATAGATATTATTCTTCATCAAAATGACTTAAGTACCCCTATGGAGTATTGTTCTTTGATATTATTATTGTGTTGCAATACTATCTCTTATCTAGCACTGTATAATGTCACTGGAATATGGTAATCAGACCATTTTACTTATCTGTTGTTACGGTGTGATTTACGATTTCACTTATAAGGATCTAGAAATTTTCAACGTATAAATTGCTTATTACTAGCACTGTGTAATATTCTGTCATTTCATATCTCCTTATGATATTCCTTTAGGGTTTGCTTTGATTGCATCACTATTCCTATTTCTAAAAATATTAATAAACAAAAGAACAAGACTAACAGCTATTTCAAGTGACACTAGTATAATAGGATTGTAAATCCTATTACTTGTTTTCATCCTATTATTTTGTAGATTTAAGGATCTGATGTACCCCTTGTTGATTCTCATGAGGCTAGGGTTAAGACATAAATAGTGTTATGTTGTTCTACACCATTTAAAACTTACATTACATCCTTACCAAGATAGTTTCTATAATACCAAATGCTTCCTCCATGCCTAGAATACTTCATAACTGAGTTTTGAACAACGTTCATATTGTATGAAGTAATATGTCAAAGTTTAAATCTATATAATGCAAGATTTACATGTATTGCACTAATGTTTTGATTTAAAAGGATGATTTATGAATTCTCCATTATGAAGAGTCATATAATACTTTGATTTACGCATATTATGGGTTTTTATTTAGCAATAATGATAAGGATAACGTCAATATCTTGCACTTTAATGTCATTAACATGATGGTAATGATTGTAGGTTCAAGTATTATGGTTCTCCCATACAACAATCGAAAGCATGTGTTAACAAGGGAGTTTTGGCAAGTTTGAACTATGGTTTGTTATCATAACTGGATATTCTTGCTATGATTTTAATTGATTAACAATAATAGAAAAGTCCTCGTGGAACTATGGAGCCTCGACCCACTGCATGAAAATATTAAACTGCTACGTGGTTAAATCTGCGCCAAGTATAGATGATATTTAAGCGTTGACTGAAACCCTACAATGTTATTTTTCCCTTTGCCTTCGGGCTTGGCCTCTCGTCGAACCCTTCTAGTTCGGTCTCCTTTGTTACAGTGAGCTAGTAACTCACATGCTGCCTCAACCATTTCTGGTTTGTTCATGGCATGGTCTGGGAGTCATTGCTTTTGCTGTTTGAAAGTTGCGAGGTTGTTATGAACTAGGGTTTGTCTTTTTGGCTACTCGTGTTATCCTGTCTCGGCTTCCATCGTTTACAAAGTCCCTGAATTGGTTATGTTTAAGCTTTTCGGATGGATAATACCAGTTGCTTCTGGTAACTCGTACTCTGGTGAAATTTGCTGGTGCTTATCCTTCTTTGTCTCGTGGCTATCAGTCTACCAACTATATTTTGAACTTCATGTATCTACCGGTAAGCTACAGTTTTCCTCTTCGTCTTCCGCATACAATAATTTATTTTAAACTTCCAACAATATATCAAGTGATAACTAATGATACTTCTTTACTGTAGGTCCTGACTCCATTCGCAAGGGAGATGACTCAGGCTTTAGCTAGTGGCGACTCCGGGTAAGCCTGGTTCTTACCATGGCATTTTCCTCCTTATTGGTGGTCTGTACTGTTGGGGTTTTAGTTTGACAACCAGATCCACTCCGTGAACTGTCTCTATTTTACATAGTCTTGTAACGGATGGTTACCACAATCCTTAGACAGGTGAACCCTGTAATATGGATTCGGCCGATTGTAAATTGTTGTTTGTTTTTATGCTTATAGTAAATTAGGGTTTTCTACAGGAGGTTTAATGTATAAAAGAGAAGAAGACAAGGCCGTGAGCCTATCTGAAGATGAGGTTATGGCCTTATCATTTTTGCACTAGACTAATCAAGTTTGCTACAGGTTTTTACCTAGGGTTTGAAATTCTAACTTTAATATAAGGGTTTTGTATGTCCAACGACTTGTTTATTGTATGCATTTTTATTTCTTGTGTAGTTTTAAGCTTTGTAATATGACTTGTTACAGTCATTTTGGAGCTGGTGTATGGCGTGTTTCAAATTTCTATGTTTACATAATGCTTCTGATAATAAAAGGCTAAGGTGAAATCGTTATCTTATTTCTTAACATTTAAATTATGTGTAGAGTCCGAATTGATAGGGTTCACTCTGAAGTGACAGTGATGGTTTTGTTTAAATGCTGTCTTGGTTGTTACGATTACGATTCTGTGGATAAGAATGGATGTTTAAGGAAGAAAAAGCTATTTTGTTTAATCTCAATAATGAGATGGATATGGTTCTGTTGATTTTATGTTCCTAAAACGATAACTAGTTATTTATCTGTTTATGAATTCCGTATGATGCAATCCTATTAGGATTTTCTACATAATCTTTTTGTTAATAGTTAAATGAAAAGGCAAACTTTAGCTAGGGTTTGTGTTTTTTGATTTAAACATTTGATTTAAAACTGGTCAGACTCTGACTACGGTTTTGTACCCTGACATACATAATAAACTGTGACTACAAAAGTTATGCAACGATGTTAATAATGCCATCGATATTGTAATGTATCTAGTTGCATCTAAATACTGTTTCCTTGACTGTGTAACAAATGGTATTCCCCGAGAATACTTACTGTATACCTAACCCTAATTATCTAATCAACTATTACAATTAAACTAGGCTTGAAAATTTCAATAATATACTATTGCTTGCGATATTACTACAATTTAGCATGTATGAAAAATATCTTATCAGTACTGAATATTGCTATGAAGGGGTGCTGAAAAACACAGTAATTATTTAAAATCTTACTACTGATATTCAGGAATATTATTTTTACTAAACTGATACTATTTCAGACAACTAAATGATAATTGTAACAGACATTCATTAATACTTAATAAACAACAGGAATAGGTGGCAGAACCTGTTTCAAACTGTGGGCAACAACAGCAATGGGAAGCTGTTCCTCCCTACCAACTCCTGGAGAGTGCCCAGACAGCACTTCTCAGGACCCCCGAGCTTGCTCTGGTCTCCCTGGCTGGAACTGGGTGCAGCCAAATAATTCACTAAGCCCAAACAGCTATAATGGAACCAAGTTCCTGCAGCATCCCTCTCAAACAACTTCCTTACTGTATTTCCCACTTCCTCAATGGGACTCCTGAATAGCATTCACCTGAATGTATTCTCCCTTCAGAACAATTGAACCCCCAGCTCAGTTCATTGAGTACTATTTAAAAGATTGCCTAGGTCTTTGTTGGGTTAACTGTCATTAATGAGCCATCTGCTCTGATTCCACTTTCTTGAGGAATCATGACCCCAAAATATAGGGAAGTTGCCACCTGCAACTTAGGAAGTGTTTGAGGATGCTGCCACTTGTCTTTTGTCTGTCCACCTAGTTCCCTCCACCAGTTTGACCAGTAACCTCTTTTAACAGCTCTCCCATGCTGTTGTCTCCATAATTTATTTATTAATAATAAAATATTCTGATTTAGATTCCATTTCTAGTGACTCTACTGAGTCATCAATTCCTACTTAGCATTAAATTTAACATAATGTCTCAGGAATATAATAAAAATAATTACATTATTTTTATAAAATTGGGGTATGTGACAAACTCCTAATTTAGTTATAAACATAAAATTCGCATATGTCAAGCCTGGTGTATATAGTGTACCAAATATTTGTATATACACTAGAATATACATTAGTGTGCACTAGAATATACACTAGTGTATATACCTAGTATAGTGTTTATAACTAGGGTATATATCTAGTGTATATACTATGAGCTAAATTCCTATAATATACACTAGTATATACTAGTGTATATACATGTGTATGTACTAGTGTGTGAATATACACTAGTGTATATGCACTAGAATGTGTCACTAGTGTGTATGCCTAGAATATACACCAATGTATATGTGTATAATATACGCTAGTGTATATGCCTAGTGTACTGTATAGTACACTAGTGTATATGACTAGTATATAGAAAATACACCAGTGCATATGCTTCATGTATATGCCTAGTATATACATTAGTAGTGTACATACACATATGAATACACTTTATACAATAGTACATATATACCTAGTGGTACATATATACCTACAAGTTGGGTAAAATGTTTATACACCGTATGCACTAGAATATACACTACTGTATAGTACATTATATACACTAGTGCGTATAACTAGTATATACACTAGAATAATACGCTAAATATGTGTATGGAATATACACTAGTGTATGTATGCTACATACACTAGTGTATATTCCATACACATATTTAGTGTATTATTCTAGTGTATTTAGCTAGTATATATACTAGTGTATATGTCTATGAGTTGGGTAAATTCTTACGATTCCATACATCCAACTTCTAGAAGTGTTTCCATATATGCACATATACGGAAGCATTTCCGTATATGCGCATATATAGAGCACTCTTGAGTATATGTGCATATACAGAATGTGCATACGGAAGTGCTTCAATATATGCGCATATACTAAAGAGCACTTTGTATATGCACACATACTCAAGTGTGCTCTGTATATTCTGTATATGCACATATGCGGAAACGATTCCGTAAATGTGCATATACAAAAGACTTTTTCATATATGGAAGTGCTTGCATGTGCCTACATAAGCGTTTCCGTATATGTGCATATATGGAATCACTTCCGTATATGCTCATTTCGTATAGGCACATATACGAAAGCACATATATATTGAAGCTCTAAATCCGTATATGCGCATAGAGAAGCACTTTCGTATGTGTGCATATACGCAAGGTGTGTATGTGGAAGCACTTCAGTATATGCACCTTCCATATATGCGCATATACACAACACTCTTCAGTATATTCACATATACAAGTGCTTCCGTAGCGGATATACGAAAGCGCTTCTGTAGGCACCGACATATACTCTTAGTTATATTTTGCTTCTTTTTCTTCATCATTAAATTATTTCAAGGATATTTGCACTGAAGAAAAATGTATATTTTTTAATTGATTTTTTTGTTTATATCAACATTGTTTTTTTCAAATATTTGCACATAGGAAAAATGTATATCTATATTTTCGTCAACTCTGGTCGGTTCTCACTATCATCCTCTCTTTATTTTCATATGTTAGTCTTTCACTTTTTGCAAATTTTATGGGATTTTCACCTTACTCACTTGATCTTCAACGGTGTTGGAATTTGACTAGCATTTTACTCGTCATGTTTATAGAAGACCATTAAAAAAAGTCGATAATTTGTTAAATACATGTGTTTGCATTGTTAAAATGGTTTCATTTTATGGATGTAATTTTATTGAAATTAAAACCCTGCTCATAAACAAAATAAGTATGATTTTCTTGCACTAACTACACTAGCAATCCTCTAATAATCATGATGTCACATCTACGTACAAAAAGAACATGCAAACATATCAAAGTTGAAAATATTCAATGCATGTCAAGATGGTGTGCTTCCATTGACGAGAGAGAGAGAGCATGCAACATCGCCAAAGGTAGCTAATTGTGATGTTATGTCCATTAGGCTATTATCAAGATATGAGCTATTGAAGTTCTTCCATTTCCTCATGTAGGAAATTCTCTATCTATTCAAAAAATGTATTCATTGTATGTGACCATACAATCAGGGATATTTAGAAATAAGGGACTTTGAAATAGGGTGGTATGATTCCCACATATCGAATAGATTCTACCAAGACTCATGCATAACATATATGATGTTCAAAATATGCTCAAAGTAGTTGGTTCATTTTCTACTTGCATATTCTCAAGTGGACAATTTTAGCTAGTTAAGCAATACATGGCATAAGTGTTATTGATTTGATTGGAGGATGCAACATAGGATCTCCCAAACAATAAATATGGCAAGGAAGGAGAGCAATTAACTTTTTTATTTTTATAGGACCAATTTTATATGCCTACCATCAATATAAAGTCCTCCATTTTGGAATAATTTTAATTTTCTCTCTTAAATATATTTTTCTTCTCTTATTTATATCTTATTTTCATTTTTATCATGTTATTTAAACATAAATTTTTAATACATAATATTTTGAAAAAAAAATCTTTACCTTATAAATACTTGAATAGGAAAGTGGATTCGAAAATTCTTGTTATTTTCATCTATTTTGTGATTAATAAAAAATTAATAAGTATTAATAAATTAAATTGATTTAGCAAATCCTTATTATTATAATATTGTATGTATAGATTTTTATTTTTTTAAGTACGAAGAAAATGCGTAATTCCTTCCATAGATAATATGAAATTGCTTTCATACATGCTTCTTGCGTTTACTCGTATGTGACTGCCTTTTACACTGGTGTGGTTGAGAAATCATATCAATTTATATTAGAGCCTAAATATTAAGGCTTTGCAAGAGTTAAACCATTCGAGAAAGAGCTGGCTAGAGAGAGAAGGCTAGCTCTCAGAGGAAATAAGTGGCCTGCTAAGGTATGTCGGGAGCTCGGTTTCTTCTTTCGCCACCTCCCGGTTCAGGACCTTCGGCATAAATACGTGGATTGCTTATCTTATCTTGTTGGCTTGCTAACGAGTGAAGTGGGAAGGAAGGAGATTTATTTATGTCTCCCTAACTTTCGGGTGGAAAAGAGAAATGGGTGTATTATTATATTATTGTATAAATAGATTTTTATTTATTTTTTTAAGTACGAAGAAAATGTGTAATTTCTTTCATAGGTAATATCAAATTGATGCATAGCATTTAAAAACTATATTTTAACATGAATTAAAAAAGAAAATTTAATAATTTCATATATATATATATATATATATATTTCACTCCACTTTTGTAATTAATATTTTTTTTTTTGTTAATTATCACACATTACATGTTTGTCAAATCACATTAGATAAATGTTATCATAAAAGCTAAAAAATTATGGAATGAAAAAGAGAACATGTACTATAATATGAAAAATAGTTAAATATTCTCATTCAAATAAAAACATTGAAAATATGTATCTAAGTCTTTTATATACCAAAAACATCAACTTGAAAATAGTTAAATATTTTCATTTAAATAAAAAAATTGAAAGTATACATCTAACATATATTCTCATTCAAATAAAAACATTGAAAATATGTATCTAAGTCTTTTATATACCAAAAACATCAACTTGAAAATAGTTAAATATTTTCATTTAAATAAAAAAATTGAAAATATACATCTAACTCTTTCATATGTATTATTTCCAAAATATTTAACAACAAATTCCCTCAGAAAATTTTAAATAATGAATGTATTGTGATGAACTAAATTTAGAACTTTAATTTCAAAAAATAAAAAAATAAAAAACATGTTCCTTAACCTCTATTTTCATGGAATCGTCATTAAACAATGAGCTACTTTTAACAATATGGTCACTAAATAATGGGATATGAAAATTTCAAATAGTGAGAGAAGCATAAATAGTGAGAGAGGCATTGTAAGATTTAGATCCCTTTGTGCGACAACAATCATGATGCCATAAAAGGTTTGAATGGAGATTCTTCCACCATTGCTTTCATTAAATCATCAACAAAGAATAAAATTATTTAAATATTATATTTTCATTTATAATTAATTTATATTTATATTTTATTATATATTATAGGATCAATGTTTCAATTTTTATCATATATTATAGTATCAATATTTCATATTTTATTTCAATTTAATTTAAATTGAATTATTTATTATGTTTAATTTAAAACATATTTTTTAGTAATCAATTTTTATTTATATTATATAATTAATCACTAAATATTTTTAATACTATCTACAAAATATACTATATATACTACAGTATATTGTTAAATATATCAATTTTTCATTATATTGTTAAGAGACTTCAACTTCCCTTTTCAGTTTCCTTTATATAATTATAATAATTATATTATTATAATAAGAAATATAGGTTTATTTTGTATATATATTTTTTATAATTTAAATTTTGTATATATAATATAAATACAATGAAGTTAAAAATATTTTAAATTTATTTTTTTATTTTATAATTTATTTAAATACATTTTTTTAAATAATTGGTTAAAATATTTTATAACAATTATATTTAATTATTTATTATTTATATTTTAAGAAATAATAAATTTAAATTTAAATAAAAGTAACATTTAAATAGTTGCAAGATATTAAAAATTCATTAAATTTTATGCTTTGATGAATATGTTGATAAATAGTAAATGCAAAAAAACACAAAATCCAAAAATCAAATCATATAAACTTTACTTACTAATTAGTAAATTTTCAGCATAAAATTTGTATCAGATATAAGTATATTAAAATTTCAAAATTATGTTATACATAAAATATATTTTGACTTTCTCAATGCATGTGACTCTTAAATGTTTCTATATTTTTTTTAATTCAATCAAATATTTAATGTTTATATTTATATAATCATAAAATATTTAACTATATATTTTTTTTTAAATAATAAAAAATAATTTTTAAAGAAAAGAAAACAAATTATTTCACAAATAATTATTGAATTTAGAAATGCTAAATTTTTTTATTAATAGAAAATAATTGTTAAAAAAAAGAAGACCAATTATTTTACAAATAATTATTGAATTTAGAATTGTTAAATTTGTTTTATTGATGTAATTAGAATATAATTACAAATATTAAACAACATAATTAAATAAAAAAATGTGTATATGTTTATATAATCAAAATGTTTAATTTTATATTTAAAAAACATTTTTTTATTAAAACATTTTAAAAAAATAAAATTATTTTGTAATTAATATTAAATTTAAATTTACTTTAAAAATATTTATATTGAAATGATTAAAATATATTATATAAAAATCCCATTAAATTTGAAATTTAAAAATAAAATATTTAAAAACAAATTAGTAAATATCCCATCAAAATTAATTCAAAAAAATTAGAATATTAAAAATAAAATTAATTCAAGATAAACCTTAAGGAATTTAAGATGAGGTGATCAAAGTATTTTAATTATTTTAATAATGATTCTTAAGCAGGGTGGCTGGATTTTTTTTTTTAATTTTTAAAGGAGGCGTTTGAGTTTTTGAAATAAGAAAAAATATACTTTAAAATAATAATAAAATAAAATAAAAAAATTCTCGTGTTTATTTGATATTTGATTAAAAAAATTAATTATTTAATATATATTTCAATTAACATCTCACAAATCTAGTTTTTTTAACTGATTTTCACTATTACAATTATGAAATCTCAACAATTATTTAACAAAGGCCATCTAATTAAGTTCCTTTGACCATCGAATTAAGTTCCTTTTATAGAAATCCCAAAAAAATAAATATGAGATTTAATTTGTAAGCACATCCAAGCATAAATTTTCCGAATTTGCAAAGGAGTTTAAAAATAAAATATTATTGTAACTGGTTAAATTTTCAAACAACCCACGGGAATTTACAAATTATTATATACGGTATGAATTTTCAAACAAGCCTAGTGAATTTACAAATTATGGTAACCAATTTGAGTTTTCAAACAAGCCAGGTGACTTTACAAACGACTTTAAAACAAAATTCAACATGTGAAAGTCAGATAGCAGTTATAAAACTGGTTATAAGCTAAAACTCAATGGTTTTTTAAATGGTGACATTGAGACAACAGTTGTCAGATTAACTTAGGGAGACACAGTTATTAACTTAGGGAGACACAGTTGTTCATAGAATAGTAGAGGACGCTCCTCTATTGGTGGAAAAACTCCCCACATGTTATTAAATCGATTTTATTGTCCTTAATTTTATACCATAGGTTCTTCGGTTAGCCTCTCAATCATATTTTTTAAATATGAAATTCTACGGAGAATTTTCATAACATTTCCTACCACTTTTGTAATGGGAACCCATGGCTTGATCATTTCCACGGCTATCACATTTCCAGGACAAGTCAATACTTTAAATATCAATGTCGTGAACAATCAATAGTTATTCATTATGGAAACTGGAAATCACTTGCCTATTAAAAAGTAATCTAAGGATTATTAGGGAGAATGCTCTTAATCAAAGAATTTTCATTACTAACCATGCATTTGAAATTTCTGAGATTGAAAATCCCAAAGGTGAAGATCCAGAGAACAAATCATTGTCAAGGAACTGCAGGTTTTCAGTGTCACGCTTCTTCAAGCAAAAAAATCCCATATGATATTTTTTTTAAATGTTCACATGACCCATAAAAACTGGAATGCATATTTTCTATTGGGCAAGTCCAGTCAATACTACCCGACAGTCCTTTCACATTGTAGCTTCACCTGAATGGAAATCGAACCAGACAACACAGGCATCTTTGAACAGAGGCCTTGGCCAAATGTGCCGAATGATGATAAATATGTTTGGGTGCACACCAATGGATTCAAAGTGCGAGATGATGTTATCATTGTGTATAAGAGGCACATTTTACAGTTCAGGAGAGTGATGTGTAATTCTTTTTGTATCTTAGAGTTGACACGTACTTTTTTTTAAAATAATAAAATATTATGATATTTTCTTAGATTTAAATTTCCATGAATTAGGTTTTTATGCAGTTTTGTTAGCAATTCGCAGTTTGTGGCTTGTGACACCTCGGATTAACTGCAATTTGGGTTCCCTATGTTTAGCATGGGGAAGATGGCTTGTTAGTTCTAACCGCATCTCCGTTGTTCCAACCCATGTATATAAAGTTTATTTGTAAGACTAAATTGTGTGTTTTCTTTTTATTAATACTTTTGCCCAGTTAGCAGTAGCATTGAACTATAATGTTTGTATATTTTTTTTCTTATTAATATGTTGTATATTTGGAACTGAAGCACAATTTATCTTCTCTGGTAAGTGATGGAAGCATAATGTGTAATTACATTGGTTAAAAAAACAAATATTAAACTTTGTTAGTTTTGATACGTCATTTTAATTAATTCTTTTTGAAACATTATTTCATATATAAATATTCAATATTAACTACCAAATATCTATTCATAAAACTTGGTACCTTCAAAAATATATATATATATATATATATAAACAAATTAACAACTATGTAAAGTTAGATAACAACCACCACTATAAAATCATAATTAAACTTAACATGTTCTTTTTTATCAACTAGTTCTACCTTTCACGAGTATACATTCATTCTAACATTCTCTCTTGCACTTCACAAGGTGTGGCCATTGGCACAACTCTACTAGTATTTATGCAATATTCAACTTCAGCAACCCAAGGTATGTATGAGAGGAAAAGAAAATAAGTTATAGGTATATAAAGAGTTTTATTGGTTAACCAAGTTTAGGTTTACAATTTTGGTGTCAATTAATTATATATGTTATATACAATTCGTATTGATTGAGGATTTGTATTTATTTAATTGATGAATTAATTATATATGTTATATACAATTCGTATTTATTTAATTGATTGAGGATTCCTATTTATTTAATTGATGAGGGGATTTTTTTATAAATTGTATTATGTTAAGGGAGTTTTTTCTAAAAATTATTTAATATGAAAATTATTTATATTATATTTTAAATTGTATTTATATTAATGAATGTTTTTATTTTTATTTTTTTATAATTAATAAGTTCTGAAAACTTAATTGAAAATTCATTTGGTTTTAAGTTGGTTAAGCTATGTAGTGCTCGAGATCTTATAATTTGCAACGGACTAATGAAATGGCCAAATTTTAGTTGGATGTGTTAAATTCATGGGCTTGGTAACTTATTGTCATAGATTATGTTATATCAAATATCCCTCTATACAATGAGATTATAGATTTTGACATCCTCAACGACCATGAGCCTGACTCTGATCATAGGCCCTTAAACATAACTCTTAATCTTTTCATGAATAACAATCCTCCAGAGGAAAAATATCATGGCCAAAAGCACCTGATCTCTGATAAAAGTAAAACTGACCTTTTGTCATGTCCCCTCCAATCGAGCCAACGCAAAGAAGGGAAAATGACTATAGATCTTGGGCTTTTTCTTATAAACTCAGCCCCATTCATTTCATTCATACAAATAAAAACATGTGTGTGTGCAGATCTATCAAACACAGTGGAAGTAAAATTCTTCTACACACATATATCATGCAATTTCCAGCATATTGATAACATTCATCAAATAATTAAAACCTTGCAAAAGTGAAGCACATAAATAAAATACTTATCTTCATGGTGAAATTGTCCCAAGCAACTAGATATGTCGTTGCAACGTTCCACCCAACCATAGGTCAATTGTGTTCATCAATCTCTCAACAAAACTGCCACCCCCGAGCTGGGCATGAATTATACAAGAAAAAGGGGACTCTCAAGCTCAACACATCCCAAGCAACATCATATCTAAGCCAATCCATCCCACAACTGGGTTTATCAGGCCAATGTGAACTCTTCTGTTTTTGGATGCTTGCACTCAAGTTCAAGACAAAACAATGGATACCCATAACCCATACCCCAACATACTCTTTCTACACACAACAAACACAATTATTGGGCATGGATACACATTTTCAACAAGGGGTTTACAAAACAGGGTCCATGGGTTTTCCCCAAATCGTGGCTCACCCAAAACGAACTGTGGAAAGGGGAATTCAACCACACGGAGAAAAACCGACTTCTCCCACAGGTTATGAGCATTCCAAATGGTCAAAATGGCCTCTATGAAACCCCAAATTGATCTCCCTCCATCCCAGGAGCTCTGCAACACCAAATCGCCCTCTTCCCCACTAGAAAACAAGGAAAAGCCATGAAAACGTGGAGGGAAAAACACCCAGTAACTCAGAATTTGTGAGAGAGAGAAATTTGATGGATGAAGAATGGCTTGGGGAGCAATTTCATGGATCTTTTCTTGCCCAAGAATCCAAACACATTTTTCCAAAAATGATGGCTTTCCCATACCCGAATTTGGACAACCATACCTCTCCATTACCCAAGGAAATAACTACCTCAACCAACTCTTGGAAGAAATAAATGATTGGGTACAAAAGTCAACATGGGTAGTTGAGGTTTTATGGGTTCTCTCATTGACACTTGGCTTGACTTGATTGGATCCAAGGGTTTGAATATTTCTCTCCCAATTCCTTGTAAAACTCATGCGCCATCTCTTGTTGAATTGCATAGATAGCTGCAGATATTTTATTAAAATGCATATTTACATGATATTTGCGTATCCATTGTGCTTGGCTAGCACGCAAACCATATGCATCACTAAATCGATGGTGGGTCCTTGGCATTGAGCTCCTCACCACAATTTTATAACAATATTACATCCTTTACATTTTAATGTAATTGGGTCAAAATCGGGATATTACACATTTTTCTTCATGATTTAAGAAATAATCTATCTCCTTTATCTAGTATGGAAAATATAGAAATTCTCTTCCATAATTTTACTACAACACTTTCCTCCTCCATTAACAAGTTCTCTATGGAAGTTTCAGGTAGCAAGAGAGATAATAGAACCAATGCTTGGTATGATCAAGAGTGTAAAGATGCAAGAAAAGAGATTAAGTGCAAGCTACCACTGAATCCCTAAAAGTATACAAGATAAATAAGTACAAATCCCTTGTTAAAACAAAAAAAGTATTATCTAAGTAAAAGACAGGAAAATCTTTTACACCTCTCCAGGACGGATCCTAAGAAATTCTTGAGACAAATTCTAACTCGCAAAATAAAAGAAGATAATAAGATTGCTCTAACGGACTGGAATTCATATCTTCAAAAACTTTATGAATCCCCGAATATCAGAAATAACATTCAAACCCTTCTTACAACAAAATATTTTTTCTCATTAGAGGACATAAACTTTGGGGGTTATGTGCCTAGCTAATGGAAAAACCAAAGGCATCGAAGGCTACCAAACAATAATCTTAAAAATTGGAGGGCCTTCCCTCATCCCGCACATCCACAAACTCTTCAATCTAGCGGTCAAGCAAGGTTTCCCTACACCTTGGACTTAGAGCCTCATTATATCTATATTTAAAACTGGCGATAAAAATAACCCCTCTAATTATCAAACCATTATGGTTATCCCTATTTTAGCTAAGTTATATGGTATTATCTTAGAAAATAAAATTAGTAATTCGCTAGAAACGAATTATAAGCGGGTTAAAGGACAAGCCGGTTTTAGAAGACGCCATTCAACCATGGACCACCTTGTTACGCTTAGGATCATTGCAGAGGAAAACCGCAATAATAAGTCTGATCTATTTTGTTACTTTATGGATTTCAGAAAATCCTTTGATGCGATGCCTACAAATCACCTTTGGAATAGGTTAGAGGAGATTCAAGTTCCTCTTGAGTTGAGGAATGTCACGACACAGATATATGAAAAGGTCATTGCCAAGTTTAAGAACACTGAAGGGTGGTCGATGGATATAAACTATAATATTGGAGTTAAACAAGGTTTCCCCCTCTCCCCCACCCTTTTTGGCATTTACATTGACAAGCTTGAAAGTTATTTAGAAAAAGTAGGTTGTGTTGGCACGATCTTAGCTGGGATAGTTATCATAATCCTGCTCTACGCTGATGATATTGTTCTTATGGAAAGGTGTCACTTTGATCTTGTTAAGCAATTAAGAACTCTTAAAGATTTATGCTCTAATATAGGTATGATTGTTAACAATAACAAGACAGATTATAAAGTCTAAGAAAGGAACATACGCTAAATTTATTTATGACAATAACAATAGGGAGGAGGTAACTTCTTACAAATATCTCGGTATTGACATTCATCATAAACTCAATTGGAACTACAACATCGAGAAAATAATCAATGGAGGATGGAAAGCCTATTTTAGCCTCGAAAATAATTGTAAGTCAGTCAACCTTGTCATATGGGATAAAAAGAAGTTCCTTTTTGAAACTTTGGTCATTCCCGTTATCTTATACGACTGTGAAGTGTAGGGTTGCAACATTTCTACAAATTCTTGGAGAAAGATTGAGCAGATTCAGAAATGTTTCATAACTTATAACCTCAAAATTAAAAGTAATACACCCTATCCTAATCTCCCCATAGAAATAGGTATCTCCCCCATTGAGAGTATGACTATGATTAGGTACTTGATGTACAAACACAAAATAAATAACATGGGAGATGAGATAATTCCTAAAATATATTTAAAATCAAGTCAAAGCCACCTGCGCCTCAAATGAGGATGGTACAAAGATTCGAGAGATTGGTTAAACCTTTGGGGCATCGATGAAAATGAACCTTTGCAGAATATCATTAATATAAAAAACATTATTATTTCTAAGTTTAAAGAGAAAATGTGGTGCAAGAAAGAATTAGAGATGAAAAGAAAATTAAGATACTCTAAAGAGGTAATTAACCCTAATTTAGAAGTTCAGAAGTATCTCTCGGTTTTAGCTAGCTCAAAGAAGAAAATTAATATAGCAAAGATAAGAACAAACTCTCATGAGCTCCATAGCAAAACAGGTCATTTTCTAGTTCCTAAAACACCGTGGGAAAAAAGGATTTGTCATCTTTGTGAGTCTATGAGTGTTGAGGATGAAACTCATTTTCTCTTAGAGTGTCCCGATTACACCCACATTAGATCTCAATTTCATAATATTTGTTTTAATACAAACCTTTCTAACCTCCTAACTTGCCAAGACTATAGCGATCTAGGAAAAATTCTCTCCAAACGTTTTGAGCATAGGAATAAAATTTTAAAACAAACCAAATAATCCCCCTTTTCCACTCTTCTTAAGGTCTAATAGACCAAGATTGGTCTTAGGGGACGTTAATCATCATCATCATCATCATCATCATTAATAAATGACAAATTTATATATAATTTAAATAATTAAATTTATATAATAAAATTAAATTAAAAATAGTTTTACTTATTAAAATTTCTTATTATGGAAGAAAAAACTAATTATATATAACTATTTTAGGAAGTCATGTGAAACAAGATTATACTATTTTATTTTGTGCACATAATGAAGGGGGAAGGCACAACTTTTTGTTTACCACATGTTCTAGATTATGTTTTATGATGAGATTTTTAGTTGATCCTTACAAGAGCACACATCTCAATTGTCCCCTATAAAACAAAGATAAATTTTAATTGATAGTAGGATGACAAGTCAATGATTTGGCCATTTTCCAATTTGGCCTTGCTAAAATGTGCTAATTCAAATTTTGTTTGAATCACTTGAAAATCTGTTAAAAATCATTGATTATGATTGTATAGATGGATTCAACAACTTTGAATACAGGGAAATTTTTAAGCATCTGTAATTTTCTTAAAGTGTAGAAACCTTGGCGAATCTTACTAAGTATCAAATTTCCAAACTTAAAATGTTTGGTGATATTTTTTAAAAATATTCAAATTTCTAAGGGTTGTGTATAGTTTTTGGACAATTTTGGTGATTTTTAGAGTAGAAATTTCAATCCTATAGAATTTGGACGAATCACATTAGAAAACAATGGAAAATGGCGAATAATATTTTTTTGGAAAAAAACCTCCAAAATTAGCCCATGGGCTAAATTTTACCCCAAAATGTTTCCCTTCTCAAAAAAAACCCTACTCCATTGGGATTCTATACTATCAAAATTTGTAATTCCATTAAACATAAATAGTTTTTCCTAGATTCTCATAAAACATCTATCGTTTGGTCTCCCATGAAGATGTTAGACAAAAAATGGTGAAATTATTAGTTGAGTATCCTTCCATTTTGATTCCCCCATCAAATCCTGGCTTCGGTCAACCTTTCCAATCTATCATCATCCATTTCTACCACCAACTCGATGAACAATACAGGACTTCCTCAAATCAAGGATATAGGTGATGTGTTAATTTACATTGGAAAGGGGGGAAATAACTACACATTAAATAAGAAGTAGAGCATTTATCAAAAGCTCAAGAGATATAATAATGCTTTGGAATGAAGCATGCACTATGGAGTTGAGATCAGAGCAATTCATGGCATCAAAGACATCAAGATTCCTTCTAGTAAAATTTATATTTATGATGTTCTCTGTAAATTGAACACTCGTTGTTAGAATAAGGTTGTCTAGAATGTGGAATTTTTAAGCACAAGCTTCAAAGGATACCAAGTCAACTAGTGCTTGGTTCAATGATTCTAAAAAAATAGGGTCTGGAAGTCACAACCCTTGTCAAAAATGGATTCTATATATTCTTCATTCAAAGATATCCTTAAGGAGTGAGAATTTAGCTATTTGTCTTGCTAGCGATGTAGACACTGAAAAAGGGCCACTCCATTTTGAGTATACCAATAGAGAACATAGGTACTATAATAAGACTTATGAATCGAGGTCCACTCCATTTTACTATTGTTTTCTAATGCAAGGAGTGCATGATAGGTGATAACATGGTTCAAATTGTGTAATTAAGCTAGCATTTTGATTGCAGAGGATGCAAATTGAGATAGGGTTTCATAACATGGCTCATATTTAATAACATCCTAATCTAAAAATAGGTTCAATAATCACAATGTACACTAGCATAAAACCAATGATTCACACACTTGCACCTAGTCTAAGTAGATATAAAACATGTATAATGGATTTTCAAGTCCAAAAAGAATGCAAATTTCGCATATCAATAAACCAAAGCAATGATGATATGCCATGTATTGAACATATTGTGTGGTTGAGTATGTGTGAATGATGAACATTTAATAATAAACAAGATAATAAATAGACAGATGCATCACGTTTTATGTCTTGGAATAGTTTTTGTGACATTAAAATATCTACTTTCTTAACATCACTTACATAACAACCACAATAAAAAGATGACCCATAAATCTTGAGACTTCTACTAACCCCTACACCCTAACGTCTAATGCATTAATTCACACCCTCTAACCACTTTTACTCATATCCTACTAATTGCTAACCCCTAAAACCAAACCCACTAACACCAAACTTCCTAGCACACTAACCCAACCCAATCCCCTACCCACTAAACCTCCTATTATTAGATTTGAACATGCCTACATTGGAATCGATTATGGATTAATGAATGCTCTACTTTAATCTACTAACACTCTGGATTGTTGACTCAAAACCCCTTAACCATGTACTAGACCATATTTTTTAACCCTTAACACACTAACATGTTAACCCCCTAATATTGAACCCATTAACTCATGCACACCCAACCTATTGATCCCTTACACCTAACACGTGACTAACCCACTTGTAACAACTTTCCATTGGGATTAAGTATGGAAAAGGATCAACAACAACAAAAATGGTATATTTCCTATTGCAACTGCCAATAATTGTTTAGATGGTGTATGCACAAATTTTAATAGTTCTGGCTCATTTCTTTCAAATAAGATTTAAAATAGTGTTTAAATGTTGCACATATTTATGAAATTATGCAAAATTCCACAATTACCCTACCAAATTAAAATTCCATGATTACCAATACAATACCAAATTTTGTACCTATTGGATTCCTTTTTTGTTCCCCATACAAACCACAAATTATGTCCATTATAATAGGCACACCGTTCTATATTCTTACGAAAGTGCTTGGGAGTGGAAATATGATCACAAATTTTATGAAAGTATTTTTTTTTGTAAGGCTCATATCCATGGAGTTTCGAACCGGTGACCTTATGCAAAGAATGCCTGAACAATACACCCATTCACCATCTATTCTACGCCCCATGGACACAAATTTATGAAAGTATTTACTTTTCACACCGGAAGAAAAAAACTTTTTTATTAACGAAATGTCAAAAAGTACATCGAGCATGGAAAAGCGAGTTCCTAAGTCCAAATAGTTACCCAAAAGTAATTCAGAACAACACTTTCTCAGCAAATATCCAAAAACTATCATATGAAAGACCAGATTTCTACAAAAAAAACACAATGAAGCCAGAAAGTTGCCTACGATTACCATCGATCATAGAAACATACTTCATATCTAAAACAAAACAACCTTCAATAGGGCCCAGGGCATGCTTTGATAAGTCGTCTACTTCCCCATTGAAATGTCTAAGAATGTGACTAAAAGTAATATGTGAGAAAGAAAAAATCATAGTAATCCTCTTCATCCAACCTTCCAATACTAACGAATGTAGAAAATATTTACCACTTTCCCAATCAATTACACAAAGAAAATCCCTAAAAACTTGTAATGGATGTAGACCTTTTTGTTTGGCACTCCATAAAATACCCCACAAAGCGATGAGCTCCGCTCCCATGTTGGTTCCCATGCCTACTTTCAAGGAGAGACGAAACACATGACCATGATCAATCTTCAGAATCATCCCTGCACCGCAGACTCCAAGATTTGTCGTGCCATCGAAAAATCCCAAAGGGAAAAGGTAATATGATTCCATAAAATTTTGGGACTTCGGATTCTTACATATCGAAGAAACCCTGCTAGCCAAGTAACTCGCTTTGACCTTGGAAAAGATCACATACACAAGTGCCTTATCATTCTGGAAGATAAGCCTATTACAGGCTTTCCAAGCCTCCCAAACAACAAAGAAGATAAGTGTTCGGTCACTTTTTTGACGATCAAACCAAAGTTGCAAGTTATCTTCAAATGTTGCATGCTCCCACGTTACAAAGAAGTGGAAATAACTACCCATCTCCCTCCAAAGGGATTGGATGAAGAAACAAGAACCGAACAAATGATTAACTTCCTCCATGGTTGATTGACATAACATACATCAACCTGGACCCATAAATCCTCATTTATGGAGATTTGGCCAAATTAGAGTCTTATTTTGCAATACAAGCCAAAAATAATTCAAGTACATGCATTGGGTATGGGAAATTGAGAGTGATGTGAGGAGGGGGAGGGGCCATAAGAGCTTCCACCTTCACGTGGTTGGCCCTGTTTAATAGAGAATATTAAATTATTCTTGAAACAAAGAGGAGCTCAATGAGACCACATAAGTGTCCAACATTAGATATTTCATACTGTATTATATCATGGATTTTCCTTGGATATATTTGGAAGTTTCTTGACTAGTTACATCACCCACAGGCTACTACACTAGTCTTTTTGGACCATCCATTATTTCAAGGTTTTTCTAGTGTTGATTTATTGCTAATTTTTATTATCTTTGATTCAAGTTTTTTGTTTAATATATGTCACCCTCAAAATGGTTCCCTAACATCATATCAACCTAGAATGTTTATACCTTGCATATTTTTTTGCATTTTACAACAAATCCAAAGTTTTTTGTCTAGTTGCATTGCCTTAAAGGCTCTAGAACTAGGATTTTCATATCTATTTTTTATTTTTTCAGTAGCTGATTTGGAGATTTTTGGTTTGTGGCATTACCCCGAGGGCTATAGAACTAGTGTTTCAAGGTTATTTTTGCATACTTATTTGTGCCATCCTTTAACATAATTGACTTGAATTGGATGTTTTCCCAATTACATGACTACTTTTACTATTTAGGTTGATTAAATAAAGAAGAAACCTACATGTGACTTTTGTCATAAGAAGGAGCATGCCTCCAAGTCTTGCATGGCTTGCCTTTAGATAATTTAATTGTAAGAGTAATAGTTTGTGACATTGATATTTTATATGACACCACATTTATTTAGAGCAAAGGTTTATGGATGCATATGGAGAAACCCATTCCACCCAATATTCAAGATATGATTTCATCAATATTGTATTTCAAGTTTCTTAGATCAAGTACATAGGCTCATATTTTGTTGTATTGTCTATATGATCCTTCTTATACAAATGATATCTTTGATGGATTTTTTATTCATAGATCCACATTCTCTATCCCACTATTTTTTATATATGATTCTCCAACGATTGAGTCTTAACATATTACATGGTATATCTTCCTTCAATCATGATGTCGGCTTTTCATAGATGTACTACATTTGGCTTCTTCAAAATTAGGGACAACTAGTGCCACTCTTTGTACCTTTTGATGACCAAATTGTTTCAATGAATCTTTTTCTATGATTTTGTTAAAGGCCATCTTTCCTATCTTGTGAAAGCATGTTACTATGGGATATATGGCATCTAGGGGATGTTATATCTATTCATAGGACCACATTCTACATTAAAGGGGGAGGGTGTGATGTAATACATTCTCTCATAGGAATCATATTCATATTAAAAGGGATGTTGTGAATAGGGCTAGCCCTATTTTTCCTTAGATATCTATAAACTCATTCATGTTTGCATATTGGTCAAGGACAACTTATATTCAAGCTAGTTCTCCATACATCTTCTCTCAACAATATTTGGGTAAGCTATATTTGGTATCCAAGTATCCATAAACCCACTCATTGTTGTATACAAGTTGGGTATCCATAAATATACTCTCATCATTTGAGCTCTTTTAGTTGTGAAATATGTAACATAACCATGCATGCTTATCTCAAATTCAAATGTCTTGTAATATTAGGGTAATGGACATGGATGTGAGCAACTATTCTACCATTTTATGGCATGATTGATCAATTTTAATTGATGGCTATTTTAGCCTTGATGGTACCCATATAATCATCCCTAAAATTTGAAAAACATTATTATTCAAAATGAAGAGATAATAATCTTTTACATTGAATGTCTCCCACAACCTAAAATTAATATTGTTGAGACTAATTTTGTACTTCATCTTTAAAAGAAGAGGACATCAACAATGTGGAGCCCACATCTGATTTCAATGATTATGTTTTCCAAATGCACTTTGATGATGTTTATTCAAGTGAAGGATTTAGTGTAGGAATATTATTGTACTCACCCTTAGGCAAGTTGCATCATTTTCTTATTGGTTGAATTTCCCTTGCACAAATAACCAAAATAGAGTACCTCATTCTCCATACTATTGGTTTCTATGTGCATTTTGTAATTTGTTGTATAAGCTGTAATAAATTTTGTTTATGATGTATGCTTTTCTAAGCATTCGTTCTTGCCATTTACATAGTTGCACCCTATCACATCCAAATTCTTCAAGCTTATTTCAACTCTCAAGCACACTGCCTGCTACAATCCCCTATTTTCATAGTGTTTGGTTATATGCCCACCATAACTATGGACCATCCAACATTTTTTTGGTTTGAATTAAATTTTGAGTGGGATTTGTTTTCTTCTGTTATTGTCTTTTGTGCTAATGCATATTTCTCCAATTATCCCCTGGATGTCTCTAACATTGTAATAGTATCTGCCTTTCTATGAAATCAACCCTATTTAGAAAAATCAATCCCCCCTCACAACATTGAAAATGCCTCATTCAACATGGCAATGTCATCCCTAAACACTCCATTTCATGTCCAACAAGTTAGCAACCATGGGAAGAAAATACCTATCTCTGCTAGATAAAAATGTTTCCTCATGACCTACAACATCACTATTTCAAACTCCAGAGGTTTGTAATCTCACTCCTTCCTTTGGTTATTTCTTGCCAGTGGAACCACTGCTAAAGCTTAAAAAAAATTGGCATAAGGTGGTGAAGAAAAATTGACTCAACCTCCACAAGAATGAACGCTGACTATTGAAGAACTTGAACAACATTCAGAAATAGCAACCTCCTCAGTTTTCCCCTCATATTTGTATTATTGAGTCAACTTATAATGTGTAACTTCATCAGCCTAGAGTTTAAGAAAATATTTACTAATGGTGTACAGAGAGTTGTGTCTCGGGGTGGAATGGTTCTAATTCCTACATTTGCACTAGGCCATGCACAGGAACTTCTATTGATTCTTGATGAATACTGGGAAGCACATCTAGAGCTCCATGGTGTTCTTATTTACTACACATTTGCTTTGGCAAAGAGATGTATGGTTTTTTATCAGACATACATCAATGGAATGAATGTGCAAATTTGCACACAATTTGAATGTTCAAATCCATTTGATTTTAAGCACATATTTCCTCTCAAAATCATAGAGAAATTTAAGGATGAAACTTGGCAAAATTTGAACATTGTATGTATGTATCTCCAAAATTTGGATATGCTAGTACAAGATTATAGTTGGCACACACACATATTCATACATAATTATTAATTTATTTTCCCTAGAAAAAAATATCACCTTTTATATTGGATAATAGAAAAGTACAAATAGAGGCAATTTGTCACAAACATATGATGATCCGGGAGTATAGATAGAAAGATGATCTGTCAAGTATGGATCTTCCACACTAGTAATTAAGTCAGGGATCCATTGGGATCTTTATTTAAGCATGAAATGTCTTGTGATTCCTCACTGATAGGTTTACATGTCAGAAAGTATGAAACTATTCATTAATTGCTCTTATCTAAGGATGTTGCCTCATGGTTGTCTGATAAAAGCCGTGGCATTGATATGCCCATTTGTCCTTTAATAAAACCTTTCATAACCAATCACTAAATTAGAGCTCTAGACCAAATGCAAAAAAAAGTGGCAAAAACCTACTGGCGCAATTGCTTAGTTTTTTTATGCTGAGAGGAGGAAATGTCCTTCTGACTATGCCTCTACCTCATAACCTCTCTACAATGCCCAACCCATATCCACTGCATATATGGCTAATCAATATGCTTGTTTTTTGTTACACATACACACATATATAATCTTGAAAAATGGAAAATACTAAAAGCAAAGACAGACATGATTTCTAATCTCCCGAGTCCTAAATATAAATTGTATCTTTGTGAACCTAGTTGGCATTATCATATCAAATACACCTAGATTTATGGGCACGATAAGAGTTGTCTGAAACATGATGAATACACAATAACTTAGATGCAATGTATGCATCATATCATTGTCCAAAACAAAATCTCATGCAGTTTGAAACTATATCATATGATTTTCCAATTATACTACATCTTTCTAAGTATCTTACTCTTCAACAGATATCCATTCTAGGTGAAACTTTACCTGTGAGAGCTCACTGTACACTGGTATTCACGTATGACTATCACATGAAATCAACTCATCAAATTAGAAGGAGATAAGATGAAATTTCATTGATGAAAACAAAATCTCAATAAATCTTTGCCCAGTGGTAAACAGAAAAATGGGAAAATTATTGAAAAATGTAATTATATCCACAACCAGTGAAAGTCAGTGGTAAACAAATTGGACGTTGTCTTATTTCCTAATCATGATTCAATTACAGAGAGTTATCATAGTTCAATGTTGGAGAACTATAATAAAGACAAATATTAAATCAGTAGTACAAGTCAATAGAAATATGAAAGTCAACAGAGTTCCACTAGAATTCCTTCCATTGATCAGCCAAATGCAAATTGTATAAGTTGTAACCCTAAACTGACTGCAACAACTTCATCTTCCATCCAGTAAGTAAATAGAGATTCCAAACAAAACTTAAACATCAAATGCTCTCTATTCCCATGACACATTTATTTGGTCAGGTGTGGACATTAATAAAAATGTCTCATCTCATCTTTTCTATCCTGTAATAAATTCCAGCAACATAATCCCATGCTCGAATATTTTTTTTTTTTTTAAGACATTCCAGTAGAATGGTATACAGGTGCAAACTTTCTCATCTATATTTTACAGCTGAAGACTGGAATTGCTTTTATTTTCCAAGAAAATTGTTTTATATAGATCTTTTTATGGGTTATGGTTGTCCATTCTCCATGGAGATGTGCCTCAACCTAGGAACTGAAGCTATGGTCAGGATGTACTTGGGGCATGATGTCCCTACTTGGGCATACATTAAACGGGGATGTCCTTATTTCTTCCATCCTCCAAAATCCCATTAGTGAAGTTGCATTCTTATGGAATCCCCCTCTTCCTCTTGAAATAACAAGAACCCTTTCTCACACACAAGTCAAAGATCTTTCAAGAAAAGGCTTAATTTGCAGATTTAAAAAATTTGGCCAGTGGCTGATAGTTGCATCAATTGAATGGAGGAAACTCGATGCAATCTAGTTACAGAATGTAAAACGCAAATTTTTCACTATAGGCTTCATTTGTATCACTTTGTTAAAAGAATATGCAGGTATGCCATCCTCCAAGAAGGACCCTAGTAGCGAGGACACAAAAATCTATGCATGGCGCCCAAAGTTCAATTCCATAACTGAATAATTCAAAGTAATTCTAGTTCGGGTGAGGTTTGTATATTTCCCAGTCTCTCTCAGGAAAAGAATCCCTCCAAATTATATCTAATTACTTGGAGAATTTTGTCTCATGGATCCATTAGAGATTATGGTGTGGTTACTTGTAGCAGTTTTTGTGTGGAAATGCACATCAGAATGAAGGCAACGAAGGAAAAGGTGAGTCAGTATTCGGGAATGAAAAAATTATTCTTCTTGGTCTATTTTTTATAGATGTACAAGTACCAATTCCATGTCAGGCATGACATAGTGTGATATTATAAACAAAACCCATGAATGCAAAGGATTGAAAACAAAACTTATCGTGACATATCTGTTAGAGAGGAACTACCCAACTGGCATGTAAAAACCACTATGCAAGTCACAATCAAATACGGCAAGTCCAATAATAGGCTGGACTTATCATCCCTATCCTTCTAGTCCAATAATTTTGTCTGGATTCGCAAGTTTTGCCTTAGTCCCTTCACTATACCCAAAGATTTGTGTGCATCAAGTGTGTAAGTGAATTTTGACCTCCCATTATGAAATTTGTGGTTGTTAATAGAGAATGAGGTACTATATGAAGTACTCTATTTTGGATATAACAGGTCCAATTTATGGATTCTACCCATAACCACAAAGTAAGAAATTTGGATTACAGCATGTAATTTTCCATTTCCTTCAAATATTTGTTCTTGCAATTTTTCACACCGTTATGTTAAGGAGTATATGGTATATTCTACTTCAACGCAATGCTTTCAAAGGCACAAAACTGCCCAAATGTTTTGTTCACATATTCTCCTTCATTTTCTATACATAGAATTTTAATGACCTTTTCAAATTGCTTCTCTACAAGAGATTTAAAGTCCTAAAAGTGCTCGAAAACCTATGATTTTTTCTTGAGAAAAAGCACCCAAGTATTCCTATTCATCAATGAAAGTCCAAACATATTTGGATCTGTTCAAGAATGGATGAGGAAATGGACCCATCATATTGTTGTGTACAAGCTCTAGCACTTTAATTCCTCTCCACACTTCAATTGTTGTGAACTACTTTTTTTTTAAATTCCCCAATGCCGTCGTATATCCAACGGAACACCCAGTAAATCCGACAACGGTGCCATACCTCCGACGGAAAATGTCGTCGAAATTTTTCTTGTGTCTGTGGTTACTTCTGTCAGAATTTCGACACCTCCTTCGTCAGATATCCAACTTAGGAGTATGTAAGATTTGTAGGATATCTGACGTCTTCTTGTTCGGATATCCGACCCTTCCCTATGCAATTTAGGTCGGTTATGCGACGGAAATTCTGACATCTTCTTGGTCGGATATCCGACCCTTCCCTAAATAATTTAGGTCAAATATGCGTCCGATATCCGACATCTACTTAGTCAGATATCCGACCCTTCCCTATGTAAGTTAGGTAGGATATGCGATGGAAAGTCCAACGTCTTCTTGGTCGGATATCCGACCCTTCCCTATGTAAGGTATGTCAGATATGCGATGGAAATTCCGATGTCTTTTGGTGTCGAATAATCAACATTTTATGTCGGATATTTGACGAGAGATTCTTGTTGTCGGATATCCACCGAAGTTGAACTGACGTTTAAAAAATGAGAGGTTTGTCAGATTGTCGATAGCGTGATGTCGAAAATCGGACATAGATGCGGTCGGATTTTGGGTTCATATTTTCATGTGACTTATCATTTCTTTCAAATCACACTTCTGTTGATGCATTGCTTCTTATATTGCGTGCTCTATTGAATTCTGCAGTTTTTGCTTCTAATGCCTTTCCAACAATTTACAGAAAGGCGATTCGAAATAGGCCAAAGGATATTAGAATTATTCATGCGGTGCGTGAGGTGCTGGTGAGGCTTAACTAGAGCCAAAGAGTACCCTCAATTAGCCATGCACACTCACCAAACTAAGTTACACTAACACAAGACTCCATAATCACTAGTTCTAACTAAATCATGTACATGCAATTGACTGTATCTACATGCAATTACCTAAATCCTCTCAATTAAGGTGCTAATGACTAAAGAGGTCTATTTAGGGATAGTTGGGATCTAGATTATTGGAGTGCATCTAGTCCTCTACTAGTTATTGACTCAGTCACTCCTAAACTCATGGAAAATCTCCCCAAATCAAGGAATGTGCCTCCAATACTAGGAATGCATCTCAAGGGTGACTCAGATGGTCAATTTGGATGAGGTTTGACCCACTAGAGTCATCAATTCATGGTCTAGGTAACTAGGTAGATATTTTTTTTTCTCTGACAATTCCTTCAACACATTTTGTTTATCAGTGACTGAATTTGGTATTTTTAAAGCTAATAAGATTAATTTTTGTTGAGGTGATAGTGAGAAGTCAAGGCATAAAACATGTGAGGTTTACCTCCTTTGTCCCAAGATTAATCTTGAGTCCTAAAGAAGAGAATGACTTTAAGTATTTCAATGGTTTCCTTGGAACGGTTCCCTAACCAAGAACAACATGAGGAACAACATCCAAATCGGTGTCATTTTTGGGGAATGGAGTTATGAACGATTTTTCCCTAGGTTACGACAATGACAAGTTTAGATTCTTGGTGATGAACAAGAATTGAACAATAGGTTTTTTTCAATATTATCTTTGAAAGGAAAGTTTCAACTGGAAAATCCATGTTATAAATCTAGAACGAAGCAAAAAAAATACTAGGGAAAATCTAAATTCTAGGAGCATTCCAAATTACTCCAACCTAGAACATTTTGTTACAAAAAGGAACAAGAGGCTCAAGTTTGGATCTTCCTCTTCATGTACCCCTATTTTTGAAAAGTTCAATAATCCGAAAAATAAAAATATTTCTTTAATTTTCCTATTTATGAAACTCCCTTGAAAGGCCGTACTAATCTTACTAATAGTAAATTTAATATTTGGATATATCTCTTCAACCCCTAATTCTCATTCTCAAATACTAGAATATATAATTTCCCTTATTTAAGATTTATACCCTTTGGTAGGAATTCGATCACTCCAGAAGAAAAAAATCATATTTTAGAATACCTGATGGCACACCAAAATCGACCACTACAACCTCCTCCTTGTCTGCACCATTGGGAAGCTTCCAAGAATGCTCCTCTTATAATCTTGACAATATTACATGATCTACCTGATAAATATTCAAATATTGTTCTCAAGTATGACAAGGAAGGATCAATATCTATTGAAGAACATATGTTAGCATTTCAAAAAAATTCAATGACAAAAACATTGAACATGACGATGTATATATGAGGTGAAGTTCAGAAGTGGTTTCAAAGCTTACTTGGTAATTCAATAAATTCAATTACCTCCTTTGAAACGCTTTTTCTAAATTAGTGTGGAGGAAATAAGGATAATCAATATTACTTATTGGATTTTATCACAATGAGAAAGACGAACGATGAATCGATTGAAGGTTTTAACCTTGGAGAAGCAAAAACGCTTCATTTGAAACAGGAGGATTATGAGGGATCCTTGGACATTCATGAGCAGAAAACTAAATTTAATGAATATTAGTTAGATGATTTCCTCATTGTTCAATACAATTTTTTTTCAAATTCCATGCAAGCATAACTTTAATGTCAATATGACCTCGGGCCTAGAAACAATCAGAATGATAAACAATTTCCCCTCCTAAAACAAGTGTTCATAAAGAAACAAAGGAATCGGAAAACGATGTGCCTAAATAAACTAAGATAGTGGAAGAACCAAAAAAGGACACATAACCCAAAGGGTAAGGAAAAAGTAAGTTCTTTATGAACAATCCTAATGATAGGGATAACAAAGCACAAGAAGAAAACCACCCTACTTTCAATATAGAAAATGAGTTATTGCAACGTCCCCATCCCTCAATCCGACCAGCAAAGGGGACATTAACTAAATCAGGGCCTCAAAATTTTGCCCCATAACTATAATTATGAATTCTTAACAGGTAAAATGCATGTGCGGACATGAAAATAAAACACACAACGGAATAAGCTAAATCCAAACATACAACATGCAATTTACAAGCATAATTATCACATTAATACAAATAAAATCGTTGCACATCAAATACATAAGAATACTTATCTTTAAACAAAGAAGATACAAGCACCTGGCTGTGTAAGAACAATTTTCCACCCAACCATAGGCACTCTACCCAGCATATATTATTTATGCTGAGAGGCCACCTCTAAGCTAGGCCATGAGGCCACCAGGGTGATGGAAACACCTACGAGATTCTCTCTCCAAGCCCACAACCCATTCTACTCACTGTGCTTAGCCAAAAGCTAACCTAGAGCTCTACAGGGGTCTCATTAAGCCCTCACAGCCATGGCACTCCTTCCAACTACCCCACACAACACAAGGAAGGAATTCCCCTTCACTGATTCACAGTTCCCTTAGGAAATTCAACCCTTACAGTGCTTACTAGTGTGTGCAGTAATGTAATACCCCAATTTGGACCCTTAGGAAATATTGGCTCTAATGTAAATATTGTATACACATGTTGTATGTTTCCCTAGCGTGGAGGTCAAGGCCAAGGCCCCGCTAGTTTATGCTCGGACTTTATTTTAAATTAGACACGCTGATATTTTGTTACCCACGTGCTATTAAGCCATGGGATATTGTAAATTGATGTAAATATTTAATATTGAAATAAAATACCAAAACTGGCTATGGAGGCAACGAATGAGAAGGGGCCACGTGTATCCACTAGGGAGTGGTGAGGGGGTATGGGACTAAACCCTAGGCTGCCATTTGTCATTATGAGAACCCATTGACTTCCCTAGGTGACATTTATGACTGTTGTAAGGGAGTGGTTGAGATTTCAGCCCATGGCTTCAATGGAGCATGGGCAGCCCTGAAATTCGTATGGGTAGTCATGGGCTCTGTTTGCTTGGGCAAGAAGTCACTCAACCTCATGGGAGGTTGCTTCATTCTCACCCCATTCCATTGTGGAGGTACCTAGCATCATTCTACATCCAAAAACGAGTGCCAGCAGTGAGGGAACCAGAAAATCGCGACCTTGAGAGAACCCAGATTTTGAGAGACCAAAAACGTCCAGATTTGGCATGGGACAGGGAAATCCAATGGGGAATCCATCAGCACGAACCTTGGGGCGAATTTGGGAGCATTGGCTACCCCGAAATCAATAGGAAAACCCAGTTTTTGCAGCTCAGAAAACGAGTGACGGATTTGAGTATTTGGTGAGCAGAATGGTGAGACATCCAGTTGGGAATGACTATGCAGAGGTTGGGTGTGCTTGATAAACCCAGTGAAGGCTAGGATCTCAAGGATCAACAGCTGGACCTTTCTATGCCCATCCTGAAGAGCACTGGAGGGAAGAGTTGCCTGAGGGACTATGTAACAGAGAAGGGGATCTTCCTTGTGTTGGATGTGGTAGGTAATGTGGGTGCCTGACTGTTGAGCTCACTTGAGATGCCTGTAGCTCTGTGGTTGAGCTCACTGGCTTAGCGTTACCCTCCTCTATCTCCTTGGATGCTTCACCGAAATCATGGTTGTGAGTGAACCCAACTAGTTCCTGCTTAGTGGATACACAGCCCAGCTCGAGGGTGATCTCTCAGCTGAAGGAATATAGGCTGGATAGAGATCTATGGTTGGGAGGAACGTTGCTCTCCCATAGCCAGTTGTTTGGACCGTTACAATTCAAGATAAGTATTCTTGTGATTAAATTATTTGCATTTTGTGCTCTGCAGTATGATAAATTGTCCATGTTTAATGAAATGAATTAATTATCTTATTATGGAATCCATGCATGACACTGGAATGAGATTGGGTCTCTTTATGTTGAATCATTCTCTGCTGTGATAGATATGTTATGCATTACTGTCTGTGTGCGTGCAAAGGTGTTTCAATTCCGCAGTGTTTACATTGAGTTTAAATCTGCACATAGAAGTTTTAATTTTTAATATTTATGAGTAAAAAAAATATTGGGGCTAAGCATTGCCAAAAACCCAGTAGTTGGTTAACGTTCCCTTCCTTGCACGGGAGTGATGGAAGGGGGCGTTACAAAGTGGTATCAGAGCTGCTGGTTGCAGCATTGGGCCTCTATGGGCCAAATCCAACTACAGTTACAAGGGAAGATCCCTTCCTAATCACCACAGGTACTGGCATTAAGACTAGCTGGCTAAGTTGGATGGTTTGCAGAGGAACATCCGGACTCAGAATGGAATGATTCCTGTGGGTCTCGGAGGCCATTGACGAGGGCCATGAAAGAACCAGTGAAGACCCCTAGCCCATTACACTCCGATTTGACAAAAAAAAGGGAATAGTGACTTTTGAAGGACGGAGTCCCGAGGCTTGACAGAAGGTCGGTTTGAGCTGAAATTGATCAGGTGCGGCCATGAAGCAGGCACAATGTTAAGTTCCAAATCTTGGAGCCAAACTCCAAAGGATGTGGAGTCGGGGTGAGCAAGAAGGCCAAAAAGCACTGTTCCGGGTCACTTTTTCGGAATTTTGGAAAGCTTGTGGGCAGTAAAAGTGACCCTAGATGTGGGAATCAAAAATTTTACTGAACTAGACATTTCATATTCTCATTAGGACGGACAATTTCCGTTAGACGAAGATTTTCCAGAAATGCACCGTTTGGGAGATAGCTTTTTTTGGCCCAAAATTTGGAATTTTGGGAAAAATGTGAAAAGTAAGAAGTAGTAAAACCCAGAAATTCATAGAAGATGAACAGTGCATCGGAATTGAAATCCGTGAATTGCTAAATGTTCCTTGTTATATGGACTAACTTCTCCCGATAGATATGTTTTTTTGATTCCTCATAAATTTTCTTCCACAGATGGCTGAAGTTGGCATTCGGGACCAAAATACAACTGTGTAAATTGTGCAAAATTATTGGTAAGAGTTGTCATTTTTGAAATAACGTTGTTTCCACACCCGATGTCGGAATGGAGCACGGGGATAGGCATTGGAAAGCTTGTCTAGCAAGGAATAATTTTGTATGACCGGAATTTGAATTGGGTCATCAGACATCATAGATAATCAGGGCAGAGAAGTGCCGTTGACTGTTTTGTCAAATTAATGACAATATGGGCAATTTGTAGAATTGCATGAATGGGCAAAAGAATTGAATAAGTAATAGCTATGTGAATTATTCCATGAGTTAATTATGTTAAATATTGATTGTTGTATATTCCTAGATGCATTTTTATGAAGTCTAACAAATATTATAATAATGCACAGTGCTTGCAGCTTATAAAATTTATAATTGTAGCAGAGGTAGTATACAGGAAAGATGGTGACCATAAATGATGCTCAAGATCCTTATGAACACGAAGAAGACGTTCTAGGAGAAAATGTACATAAAGGAAAAACAAAGGCTAACCCAACATGGAAAGGAAAGCCAAGAGGGAAGTTTGATCAAAAGAATGATGGCTTCAAGCCACCATTCAGAGGTCAGCCTAGAACCTTTCCACAGGGGCAACAAGCAAGGAGTGGATTCAAACCAGCAGTGGCAGTAGACAAAGCATCAAAGGGACCACTTCAGTGTTGGGGATGTGGAGAAAACCACATGTTGAAGGATTGTCCATATCGGAAAAACAATTCTCGAAAGTTGAACAACCTGAAGGGAGTAGCTACGGTGGAGGACATGGCAAGGGCAGCACCTCGGATTTATGCGGCGTTGGATAATCACCAAGTAGACCATCAATCATCAGTGGTGGAAGTCGAAGGTAAGATTGCTACGCAATCTATTTCTGTTTTGATTGATCCAGGATCTACTCATAGTTATGTTTCTCCAAAAGTGGTTGAAAGTTGTTCTCTTAGAAAAATAAAGCATAATAAGTCTTGGCTAGTACAACTAGCCACGGGAACGAAGAGAAAAGTAAGTGAGGTAGTGATGGAGTGTCCCATAGAATTGAATGGACTCCACACATATGCTGAATTGAATGTGTTACCATTAGGATCCTATGATGCATTAATTGGCATGGATTGGTTAGAAAAACATAGAGCCAAATTGGACTGTTATGAGAAAGCACTTGAGTGCATTGATGAAAAGGGGAGGCCAACATTGGTAAAAGGGATTCCCAAGAAAGTTTCAATAAGGCAGATTTCAGCCCTGCAGTTAAAAAAGTTTTATAAGAAGGGTTGTCAATTATATGCAGTCCATATGCCAGATTCATTAGAGGACAAAGGGCCAAGGCTAGAAGACTTCAGGATATTGCAAGAGTTCCAAGATGTGTTTCCGGATGAGGTACCAGGGTTGCCACCGACGAGAGATATTGACTTTACCATCGACCTTGTTCCGGGGGCAGCGCCGAATTCCAAAGCTCCTTATAGAATGAGTACACCGGAGTTGGTGGAATTGAAAATGCAGCTGCAAGAATTAATAGATAAAGGGTATATCAAGCCTAGTGTGTCTCCTTGGGGAGCACCGGTGTTATTTGTCAAGAAGAAAGATGGGACTTTAAGGCTGTGTATTGATTACAGACAGCTCAATAAAGTGACAGTTAAGAACAAGTATCCATTACCAAGAATTGATGACTTGTTTGATCAAATGAAGGAAGCCAAATTATTTTCAAAGATTGACTTGAGGTCTGGCTACCATCAAGTGAGGATTAAAGAAGAAGACATTCATAAGACGGCTTTCAGAACTAGATATGGTCATTATGAGTTCACTGTGGTTCCATTCGGCCTTACCAACGCACCTGCCACATTCATGTGTCTCATGAATAGTGTATTCAGCAAATATTTGGACAAGTTTGTGATTGTGTTTTTAGATGACATTCTTGTCTACTCAAGAAATGAGGAAGAACATGAGGAGCATCTAAGAATGGTGTTGCAAGTTCTTAGAGAACATCAGCTGTATGCCAAGTTAAGCAAGTGTGAATTCTATCAAAAGAGGATTCAATATTTGGGTCACGTCATTTCAGAAGAAGGAATTGCAGTAGATCCGGAGAAGATTAATTCCATCATGGATTGGCCAACTCCAAGAAATGTTTCAGATGTTAGATCTTTCATGGGCCTTGCTGGTTACTACAGAAGGTTTATTGAAGGATTCTCCAGGATAGCTCATCCGATCACTTCATTGCAAAGGAAGAACATCAAATATGTATGGTCTGAAAAATGTGAGGAAAGTTTTCAGAAATTAAAGGAGTTACTTACCAGTGCTCCTGTTTTGAAGATAGCAGATCCAATGAAGGATTTTGTAGTGTGCACAGATGCTTGCATTGAAGGACTGGGTGGGGTTCTCATGCAAGAAGGAATTGTGATTTGCTATGAATCTAGGAAATTAAAAGAGCATGAAAAGAATTATGCCACACATGATTTAGAATTAGCAGTCATAGTGCATGCTCTTAAGATGTGGAGGCATTACTTGATGGGAAGAAGATTTGAGCTTAGAACAGACCACATGAGCCTGAAGTATTTGTTTGAGCAGCCAAACTTGAATGCTAGGCAAGCTAGATGGATGGAATTTCTTTGTGAATTTGATTTTGAAATTAAACATGTAAAAGGGAAGGAGAATAAGGTTGCAGATGCTCTTAGCCGAAAATTTCATGTTTCAGCAGTAAGTATGTGCAAATCAGATTTGAAGACAAGAGTTCTTGAAGCCCAAAACGGCGACGAAACTTGCCTTCAAATTAAAGAGAAGTTGCATCATGGTAATGTAGATGAAAAGTGTGCAGGATATCAGTTGGGTGAAGACAGTATCCTCATCTACAAAGATAGGTTGTACATTCCAAATAATGCAGATTTGAAGAGACTAGTGATGGATGAAATACACCAAATGTCGTACTCTGGACACCCAGGATATCAGAAGACTATAACAGCAGCAAGAAAGCAATACTTTTGGAATGGCATGAAGAAGGACATAGCTGAGTACATTGCTAGGTGTCAGAAGTGCCAACAAGTCAAGGCAGAACACCAACATCCAGCAGGGTTACTGCAGCCCTTACCCATTCCGGAATGGAAGTGGGAAGTGATCTCCATGGATTTTATAACGGGTCTGCCCATGACAGTGAAGAAGCATGATTCAATCATGGTTGTGGTGGATAAGCTATCAAAGGTAGCTCACTTTATTCCAGTGAAGTCCACTCACAAGGCTAGTGACATTGCGAACATCTTCATGAGAGAGATATTCAGATTGCATGGATTGCCTAAGGCAATAATTTATGATCGTGATACAAAGTTCACCTCCAATTTCTGGAAGGGATTATTTCAGGAATTGGGAACTAAATTGAATTTCAGTACAGCTTACCATCCGCAAACGGACGGCCAAACCGAGAGGGTGAATCAGGTTCTTGAAGACATGTTGAGAATGTATGTGATGGACAAACCATCCAAGTGGGAAGATTATTTACACTTGGTTGAATTTGCATACAATAATGGACACCATGCATCCTTGGAAATGAGTCCATTTGAAGCATTGTATGGCAAGGGATGCAGGACGCCAATGAATTGGGACGGCCCAGTGAACAGGGTAGTGCTTGGACCAGAGATGATCAAGGAAATGGAACAGAAAATTGTTAAGATCAGGCAAAATTTAAAGGCAGCTCAGGACAAGCAAAAGAGTTATGCAGATTTGAAAAGAGTACATAAGGAATTTCAGATTGGGGATCATGTTTATTTGAGAGTGAAACCAAGGAAGAGTTCCCTCAAGTTGGGGAGTTGTGCCAAGTTGTCACCAAGATATTGTGGGCCATTTGAAGTCCTTGATAGGATAGGGCCAGTTGCATATAGAATTACATTGCCTGCTAGCATAAGAGCTCATAATGTTTTCCATGTATCTTTGCTTAAGAAGTATCTACATGATCCTAATCATATGATTGATTGGAATGTGATACAGGTGGAACCCGAGGGAGAGTTCCAAGTAGAACCTATGCGCATCCTTGACAAGAAAGTCACATTGCTCTGGAACAGAGCCATCGGGCAGGTAAAGGTCCAATGGGAGCACCTTAGTCTCGACGAGGCTACATGGGAGCTAGAGGATGCCATGAGGGAGGCATTCCCATTTTTGTTCAGTTTTGAGAACACCGAGGACGATGTTGTTCTAAGGGGGAGGGGAATGTAATACCCCAATTTGGACCCTTAGGAAATATTGGCTCTAATGTAAATATTGTATACACACGTTGTATGTTTCCCTAGCGTGGAGCTCAAGGCCAAGGCCCCGCTAGTTTATGCTCGGACTTTATTTTAAATTAGACACGCTGATATTTTGTTACCCACGTGCTATTAAGCCATGGGATATTGTAAATTGATGTAAATATTTAATATTGAAATAAAATACCAAAACTGGCTATGGAGGCAACGAATGAGAAGGGGCCACGTGTATCCACTAGGGAGTGGTGAGGGGGCTATGGGACTAAACCCTAGGCTGCCATTTGTCATTATGAGAACCCATTGACTTCCCTAGGTGACATTTATGACTGTTGTAAGGGAGTGGTTGAGATTTCATCCCATGGCTTCAATGGAGCATGGGCAGCCCTGAAATTCGTATGGGTAGTCATGGGCTCTGTTTGCTTGGGCAAGAAGTCACTCAACCTCATGGGAGGTTGTTTCATTCTCACCCCATTCCATTGTGGAGGTACCTAGCATCATTCTGCATCCAAAAACGAGTGCCAGCAGTGAGGGAACCAGAAAATCGTGACCTTGAGAGAACCCAGATTTTGAGAGACCAAAAACGCCCAGATTTGGCATGGGACAGGGAAATCCAATGGGGAATCCATCAGCACAAACCTTGGGGCGAATTTGGGAGCATTGGCTACCTCGAAATCAATAGGAAAACCCAGTTTTTGCAGCTCAGAAAACGAGTGACGGATTTGAGTATCTGGTGAGCAGAATGGTGAGACATCCAGTTGGGAATGACTATGCAGAGGTTGGGTGTGCTTGATAAAACCAGTGAAGGCTAGGATCTCAAGGATCAACAGCTGGACCTTTCTATGCCCATCCTGAAGAGCACTGAAGGAAAGAGTTGCCTGAGGGACTGTGTAACAGAGAAGGGGATCTTCCTTGTGTTGGATGTGGTAGGTAATGTGGGTGCCTGACTATTGAGCTCACTTGAGATGCCTGTAGCTCTGTGGTTGAGCTCACTGGCTTAGCGTTACCCTCCTCTATCTCCTTGGATGCTTCACCGAAATCATGGCTGTGAGTGAACCCAACTAGTTCCTCCTTAGTGGATACACAGCCCAGCTCGGGGGTGATCTCTCAGCTGAAGGAATATAGGCTGGATAGAGATCTATGGTTGGGAGGAACGTTGCTCTCCCATAGCCAGTCGTTTGGACCGTTACAATTCAAGATAAGTATTCTTGTGATTAAATTATTTGCATTTTGTGCTCTGCAGTATGATAAATTGTCCATGTTTAATGAAATGAATTAATTATCTTATTATGGAATCCATGCATGACACTAGAATGAGATTGGGTCTCTTTATGTTGAATCATTCTCTGCTGTGATAGATATGTTATGCATTACTGTCTGTGTGCGTGCAAAGGTGTTTCAATTCCGCAGTGTTTACATTGAGTTTAAATCTGCACATAGAAGTTTTAATTTTTAATATTTTTGAGTAAAAAATATATTGGGGCTAAGCATTGCCAAAAGCTCGGTAGTTGGTTAACGTTCCCTTCCTTGCACGGGAGTGATGGAAGGGGGCGTTACAAGTAAGAGTCCAACACGTTGTAATCTATTGGAGAACCTCCTGCAACATTAATCCATGGATTCTCAAGCATCCAAAAGTAGCAGAACACAATGGGTAAATGTTTGTAGCTTTCCCAACCTCCATGCTCACCTACAGCCATCTATTTTCCTTTCCAAAAATGCAGCTTTGTCTCCAAATTCTACTCATTGTGCTTAGCCAAAAGCTAACCTAGAGCTCTACAGGGGTCTCATTAAGCCCTCACATCCATGGCACTCCTTCCAAATTCCCCACACAACACAAGGAAGGCATTTCCCTTCACCGATTCACAGTTCCCTTGGGAAATTCAACCCTTACAGTGCTTACTATTGTGTGCAGTAAGAGTCCAACATGTTGTAAGCTATTGGAGAGCCTCCTGCAACATTAATCCATAGCTTCTCAAGCATCCAAAAGTAGTAGAACTCAATGGGTAAATGTTCGTAGCTTTCCCAACCTCCATGCTCACCTACAACCATCTATTTTCCTTTCCAAAAATGTAGCTCTGTCTCCAAATTCGAATTTCTAGGTTAAGCATAGTTTGGTAATGGACATGAACAACAATGCATAGCTCTACGCAGTGTAGAAAACATGCATGAGATAATGAGAATGATCAAAAGAGTGTTGACTCCAAGGATATGAGGTAAGGGTGAAAAGACAACGGACATATCTTCTGACCATATAAGAAATAGGACTACTGACAACTAACATAACTGTCACAACCCCCATGCTTCAATAACTACATGAAGTGACTTTTCCCACCAACCTTACATATGCATTCAATGATTGGATTTAATAGTCAAGAGAAGGTAATTGGCTCATTTAAGGCACATGGAATATTTTGGATGAGTTCTAAGGTTGACACATGGAAACATAGGATTTGGTTTCCCCATAGGACCCTTTCCTCTTCCCTTCTGGTGGAATCATAGCTCCTCTAATACTCTTTACACAACTATCTTGGACCATTTTATTAATTTTCAACATAATATTTGCATACATTTCGAATTGGCATGATAAGCCAATCATATGGTCCAAATGAAAATATATACATAATACATGCCTAGCCATTCACTAGTTGGGCCTTGGCCTTGAGCTCCACACTAGGAACCATACTATCATATTTACATCATTTACATAATTTTGATTAAATACATTCCAAGTCAAAACTGGGGGTATTATAGTTATAGAAGATCAATGCTCTAGTTCCTTTTAATGAGTCAATGATTGTTTCGGAATTCAAGGATGACATGGAAAAAAATTTGGGTACTCCCATTTATGTGCCTTATATGACACTCAAAATATGCAAGAATATTTCCCTCATGTATTTGTGGGACCACATGTTGAATTGAAAGGTACTTATACTCCTCCATTCTACATCAATTTAATTATTCATGATCAATTATTACATAACTGCATTTTGAATTTGAGATCATCTCACAACTTCATGTTGAAGGTGGTCATGGATAAGCTAGGACTAGAAATCACAAGCCCTTATAAGGAGATTTACTCTTTTGATTCAAAGAAACCGAAATGTTTGCATTTGATTAAAGATTTGGTAGTGAACCTTGCTCATATTCCATTGAAAATATTATGATGGATGTAGTTGTAGCAGATGTGCTACTCAGTTATGGTATGTTATTTTCATGATCTTAGGGAGCAAACTTGGAGGGTACTCTGCAACTTGATATGTCTTATGCTACCATTCATGTGTTTAGAGGACAAACCAGGAGACTATATCGTAAAGTAAAATTTGTGTATACTCTTAGTCACCAAATAAATTATAAAGATTTCCCGTTGTATGCAAAGGATCATAAAATGGGAAATTATGTGTTTCCCTTAAGTGATGATATACAACAACGCATTGAAGAATAATAAAAGAAGGTTGAATTGGAAGGCAATTAGTTTCAGATGATGTATTTTGATGATGCTTCATCTAAAGAAGGGTTAGGAGTAGGCATAATTTTTACTTCTCCTTCAAGTGAGAGAATCCTATTAGTCCATAATTTGCAGTTTGAAATGACAAATAATGTAGTTGAATATGAAGCCTTGGTTCTAATTTTATAAGGTGCTAAGAGAATGAAGATCACAAAGGTTAGGATTTTTGGAAATTCAAAATTAATTGTCAATCAAGTCAAAAACAAATTCCAAACTAACCATCCCAAAATGAGATCCTACATAAATCAAGTAAAGGATTTGATTGAAAATTTATTCTCAGCAATGAATAGCACTTCAATTCTAAGAGTATAAAATCGGCTTGATGATTCTTTAATAGTGTTAGTGAGTGTTTTCTTGCCACCCAAAGTAGCGCATTTGAGATATACAATTGAAGTATTATATAGACCATCAATTCTTGATAACTTCAAACCCTAGAAATTTTTTGAAGATAATCAACAATTGCAGAGGTTTCTTCAAATGGTCAATGTTTTTTCTACTACACAGATCGATACATATGAAGAATAAGATGATGTATCCCATTATGAAGAAGAAAAGGGAATGAAATTTGGAAAAAATTTGGAAAAAATATAATTGGAAATCATATGATAGTCCAACTCAAGAATAACTATATTCTCGTAGGATCAATAACCGTGGAAAAACACTTTGATCAAAATAATGTGGTTGTAAAGCCTTCATTGGGTCCCATGAAGAAGACATTGAGGAAGTGAATATTGGGACTTCACAAGGCCCAAAGATGGTCAAGACTTCAAATTCATTTCCTAGGGAACAGATGGAAAGGTATGTTAATCTGTTTAAAGAGTTCATTGACTTTTTTGCTTGGAGTGTTGCAGGAAAAACTCACCTAGTAACTAGTGTTAGGATTAGTGACATATCAAGGAAAGATACCTATTCTTAATTCCTACTTATTCAAACAAATTTGAACTCAACTAAAGGTAAAATTGGACTTACCCAAATCCTAGAAATTCAATATTTCACAAATGCTAATGCTCCAAGTCTTGTCTTCCGCTCGAACTATAACTCTTTTTATCCTGCAAAAAAGACAACCAGCAACCTTTCTCAAATACTTGTTATCACTTAATCTGTAGTTGGCACTAATAGGGAACCTATCTAGGATGGTAGAGGAAAAGCAGCTATGCCAAGTGACACCTAGAGACTCAAGCTCACCAAAAATGAAGCAGTTGTCACACCGAGCGAGAGACTCTTCACTTTGAGCCTCACTAAGGGTGAGGCTAAGGGGGAGACCCTGATCAATCCTCGTCAAGAAAGATCACTCACCAGGAAACTAAATATCAATTATTGATAACTTAACATAAGGGATCCTAGATAAAACCCTAAATCAAGATAGATTATGAAGATTAGAAAAACAAGATTTATGGGCCAAAAAGACTAGGGTTAAAGGATTTAAAGTGTTCAAATACACCCTAGGTTTAATGGAACTCGCTCTTAAATTTGTTGCAATAAATGTGAGGCAATGAAGATACCAAATCGGAGCCCTAACAAATTGTTTTGCTCTTGATTCCGCTGGTAAAATCAAGAGGAATTTGACTATGAAATGATCAGTGTCTTAATGGGCAATGGAGTCTAAGTAACCGTATAAGTCCAAAAGACCTTTTTACTCCTTTATTGATTAAGATGAAAGCAGATTATAACAAAAGATTGCCACTATTTAAAAATGACCTTGGACAACACTCAAATGGAAACCTTTAAAAATGACCTTGGACAAGACTCAAATGATAAGGGTTTAAAGGGGACACGATTTTCACTTCAAGGTCATTGAAGGAGCGCGTGGATTTATAATTAAAGTGTTTAATTGTTTGAGACGTGTAACTCCTTCACAACAAGGATCTTAGACCAAACCGATCTCTGAATTAATCACACCACATCAATTTATTGACCCCAAGCTGCCACACCCGAGCCCATCCACGGGTTAAACTCAAGGTTGTGGGCAGACGCGTGGAATTGGATGATTTAATTATGCAAAAGTAACTAGATCCACAGCAAATTTTACGTAATAAATTTATCGAAACTATGAATTGCAGAGACTAGAATTAGATAGTGATAGTGACCCATAATGTAACTGGTGCTAAGGGGATGATCGATGCCCACACATAAAATAAATGCCCAGTAATGAAACGATCCCAAATACATAAAACGCAGGGTTTTAAAATTTATGCTTAGACTAAGATTTTGATAGATGGAACCGAAAAAAAAATTAGAAGAAACTATTTTGGCGTACCTAATTTTCAAGGGGTGCCTAACTGCGTTGCTGATACGTACCTGTCCATGAAATAAAAGAGAATGACCTCTACTTCGGATTTACAGTCTTTGAACCCTCAGAAATGCCTTCATGCCAAAGCTGTTATAGTGAGTTAAATCCCACAAAATTACAAAATGACAGGAAAAATAAGAATGCATACAAGATAATAGAAAGAAAATTGCTTGAATGAAGATTCAAAATCAAGGCAATATTACTCCCTTATCAAAACAATTTGTGAGGCAATGAAGATTGAAGGTTCAACCAAATCGGTGCCCTAACAAATTGTTTTGCTCGTGCATACTGCTACTCCTGAATATGGATGCCTAGGTGGAAATCATCAAGTGTTAACATGGAAGTAAGCTTGCAACAACATCAAATCCAAACATCCACAAATGAAAACCCTATTATGATGCCCAAAATAAATTTATTCTTGTATTCAATCACAAGACAAAAGTCCCTTACAAGGGTGGATGCATCACTTTTAAATAGAAAGAGAGTGTGCCCACTTTTTAACTAAATCAATCCGACATTTGAGATTATAAGATCATCAACAGTGGAGATTTACTTTTAAACCAGCATAAATTCATCTTAAACTCGTATCTATCAAGCACCGAGAAGGATCCAATTTCTTGAAGTGCATTTCTTTTTTTAAATTTAAACTCAACAAATTTGATCTCTCTTTATTGATAGATCTAGGTTTAAGTTTTAAGTTTTTATTTTATAAACGAACATCTATTTTTTAATTACTTTTCATAATATTTTATTTTATAAACCAACATGGATTTTTTTTAAATACTTTCCATAATTTTTTATTTTATGAGCCGACATGAATTTTTTTAATTATTTTGTTAGTAACAAACGTTACAACATCTCCCCCATAGTGGCTGTAGAGCACCTCATTTCTCTCGGTGCAATTATTACATGGATCAACAATAATGAGGGGGACAAATTACCTCATAATGCCCAATTATAAGATATGACATGTCATTACATTAAAAGTGGTCACCTAGGGGCAACAACTTTAGCCACCTAAGGACAAAATATAAACTTTTTACAAGGTACAATAATGACCAAATATCATGTAAATACCTCTTTGACCAAGGTAAAATTAGAACATATGATCCATGGAGCCATAATGTATCATCCTTTTCGATTTCTCCATCTTTCCACTAGCCAAATTGACTTCTTGTCTAGGTTATGGTCATATAATAAATGAAATATCTTGCCAATATAATTGGATTTTGGCAAATATCAAGCTTTTTCTTGGCCCGAATAATCAATCTAAAAGATGAGCAATATCATGAATAATCATAAATGTACAAGGGGATAAAATGATCTAATATCTATAACAACAACCAAACTAAACATAAGTAACATTAATAATGGTGATTAAGCATAATAGTATCCAAATCAACATAGAAAAGCATCACATTTTTGTATCCCAAGGCATATGCTCACTTACAAAACTGGCTATCCTACTAAGTTGTGTGAGATGAATGCGACAAGGTTCAAAGTTAAATGAATTTGACTTACGGGCTTTGACATAGTGATCTCTCAGAAAAATAAGGAATAAGGAAACCATGTTGACATGTGCACAACAGAAAACACTAGGGAAAGGCGATGTCTCACAAATGGGTAAGTTGATTTGAGGAGTGTCCATTCAACTTTAACATATGTCTACAGCTCACATCCAAGCTTGAATCAATCTCCGTGGGGATCTTTTCTAGAACCACTGTGACTGGGTGCACAGTAAACCGTAGCTTGAGGTTCTAGGGAACACTTAGAATTAGTTGTCCCTAACTCCATCTCACATCCCAACCTGTTGGCTCCATGAGGAAATAATCATTACATTTCAATCATGGCCAGCAATCTTTAGATTTAGCATTTGTTTACCCATTGCTTTTTTTAGGCCTTTGACCCTTCGTATTTTGCATGTGCTTAGAAGCACAACTAATTGCAGCTTTCATCCAAGGTGTTTCACATTTCAATTTCATAGCCCTACTTATTTGTGCGTAAAAGCATAGTTTATTTTCATTTTTAACATGGGCATGGATTTTCAGAAGATATAACAATGAATCACATAATACATGTAATGATGGTAGAACACTTTGCTTCAAGTTTTAGCTGACACAACTCCTGAAACTAGGGGGAATCATCCACAATCAGGACCAACATCAAGGGAAATCGACCAAAGAGGTGAAGGATTCAGAATCCAACTCACCTAAGCTTAGGAACCAACACCAGTGGGTTCTCCTGACCCAGAAGGATCAAGGCTTCGGAAAGTTTTGTTGCACAACTCAAAGCCGAGAGTAGGAACCCCTTTTACGGGTCCTACTCAGAAGAAATTTCAAAATCTTAAAAACATAATATAACCAATATAATGCATAATCATCATACAATTATCAATTTCAAGGAATAACAAGTATACACATAACCACAAACCTGTCAACCGTAGGTCAATCCCGCTGCCGAAGGAGAGGTCGTCGTCTTCAATCCAATCCCGCTCGTCCCTTGCCGTCTGCTTCACCTGTGAGATCCCTCTAGTAAAAGCTCGATTAACCATAGGAGAAGCATTTGTTGGCTTCTCCACCCAACCATAGACTCGTGCTTTCAGTCGCATAGCCACCCCCGAGCTCTGGGGTTGTAAGAACATACAATGCCCTAGCTTTCCACTGGGATCCCCCAATCCCTGTTCAAGCTATCAACCCAACTCCAAGGAAACACACTTTAATCAAAAATTTCTATTACATTGTCCGTCCAGCACTAGGGAGCAAGAGAGATCCTCTCCTTCTCCTCCCTTTCTTTTATAGACAAAAAATTTCATGCCATGTGTCTTTCCATGCAAAAATAATATTTAATTAATAATTCTTTTAATATTTACTCTCATGTAGCGACACTCTCACATGAGTGTGCACCTAAACCCCTAAATTGTCTCTTTGTTGTCTCCTTAGTTAATTTCTCTAATCCCTAAATCAGTGGGATATAGGTGGAGTGGTCTCTACATGGGTTTTATTCAAGTTTTGTTTCATAATTTATTTGTTGAATATTATCTCTCATGCATATTTATTCTAGTAAATATGGACATATATCTATTCCAAGTTTTCTCTTTTTCTAAAGCTTTAGATAAAAATAATAAAATAAAATATTTTTATTAAATTTTCTAAAATTGTATATGCCTCTTTAATCATATATGCACAATTTTTCTAAATGCTAAAAGTGTGAGAAATACCATTTTCATGCATAATTAATTTAATGCAATTCTATATGCTAAGTACATAATTGAAAATAGTCCCTTCATGCATAACTAATTTAATGCAATCTCTATATTCCAAATATATATGGGTGTTCGTTTTGACTTTTTTTTCTTTATTCGTCTCGGTACCACATCGTCGGGTCCTTCTGACTTTCTTTCCCTAATCGTCTAGGTACCACATCATCAGGTCCTTCTCACTTTCTTTCCTTAATTGTCTAGGTACCACATCGTTGGGTCCTTCTGACTTTATTTTCTTTTCCTCTTCTGGGGAGTATTGTGTAGCGATCGGGGAATCATTACCATGATCTCTCGATTACACTTCCTTGGAGACTAAGGGCGGCTGAGGGATAAGGCTCTCCTTATCGTGTGCCCCTCAATTCATCGTACGCGACCAAGTCGTTGTGGCCTCGCTCGTACGGCACACGCTTCCCCGGGAAAGCTCGCAAGCTTTCGACCCATTCGTGGAGTGCTATTTCAAGGTCGACAATCCGTCATCGTACCCCTATGTATGTTTCTCATTCTTACGACCCCTGTTTTTCCATTGTGAGTCAGTCAGTAAATCGCTTTATCTGCCACTGCACACACTCAAGGCACACATCAGTAGCAATGCACTCAGTCGAGCATATATCATTCAATCATTTCCATTTCATAATATCTTAGTTAGTCGAGCATATATCATTCAATCATTTCCATTTCATAATCTCTCAATTAGTCGAGCATATATCATTCATTCCTTTCCATTTCAAAATCTCTCAGTCATCATTCATTCTGCTAATCATTAAGCAAAGCATTCATTCATTTATTATTTTTAAGTAAAGTATCTATTTCTATAAGTGTCGTTCATTGCGTTGTTTTTGTTTACCATTTGTTGTCGTGCAAATCATCATGTGTTTCTCAGTCGTTCAAACATTTCAAATATTCGAAGGACCATTTTTACTAAAGTTTATTCTGTCGGGCCACTTTGGTAAGTGTCCTCAAGTCTATGGTCAGTCAATATACTGGGGCGGGCGTTACACCGAGACACAAAATAACATGGAGTCTATTGTGCATAGAGGCTAACATGGGGGAAAGGTCCTCAATCTCACAAATCCAAACTTTCAGTCAAGGATAAAATCATAGGAGGTGGAAGTATACAGATGAAGGAGGAAATCAACAAATCAATAAGGGTGGGATGACCAGGTTTGTGTAAAGTAGGTAATACAAGTGAGCATATAAAATGGTCTTAACATTCAAACTATTAAGCTGATCGAGAAAATCCAACCATTATAGATATATCACCATCATTAGTTACAAAATATTTAGTCAAAGGCTGGTAAGATAGATAAAAGAAACATAACCCAAATACAAGATGTATACCTGCTCAACCATATATTTGTATATGACATTAGGTGCAAAAGGATTTGACTGCAAGCAGGAAAAAGAAGATATCATATGACTCTCTGATAAGTGAACCACAACCAAACCAATACATCTCAATGGGGTCGTGTACGAATCAGTCGTGGAAAAAGGAGAATGGATGCTACTCTGTAGGCTCATGAAATATCATCCACCGAAAATCAATACTGCAAATCTCAACCAAAGGAGTGGCTCATGCCTCTGATAGGCCTGATCTACAACATGGTAGCCCTGCCACTATGGATGTGACAACAATACCTTCAATTATCAAATAGAAACAAAAAAGTCACTTATAGTGAGTTCATGATTTGAAAAAGCAAATTGATTTACTCATGTTAACATTAATTCATTCCCAAGGCATCATATGCAAACAAATCACAAGATAAATAAATAAAAATTAGGGGAGGGAAAGAAGAGTGATCTTATATGGAAATATAGAGACATCTATAAAGTAAAATATCACTTGATCCTTTAGTGCGGTGCTTCCATCACCAATATGGGTTCTCCTTTCCTAGGCCACTAATAGATCTTCTTCTACTCTCTTCCTTGGTATAGGAATAAAAAAGATTGACTATGGACAATGAATATTCCCACTCACTCTAGGGAGAAAGGAAACTCAACACAAATGAAATTCTAAAGGGAATGATTCTATAAAAACCTAGGGCAAATACAATTCAAATACTCCAGCAGATAATTACAATGGTGGCATATTGTCATATCCTTCATATTGGGACTTGTTTTATACTTGAGAGAAATGGTTTAGGGAATTGGGTCCAGTACAACTAAGTCCATGTGGACTAGTAATGAATTCCAACCACCTGAAACACACGTAGGATCATATATTTTTTTTTATTTTCAATTTTTTATATATTTATGTGTGTTGCTTAAGGGAAACAAGCATATACAGTAGTTGATAACTGAAAACATGTGTATGCAAGTTAAAAATGATTTTTTTGAAGGATAGTTTTCCACATTTTGATGTATAAGAGGGGTGTTGGTAATGTTTGGCATTAGCGAGTTAGAAACTTTTGTAACAAATGCCCCCTAATGTAAGAGGTTAAAGAAGAATCTGATGACCGAATGCATTATAAATATATTGAGATCTAGATCTATGGAATCGAGTGGGATTCACCAAGACTAAATCATGAAATCTATTTGCAACCAAAAAATAAGAATCAAAAATCTCTCTTCCCGAGGTGGGAAAACCCATGCTCAAGTGGAAAAGAACATGGTCGTAAAATCAAATTCTATTATTAATGAAATTCTTGGTAAAAAATGATGGAATATATAGGTAGATTGACCAATGGGTTGCATTGTCAATCCCATGAGTAGTATATGAAGAGAATATTCAAAAAGTGACCTCAGTTGGTTATGATTATTAAATTTTGTATTTTAGTTTCAATGCAAACCATGAGCAGGTTGGAACCCTAGGTAATAGGACCACAAAAATTTGTGTATGAATTAAGAAAATGGAACCATATGAGTCCATTATTTTAGTCTTTTAATTACAAATAATGACCAACAATCATTGGTTCAAGAAAACATAGGGAATAAAATATGGGTAGTAGTGAAACCAACAAATCAATAGAGACAAGTGTTGAAATTTGTTGTTGTACCAATAAGGGAGTGGAAGCTTTTACATATATTCATTACATGGTGGAATTGACTCTATCTATATGTTATGGATTACAAAATAAACTTCAAATGGCAATGTAGTGTGAAATATTTCAACTGTGCGTGTCAATACATAAAGTGAGTAGTATTTCTCATTATAGACACATAAGGATTGGAAAATGTTTTTTTATCCAATATTGGGGTGAAGTATGATAATGGAACAAGGGCTATAATCTTCCAAGAACAAACTCCAAGTTTTCTTCATAGCTCTTGAAAAAAAATTCTTGTAGAAAAAAGGATCATTATCTAATTTAGGAATCCTATGGATGTAGCTATGCATAAACTTAGTATCCAGGTTCAAGATAACACCATCTCTACTCATTACGGAGTTAGGGAGACCAATGATATAGAGATAACAATATTTCCACCATTGATGGATTTAATAAGAGAACCCCAAAGAAATTCATAAGCACGCAAATGCATAAAAAAATCATAACTAAATTATTTTTCAAAATTAACAAATTAAAGAAAAAATATATCAAATAGAATTAACAACACATAAAAGAATAAGATTCTATTTGCAGATACAATAACATAGATTTCCATTCAATTTATTTATTCCATTAATAATTGTTAAGGAGAGATCCACTGAACGAGATATATTAAAATTCCATATCAGATTGATCTTGAACTTCGTCCAAGTCAACATCTGAGTCATGAATATCAAAATTTGTATCCAACCCTTCAGAATCGTTGTAAGGATTTTCCAAAACAATCTGCAACATCTAGCACTAAGTCATCATCAATATAGCCATCACCATCGAGATGTGATTCAATGACTGTTTGGTCAAATTGATTCCCCCCTTCCTCTAAGTACTCTTCTTCCTCCGTCTCTCTAGCTACATCTTCTTCTTGATCATAAACATATTGATCTTCAGGCAAAGTATACTTTACGATTCGTCCTCTTGGATCAAATCTAATAGAAAATGACTAACCTACTCTACATTTTACCTCTGAAAAAAATACATGCTCACATTGACTTGGAAGTACATAGGGCTTTGTGTTTGGCTCGTACCTATTAGTATTAGTATGTGGTAAATCCATTGTCATGATCAATAACCATCCTTTCATCACCTTGCAACAACAATTTGTACCACCTCACCTTAAAGAGAACCACTTTGAAGGATTTAAAGTCTATATCCAATATGTATTTCGCATATTCATAGTACCTCAAATCCGATGAGACCAGATGTTTATCACCCCTACGGGAAATATTAGTAACCTAGAAAATTGTAGTTATGCCACTATCACATGTTTTCCTTATGTCATCCAGCTATTAGGTGCTATATATTATTCCATTCCACCACATAGCCTTATGATGCTTCACCTGCATTCTCAACATGTTATAAATGGATTTCTGTGAACTGGTAAGTATATGTATAATATAATTTGTGAAAAAAAACAATTATAGGATTTGAAGTACAAAAACAAAAGTTACATATTGCTTATATTTCTATCTTTTGCACCATATGCTATATCAATTTCCTGCTGGGTTAAATTTGTGTCATGATCCAAATAAGTTTTTCTAATCAAAACTGCCACCCTATTCCATGATAAGTTACCATAAACTTCTTGACATCATTATATCCATCTCTTCAGCCAATCAAGGTTATTCGCAAGGTATAAACGAATTGCATCTTATAACATGAAAAGAATAACTAGCCTAGCCTTATATCCATACAACAACAAATAAATATTGAGTAAAATATGATCAAAATAAACATGACATGATATATATGAAAAGGATCAAAATGTTTAACATGATCAACATATAGAAAATTATGATTAAATCATGATATCACTTATAAAAATATGAAATGACTAGTCATTAAGAATGGTTGCTTTCTTGTTGTCATCATGTTAACATGCTAGAGATGAATGTCTTGAAAATGTCAATGCTTCCATATAGGAATGTTAAAGAAAAGTAACACAAAACTAAATACAATCTCTGCAATACATGATAACTTGCAAATTAAATTGTATTAAGAAATGACAAGAATCTTATGACAAGCCAATATAAAACATGATCACAAGAAATGATCACATAGATTCAAACATTGAATTTACTCAAGAAATTAGCAAGAGAAAATATGGGCACATAACATAACATATCACATATAGATGGAAAACTATATCCATTAAGCACTTGTTAAATTAGTGAGAATTAGTTGGTTTCTTGCTATCATCGTGAGAAATGTTAGAGATACATACTCCTGAAATGTCAAAAAAACATCTACCACACAAGTAGGTTAATGATGAATAAGTAGAAACAAGTGATAATCTATAGAAACATCATGAAATAGACTAAGAAACTAAAAAACTAATGCACAATAAAACAAGGAGCTAATGACCAATCGAAAATACAAGATGTCCAAAGTATTTAACTAACACTAAATATTTAGAAGAAGAAAAAAATTTAGGAAAATTTTTAATTTTAAAAGATGAACATTTAAATATGCAAATGAAATTTGACATGAGCAATATTTCCAAAAATAAAGATATATTAAAAGCAACTATTGACAAATTTGTAAATATTAAAAACAAAATTTAAAAAGCTTTCATTATTAAAACCAAAATATTAAAAGGTTTCAAATCACAGTTGAAAAGCACAATATTATATGGCAATAAAAAACAAACGCAAATGAAATACCATGCATTAAAAACCTTGCAAACCATAATAAAACCATGGTACCATATGGAAATGAAATAAAACAAATGACATGCCAAACCCTTGCACAGTTTTTTTCCATAGAAAAATTTAACTTACTATTAATATACGAAATAGTAAATGTGTCCAACTGTCATGTGAATACATAGGAATTTATACCAGACCAGACAATACTAGTGATACCGACCCATAGTCATCTCAGACATGTCCACAAAGAGGTGTCAGCCAAGAGCCCAATAAAATGGCCCAAATAACCCTTGCACAGTTAGAACAACTCTTCATACAACTCTTCTCATGGCCTTTTAACCAATGCAACCTACACTTAACCCACGACAAAATTTAACCAACGGCTGTTACAACCTCCAAACACACACCAAGATAAAACATGGGCAGAGATGGGAAAGAAGGGCATGCAGAGAGATTGAACGCGTTCGTACGGTCCGCATGGAGGAAAATTGGACACCCAGTCAAAAGAAAAACGCCCAACAAGAGAAATTAGACTCCAATAAGATAGAATTGATTGCCAATTAGACAGATCAAACTGCCAATCAATCAGGACAATCCCTCACACTCAAAAATTGCATAAAGACAAGGTGAAAAAACATGCCAACAGTAAAAACGCCCTTCAACTAGATAAATCCACCTCAAGGAAGCGAAATTGCCCTTCAAATAGTCAGATCTGCCCATATGACTTGGATTAGAGGATGGGTAGGCTCATTAGAAATGCCTTGAAAAACCACACCCAACAAAAAAAATTATTGGAAATGGACTCCCGAATCACAAGATATCAGCTTCGGAAGAAAAACTAGGTTTGGTAAACCTGTAAAACACAATTGGGGAAACATCCACGAGAAGGTTCTCTTCTTATTATTCATCAATAATCTCCACTCCATATTCACAACATACAAAGTGTGTCTACAAGATTATCATTATATGTCTTTCCTTGTTTCTCATCATTGATAAGACTCTCTTGACTCTATTATATACCAAGAGGTAAGGAGGAATTACGTCCCATCTTTTACATGTGGGATAAATGTAATTTCACCTCTTTATATAATAAATGATAACAAGAATAAATTATTACATAATATATGTGGGATAACTCTTTTACATAAGAGTGGACATTATTACCTTCCAAATTAATACATTTAGTCATCATTACATATTCCAACATCCACTCTATAGTACAAAAAAAATATTTAGTTAAACAACCAAGCTACTAAACGTTCTACCAGAAGCATGTAAGGAAATATTAAACACAGTACAAGATTTTACTTTCACTTTTCTCCATCTACCTTTCCCCAAAAACACCTCCCATTTAAATTAAATGGTGGAATTGGCATCCCAAAGGAGCAGCACATCCATATCACCCATTACATGAGGTAAGTACTCACTAAAATATATAGTGGATTGATATAACATGTAGCCTTCAACCATCAAGCCTTCTGGTCATAATCTTTGTCTAACAAAGGCCTTCAATGCTTTCAAGTGCCTCTCCACCAAACACAATGACCTTATGTGTACGGGTCCACATATTTCAATCTCTTCCACTAGGTGTCTGAGGTAGTGTTCATGTGCATTGAAAAAGGTTGGAGGCGGATACTTTTGCATCTCACACATTAGTTGGAGAATTTTTCTTTTCCAATACTTGAAATCTTCTTTATGTATTTTTTTAGATGGCAACCACCTACAAGTGAAAAGAAATTTGTTGTGCCAACATTAAAATATATAAGGCAAGTAAAGCAAGTATTAACAGTGTATACAATCGATAATTCAGCTATAACTTTGTACATACATCATGTACTTGCCACTATCATAAATGACCTTCTTTATGTTGTCAAAATTATTAGGCAGAGTTAGAGATAGAACATACTACACCTCATTTCCTAAACTTCTTGAACTTCGAGACATTATTCTTGGACCACATATTGGACATGCATATTTTCCCTTTGTTTGAATCCCTACAATTTATGGAATAGTGTTAATATATAGAAATCCATAAATTATAAAAAGAGGTTCAATAACAAATGATGCATAGAGATATGTGGGAAAATTACATACCACAAAAATGTGTAAGACCGGGTGCATCGTGAATAGTCCATGTAAGTATTCCATGGAACTGAAATTGTTTTTGGCCTACAGGTTTCGAGATGTCGTACATACTAATGTCGACCATAATTTTAAAATTCCATCTATAAGAGACTCAAGATATACATCCATATCTTTAACTTGGTGCTTACCTAGTATTTATTTGAAAAGTAATGTACATAATTAATAAGTTCTCATACATCCAATAATGGAAAAAAAAATGATTGCTTATATTGTGTTAATATTCTTAAAAATAAGTATCTGAAACCATTAATGCCAACATGACGTGCTCCCTTTTAATTGTCATCCACGAAGGAAGGATATTGTTTGTAACAAAAACTGACCAAACTGAGTAATTGGTTTTGAGCTCTTCAAATGGAGTGACACCATCAGTTGCCAATGAAAGTCTAACATTACGTGGTTCTTCTTTAAAAATCGGCCACCTTTTCTCAATGTCTATGAACGCAAAACCATCTCAAGACATTCGCATGACACCATCTTCACTTCCTTGTCGTGCATGGTAATCCATAAATTTTGCAATGCTTTTACACCTAAATTGTCGTTGAAAACGTGGAATTATCGAGATATGGCGAAGAAATTTGCGGAGTGCCTTATTTGTTACCTGATCAGTATGACATCTACTAATTCAACATTCAGGGCACTCACTCTTTGATGCATGTTGTCCATAATATATGATATGACCATTAGGACATGCATCAATTGTGTTATACTCCATCCAAAACCTTTTAGAATGACACACATTTCTCTGTATGTGCAAGGTAAATTATTTAACAGTGGTAGAAGAGTATCACCTAACAGTCTAAAAAAAATGGAAAATTTGTAAATATTGGCTTATATATGACAATGATAAATAAAAAACAAGCAATTGCAATTACAAATAGATAAATCTTACATACCTTAACAATTGTGTCATTGTTGTGTTTGAGTCTTTGTATATGGATTTTTTTGCCTTATCAATAAGAGGTACGTCATGAATATTTTTGTAGATCTCGTCTATAGGTGCATTCTCATCCTTGGCAACAAATGTGCCATGGATCAACCTATTTATCCCTTCATTCTCAATAATATTTTGGTCATTTTCTTCCACTTTATCAACCTCAATGTCACCACCCTCACCATCTCTAGTATGAATTACAGGGAGTGGATTTCTAAGCATGGGTGGTCTTGTCTATGCAATAATTATGGCAAAAAATATCCAATTAATATTGAAATAGACATCAATAATAATAGTATTGCAAAATGAAAAAAACAAAACAATTTTTTGATATCTTATCAGGGGATGATATTCTTTTCCACCTTCCAAGTGCACATGCTATAAGCAATGTTTCTTGGTTGTTTCCCTAACAACTCTTGTTTTGTTTATCCCTCTACATTTCATATAAGGGAAATAACATTTTCCCTCGCATATTATATATTCAACATTAAAGGCTTGATTCTGGTCATTTGTATTACCAATATGGTTGCTTATGTCACCTTATATAGAATCGATAATTGTCTGCATAGCAGCAACCCATTTGGATCTACTATCAAATTGACAGACAAGATTGTCTGACATTGTTCTCTATTTCAATAAAATACATTATCAAAAAACTAATACAGTAAGAAGAAAGACACTAGAAAAATCATCAACCCAATCAAAAGAAATTAATTCAAGGGATAATATCATTAATCCACAAAAAAATTACCTATAATTAGAGTTCTCCTCCCTCCAAAATCCTTCCAAAAAAGTATTCTTGCCGAATTGAACCCGAAAAAAAAAAAAAAAAACTTAAATTCATGTTCCATTCGAATAATTTTTAGATCTTCCCTAATTGAAAAGAAAAAAAACTAAATACATTCGGTTTCACATCGCTTAAGTGCATCAACCCAAAAATAAATTTATTACCCAACGTGTTTAGATTGCAATTCGCTTAAGACACATTCATGGGCGTCACTTAGGTGAATCCATAGAACATCTCTTAAGCGACGTCAAATTGTACACGTCACTTAAGCGACGCCTTGTTCATATTTTTCCAAAAAAACTCGTGCAATTGACATCTTTCTGACAATAACAAGTGATTTTTAACTTTAAACATCGGTACAAATGTCGAATTTAAACCCCAAATTTAGTAGTGAGAACGATTGACGAAGTTGCACCAAACAATATTACAAGTAGTAGAATTTATTGCAGCCTTTAAGCAATGAGAAATACGTAGAAAGAGATTAATTCATTCTTTTTATAAATATTACTTCCATAGTGCCCTCAAGGAATATATTAGAGCACTAATCAGGATGCAGAAACCTACTACTTGGTTTGAGGCCTCCCAACAAGTTGAAGAACTAGAGACAGTAATTAACGCACAAGCCAAAAGACCCTCTTTCATGACCCACACTCACCCTTCACAATCCACTCTCCCAATTAACACCTTGTTTAATCATCCCCTGAAGGTCCAATGATTATATCCATAAAAAATGGTAGAGCATCAACAACACAAACTCTACTATATTTGTGATGAGAAGTATGTCCTTAGTCATAAGTGTAAAGAACATAAATTATTTCAAATTGATGTCACCTCCTTCTCCTAATCAGAATAAATTCCTATGAAAGACACCCATAAGTTAAAGCTATCCAATGATGGCACTAGCATGCTAGGAAAAATGGAGCTCAAAGTTAATCAAGAAGAACCCCTAATCTCCCTTCATGCTTTATATGGCTTTCTTCTCCTCAAATTTCTTGGCCACCTCAAGCACTAAAGAGTGATTGTTTTGGTTGACAATGGCAGAAACCACAATTTTATTCATAGGCGTGTGGCTAATGAATCCCACTAATATGTTCATCTGGTGCAAAATTTTCAAATTATGATAGCTAATGGGCGTATAATGAAATGTGGAGGATAATGTGAAAATGTGAAAATCCAACTAGGGAACTATCGTCTCAAAACTCATATGTTTGCAATTAATATGGGTGGTTGTTATATAGTTTTCGGAGCATAATGGCTATGCGCCTTGGTTCCAGTCAAAATGGATTTCAAGTAATTAAACTTGAGATTTCTACAAAGGATAATACACACACCCTCAAAGGGCTTTAATCAGGCTCCTCAAAAATAATCAACTCTCATCATATGGAAAAGTGTGTGTGTGTGTGTGTGTGTGTGTACACACTTACTGCGACTGTAACTTGTGTGTACATGCTTACTACGGCTATAACCCACGTGTTCGACTAAAAATGTCAATGACTATAGACCTGCATATGTTGAAGTCGTATGGACAGAAACCTGTGGAAAATACAGCTAAACAAAGACAAACAACTAGATCCTTTGCAATAGAGAGAGATCCTTGATGACAAGTTAGGATTCTATGAATTTCTACTTCAAATCTAAAGAAACATCGAGTAAAAACCAAAAAATTCTGAAAAAAATAATGGTGATGTTAGGGTTTTTAGAAAAAAATATCATGGATGTAGAAAAATGCATGGATATGGTGTAAAAAAACCTCAATGATTGTCCAGATCTGATGAAATATTTACAAGATAAGAAGGGCCCAATAAAAAAAAATGAAGAAATTAACAAAAATTTACTAAAGGAGGTAGAGCTTAGTAACTAACTCTAATACCATGTGAGAATTGATAAATATGTATTAACATTTACTAATGGATAACTAAGATGTAAATCAATAACAAAATCTAACTAATCTAATCTCTTGTCAACACAAGTATCAAATAATCAATAGAATGCAAGATAGGAAAGGTAGACAAGAGGATCAATTTTACGTGGTAAAACTCCAAGATGGAGAAACATCCACAGAAGGACAATCTTCTTATTCTTCAGAAAACTTTCACTCTTACAATCTTTGGCACCCACACATATGCTCTACATCATAGCTTTACAATATTTCACAATATAATTTCATGTACTTTTCATATATTCAATGGGTCACCTTCACCTCTATTATATATGCTAGAAAGATGGATGTTCATATCCTATAATACATGTGGGATAAATATTTTTGTACCTCTCTTATATAAAGAATGGTAATAGGAAAATTTTACTCCATGATGCATTAGGATAACTCCTTTTTCATAAGTTTAGAGAGTTATGAAGAATATTATGCCTTCTTTGTTAGGTAGGACTTATTGTGTCTACAAAATCCTTAGCTAGGCTTGTACAACAATAAATGAGGCCACTAGACATCATTACACATTCCAACAAGAAAGGACACTTTAGTATTATTACCCAATTCACTGCCATACAAGTTATGGACAATCTCGCACAAGAAATCCACCTGAACTTGCAATAGGTTTTGAACAAACATCATCAAGTATTTGATACAATGACTAGTTTACCCCCATCAAAAGGAAAGCATGACCATGGTATTCCACTAATTCTAGGTAGTCAATCACCAAATGTGCATCCTTATAGACACATTTTTGCACAAAATAATGAGATTGAAATATTATTCATGAATTATTGAAGGTTGGTGTCATATGTCCCAACACAAACCCTTATTCCTCACTAGTGGTCATGGTCTTGAAAAAGGAAGGCACGTGGTGCATGTGCCCATACTTTCATGCTCTCAATCAGTTAACAATAAAGGAAAAATCCCAATTCCAATGATAAATGACCTCCTGGATGAGCTTCTTGGCACCATGTTATTCACAAGGCTTGACCTTTGCTCTGAATACCACCAAATCAAAATGAAAGAAGTTGGCATTCCCAAGATGAATTTCCACACACAAGATGGCCATTATGAGTTTCTAGTGATGGCCTTTGGACTTTGCATTGCCCCATCCACCTTCCAAGGCCTCGGTCGAATATTTGGGCCACCTTGTTAGTCAACATAGAGCAATAGTGGATCCCGTGAAAATTGAGGCTATCCAATATTGGCCACAACCCAAAACATTGAAAGGCTTACATAGATTCCTCATGCTCACAGTTTACTATAGAAATTTTGTGCAAAATTATGGGAAGATTATTGTCCCATTAATATAAATGCTAAACAAGAATGCCTTATAGTTTGGAACGAGGTTGCAAACCAAGCCTTTTCAAGTTTGAAAGAAGTTGTGTACCATGCCAGTTTTAGGAGTACCTGATTTCACAAATACTTTTGTACTAGAATGTGATGCGTCGGGCTGTGGCCTAGGACCAATACTCATGCAAGAAAGGCACCCCATGGAGTTCATGAGTAAACAATTGTGCAATCAAAATTTGGGTAATTCACTTATGAGAAAGAGATGATAGTTATCTTTCATGCAGTCAAAACTTTGTGCCCCTATCTCATTGGAAAGCAATTTTAGATCGAAATAAATCATCATAGCTTGAAGTGTTTTTTGGAACAAGGGTTGTCGTTTCCAGAGCAAGAAAAGTGAATAAAGAAGATGCTACAATATGATTATGATATCATCTATAAAAATGGAAAATACAGTGTCCTGGGAGATGCATTGTCTAAGAAATTTGAGGAAGACAGATCTCAATTTGTTTTATCCTCACCAATACCACAATGGTTAGTAGAAGCACAACATAAGTGGTTGACCCATGATTTTTAACACCAAAAATCAATATGTTAACACCAAAAAGTTGCATACCATGCCCATCCCTTAGTCACATCATGTCATTCTTCATTTTTCCCACATTAAACCTTCACTTGCCCAAAATCCTAAAGTCAAAGACTTAAATTGCCCATAATTATCATTTCTAGATATTTCCCTCTCCATAAAATAGGGAAATGTGGCATATTCCTCCAAAAAATAAGGAAAATCCCCCAAGATAGGGATAATTCCCCAAAAAATTCAAAAAGAAAATAAAAAAGGGGAAAAACATTCAAAAAGTCAAAAAGAGCAGGAAACCACTAAATGCCACCCAATACCATGGGACAATATCAAGATCCACCCAATACCATGGGCTAATACATAGGGCCATTTTCCTATATTTCAATGATTAAGGTCCCTCATTTGGCACACATTCTCTCCACATTCAACGGCAACCCCAACCGCAATCCCAGCCACAACTGGCATCAGTGCCTAGCCATGTGGGAGCCACCCTTATACATACGATCCCATTTTTATTTCCACTACTGTGAATGGTCAGAATGCTTGTGATGGAAACTCTTAATCTTGTGGGATTGACGGTGAGCATCCTCGTCTGGTACTTACCTTCGCCAAACCCTCCCCCGACCCCACAAGTGGTTTTGCAACCCGGGCAATTGATCGATACTGCCAATCATCCACTCCCGATTTTTCCACGGCGGCACCCTCAACCCGCGCACCTCCTCTGGATAAGAAGGTTGGGGGAAAGACTATGAAGTAAACTACATCGGCAACATCAAACAAATCCATGAAACCTCCCCCCACTGCCTCAAATCGATCACCCTTGCCCTATGATTTGTGCAATACCTTGGGTCACGCTACCCAAAAATGTCTAAAGTTTGCCATCCTACACACTCACATGCAGATGCTGGATGACATCAAAAACCTCCTAGTATTCCAATTACCTGACACTCCCCAAGTGCACAACAAGTCCCTATGTACAAACCATCCTTGTGCGGTTTGTGGCCTTTACGGCCATTACTCCCACCACTGTCCAGATCTTCTCGAATACCAATATGTGCTAGCTGACTTGCGTAGACTCTCCTTGGAGTCTCAAGTCACCATCATCGAAGAATTCCACCCCCCAACATCTTCTTCAAGTGAGACAAACACCATTTTTTTCATCTCGTCCTTTGATGACCCTTCATCATCAACCCATACCACTATGATTGCATCGATAGACACAGGTCCCTTAGACCTTTCTAGTCGATCCGTTCGAATTGATGAGGAAATCCCATGTCCACAACATGGGGGAAAGCCCCCAAACTTGCCTACTCATCAGCGTCATCATTCTCGTCGGCAATACTGGGGGCATCCACCTCACAAGGGGAATCCCCCATCATCATATCACCAATTTGGTGAACCACCGTGTCCAATAACCTCATGACACACCCCCCTTTCTAGCAACTAATCGATGCCATGTCAGTAACTCTCCAAGAGAGCATCCACACTACATCAACACCTCTATGATAGGGGCATGATAGATTATATTTACCCTAGGATAGGGGGCATGATTAATCATTTTGATCATGCCCCATCACATCTATCTTAGTACTTCAATAAGCTCATAGCTCAACCCAACACATATGTGATCCATAATCACAACCCTATGCCCATAGCATGGGGGCAAGACATTAATCCTGCTCACATTTTCACATGTGTGATCTCGACCCTTTCCTGAGGTCATGTATAACTTGTATATTTGGTTTGATTTCTAGACGCACATTGGGTATCATTGTCTTGTGTACAAATACAAGTAATGGCGATGCTCCTCTTCTCTGGTGACGTCCGCCCCTGCAGGTATAACCTCTTAACTGGAATATAGGTCATATTATCCCCCAGAGTATCTGATGCATTGATCCAATTTACTATTTTCACCTCCAGGATCCCCCCATGTATGATTAAGTGGCCTATCCCAGCCACCATTGCATTCTCCCTTGCTTGGCAGTAGAGCCTACCTTACATGGGTGATCGTTTTAGTACCTCCTACATTGGGCGCCCATGTCATTTGTATCCCCATAGGCTCAGGATTCCTCATAGTTTGACATCTAGAAATGAACTCGCATGCATTCTTTCACATTGCCACTCATTGGCAGTCCTTGTAAACTGACTCCAGATATGAAGTTTTTGTTAAGCACTTTTTCGACTCCTTAAAGAATGAAAATATCATTGAGCAAACTTGCTTCCTTTCATGCTTGTTAAAGTATTTGAAAGGGCGTTCGTTCATTATTCCTTTTACCCCTTTTTGGACCAAATGGACTAATTACGAAAAAGGAATAATCTAGTCCCTTTGGCTAGAAGAGTTCTCCCCTGTACACTTTTATGCTTTTTCGGACAACGGAGACTAACTTTACAAAAAAGACCACTCATGGAGTTTTATTTTTGTTTTTAGACTCCCTAAAATTGAAAACACTAGCGAGCATTTACCATATCGGGATCGACAAAAATCCACAATACAATATCATATCAAGCACCCTTCTATCCCTTCTTTGAGCTCATTAAACAATGAAGAAGGCCCAAATGGTGCCTTTCGACGCCCCTACAAATCGCATATAGTCCCTTATTATGGCAGCATTCCCCGGTCACCTTTGTTCAAAGCATTATGTGATGAGTCCTCTTTGGAGTCCCCCTGATGTCACCTATCAGTCTCCCTCTTTGAGTATCCCACATTGCAATTACAGTCCCTGGTATCCCAGTTGTGCCCCTCCCCAAGGTTTATTTCACATATGATTCCAGGTCGGCCATGCCATCATACTTTGAACAAAGGAAGTTTGAGTCCCATTACTCATTGGCCCTTGTATCCCCCAACAGTATCTTAGTCCCATGTCCATTTCTATCACATCTTGGTTGTATCCCTCACGCTCTTGTCAAGGAACCATCATTGCCTTAGCAGTTGCAGGTCTCCCTCGGTCGACGTCAGCACATTTATTCTAGAGGATAGACCAGGAGGTCCCTGTACCTTGGAATCATCACCATCATTGATGAGTTCCTACGAACCACCTGAGGGGAGTCTTTGGTGCCCCTTAGAATGGTTGTTTCTCACATGCTCGACTCAGCTACCTCATCACACCGTTGATATTCATACAGGGTATTGGTTCTTTCATTTCTTGGTCGAAGAGCCCAGATGTCCCTTGACTCTAGCACATTAGTGAGTCTTTTTGGAACCTTTCTAGTATTACATTCCTTGTGATATCCGGGTTGCATTGGCGACAGTTTTCGGAATCCCTTCAGTTCAAATGGATTCCATTGTACTTCCCAATTCAGACTCTCAATTGTTTGAGTCCTTACAGTTGTTGGACCCTCCTGATCAAGCAGAGCATCAATTCTTATGATCTTGCATTCTCGGTGAATGCCATTGTTTCCAATCTCATTTCTTCAAATCAGCCATGGTTGGACCATGCTTGCATTCCAGTTTTGAGTTCGTATTGGACAAATATGATGTACACAACAGTGATTCATGTATTAGGTTCCCTTTGGGCCTAGTTCTTTTTTTTTTATTGAGACATTGATATGAGCATGGGTATGCCTGCCTTGTCTATATATTTGATATTATATGTACCTCATCCATTTTGAGTGTTGTATCTGTAAATTCAAGCCTTGTATTCCTAACAAAGAGTTTATCCTACCCTCTGAAGCAATATCCATTATTTATACTACCGTCACACCCATACTTCGGAAAAGAAAGATCCTATGATGTTCGTCGGCCATGTGATGAGCTCTTGCCCCCACACATCAGGGGACAATCTATTAACACCAAAATGTTGCACACCATACTCATCCCTTAGTCACATCATCCCATTCTTCATTTTCCCCACATTAAACCTTCACTTTCCCAAAATCTTAATGTCAAAGACCCAAATTGGCCCATAATTATCATTTCTAAATATTTCCCTCTCCATAAAAAAGGGAAATGTGGCATATTCCCCCAAAAAAGAAGAAAAAACCCCCAAAATAGGGATAATTCCCCCAAAAATAAGAAATAAAATAAAATAAAAAAAGGGAAAAACATTCAAAAATTCAAAAAGAGTCGGAAACCACTAAATGTCGCCCAATACCACGGGCCAATACTAAGAGCCTCTCAATACCACGGGCTAATACATAGGGCCATTTTCCTATATATCAATGATGAAGGTCCCTCAATGACACACATTCTCTCCACATATTTTCTTACCATTACTTTACCGAAATTTATACCAAAACCACTGAAGCCCCTTTCATCCTTCTTGTTTCACCTTTGGAGATTTCCCTACCTTGTGATGTGTGGTTGGAGAGCACCAGAATGCTCGGAGACCAAGGACCTTCTACTTCGGACAACTCCAAGGGCCCCCATTAACACCATTTCAAGGTATTCTTTGGTCTACTGTAAAACCCCATTTTTTCCATAATAAAAATGAAAAAGATTCTTTCTTTTACCCTATGTTTGTGAAAGAATGCCCAAAAATACTAGCTTAGATTTATTTTCCATGCACATGCTTCACCTAGTTTAGATTTTATTTTACCTTTGTTTACTGGGTTTAGCTAATTTATTTTCCTTTCCATTCGAACTGATACTAAGATTTGCCTAAGTCTTAGTAGGTGCTTTTCAACACATGCTGATGTGAAAACACTAGCAACAATGATGAAGCATCTTATCTCATTGAATTACTTCAAGAGGACCCCATTCCTCTCAAAGGTTACACAAGGAAACAAGAGACCTTATGATATAGAGGTCGCTTTTTCATGATACTCAATTCAGGTTTGAAACAATAGATACTTGAAGAGTTACATTCATCTCCTATAGCAAGTCATTCAGGATTTCAAAAAACCTATGAACATACTAGGCTATATTTCTTTTGGGTGGCAATGAAAAAGGATATACATTCTTTTGTGGTTGACTGTGACACATGTCAAAGGAACAAGGTGAGACAATGAAGACTATAGGGGCATCGCAACCATTTCCAATGCCAATTACTATTTGGATGAACATATCCATGGATTTTATAGTTGGGATTCCAAAAGAAGTCAACAAATTCATCATCATGGTGGTAGTCGATTGACTTTCCAAATATGCTCACTTTCATGCCCTTGAACTCTTCTTTCCTCTAGCAATTTTGGCCCTAGTTGTTCTAGATCAAATGTTTGAGCTCCGTGGTATGCCCACTTCCATTGTGTCAAATTGGGATCACACTTTCACTAGAAAACTTTTACAAGAGTTGCTCAAACTCTAGGGCACCCAATTGCAAATAAGCATGTCTTATCATCCCCAAACAGATGGGAAGACATAAGCAAAGAGCAAGTTCCTAGAAACCTATATGAGATGTTTTTCTTTGTAAAAACAACACCAATGGGTGTAGTGGTTATCTGTAGTTGAATGGTGGTATATTACCACTTATCATGATGCTACAAAAATGACCCCATACAAATCATTCTAGGGCTAACAACCACCTTCAATAGTTTCACATGTCCCAAGGACCTTAATGGTGCAAGTAGTGCATAACATACCTCATAATCACAAAGCCATTCTCCGCATACTTGAGGAAGTTTGGCGATGGCTCATGATCACATGAAACAACAAGCCAACCAATGTCACTCTAAATGTTACTTTGGAGTCAGGGTTTAGGTGTTCCTTCATATCCAACCATATAATAAGACATCTCTCAAAGATAAAGGTCATCAAAAGTTGGCAACAAAATTTTATGGCCCATATCCAATTATACAATGCATTGGACAAGTGGCTTACAAATTAACTCTTCCAACACGCTACAAGGTTTACTTAGTATTCCAAATGTTTCTTGTTTGAATAAGGTTATGAGGAAGCATTGGAACATTCAAACTACCTTGTTGAAACTCGATGGAGAAGGCTCCATTTGGATCCAACCAAAATAAAATTTCCCCACATGAAAGTGGCACCTCCACAAGTGCACCATCCAAGAAGTTATCATTCAATGAAAGGATATGCAACTTGAATACGCTACATGGGAATCGTCGGCCATTTCACAATGATTTCCTCGTATCCAACCTTGAGGACAAGCATAATTTTGAAGGGATGGGGCATGTTAGGGTACTACCCAAACGCCTCTACTTTATTGATGTGTGAGACCATCTCCTTTGAATAAGGCCATTAGATTATCAGTTGATAGTAACTCGATGTAAAAGGTTCTATTTATTAATTAAGGCCCACTAGGAAATCAGCCCTATTTAATAGCGAGACTACAAGTAGTTAGGGTTTTTTCTATTGATGCATTATATATAGAGTAAAAGGTTGTGTAATGAGAATCAAGGATTTTTTCTAAATTTGGAGCTTTGATCATAGGAGGTTGGCCCTCGAAGAGACAAATGAACATTGCTCTCTCTTTTATGTGTCATTAATACAAGAGTTCTTTCTCATATTCTATCTATTTCTCTCTTGTGTTTTATTTTCAGCTCTAACATTTTATCATATTCTATCATTTTTCTATGTAATTCTGGGGTTAATTACATTACATTCGTTCACATGCATTATTATTAGACCATTTTGATTAAGGAGATTTAGTTGAAAATGTGATAGCTATTTCTATTCGTTGTTTCATTAGTGATGCATGATTTAATATGGAGATGTACTCTAGGATGGAATTCGTTCATTTAGTGTAATTAAATATAGTCAAGTTGATTTACTTGGCAAGATTCACTCACAAATTTAGAGTCCCTTGTTAGGCTTCTCCACCATTCACTTTCAAGGCCAACCCTCTTTGTATTTGGGACTCCATAACCCAATAGATAAGCATCTACCTCACTTATCTAACCTCCATTTTACTTATATATCATAAATCTTAGGGGTATACCCTATGGCTTGAAAAGAAACAACCTTGAAGTGAGAGGAATGTTGTTTGGTGATAGTGGGAGACTTCATATGGTACCCATATTTAGGTAAACTATGCATTGTGTAATGAGAATCAAGGATTTTTATTGTCTTTGGAGCTTTGATCATAGGAGGTTGCCCCCTCGAAGAATCAAATGAACATTGTTCTCTCTTTTGGACATTATTAATATAAGGGGTCTTTCTCGGGTTCTATATATTTCTCTCTTGTGTTTTATGTTCATCTCTAACATCTTATCACATTCTATCATTTTTCTATGTAATTCTTGGGTTAAGCATATTACATTCATTCACATGCATTATTATCAGACCATCTTGCTTAAGGAGCTTTAGTTGAAATGTGCTAGTTGGTTCTATTTGTTGTTTCATTAGTGATGCATGGTTTAATATGGAGATTTACTCGAGGATGGAATTCGTTCATTTAGTGCTCTATAGTCAGGTTGACTTACTTGGCAAGATTCCCTCACATATTCAAAGTGCCTTGTTAAGCTTCTCAGCCATTCACTTTCAAGGCCAACCCTCTTTGTATTTGGGACTCCATAACCCAGTGGATAAGCACCTAGCTCACTTAATCCAACCTCCACTTTACTTATATATTATAAATATGAGGGATATACCCTATGGCTTGAAAAGCACCAATCTTGAAGTGAGAGAAATGTGGTTATGATGATAGTGGGAGACTTTGTATGGTACCCATATTTGGGTCAATGTGTGTTAGGGATTTGACATCTTGAGAAGTAAGTTTTGATAGGTGCCAATTTGTATCATCATCAAGGACAAACTTTGGCTCCTTGAGGTAAGTAGTTTTAGCTATAGTTCTTTGATAAGTTTTAGTATATGTTAAAGCCTATATTAGTCATATGTAACTCTATTGAGGAACAAAGCCATGTTCCTATAAATCTAATTTCCATACTAATAGAGTGTGAGAGAAAGTAATGATGGTCAAGGAAATTGAAGTGTCTCACATGGCAACTCCACTAAGTTAAAAGCCCACTTTTTGTTAAGAGGATATTTTATGCACATTGTATGTTGTAGAGATCATTTTAAGAATAATTTGAAGTTCACTTGTAACCATGGATTTGTCTTTGGAAAGATATTGATTACAAGCCTATTTGTACTTTTGAATTGCTCATGCATTCAATGGAATATGAAGTCATGTCCTGCAAGAAACAAATAGAGAGCATCTCCCAAAATTTGGTGGTCATGATTCAATTCAGAATTTGTTGAGCTTTTTAATTGTCCATGAGGATGTCTTGATGAAAATGTTTGCACCAACTTTGGAGGATGATGTTAAAGTGGTATGCATTGAGATCGCATCCATGTGCAATATCTTCATTTGATGATTGCAAATAATTATAGGACTATTTAGACAATGTTATTAAAGATGAGGTGTGTATGAAGGACTGTCATGTCCCCTTCATTTCTAGAATATTATATAGTAGAGGATAGTGTTAACATGGACAATAATGTTGATGATGATACTCAAAATACATCCCAACATTGTCCAGCACCATGTAAGTGATGTTGGCCATATACCACAAAATGATGCTCCCATATGTGTAATATGTAGTGGGGATTTTAAAAAATATGAGGAGAGATAAGGTATGAACATGGGTGTGAATATGAAAAGGTGGAGACATCAATAACGAAGACATCCAATGCTAAAATGAGATACTTAAATTATGTGATTTTACCGATGCTACCTCTACTCATCCAACATAGACCCCTTTCATAGTTGGCAAGCATGGTCGGGAAACTAGTTGCAAGTATTATGATGGAGAGACCATCTTTGATACACACAACGAGAAAGTAGAAGAGACAACTATATATGTGACCCTATAAACTAGACAATCATTTGTTGATATCTATCCTAGTGTTAATTGCCATGCTTTAAATCCAAATATGTTGAATATTCACAACATTGTCTCCATGGTTTATTTGGTGGTAGGATTGTGACAACTATTAAATCAATCACTAAATATCTTATTTTACCTAATTCATTTCCCGTCCATTACATGAATCTTAAAAGGCATATGGATCTAATGAAGCATGGATGGAGTTGTGTGCACTAATAACAATCAACATAGGTATGTAATGTCAACTAGCTTATTTGAAGGAAAATGATGTATCAAAGTCCATCATTGTGTTTTAGAGGAAAAAACATTAAGAGACTAGCATGTTATTTGATACATATGGATGTCTCTTTGAAGTGATTCATCATCAAGCACTAAGGGAATAACTACCATCCTTGACAAGATGATTAAATGGTTAGACTAGATATTTTATTATATCCAATCCCTAATGATCTCTATGAAGTTAAGGTAGAAGAAGTACTTATCTCAATAAGTTCACGACCCAATAGTAGTACTGGGGTTATTTCATAATTTCATATTGTTTTCTAGCTATGGTTTTTGTAACCACAACTATCGTTTTTCTATCTATGGCTTTTGTGACCTATGTATTTTCTAGTTATGGTTTTGTGACCATAACTATGGTTTTGTGACCATAGCTATGGTTTTTGTAATTTCAAAAGTGTTGATGCATGCATTATCACATTTTTTGTTATGATGGAAGTATCGCATTAAGAGAGTTAAGGTGCAAAGGGTCCAAACCTTGAAGTTACCCACTTTATGTCCAAGTTGCATTAGTGGATATAGGATGTTTAATATGTATACAATTGCGCTTACTATGATTCAGTGGAATTAGGAATAGCAACATTTGTCATTAATATTTTGATTACAAGAGAAGATATTGGATTTTAGTTGCATATGTTTAGCTTGGAGATTCTGAGGTTCTCTTACATCCCACAAGTGAGTGCACTGCCCATATGGAACTATTGCTACCACATAAAATGACATGTTCAAAATTTGGGGAAAGGATTTGGTTGTGTGATGTCATCTAAAGCAACTAAAGCAACTCATTGGTGAGAATATGTAGTGAACTCTTATTCCAAAAATGGGAAAGGAAAGATATCATTTTTTGTATAAATGGAAATGTAATGGATCTAGAGCTTGAGTTCAATAATCCTCTTCAAATCCATATTTATATATATATATATATATATATATATATATATATATATATATATATGTAGTTTTTTCATCCATGAAACTCCACTATCTAATCCTAAAACTAAATGTATCTCATAAAATATTTGCATCCATCTATATAACAAGTTGCACTCTTACTGATGAACACATCTAATCAAGGTGTTTCTTCATTTCTTTAAGTCTAAAAAGAGGACAATGTATAGTCGTGCACTTGAAGGTCATTCCCCTAATAGAAGGTATCCTCCACTAAGAATTCCATATGTCAATGTTTAAAGTAATTTTGTCTTGTGCATTTGCCAAGGTTGAATGGGTAACCCATCAATATAAAATTGATGAGTGAGAAAAAGAAAAATAAGGAAACAATCAACATCAATACAAGGAAATAAGTGTTTCAAACACTGGTTAAAGCATGTAGGGTGGAGTGATTAACTGATCTTGGATAGGGGTCTTTATACCTAGCTTTGAGTGGCACAATGGTGAGATAGAAACCCTAATCAAAAGGTCGAAGCCATACAATTACAATGTGGAGTTTAAGAACAATTGCACAAAAAAATATTTCAAGAAATTATGGCTAAGGTATTAGGAGTTGTTTTGAGTGATGAGAGGTGCATCTTCAATGAAGATTTCAAGTTGGTCATCCACAAAGTGAGGGGAGTTATGAGGGCACTTTCCCTAAGACTTAACCCAAAACCTAATAAAATGGTAAAAGATAGTTTGGACTTCAAGGCAAACCCAAAAGTGGTTTCCAAGAAAATTGATCTAATTATTTTATTATTATTAATTCTTGTTGATAAGTATGGTTATGGAGTGATCATTTTTTACGCTGTCAAATATAATCAATATATGTTTGTAATGAAAAAGGAAAAAAAGACAGAAGGAAAAATGGTTGGATTCTAAGAGGAGACTCTTGAGGTTTAAGGTCTCATTTGTTCGGAATTAGGATGGTCACATGTTGATGTTGCAATCAAAAGTTGTTAATGGAATATTCACCTTTCTTTCATGTGATTTGTTATTTAATCTCTTGTTAGTTTGATGTCTCTAAGCATTGAATAAGTGATACATTGTATATCCATTTCGTCCTTTGCAATCTAGATTCATTCACATGCATTCCTATCAAACCAACCTATGCAAGGAGCTTTGATTAACAAATTGTTGGTTAGTTATATTTGTTGTTTCATTAGTGATGTGTGGTTGAATATTGGGATCTACTCTAGGACAATTCATTTACGATTCTAATGTACAATTAGGTTGATTTACTTATAAAGATTCACTCATGGGTTTAGAGTGCCTTGTTAAGCTTTTACGCCATTCACTTTCAAGATCCCTTCTACTTTTTGCAATTTAGATTCATTTGCATGCATTGTTATCAGACTATGTTGTTCAAGGTGCTTTGATTAAAATTTGTTGGTTGGTTTTATTTATTATTTTATGAGTGATGCATGGTTGAAAATGGAGATCTATTATGGGACAACTCATTTAGCATATTGAGGCACACTCGGGTTGATTTATTGGAAATATTACACTCATAGATTTAGTGTGCCTTGCTAAGATTCTCCAAAATTAACTTTCAAGGTCCCTCCCCCTAGGTATTTGGGACTCCATAACCCAATGGATAGGCACGTGCCTTAATAAATCTAACCTCCATTTTACTTATATATCATATATCTTAAGGATACAACCCTAGGGCTAGCAAAACACCAACTCTAAGTGAGAGGTATGTGGTTGCAGTACTAGTGGATGACTTTCCAAGTACCCCAAATTTACCTCAACCTGTGTTAGGGACTTCACATCTTGGGAGGTAAGTTTTGCAAGGTGACATATATGAGCATGCAAAAACCCAAAAAGGGCCAACTAGAACAAAATATGAACATAAAAAAGATCCAATGAACAACACCAACATTGTTGAGAGACAATTAAACTAAGGAACAATAAAAATGTCCAAGGAACAACATCCTAAAAGGTGCAAACAAAGAAATGCACAAAAGGAAACACTCCTCTCAAAGGGGAAGGAATTGTACTTACATATTTTGACACCATGGAAAATAACATAATGTGTTAAGGTAGTTAATCAAATATCCCTACATTGTAAAATGGAAGCTCCAAGTGCAAACACCCCATAAATAAGTGTGGGTCTAAATCCAAATGATGATGAAGTGGGAAAAGACTAAAAGGCCCAAGTGATGATAAAAATAATGTGGAAAGGTTGCCTCAAAAAGGGATGGGGCATTAGAAAGGTGATTTTCAATGGCAAACTCACTTTAACACAAATGAAAAAAATATGATATTGAATTCCCTAATTGGGGAATTGGATCTAGATTCTGATTTTTTTCATCTCTAATGCCTAGTTTACTATAAATAAGCCTTCTACACTCTTGTTAAGGGGTGTTTGTTGGGATCTCTTTGTATGCATAGTAAGCCTTACAATTGTAATGTATTCTAGCAAAGCCCGATAATTTCCTAAATTTGGTTGGGGCCAACAAAGTATAGATAGTTACATATATTTAGTTTTCCGACAACATATTCCTTGTAGATAGCCCAATTATCATAATTCTCGCCTTGATTTGGTAGGGGAAATAACTATTGGTGAAATAAACTAGAAGAAAAGAGCACATACACAATTGGAAGAGAAACATCAAAATATTTGTTCATTAGATAGAAGAGGTCTTCTTACATTTATACAAGTGAAGAAGGAAAGAGGTTACATAACTTCTTTCATGTTTAACTTTATTTATTAACATGAAACACACTTTAATATAATTCGTATTTATTTAAATATAAACTCATATTTACTAAGAAAGAGCATAACATTAATTACATCAACAATAATATGGAGTAATTCAAGCCACTCTACTTTGTTGTCCCAATTCAGTCCAACAAGACCCAACAAGGAAAACACGCTGCAAAAGTCCAACAAACTCCACTTTTATCGGAATTTGTCCGAGTTTTCCTTGTTTTCCCAACAAGGAAAACACATCAATTGTGGAATTTGTTGAATTATGCATTCTTTGAACGTAATTGAAAATCCATGTACCAAGGAAAACACATCAATTGTGGAATTTGTTGAATTATGCATTCTTTGAACGTAATTGAAAATCCATGTACCAACTTTTATGAGGCAATGCCCCATTGTGACTTCATAAACCTCATTTTGAGAGTAGTATTAGCATTTGATTAGGAGGTGAATTTTTCAAACGACAATCAATTTCACATAAAGATAAATATAAGTTTCACCTGACCTAATGCCATTGTAAAATATCGTACTTTATATACATTCACTGAAATGTATTTGCACTGCTTTCCTGATTGAGTGTTTCAATGGACGGCATATGACAACCCTAGTGTTTGAATCTAGTCAAGCACTCCTTGTTTGATAAACCTTGGTAAAATATAATATATATGCTCGGTGTCACCCTATATAAGGCTAAGCTCGCGGAAGGTCATAAAGTCACGTATCTAACATTGCGCACACTCGTAACATTTTATTTGCTGCGTAAGAACATGCATAAAATGCTTAAAGCATGTCCAGAACGGCATTAGAATTTGTCACCAAGTAAAAAACTTGTGCAGCCACGAGGAAATATTGAAATTATCAAAACCTAAACCCAATCGCCTGACAACAGCACCTGTGGACAGCACAATACAATTATACAAGTACAACACAGGATAAGTTGGCTGTAGCATTCCTAAATCCTACAGGTGTGTAATATTAGTTTTTACCGATAGTAATGGAGATTCATTGAAAGAAATGACAATCTAACTGACTAGGGTTAAATGCTAATATCTTTGGTTTGACCTCTCAACAACAAATAGACCTTAATCAATTCGGATGTAGCTTAGCTCGAAATGAACCTAAATATGCTTGTGTACCCATTATTTATCTATATGTGGTATGCTTCTCCCCTAAACCTGATCAGCCCAATTAGAACCTTAATCTCAAACAGAGACGACATTGACTGGAGGACTTTCCTTTCCATCATATAATTAGAGTGTATGTATTTTCTAGTTATTCGCTCCATCAAGAAGATCAAGCATTCAGCGGAACCCTTTGTTACAGTACTGGTAAAACTGTTCGTTTGAGCTTTAAGTTGCTGGAGCTTTTCATATTCCCAATTCACTATAAAATTATCAGGTATTTGGGATCTGTGGTTAATTTCAAAATAATTTACGCTTAAGGAATAAATCGATTCTGTTTAAGCCAGAGCTCTGGTGGATAGAATGAAGCTTGAGGTTTTTCTATAGTTATTCAACTGAAAAACATTATAATTTATGGCGTTTATAGAGTAAGGCTCAGTCCCAAAGCTGAGCCAACAATGTATAATGTAACACTCTTGGTGTTAAGTTGTTAACATTGAATCCCTCCTTTGGTCATCGATTATTATTTTATAATGTTGAACAGCTAGTTTTTATCTGTTTGAAGTCCTTTTTCGGAATAAAGGAATCGCTGGATTGAAACCTATTTCAGTTCATCGTAAACTCCAATAAGAAACATCAGAGACAGACTCATGAACAATGATGCTAGATCTCAGCTTTACGGGAGCTGATGCTTCTATGAAGCAGCCATATTTTCATAAATCAACCCAAAACAAATAGAATACCTGATGAGAGGTTTAAAAAATTTCTTTGCTACCAAAACTAACCAAGAATACCTGACAGACTCACAGCAGTAATGATTTATGTTATTAGTCAGCAAAGAACACCATCATAAATTATATTTGACATTAAAATATAGACATTACATAAACATTCTGGTAGCCATTCAGCATATTTTAATAATAGATCCATTGGCTTTTTGAATTGCATCAACTGATCAGCATACAACATTTTAATGAAACAAAAAACAAGCCCTAAAACTGCAATATGAACATTTATGGTCTCTAAATGGTGTGCGGTTGTCTACTAAATTCAACCAATCACTAAGGAGAAGGTGAGGGTGCATCTTCAGTCGGATTAATCTCAAAGATTTCTGAGTTGGATATTTCAGGTGCCTCATCAAAGAGTCCCTGAGACTCGATTGCTTCCTTGTACACTGGCGTTTCTTTAAAGTCTGTTGCACCAAAATTGTATGTCCTGACTGCAATTCCACAAGCAACCAGCTGCAGAAGGCAAATATCAGTAATTAAACACAAATTCTCTCTCTCTCTCTCTCTCTCTGAATTGAAAGAACAAGAACCAAAGCAACTTAGAACAAAAATATCCAATCAAGAGGAAATGAAAATTTTGACATTAAATTTATTGCGTAATGCAATAAACAAATCCTTCAGAAGAAATAAACACCTTCTTAAAACACATCAGAACGTTCTTTTGAGGACTAAGAATTAACATACCCCTTTGGGTCACCATGTCTATGAGGATCTCTAGCATATCTACACCATATTCAAATGCACCAAATTATATAGATCACCTGAAGTTTGAGTTAGTTTTTAAAGCAGTATCCATTTTAGATGCATTCCCATGCAGCTTCCAGGCTCCCTAAAGTTCATAATTACAGGCACATGAAACTATGCAAGTTAAAAGGAAAAAAGGAGCTTCAGATGGGTCCAGAAGTTCTTTACATGCCAAAACTATTAAGTCTGTCTTGCAATATAGTATTATCAGGATCATAGTTTTAAAAACCGGTTAATTTGGAACTAGAACCGGCCAAGTTGACCGGGTTAATCGTCATCGGGATCGAACCAGGACAAAACTCGGCCCGGACGCTGGTTCAGTACCAAATCAGCTGAGTCGAAGTCTGACTTGGCCGGTTCAGTACCGAACTGGACTGGACTGAACTGCCTGAGTCCGTCAAAAACAGGCCAGTTCTGTACCAAACCGGCCTGAACCGCTTGAGTCCGTCAAAAACCAGCCGGTTTGGCCTCTCTATAGCCCCCACGCACCCATGCAGCATCAAAGAGGAAGAAATTACATTTTTAAGAAAAAACCTAAAAAAACTAAACCCTAACACTCCTAAATCCTAAAAATAAACTACAAATAGACCCCCCCCCCCCTCCTATTTGCCTCACACTTCTCTCATTCATCATTTGCGAGCATTTGGAGGCTGGATGAGTCTGATGATTGATCATTGATCATGTTTTTTGGAGTCTAGAGGCTATTTAGATAATAGAGCCTGATTGATATTGTATTTTGTTTCAGAATCTAAGATATGTAGTGCACTCGGTGCCATTTTGATAGAGTCTTGACTCTTGAGTCCTTGACCAATGCATGGTATATATCTAAGAGTAGACTCTGCATATTTTGTCTCTAATGGTTTGGAATCATAGCTTGGAATTTTTAATATATTTTTTTCATTAAAACTGTAATACTTTATGTATTTTTTAGTAGTCCAAGTCATTAAATTCAAACCGGTCCAAGTCATTGCTGAGTCCAAGTCCGAGCCGAGTTGAACCTCGGTCGGTTCTAAGTCTGAGTCCGAGTTTTAAAACATTGATCGGGATACAGCCATTTGGACCTTCACACAAGTCTTAGTCCTTTCCATTTACCAAATTTCGATATCAAAATATTTACCAATGATAATTGTGAATCAAAATGCATGGTATAAGATGCTTCAAATCACATAAATCCAGTGTTACACGGGGACTCGCCCCCCAAGGTCAGGAACTCACTCTCCTCGCTCCCCACGCCTCAGGAGCTTGAGGGCTCCTTCCAAAACGTTTCTCTTCACCCCAAAAAAAACCGAAACTTGCCAAAACGCATGGGGGAGTGTGGCCCTGTCTCCTGAAGCTCACTCTAGTTATGGGGGCGCCTAGGTGCTCCTTCCCAAAAATGGGGGGCGCCTAGACACACCCCCATGATTTTGCCCATATGCTTTTAAAAAAACAAAAGATAAAAAATAAAACCTAACCTAATTTAGTGTTTACCCTACCTTTACCATTACGTACCTTCATTCATTCCGTTGAGCCCCCAAGTGTTGAGAAAGCCCGACACCACCACTGTGAAGACTAGACAGCCTGCAAGTGAAGACTACAGAGCCCACCGCCCACCGCTGTGAAGATTCGAGAGCCCGCAGGTGAAGACTAGAGAACCCGCCGCTGAAGATTAGAGAGAAGAGTCCGCAGTTGGAGTTGAAGAGCCCACAATTGTAGTTGAAGAGCCTGCAGTCAGCAGTTGAAGAGAGCCTTATAGCCTGAACTTGCTGAATCTACTCCACGAATCCACATTTTCCAAGTGCCAACAGCCCAACGCTACTGTGGAGTCTGTGCTGACCATTGACCAAGGAGACCGCCACCAGAGATTGCCAATTTGCTAGCGTTGTTAGTGTTAAGGTAGGGCCTGTGTTATTGTTTTTAAATTTTAATTTATTAAAATTTAAGTTTAACAGTTTATTAAATTATTACAAAGAAGTTGCAATTTTGTTAGTATTTGAATTTTCAGTTTTTCAGCCATTAAAAGTTAAAATGTTCATTAAATTTTTTGAAATTCAGCGGATTTTTAAAATTTTAAGTTTTTATTATTTCACAACCATGATATTGAAAAAAAAAACAACAATAAAAATTTAAAAACTTTGTTGCAGGTTGCCAAAAATAAAAAAAACAAGTAACAACACCTAACAGTTTCAACTTTCAAACCAGCAATATGAGCAACTCTAGCAATTGCAACAATAGTGACAGCAGTGACAGTGAAATTGAATATGGTTTTCAGGCAGAGGGTAACTCTAGTGTTGGACTTGGGAGTGAGATTGGAAGTGAGAATGGAACTCCCTCATCAACCAGGTTAAGTCAAAGTGAAGGAGAAGGCAGTGCTAATCTCACCCCATCAAAGTCATTGGCTCAATATGCAAAGGGGACATTTGATCCCAAGAAACCATTTTTGCTATATGCAAGCAAAGTAAATGCTCCCTTAACAAACCAGAAAGACAAGAAAAGTGGTGGATCACATCATTGGGCATGCAATGTTTGTGGCCATCCTTGGGTTGGCAGTTATAGTCAGGTTAGACAACACCTTTTGGTCATTGGTGGCAAAGGGGTTTCTGTGTGTGCAAAGCTAACCATGTTGCAAAGAACTGAGCTTATAAAGTTGCAAATGGCAGCAGATGCTAAGGGCACATTTTCTAGCCAAAATGTCATGTCAAAAGAACATCACAATGCAAAAGCAAGTTCCAAAAGGAAAGCTAACCCATCCGTTTGTATGCCTCCACCATCTCCTATTGAGACATCTTCATCAAAAAATAAGGTTTCTCGTTCTTGTGCTATAGGACCAACCATTACAGGGATGTATGGCAAGCTTAACCGTGATGATACAGATGATGCCATTGGCAAATTCCTTTTTACCAATGGCATTCCTTTCCATGTTACTTGTTCTCCTTATTATAAGGAGATGGTCTGTGCAATTGCAGCATCGAGACCCTCATATGTGCCCCTAGGTGAGCATAAGTTGAGGACAGTGATTTCAAAGAAGCAAGTGTCCAATATTAATGTGCAGAAAGAGCAGATGAAAGAGATATGGGTGAAGTCAGGTTGTTCTATTGTTATGGATGGGTGGATAGACATTATCAAACATCCACTTATTAACATCATAATTACATGCATAAATGGGCCACTCTTTCTTAGAGCCTATTGATTGTTCTGGAAAGTGCAAAGATGCAGCTTTCCAATTTGAGATTCTTCGGAATGCTATAGAGGAGGTTGGGGATGCTATAGAGGAGGTTGGGCTTGTTAAAATAATGTAACTGCAGAAGATATTCTATTTATATTATTGTATTCCTCCTCCGGGAGATGATGGTCATGTAATTAATAATGTAAAGGTCAATGAAAGAATCAATGTAAACCCTAGGACATGTGTCGACCTACAAAAGCCCCTAAAAGATTATTATATTATGTAATTGACCAGTCAAGAAGAGAAGTCGGCCCTGTTGGGGAATTTGTCACCCCAACGGAAGAATATAAATAAAGGACCTCTCTCTCACTTCTAATCACTCATTCACTCAAGCAAGTTCGCATTAGTGAAGAGGAGAGGTGCGCACAAGTGGAGGAGTAGCTGATTTGTCTTGGGGAACTTTTGTACTTTGTGATTTCTATATTGAGAAAGGCTTTGCCGGGGTTTTCTCCCTTTGTGGTTTCCCCGAGAGAATATCTGTGTTCATTGTGTTTTATGTTGTGCTTGTTTATCTTTCAGTAATTGTTTATATGCTATATGCTGCTCAAGTAAAAACTAACATGGTATCAGAGCTGGCCTAAAAGATTACATTGTGCAGCCACGGAAAATTAGGGCTTTTGACAGAAGGAGAATTTTTGAGTTTTCTCAACATAGGATTGATCCCCTCAGAAAAATCAAAATTTTGAGCCCAAGATCGAACTTTTTGGTTGGGCAGAACCCTAGGATCAAGCAAACCCTAGTTCGGGATTTGGACCAAAAAACCAGAAATTGCAGATCCGAATTTCGCAAGTCACTTTTGAGGGGTAAATTTTGAGTTTCCAAAATATGAGCACACCAGCTTGCTCGCCTCAGTCAAGTGCATCTCCCTGCCCTGTCAGAAGTCTGAAATTTCAAGTTTGAATTTTTAGGGTTTCTCTGTCAAACCCTAGATCCAGCAAATCATCAAGGTAAGATCTACAAACTTTTCTATTTCCATTTGAGGTTTTCATTATAGCAAAATGACAAGCAATACCAAGCTTGATGAAAAGCTTGAGGGAGCTAAGAACTTTAGATCCTGGAAGTATAGAGTCATGCTCATCCTTGAGGAGCATGAACTAGAAGACTATGTGAAGGAAGGGCTTACAGAACCAGAAGGAGATGAAGAAAAGGCAAGGCATAAGAAGAACCTAATCAAAGCAAAGAGGATCATTGCTGACTCCATCAAGGATCACTTGATCCCCCATGTGTCTTCCAAGAAGACACCAAAAGAGATGTTTGATGTCTTGACCAGCCTATTTGAAGGAAAGAACATCAACAGAAAGATGACCTTGAGAAATCAACTCAAGGGTGTGAAGAGCATGAAGTCTGAGTCCATGCACTCATACTTTTCTAGAGTATCTCAGATCAAAGAACAACTATAAGCCATTGGGGATATGAGAGAGGATGCAGAAGTTGTGATGACTACTCTGAATGGTCTCCCTCGAGATTGGGAACCATTTGTTCGTGGCATTTGTGCCATAAAGAAACTAATCAAATTCAGAAACCTACGAGAAGAATGTGTCCAAGAAGAAGAAAGAATAGTCGTAAGAGAAGAGAAGTTAAACGACGATGAAGATCAAGCTTTAGCTACTCATGCTAAAGGTGAGGAGAGGAAGGGCAACCCTCGTCCCTGAGAGGACTCTCCAAGAAGACCCCAGAAGAAGAGAAGGACCAGAAAGGATTTCTCTTCAATTGAATGTTACTCATGCCACAAGACTGGACACATTGCAAGGAATTGTCCAAACAAATATGGACACCACAAGAAGCAGAAGAAGAGGTTTCATGCTCATGCAGCGAAAGATAGTGATGATGACAAGACCAGAGATAATGAAGACTCCAGTGAAGAATATGTTCTTATCTCAGCACTCACTGGTTCAGTATCTCATGGAAGTGATACTTGGCTAGTGGATAGTGGAGCTTCAAAGCACATGACAGGATACAAAGAATCCTTGTCTCATCTCATCCAGAAGGAATCTCCACACAAGGTAAAACTCGGAGATGACTACCAATATCCCATCAAAGGTATGGGAGAAGCCTCTTACAAGTTGGACTCTGGGAAGTCCATGAACATGAAAGATGTACTTTATGTACCTGGTGTTATCACACCATAGTAGCAGGGCTACTATTCTTGCTTAGCAGATATCTGCATATTCCAGAGCTTCCATTATTCAGAGCATGGCTATGATGATTGTATATTTTGTGATCACTCATGATCGGAGCAGTATATTATTCAGACTTATGTTAGACCTTGTGTCAAGGCTGAGCCTTGAGAGTTCAGATTTGATGACCGATGTGACCCTTTATCCCATACAGTTTCAGTTCAGTGCTTAGAGATGTATTGCAGCAGTGTTTCAGATGGTATATGATGTTTATTACTATGATGATGTTGTATGATCTATGGATATTTTATCATTGACTGTAGATTATTATCTTGTTAATTTAGTCATGTTCACAGCATCTGCTTGGTATATTATTCCTGATGTGGCAAACTGTTTAAAATAAACTAAAAATCATAAAATGGACAATTGCTTGCACATTTAGGTCATTTAACAAAACCCACTGGTTTTCCACCTTACATAGATATGGTCTTTCCTGACACCAGTTGTCTGCTAGTGTAGGCTCCATATTCACTTGACTCCATCCATACATGACTTTCCTATTTGACTTTAAACCTTGACCTATCTCATTTGACTTTCTGATACTGAGGACTTCCCCATTTTTCTACCTCTGTGTTTGGACCGCATCCCTGTATGTTCAGTGTCTCGGCTCTAAGTTGGTGACAAAACTTGCCTTTGGTGAGTTGCATTGTAGGCCTAAATCATTCTGGTCGGTTGTCCCAATGTTTGGCATTGGCTCAAACTCCCCCTAGTCACTTGAGATGTTGTTGGCTAAAACTGAAAGCTCATGTTCTACTTGTGGAAACTTATAAATTCGCCCATGGAAACTAAAAAGGGCAAGAGCGATGAACAGCTAAAAATACTCCTCGAAGAATATAAGAAAGGTCCAAAAAGCAATGGTTCTTAAAAGCTATATCTAAACAATTGTTGACCTTATATGTATTTGAAAACATGCCTGGATGCAAGCTGCAACTAGTTGTGCTTATCAGCACACCTGAGATCCGAAGGGTTATGTAGGCCAAAAAGGCCATGAAATGAACTTGAATGATCCTAATGAACCTGGATCAACTTGATGTAGACATGATGCCTAAGTTGAATGAGCACTCTCTGAACAACTTATCCATTTGTGAGGCACAGCCATCCCCCGTGTTATTTTGTCCAGCACAGAGTTTGTAGCTTCCCCCCTTCTCCCAATCCAAAGTATTTTTGAGTTAAGTTAGATAAGTCAACCCCTTGGCCCAACCTTGTTCCTAGCCTTCATCCTTCACTAGCAATTTGACCATGTCCAATGGGTGAGTTTGTCATTTGAACTATTGTGCAAGTAATTTTATATAACAAAGGAATATGATAACTTGATTAATGCCACTGAATGGATGTTATACTTTGAGCTTGGCTGTGAGAATGATTAGAGAAGCATGTCTTAGTCTACTGATGTGATTTATCCTTGGTTGTATATTATTGGGATCCGTGATGATGTGGGCCATATATATATACCTATTGATGATGATTGATGGTCCCACATACTTGATGATGATATCATATGATGGACATATGATGCAGATGATGATTGATGCAGTTCAGCAGTTTTATTTATTACTTCAGATCACCAGATTATACACTGTCCATATATGGTGGACCCTACAGCTGGCCCATTAGGGCAACCCATGGTGTATGAGTATACATTCCTAGTGGATTTGGGTCTTCTGGATCCAATGAGACACTTATCTTTCAGTTCCGGGCACTTCTGACAGTGATTGATGCAGTTTTACACTTGTTGACAAGATGTGGGGCTGATTTCCTAGCCTGAGTAGCAGGGGACAAGAGAGGCCGGTTCACATAGGGCGCTGTATGAGGAGGGGGTGGTCCAGCCACTTGTTATTACCATTTACCCCCCCTTCTGGAGAGCTTGGTGGGCTCAGTTGGACAGCGCAGATGCCCTAGGAGGCAGTTTTGGCACTTTCACAATTATCGAGGCAGTTAAAAAATGGGATAAAGTGGTCACTGAGGAATTCGATTTGGGCAATTGAGGCAAGGTTTTGGCATTTGGTTTTCACAGAGGTCTTCCAGGGTGATCCCACTATCTTCCAGCCAGTTTTCACCATGTGGGTAGGCCCACAGTGATCACAGGAGGTCTTTTACTGCTTGTCTGTCACAGATTTTGAGGACAGATTTGATCATTTATATTATATTGGACATATTTTATTATTTTATTGTGCCTTGGGGATGAGCTAGTAAGGATTGATGCCTCCTAGCCCCACCATGTGCTCTTTATGTCATGTCCTAGTCATTATGAGGTGGATTTTGGTACTTTTTCCCCCTCTAGTGGATGACGTCACCCTCCATGATTATTTTTAGATTATGACGTCATCACTTTATGAGTGATCCATGTGTTACGTTATTATGGTTCATCTTAGCCATTGATTGTATGATGAGATCTTTTAATCTCAACCACTCATTTGATGTAGTATTGTAAAGTGGTATAGGGTTTTGGTCTTTATTATCCTATATAAGGAGGAGACTCCCTATTGTATAGCTCACCTTTGGAGCTCTGGAATATTGGAATAGAACACTTCTTTGTGGAGCATATCTCTCTTGTCTTGTGGATTCTCTTGCATATTGAATATACAATATCTCTTCTATGTATCATTGTGGATTTTGGTGCTTCTACTAGTTTTCTTGCAGGAAATTCGAATTGGTGGAGAGGAGGGCGATTTCTTGAGGGTTATTGTTGGAGGGATCCACATATTCTCTCTTGGGTTGATCTTGTGACAGGGAGTATCATTATTGTATCTTCGTGACATAGTTGATGCTTTCTATTACATCTTTCTATCATTTTCATAATCATCTTACTTGACTTCTTTCTTTGATCTTGTCTTGTAGGAGGAGGACGATTTGGCTATCTTGGAGGAGGACGTTTTGGTTGGAGCTCTTGGATCTCACTCTTGAATATACACATAGGAGAATGCTATCAATTTGCAAGGTGGCCACAAGCAATTGAGGTAAGATCTACAAGGTATGTGCCTCTTTCCATCCATTCTCTCTTCATTGGTCACAAACCCTAATTAATTAAAACCCTCATTTTGGTTTTTCTTAGATCTACTTAGATCTAGCCTTGCTTTTGAAAAGATCTTAAGAACCCACCTCTATAGCATCCACCCCTAGTTGGATCTATAGTTTGGTGGTGATTGGGTTAAAATTAACACACTTTTCAAGGCAATATAGCCCTCTTGAACCAAATCGCACTTCCTTGGAGAGGCTTGTTGGGTTAGATATAGCATGTGGGTAGGTGAGATCCCACTTGATTTGCAATCTACACACTTGATAACCTACCCCTAGACTTTTACTTGGGTGATTTCTACCTTGTGGGCATCATTCCACATTTTAAGGGATTAAAACCCCCTTTTGAACTACTTGGCATCTTAAAACTCAGATCTAGTAAGATTTAACCCTTGGATTGGCTTGATTTTCTAGATCCACATAGGTCGGTGCCTAAGCTACTTGGATCTACAATTTGGTGGCCATTGGACTTGATTTGACCCACTTTATCCTCCTTGAGCAAGGTCGCACTTCCTTGGGTGACTGAGTTTGCCCATTTCTAGGACCTGGGTAGTTGAGATTTCAGTGGATTTGGAACGGGCATACCTTGGAACCTATATCTAGAGTATCATTTTGTGACGATCTGCCTTGGGGGTAGCATTCCTTGTTTTACGGGATTGTGGTCCACTTGGGTCATTTCATGAAATCCTAGATCTAGCAAGATCCAACCATTCTATCTCAATTAGCCCGCTTGACTTGACCTCTAGGTGTCCCGATCTACACTTTGACATATATTTTGACTCCATTAACCCATCCAACAAGGCACTAGTCCTCCTTAAGCAAGTCGCACTCCTTGGGAATTGTGTCAAACCTTAGATCTAGTAAGTGGGTACTCCTAAATTCAACTTAGATCCCTAGATCTACTCATTTCATATCCTCTAGTGCCAATTGCATCCCTTAATTTCACCTTGTGGGTTCACTTTAAGCCATTTCACATATCCCAAGAAAGTAGGACCCACTTGTGTAACACATGGTACTATACCTTGTCATTATAACTAATCATGTGGCCTAAATCATACATTGGTTGAAACACTAACCACCTCTCAAACCACCTTCAACCATACTTTAACTTCTATGTCCACTCAACCTTGCATTGGTTTCCGTAACTCATCGTTTACTTATCCCTGGGAACCTTTGTTTGGGTCCAATCATCTGTGATTGGTTATAGGGTCTCCCCCTAGGTCTTGTTTCACCTTGATCTAAAGCGAAGAGTGCCTCGGTTGACGTGACTCCCACCTTGCATTGAGAACCGTGGCATCTCTTGGGTCACCTCTTTAGCTCCTCTACCGTCCCATATGGGATACCACTAGGGGCAACTACAAGTTGTGTGATAACATTTTTGGCGCCGTTGCCAGGGAAGGTAGAGGCCTGCCCTGGTTCGACATATATTTTCAAGCCCTACTCCCATTCTCTTTGCCAACATTTTTGGCGCCGTTGCCGGGGAGGTAGAGGCCTACCTTGGTTCAACATACCTGTTTTGTCTTACTCTCTCCCTGCACTTTAAACGGCATACATCTTGGTAGAAAAGTTTTAAAATCTACCTGGCGACTCCACTGGTGATCGATCCTATCATTATCTAGAGCCCATGGGGTGCATCTTTTTGTATTTAGGTTTTTTATTTAATAATAAAATTAAAATAAAATAAAAAATTGCCATCCATGGCTGCTTCTGAGCGGCCTAGGACTTTTGGTCGTTTGAAAGTTTTTGACTTCTCAAAAATTGTTGGGTATCCTCATCAAATCCCTCAGCAAGCCCGTGAAAGGTTGTCTAAATTCGATGGGAGTCATGAAGTATCTGCTAAAAGACACCTGGAACTTTTTAGGGAAATTATTAAAGAGTTATCCATAACCCATGAGGATGTGTGTATGAAACTATTGGCTTCATCTTTCAAAGAAAGAGCTGAGCTCTGGTTTTTGAATTTGAAGGCCAATAGCATTTCCGGATATGACATGTTCGAAACTAAATTCCTAGAAGAATGGGGAAGTGAATTCGATGATATATATTTTTCAAATCAAATCCAAGATCAAAACCTTCCCCTCTCCGATCCTATTGTCGAATCAATTAACAATCAAATATCAAGTGAATTGTCAACATCTGGAGATGATTCCTCTTGCCCAATTTCTTTTGAGGATAAGTTTTCCTCTTCTGAGTCAATCGAAAGTCAAATCCCTAATCATTGTATAAATGGTAATTTTTCAAATTTCTTTTTAGGTAGCCCTAGTCCTGATCCTGAGCATATTTCTGGGGATGAGCTTTTAGTCAACAAGTCTATTGAAGTTCTTCCCTCGAAGGAACTCTTTAGTCATTATATCTTTAGTGATCACTTAATTCCTTATCGCCTTATTGAAGAAGAAAAAAGTAGGGACATAGATCAAGATCCTTTATTAGTGATTTCACGTGATCATTGTACCAATAATCAGGATGTTTTAAGTGAACTTGTTAATTTTCTCCCTGACAATTTAAATAAAAATTATCATTTATCCTCATATGCATTTTATGATGAGTCAACAGAAGATCAATCTCAAGATGAGGATGAATTAGTGAATCACACTAGATACTCTAATCTTTGTTCCACTTCTTATAATGAGTCTTTAAATTTTTCTTTTTCCGTACTTAGTCAAGATAGCTTTTTCTTAGAGTTAGAATCTTGTCCTCAAATTGTAAATATTAGATTTAATCAAAAGCTTGAAGTCATTCCTAGTGCTATTTTGAAAGGTCCTTTATTTTGTCAAATTCCAAGGCCAAATTTTTCTATCCATCTAGGAGACTGTTCATATTTGCAATCCACCCTCCCTTCCCAACTTTTTCAATCATCTTTGGGTTGGTGGTCTAGTCAGTCTTTTGCCTTGGAAATTTTCAATAGGAAGTATAGGCATGATTACATGTTTGGAGAAAAAGAACTTTATTTCCCTTTTCAGTCACTTTGGAACCAAAATGTTTGTTGTCAAGTTATCAATCATTCTTGGTGGCTAGAAAAGGTGTTCAAAGATCAGTTTCATCTTTTCTCCATTTTGAGCATCAAGTGGGTTTGATTTTGATCTTTCGTCTTCATAGCATTAATTTATCCCCACTTGGTTTTTATTTGATCATCAGTCCCAAGGAGAATCAAATTGAATATGTAAAAGAGGTAAATGAGGAAGTTATTTTTTGTGAAAAAGAATTGAGTCGCATGCCTTATACTTTTCCTCCATCAATCTTAAGCAATAACTCGCATGAATTTTATGATCCTATCAATTCTTGGATGGAGGATGTTTGCATCAGGCATTTTTCTCCTAGGCATGATCTCATTTTGCACCATTCAAATTTTTCCTCAACTTCTGAACAAGTCAGGAAGATTGTGCCCTCAAATTCAGTAATCTTTAATCCAATCTTGACTTGCTTTATCAACAAAAATCAAAGAAAAATCATTAACTTATTTGATGAATGGTTGCACTGGATTTATGATTTTACCTAACATTTGTGCTGACTAGTTAGAGTAGGGTAGGTAGGTCTTGAATAAGCTCACTTGAGCAACAGGATTTGTGTGTTTTTTCTTTTTCTGTGTGATGAGTATTGCCCCTTTTCTTTTCTGCTTGGAGTGTCTGCTTGTTTTTTTTGTTTGATTGAGTTGAGCCTAGCTCCTTCCTAAGCTTGTCTCTTCTCCTGCATGCATTAAAGAATTTTTAATTTCCGTTTACATTTTTGGTTGCCTGTGCAAGTGAGATTGCCTGCTTGAAAAAGTTTTCTTATCCTCCTGCACAGTAATAAAAAAATAATGAATGATGAACAAATGATATATGCTATGTTAGTTTAAATTTTTCTTTTACGCATTTCAGTTTCTGCTCTGGAGTAGATTTAAGTTTCAGTTTTATTTTATATTTGTCCCATACATGCTCCATGAGGTATTCTAGTGTTTGTGAGCGCAGGTACAGGTGCAAAATAAAAGCTGAAAGCAAGGATGGTGCAGTGCTGGATTGAAGATTGGTGCAGAGCAAATCGAGACCAGAGATTCTGAGGTTCTCAAGCGCTCTCTCCCTTAGAGCACTTGTCCCAGCTGGAGCCAGATGTTCTCACACCATAGTAGCAGGGCTACTATTCTTGCTTAGCAAATATCTGCACATTCCAGAGCTTCCATTATTCAGAGCATGGCTATGATGATTGTATATTTTGTTATCACTCATGATCAGAGCAGTATATTATTCAGACTTATGTTAGACCTTGTGTCAAGGCTGAGCCTTGAGAGTTCAGATTTGATGACCGATGTGACCCTTTATCCCATACAGTTTCAGTTCAGTGCTTCGAGATGTATTGCAGCAGTGTTTCAGATGGTATATGATGTTTATTACTATGATGATGTTGTATGATCTATGGATATTTTATCATTGACTGTAGATTATTATCTTGTTAATTTAGTCATGTTCACAGCATCTGCTTGGTATATTATTCCTGATGTGGCAAACTGTTTAAAATGAACTAAAAATCATAAAATGGACAATTGCTTGCACATTTAGGTCATTTAACAAAACCCACTGGTTTTCCACCTTACATAGATATGGTCTTTCCTGACACCAGTTGTCTGCTAGTGTAGGCTCCATATTCACTTGACTGCATCCATACATGACTTTCCTATTTGACTTTAAACCTTGACCTATCTCATTTGACTTTCTGATACTGAGGACTTCCCCATTTTTCTACCTCTGTGTTTGGACCGCATCCCTGTATGTTCAGTGTCTCGGCTCTAAGTTGGTGACAAAACTTGCCTTTGGTGAGTTGGATTGTAGGCCTAAATCATTCTGGTCGGTTGTCCCGATGTTTGGCATTGGCTCGAACTCCCCCTAGTCACTTAAGATGTTGTTGGCTAAAACTGAAAGCTCATGTTCTACTTGTGGAAACTTATAAATTTGCCCATGGAAACTAAAAAGGGCAAGAGCGATGAATAGCTAAAAATACTCCTCGAAGAATATAAGAAAGGTCCAAAAAGCAATGGTTCTTAAAAGCTATATCTAAACAATTGCTGACCTTATATGTATTTGAAAACATGCCCTGGATGCAAGCTACAACTAGTTGTGCTTATCAGCACACCTGAGATCCGAAGGGTTATGTAGGCCAAAAAGGCCATGAAATGAACTTGAATGATCCTAATGAACCTGGATCAACTTGATGTAGACATGATGCCTAAGTTGAATAAGCACTCTCTGAACAACTTATCCATTTGTGAGACACAGCCATCCCCCGTGTTATTTTGTCCAGCACAGAGTTTGTAGCTTTCCCCCTTCTCCCAGTCCAAAGTATTTTTGAGTTAAGTTAGATAAGTCAACCCTTTGGACCAACCTTGTTCCTAGCCTTCATCCTTCACTAGCAGTTTGACCATGTCCAATGGGTGAGTTTGTCATTTGAACTATTGTGCAAGTAGTTTTATATATCAAAGGAATATGATAACTTGATTAATGCCACTGAATGGATGTTATACTTTGAGCTTGGCTGTGAGAATGATTAGAGAAGCATGTCTTAGTCTACTGATGTGATTTATCCTTGGTTGTATATTATTGGGATCCGTGATGATGTGGGCCATATATATATACCTATTGATGATGATTGATGGTCCCACATACTTGATGATGATATCATATGATGGACATATGATGCAAATCATGATTGATGCAGTTCAGCAGTTTTATTTATTACTTCAGATCACCAGATTATACACTGTCCATATATGGTGGACCCTACAGCTGGCCCATTAGGGCAACCCATGGTGTATGAATACACATTCCTAGTGGATTTGGGTCTTCTGGATCCAATGAGACACTTATCTTTCAGTTCCGGGCACTTCTGACAGTGATTGATGCAGTTTTACACTTGTTGACAAGATGTGGGGCTGATTTCCTAGCCTGAGTAGCAGGGGCCAAGAGAGGCCGGTTCACCTAGGGCGCTGTATGAGGAGGGGGTGGTCCAGCCACTTGTTATTACCATTTACCCCCCCTTCTGGAGAGCTTGGTGGGCTCAGTTGGACAGCGCAGATGCCCTAGGAGGCAGTTTTGGCACTTTCACAGTTATCGAGGCAGTTAAAAAATGGGATAAAGTGGTCACTGAGGAATTCGATTTGGGCAATTGAGGCAAGGTTTTGGCATTTGGTTTTCACAGAGGTCTTCCAGGGTGATCCCACTATCTTCCAGCCAGTTTTCACCATGTGGGTAGGCCCACAGTGATCACAGGAGGTCTTTTACTGCTTGTCTGTCACAGATTTTGAGGACAGATTTGATCATTTATATTATATTGGACATATTTTATTATTTTATTGTGCCTTGGGGATGAGCTAGTAAGGATTGATGCCTCCTAGCCCCACCATGTGCTCTTTATGTCATGTCCTAGTCATTATGAGGTGGATTTTGGTACTTTTTCCCCCTCTAGTGGATGACGTCACCCTCCATGATTATTTTTGGATTATGACGTCATCACTTTATGAGTGATCCATGTGTTACGTTATTATGGTTCATCTTAGCCATTGATTGTATGATGAGATCTTTTAATCTCAACCACTCATTTGATGTAGTATTGTAAAGTGGTATAGGGTTTTGGTCTTTATTATCCTATATAAGGAGGAGACTCCCTATTGTATAGCTCACCTTTGGAGCTCTGGAATATTGGAATAGAACACTTCTTTGTGGAGCATATCTCTCTTGTCTTGTGGATTCTCTTGCATATTGAATATACAATATCTCTTCAATGTATCATTGTGGATTTTGGTGCTTCTACTAGTTTTCTTGCAGGAAATTCGAATTGGTGGAGAGGAGGGCGATTTCTTGAGGGTTATTGTTGGAGGGATCCACATATTCTCTCTTGGGTTGATCTTGTGACAGGGAGTATCATTATTGTATCTTCGTGACATAGTTGATGCTTTCTATTACATCTTTCTATCATTTTCATAATCATCTTACTTGACTTCTTTCTTTGATCTTGTCTTGTAGGAGGAGGACGATTTGGCTATCTTGGAGGAGGACGTTTTGGTTGGAGCTCTTGGATCTCACTCTTGAATATACACATAGGAGAATGCTATCATTGCAAGGTGGCCACAAGCAATTGAGGTAAGATCTACAAGGTATGTGCCTCTTTCCATCCATTCTCTCTTCATTGGTCACAAACCCTAATTAATTAAAACCCTCATTTTGGTTTTTCTTAGATCTACTTAGATCTAGCCTTGCTTTTGAAAAGATCTTAAGAACCCACCTCTATAGCATCCACCCCTAGTTGGATCTATAGTTTGGTGGTGATTGGGTTAAAATTAACACACTTTTCAAGGCAATATAGCCCTCTTGAACCAAATCGCACTTCCTTGGAGAGGCTTGTTGGGTTAGATATAGCATGTGGATAGGTGAGATCCCACTTGATTTGCAATCTACACACTTGATAACCTACCCCTAGACTTTTACTTGGGTGATTTCTACCTTGTGGGCATCATTCCACATTTTAAGGGATTAAAAGCCCCTTTTGAACTACTTGGCATCTTAAAACTCAGATCTAGTAAGATCTAACCCTTGGATTGGCTTGATTTTCTAGATCCACATAGATCGGTGCCTAAGCTACTTGGATCTACAATTTGGTGGCCATTGGACTTGATTTGACCCACTTTATCCTCCTTGAGCAAGGTCGCACTTCCTTGGGTGACTGAGTTTGCCCATTTCTAGGACCTGGGTAGTTGAGATTTCAGTGGATTTGGAACGGGCATACCTTGGAACCTATATCTAGAGTATCATTTTGTGACGATCTGCCTTGGGGGTAGCATTCCTTGTTTTACGGGATTGTAGTCCACTTGGGTCATTTCATGAAATCCTAGATCTAGCAAGATCCAACCATTCTATCTCAATTAGCCCGCTTGACTTGACCTCTAGGTGTCCCGATCTACACTTTGACATATATTTTGACTCCATTAACCCATCCAACAAGGCACTAGTCCTCCTTAAGCAAGTCGCACTCCTTGGGAATTGTGTCAAACCTTAGATCTAGTAAGTGGGTACTCCTAAATTCAACTTAGATCCCTAGATCTACTCATTTCATATCCTCTAGTGCCAATTGCATCCCTTAATTTCACCTTGTGGGTTCACTTTAAGCCATTTCACATATCCCAAGAAAGTAGGACCCACTTGTGTAACACATGGTACTATACCTTGTCATTATAACTAATCATGTGGCCTAAATCGTACATTGGTTGAAACACTAACCACCTCTCAAACCACCTTCAACCATACTTTAACTTCTATGTCCACTCAACCTTGCATTGGTTTCCGTAACTCATCGTTTACTTATCCCTAGGAACCTTTGTTTGGGTCCAATCATCTGTGATTGGTTATAGGGTCTCCCCCTAGGTCTTGTTTCACCTTGATCTAAAGCGAAGAGTGCCTCGGTTGACGTGACTCCCACCTTGCATTGAGAACTGTGGCATCTCTTGGGTCACCTCTTTAGCTCCTCTACCATCCCAGATGGGATACCACTAGGGGCAACTACAAGTTGTGTGATAACACCTAGGTTGAAGAAGAACCTTCTATCTATTTCAGCATTAGATAAGAAAGGTTTTCGAGTTGCATTTGTAGATGGTGAAGTTCTCATGTGGCCTAAAGGGAAGACTATTGATGATGCAGTAGTCATTGGAGTAGAAGGAGGACTTTACAAACTGAAGGGTTGTGCAGATACAGCAATGATGGCTAGTACCATGAACCCCTGTGAGCTATGGCATAGGAGACTAGGTCATGTACACTATAAGGCCTTACCAATTGTAAGTAAGGTGGTGACTGGATTACCAGAGATCCAGGTGGATCATGAAGGAGTATGCAAAGGGTGTGCTCAAGGGAAGAGTACGAAGAACCCATTTCCAAGTAGCGACAACAAAGTGAAAGGTATTCTGGATATCATTTATTCAGACATTTGTGGACCAATGTGCACCACCTCTCTAAGCGGGTATGAATATTATGCATCTTTTATTGATGATTATTCTCGCAAAACCTGGATTTACTTTCTGAAGAATAAGAATGAATTCTTTGAAAAGTTTAAAGAGTTCAAGGCGCTCGTAGAGAATCTCTCTGAAAAGAAGATTAAGATCCTGAGGTCAGACAATGGAGAGGAATATACCTCAGGGGATTTCAAAGATTTCTGTAAGCAAGCAGGGATTAAGAGGGAGCTCACTGTCCCTTATAATCCACAACAGAATGGTGTAGTCGAAAGGAAGAATAGAACAATCATAGAAGCAGTAAAGGCTATGATCCATGATCAAGACTTACCCATGCATCTATGGGCAAAAGCTGCCAGAACCGTAGTCTATGTACAGAACAGGATCTCCCATAGTGCTCTTGGAAACAAGACCCTTGAAGAGATGTTCACCAGGAAGAAACTTGAAGTCAGTCATCTGAAGATGTTTGGATGTCCGGTGGTCATCCACATTCCAAAGGAGAAGAGATCGAAACTAGAGCCTTTAAGGAAGAAGGGAATATTTGTGGGTTATAGTGAGCAAACCAAGGCTTACCGCATATACATCCCAGGGTTCCGTCAGATCGCGATTAGTCGGGATGTCACATTTGATGAAGATACAGCTTTCAACAAGTCCAAGAAGACTCATGAGGATGAAGAGGAGCAGGAGGCTCCCAGAGTTGCAGAATCAACCAAAGAACCAATTCCAAATGTTGAAAGAGATCCTACTCTAGAGGATCATGACATGGCAGAACCTCAGAGACCTGAGGAGATACCTCATGTGGAGATCTCTTGAAAGAGAAGACCAGCCTGGGCACGCAAATTAATCCAAGATGCAGGAAAGTATGGTGCTCCAGAAGGTACCGGTAGAGAGATCAAGAGACCAAGGCCATACTCTAGCTATGTAGCCTTGATGTGCAATCTTATTGAAGAAGAACCAGCTTGTTTTGAAGAAGCTGTAAAGAAGAAGGAATGGCTGGATGCCATGAATGAAGAATATCAGTGCATCATCAAGAATGATGTTTAGGATGTGGTACCAATACCGAAGGACAAATCGGTTGTTTCATCAAAATGGATCTTCAAAACAAAACATTTAGTAGACGGAAGCATTGAAAAGTACAAGGCAAGATTTGTAGCCCGGGGATTCTCGCAAAAGGAAGGAATTGATTATGAGGAGGCTTTTGCCCCGGTAGCCAAATATACTTCGATTAGAACCATTCTTGCCTTAGCAGCCAAGATGAAATGGAAGCTACATCAAATGGATGTGAAGACAACTTTCCTGAATGGAAATATAGACAAGGAAGTATATATCGAGCAACCAAAAGGATTTGAAGTAGAAGATAATAAGTCACATGTATGCAGATTGAAGAAAGCACTGTATGGGTTGAAGCAAGCTCCCGGAGCATGTTATGGAAGAATTGACAGCTTCCTGATGAGCTTGGGCTTTACCAAGAGTAAAGCAGATTCTAGTCTTTATTACAAGATTATGAATGATGAACCCATGATACTATTACTGTATGTGGATTACTTATTTCTGACTGGAGAAGACAAGCCTATTGTTGAATGTAAGAAGAGGCTTGCAGCAGAATTTGAGATGAAAGACCTTGGCAAGATGCATTATTTTCTAGGTCTTGAGGTATGGCAGTTTCCAGACGAGATTTTCCTAAGTCAAGGAAAATACATAGTAGAGATCCTAAAGAGATTTGGATGCTGGATTGCAAGGCCATGACTACTCCGATGGTGACAAACCTGAAACTTCTGAGTGATGCTTCTTCAGAGAAAGTGGATGTCACCATGTATAGATAGATTATTGGGTCATTGATGTATTTGACCAATACTCGTCCAAATATATGTTTTGCAGTAAACACATTGAGTCATTATATGGTGGAACCCAGGAAGGTTCACCTGATTGCAGCAAAACATGTGATGAGATATCTGAAGGGTACATTGGATTATGGACTCAGATATGCCTCAGATAGTGAGTTCAAACTGTATGGGTACACAAACTCAAATTGGGCTGGAAGTGTTGAAGACAAAAAGAGCACTTCAGGATGTTGCTTTAGTTTGGGATCAGGTGTGATCTCATGGCTCAGTAGAAAGCAACCTTGTGTTGCACTCAGTACAGCGGAAGCTGAATATGTTGCAACTTGTTCAGCTTGTGGTGAAGCAGTGTGGCTTCGCAAGATGTTAACAAGATTGTTCGATGCAGAGATTGATGCTACGGAGGTACTCTGTGACAACCAGAGTTGCATCAATTTGACAGAAAATCCTGTGTTTCATGATAGATCGAAGCAAATCGAGATTAAGTTCCACTCTATCCAGGATATGGTGCAGAGGGGAGCTGTGAAGCTCGAGTATGTTCCTACAGAGGAACAAGTTGCTGATGTGCTGACTAAGCCTCTGGCTCGTGTGAAGTTTGAGTACTTTCGAGACAAGCTTGGTGTGGTCCAGAGGGACCTCTCTAGGAAGAGAGATTGATGATGCCTATCTAGGAGTGACGAAAGATCAGTACTTGCTGACTAATAGAGATCCTATCCGAAAGGATAGATGCCTGTCCGGAGGGATGGATGCCTCTCCAAGGGTGAGGGAAGATCAATACTGGCTGATTGATAGTTCCAGTTCTCACGAACTGATGCATGTCCGGAGGGATGGATGCCTCTCCAAGGGTGAGGGAAGATCAGTACTGGTGGACTGATGGTTCCAGCTCTCACGAGCTGATGCCTGTCCGAAGGGATGGATGCCTCTCCAAGGGTGAGGGAAGATCAGTACTAGCTGACTGATGGTTCCAGTTCTCACGAACTGATGCCTGTGCGGAGGGATGGATGCCTCTCCAAGGGTGAGGGAAGATCAGTACTGGCTGACTGATGGTTCCAGCTCTCACGAGCTGATGCCTGTCCGGAGGGATGGATGCCTCTCCAAGGGTGAGGGAAGATCAGTACTGGTTGACTGATGGTTCCAGCTCTCACGAGCCGATGCCTGTCCGGAGGGATGGATGCCTCTCCAAGGGTGAAGGAAGATCAGTACTGGCTGACTGATAGCTCTAGCTCTCACGAGCTGATGCCTGTCCAGAGGGATGGATGCCTCTCCAAGGGTGAGGGAAGATCAGTACTGGCTGACTAATGGTTCCATCTCTCACGAGCTGATGCCTCTCCAAGGGTGAGGGAAGATCAGTACTGGCTGACTGATAGTATCAGTACTTAGTTACTGATTGTTGTTGCAAGTGTTCCAGCTGATGGTGTTGCTGATGAGGATGTTCCAGCTAACGATGATGTTCCAGCTGATGGTGCTGTTGATGAGGATGTTCTAGCAGATGGTGTTCCAGCTGACGAGGTTGCTGACAACAGAAGATGTTCCAACTGATGATGTTGCTGATGAGGATGTTCCAGCAGATGAAGTTCCAGTTGACAAAGTTGCTGTTCTAGTAGAGGATGTTCCAGCAAGAGGATGATTGTTGATGATGATCATATTCCAACAGATGATGATGTTGTTACTCTGCAGATGATGCCCCAGACAAATGATGATCCACAAAGCCTTCCTACGACATATAGAAGTTCACAAGTTAGTTGAGCAGATGTTGTTATCCGTAGAATACCTTCCTAGTTAAGAGGGAGTGTTAAAATAATGTAACTGCGGAAGATATTCTATTTATATTATTGTATTCCTCCTCCAGGAGATGATGGTCATGTAATTAATAATGTAAAGGTCATTGAAAGAATCAATGTAAACCCTAGGACATGTGTTGGCCTAGAAAAGCCCCTAAAAGATTATTATATTATGTAATTGACCAGCCAAGTAGCCCTATTGGGGAATTTGTCACCCCAACGGAAGAATATAAATAAAGGACCTCTCTCTCACTTCTAATCACTCATTCACTTAAGCAAGTTCGCATTAGTGAAGAGGAGAGGTGCGCACAAGTGGAGTAGTTGATTTGCCTTGGGGAACTTTTGTACTTTGTGATTTCTATATTGAGGAAGGCTTTGCCGGGGTTTTCTCCCTTTGTGGTTTCCCCGAGAGAATATCTGTGTTCACTGTGTTTTATGTTGTGCTTGTTTATCTTTCAGTAATTGTTTATATGCTATATGTTGCTCAAGTAAAAACTAACAAGGCCCGAGAATGTTGTGCAGGTTGTGACATATGCAGCAACAATGTGTAGATCAGCTGGTTTACTAGTTCAGAGCAGGTAAAGGCATATATTTTGGACCCCTTGTTGTGTGCATGCTCTCAACAATGCCCTGAAAGACATTAGAAAAATTGATTGGGTATCCACCTTGGTATCAGCTGCAAGGGATGTGCAGATGTTTATCTGCAACCACCACACCTCCTTAGCCATGTATATGGCTCACTCGAGGAGGCAATTCCTCAAGCCCAAATATACTAGATATGCCAACTATTTTCTCTTATTGGAGAGGATGTTGGAGGTACAACCAGTATTTCAGGCCATGATTGTGACTCCAGATTGGAATAGGTGGACAGAGTCCAAGACAGAAGAGGGGAAGAGGATCAGACTTCAGATATTGGATAATGATTGGTCGCTAGATTGTAGTTATTTGGTCTCATTCTTCCGCCCTATAATTGAGGTCATTCGCTATATTGACACCGATTCTCCTAGTCTTGGAGAAATCTATGAGACTTTTGACAGCATGTTGGGTAAGATAAGGGCAGCCATTTGTCAGAAAGAGCCCTCCTTAGAGTTCTACATGAACTAGATTCGACCCATTATTCAACGTAGGTGGGATCAAATGAACACACCTTTGCACATGGCAGCATATGCACTAATCCCAAAATGGTACATTTCTAGGCCTAGTAGAATTACTCCCATTGAGGATCTAGAGATCAAGAAGGGTTTTCGAGCTGCCATTACAAAGATGTACAATGTAGAGGAGGGGCAAACACTTTGGAGACAATGGATTCAGTATGCAGGTCTTAGAGGTCCCTTCAACAAGCCTGATGCCAAGGAAGACCGTAACGACTTAGGCCAGGATGACCCCATTGGTTGGTGGGACATGCATGGGGATGATGCTTCAGACATCAAACATCTTGCTACTCGCATATTGTCTTAGATTGCTAGTTCCTCCACATCTGAGAGGAATTGGTCCACCTATAGCTTCATCCACTCTATCAAGAGGAATAGACTTACCTCTAGGAGAGAAGAGAAGCTAGTTGCAGAGCACAGTGCCCTACGTCTTGCACACAAGAAGACACCAGAGTATCGGATGGGACCAACTGTATGACGGGATGTGGATCCAAAGGATGATGCACAAATAGACGAGGAGGATGGACCATATGAGATGCAACATGGTTTGGTTGGTGTGCTGTTGGTTACTCATGAGAGTGAATCAAACTCAAATGATGACATTCCCATTGATGGTCACGATGCCTTCATGCAGCAGATGGATTCAGAGGACCCATCAATGGATTTAACTCCTTGATGCTCGTTTTATGTTGATTTCTTTTAGATACTTTTAGTTTTCGATGGTGTCCACTGTTACTTGTTAGTTTTGACTCTAGATATTGATCAGTGTTGACTGAGTCTTTGACTCTTTCCTATTTTTTACTCTTTGAGCAATCTTAATTTACTATTGATGTTTCAGTCTCTATTTCAGACTTAGTATTTACTATTTTACTATTTTAGCATGCAATATCATTAATTCAATTTTTCAATTAGAATGACTGAAATATGAATATCAAGATTCAAATGACAAATTTGAAAATGATCATGATGAATTGTCGCATTGTGTACCATGTTTGTATTATTAATTTCATAATTTGCTAGATTTTGATTTACATTGCACAATGTTAAATTGTATTATTAATTTTTTAAATTCTGATTTACATTGTTGGGATTTATCATTTATAATTTTTATATTTTTTTTTATAAATTTTATGACCCCGTCTTCCCTTTTGGTCTTGGGACCACTTCCCATACATCATTTTTCATGATGGAGTTGCATTCTTCTGTCATTGCATCTTTCCATACCTGCTGCCTAGCTGCCTCCTCATAGGTGGAAGGCTCTACATCGATGATGTGGCCCAACTGAGTTATAAGACAAGAGTACCTATGAGGTTTCTTGCTTTCTCTAAAAGTTCCTGAAGGAGCTGGATGCTTTTCTGCTTCCTACAGAGTTTCACGAAACCAAGCAGGTCTTATTTCGGTAGGAGGAGCCTCAAGCAATTCTTCGATACGCTTTTATGGTTCTATGGAAGCATCTGGAATTGAAGGCTCATCATCCTCCTCCCTCTGATCATCTGAATGAGGAGAATCTGGAATTTCTAAAGGAGAAGTTTCTGAATCATTTGGAAGCTCTCTAGAAAGACGGAAAGCAGCTTCCTCATGAAATATCACATCTCTACTGACCTCAATGTATCCTTGACCAGGAACATAGATACGATAAGCTTTTGAGTTTTCATTGTAACCAACAAACGTACCTTTCTTTCCGGAAGGCTCCAATTTTGTTCTCTTTTCTTTTGGCACATGTGCCCATTCGGTGTGACAACCTCGGTATCAAGTGGTGAATGAGGCCGTTGCGAGTGTCACCGGTTTCGCTGCCCTCCTCTACCGTCCTGGATAGAATACCTCTAGTTGGCAAAGGATAAGGTCCGGAGAAATAATCTGATATCTAAGCATTCCTTTTAATGACAGTCATTCCCCTTCCGCCATGCGGGATTGGTGCTTAGGAAAACTACAGCCTAAACTGCAAAAATGGCAATACATAGATATTATAATTGCTGGTAAGTTAACTTCATTTTGCGGATTTTTAAAGCAGAGCATGTATTCTATTCTTCCTGCCAGTTCTCGACCTTGTCTCACTACCTCAAATTGGATATAATTATGAGATCATTCCTCTGGACTAAATTTGAGGGTGAGATAGGCTTGCCAATGGTTCCTTGGCACTTAGGTACCATGTCAAAGTGAGAAGGTGAACTTGGTCTTATTCATATCTTCATTCAAGGTAGAATCTTGGTTGTGCAATGGGTAGTTAGGAGCCTTGAAGGTGATGCCCCATGGAAAGTTCTAGTCTCGCATAGGATTCTTTCATTGAAGCCACATTGATAGGGTTAGAGAGCCCCTTCTCCTTATGTGAAATTATTGAATCTCTTTGTTCCTTTAAGATTCAGAGCTCGTTGGTGCTTAAACAAATTTGGGAAGCATCGAAATAGGTGGCAACTTGGTTATCATCAAATTTTTCAGGAAGCAGGCAAGGTTGGGATCTCCCCTTCCGCCCTATATGGATTTGGAAGGTGCAACGACAATGTATTTATGATATTCCACGGTTTCATGTTCAATGGCTAAGGACCTTCAGTTTGGCAAGATCTTTGGGATGTGAGAAGAAGAACGTGGGGAAAGATTGGCAAGAGTTAGTACCATTCCAGGACATTTTGAGGACTACAATCACTCGTCATTGCACATGATCTACCCAAGATGAATGTTCTCTCCAATGCCCTATTTGGGAAGATTGGGTATATCAATACGAAAAAGTTATTTATGATTACAACTCCAAGAAGTTATAAGTGCTCTTGCATAGGAGGACTCATGTGGCACCCACTCTAGACAAAAGGAGGGGTTGCTTGGATAGTGAACTTCATGGGGTTAGTAGACTCGGTAATGTATGGCCACACAGAGTTTCCTTCAAACTTAGAGTTTTCATGTGTGGTTGTTGGTGTACCAGCATAGATCCATCTTAAACCCTGATCTATCAAGCACCAAGAGGGATCCAATTCCTTGAGGTGTAATTTTTTTTTCTAGATCTATGCTAGTTTTATTTTTTTATATTATGAGGCGACATGGATCTTTTTAATTATTTTTTTATTTAGTTTTAATTTTTTATTTTATGAGCCATCATAATTTTTTTAATTACTTTTTATATTTGGTAACATTACATAATGTTACGTTACGTTAAGTGATAACATCTCCCCCCATACTGGGCTGTAAAGCACCTCACTACTCTCGGTGCAATCAAGGTCTGCCTTCCAAAGCAAGATTCACTAAGTTCTATTTAACTAATGAGAATTTCCTTTTATTGTGGGAAACCTAAAATGATCAAAAATCTTTTTGGGGATTGCAAGTTTATAAGACAGTGCCAGAAAAAAATTCAAAACAGGTTTGCCTCAATCTTACAAGGAGCTACACACTCGCATGTTGCCTTTCTAGGGGATTGCAAATCGCTTGTCCTCCATGACTTTCATGGTTTCTGGCATTGCCTTCGAACTTCAGTATTGTACAATCTAGAAGATCCAATATCAGTGTACTTTTGGAGGTCAAATGGGTACTATTGAAAGCTTTCACAGGTTAACTTGTGACAAATTAGCTTCCCAAACTAGGTTCAAAGGTATTTGTTGATCATCACTTCCCTGCATAACCTCATTGTTCTTGGAAGTGTTTGGCAATGATATACCAGCAACAATAGTCTCCTTTGTAAAATCCTCAAGTTCAATGACCCATATTTTCTGATCTTCTTCATAGAGCTGATGAACAAGAGAGGTTTCAGGAGATCTTTTACTATCAGTTTCCCATAATCCTGGATATTCACCAATGAGCATTGACAAACTCGCTACATCTCTAATAAAGTCTTCCAATTTTAGGTTTCTTCCACGAGGCCAAGAAGGTGGCTCTGATACCATAGTGATCAGCCGAAACTTGAAATCTGAGTTGTTCTTGAAAATCTAAAAACTGATAGGTTCTACAGCAGCAAACAAAAGAAACAAAAAACCACCAACAGCAACAACAGAAATTCCAGAGATTTTCCAACAGTAGATTTAACAGCAAATTCTATTAATTATAGCACTAAAAGCATTAGAAAATCCTATAGTAGCTACTAGTAACAACACCTGGGTGCTCAAAATCCAGCACGTCAAGTTTGAAACTTTCCTGAGGTATTGATACCAACTTAAGCCAAAACCCAGGGCAGTAAGGACACTACACTTGACCTAAATAGCCCCTTCCAGACTACCTGCAATAGAACACTTCACAAAATCCTCTATTCTAATGCATAAGAGCCTTTTTATTAGTGATTCCACTGTTTTTTAGAAAAGAGGGGTTCAAATCCTTAATGAGTGACATTTATGAGTGGGAATTACTAAACACTAAATATGGGTCAAGTTACAAAAGACCTCAAAAGTGAGAGGGACATAAATGTGAGCATCCATAACAGCAACCACTAATGTAATTAATAATTTATAGAAGTAACAAATTAACAATTATTGTGAGGATGCATTAGTAACTCTTTATTCTAAAAAAAGGAAAAAAATGTTCCCAGGTAAATATTATCACTAACAAATTAGGATAATTCTAGACATTGTAACAGGGGGCAAAGGACTCAACATCAAACATCAAATTCAGGTGACAAATTTTATCCAGCACTGTTTTGTCACTCGATAGCCTTCAAATTCAAGATCGAAATGGAAAAAGAAGATAATGGATCTAAATTTGATTATATCTTTAACTGGCAGGGAAAATTTTAATAGATAAATATTGTAAATCGATTCTGAAGATGATGGCCTTCTTTCACTTTATTTAAAGTTGGATTTAAAAGTTTTATTTGATGCGATTCTTCCAATTCCCTCATGGAATTCTTACTTTGGTACTTGCCAAATTGTGGTAATAGTATGTATTTAGAAAAAATAGTGCTCATAGTTCAAAGTTGTTTTATTAGATATTGAAAATAAGTAAGCTGTGAACCCTGATTTAGGATATGGTTGAACTACCCATCCCTTGTCATAAATATGGTATTGACTTCGAATCCAAACTGGATTCTAAGCTTCCTAGAAATAATATTTATTCTGATCTTAATAAAGTATGCATTTTGTAACTAATTGAGTGTCTGAATACATGTTTGGGTGTCAAAATCAGGGATGAAAATTAAATTTAGAGGAAAAATACTAAAATTGAATTTTAGGAATTAAACAATATGGAAGAAGAATTAAAGAATGCCTAGGGAAGCATTAACTGGTAAAAAGCTTCACCACATTGTATCAATGCTTATCATGCAAGTTCCATTCTGACATATGCATTGCCTGAGTTAGCTACCCAATAATGTACACCAAATGACTTAATAGAAAATCTGTAATGCCTAGAGACTTATGCACTGGTATAGAGATTCATTGAATCGCTGCCACACAAATTCCAGTTTGACATGCACATTGCCTGAGTTGGCTGCTCAGTGATGTACACCAAACGGCTTGATAGAAAATCTATAAACCTTGGAATTTAATCAATTAAGTAAATTAAACTTGGAACGTAAATAATAATAATTAATTTCCAAGGGAAAGAAAAAACTATACAAAATTTACACTAGTATTAAGGTGCCACAGAGTGTGTCCTACAATAGCGGAGAAAAACAGCTTGGTGAGAGAAATCTATCTGCATCGTCCCCAACATTTGGAGGCCTCATTTTATAGGCTTACTCAGAGTTGAAAGTTCTTTAATCTATGCACTAGTAGTTGTGACTATAAGCCAAAAATATATGCTGGCATATGAAAAAGTAGATATAGTTGAACTTTTGTATGGAGAATTGATCCATCATCTTCTTCCAAGTCAGATGATATATGATCTACTACCTACGCAACAATGGGAGGCCTCCTTATAGAAAGCTTACCAATAATTAGAAATCCTTTGGTCTATACATTAATACTTATGGATGTATGCCAATAATCTATGCTGATGGGAAAAAAAGATATTGGAGAAGCCCTGTATGGCAAATTGATCTGTCATCTTCTTCAATGATGAAATGAGGATGATGATAGTGGCCCTCCAAATCTATTCATGACATTATGAAAATTTAGAGATAGCTTGCAGCAAATTGTCATATGGACAAAGTGCACCAAATGAACAACTAAATAAAATCTATGATGTGTGAGGATATAAGTTAGACAAGTGAAATGCATTTTGATGTACAAGACATTTCTGCTAGTTCAGTTTTTGATATCTTTTATAGCTCAAGATTAGTCACCGACAACACTAGTGATTGGAAGGAGAATGAAGATTATTGGGTTTAGCTTTCCGTTCAATGTATTATTTATCTTTCAAGATACTTTATGATTTTAAGGTTTATTTTTAATTTGACCCTTTGAAAAAAGAGAGCGCAGAGACTCATTTGAATATCTGCCTATATAGAGAGGCTTCTACTTGTGAGTTAGTAGTTGCTGTTGCTCTTTTTCATTCCCTTGAGTTAGAGTCCTGAACTAGAGCTATCAAGCACTCCTTGTGTTCTATTGTAATTCATTCTGAACATTAATGAGAATGGCTCAGCATTTAATGCTCTTATGATGGATGTTATGCTTTCCTTTACTATTTTTTTAGTGATTGAATGTCAGGTTAGGGAAATGATTCATTTATTTTTCTGTTCATGTTAGATTTGGAATGTAGAAATGTTTAGTTTATTGGCTTTCATACTCGCTCATGGCTGTCTCTACACTAAAGTTGGCAGGCCACAATATGCAAGTATGCGTTAAAGGGCTAACAGAGATTAAAAGTCCAAGAATTCAGGACAGGGAGATTCTTTAACATCATAAGTATGCACAAATACTGATGCAGGAGCGATCATGGAGAACGCAGAAGATCACTGCTGTTTGTTTCCCCTACGCAAACGACTGATCTTCATGTGCTGAGCACCAAACGAAAGCCGGGGAGGATGCGATGAGATCGCAGCCGTTCATGCAAGGAGGTTCATCATACCAGCACATGTGGGGAGTCGCACGCAAATGGCTGGATGTGCTTGAGAGAATTGAATCTCCACCTTCTGCTCACCTTCAGATTTGATTGGTGAATTTGGTTAAGGAGTTAGCAGTCATGTCAGAATTAAATTCATCCAATTGCCATTCCAAGGATTGTTTTTAATGCAGATCGGGGAAAAGATCAGATTTTAAATTTTGCCATGGATTTTGTGGGAGTCGTGGCACCATTCTAAATGAAGCCGACTGCATTTCCTATTGATGCTATTAAAACCCGAATAAATAATTAATGGCCGGTTTTATTATTTCCTTATGGTTAATTAATATGATGACAGAGATAAGAGAGGTGTGTGTGGCACAGAAGAGATTAAAAAGGTAGCATGCGTAAGAGTGACCCGTCGTGAAGGAAGAGGAGTCCAGAAGAAATCAAGGAAGAGAGTTAATGTATTTTTTAGTTTTTGGATATTTTAATGAATGTAAACCCTGCCTGAGACTAAGACCAGGAGGGTTGTTTGAAATTCTATTTTATCGTATTTTTTATAAATAGAGCCTCCCAAGCATGCAATTTGTAATTTGTAAATTCTGAGTTAGTTTTTAATAGAATGAAACGGGCAAGTTAAATGGTTTCCTCTGTGTCTGAGATGATTATATGTGTTTTTAAAGTTGGTTGTGCACTTTGATTTTGCAATCTTGTGGCGTTTATCTCTTAAATCCTATAGGGTTGAACCAAGTTTGGTATTAGAGCAGGAGGCTCCTGCTGTAGAGAACAATTCCAACTGAGGGAAGTGTTGGGTAGAATTGTTCCAGGAGAAATTTTATTGTTCCAGAAAGGAGACTTGTTGGGTAGAACTGTGAGAAAGATAAACTGTGCAGAGGAAACAAGGGCTAATAAAAGAGGAGTGGATGTGCAATGGAGAGGTAGAAGGCAGCGTGGTGGTGCTGCAGATGATGTGACTCAAGCACTAAGAGCTATCCAAGCAAGATTGGAAGCCATACAAATAGCTCTGAGGAGAGGAGTTGTAGCAGAAGCTTATGATGTGAGTGATGAAGAATTAGAAGCTGAGAACCCACAGGAAGAAGCAGAGGCAGTTGAAGGCCCATAAGAGAGGATTATTAAGGCCCTAACAAATTTGAGGGGAAAGCCCAAGATGGAAACACCTACCTACTCAGGAAGCCTGGACCCATAAGAGTTGATTGACTGGGTTAGAGATATGAAAAAATTATTTGACATGGAATAGATTGAGGACCCTAAAAGAGTAAAAATGGCTTGCATGAAGCTAAAAGGACATGCATCCCTGTGGTGGGATATTGTGCAGCTTGAAAGGCAGAGAAAAGGCAAAGACAAAATCAGGAGTTGGGATAGAATGGTAGCTAAACTGAAAGGTAAATTTTTGGCTGTTGATTATACTCTAAATTTCTATAGGAAGCTACAGAATCTTAAACAAAAAGAAATGACTGTTAAGGAGTATACAGAAATTTTTTATAGGTTGTCTATTAGATCTGGGCATAGTGATGAAGGAGATGAAGTTGTAGCAAGGCACATTAATGGGATGAGATCTGCCATACAATATGAATTCAGTATTGTAAGAATTAGGATAGTGGGGGAAGCATACCATCTTGCCTTAAAGGTAGAGGAGAAATTGTCCAGGAAGAATTCAAGTGCTAGAGGAAAAGAAACTATCAAAAGGAGGGGCATAAACATCGCTGGAAGAGGACAGAGCAGTGGAACCAAAGGGGGAAAAAGTAGCAATGAAAAGGCTACAACCCATGAATTTAGGAGTAATGAATCTCTTGGAGGAAGAGGGAATTATAGAGGGAACACAAACCCCAGAGGTAGAGGAGCTGGAAGATCACCAATGATCTATTACAACAAGTGTTAAACACTAGGACACAAAGCCTGTCAATGTCTTAAAAGTTTGCATACTATGAGGAGACCAGAGACTAGAACCCATGTTGCTCAAAGGAGCTAAAAGCATAGTTGGATCTATAGCTAGGGATAATGTGGATGTAGCTCAACCAGAAGCTGGAGAGAGCTTAATGTTCAGGAGAATCCTATTGAAGCCAGAAAATCAGCCAGTGATAAAAGAACCAAATCAAAGGAAGTCTATCTACAAGACTAGGTGCAAAATCAGAGGTAAGTGTTATTCTTTATTATAAATGGAGGAAGTACTAAAAATCTAGTGTCAACAAAATTTATAGAGAAATTGAAATTGAAGTGCAGACCACACCCTCAGGCTTATAGAGTCTCATGGTTGCAAAAAGGGCACCATGTCACTGTTTCCTAACAGTGTTTGATTAATTTTAAGATTTGGAATTATCATGATAGCGTGCTATGTGATGTAGTACCGATGGATGCTTACCATCTACACTTGGGTAGACCCTGGCAGTGTGATACGAAGATTGTGTATGATGGAGTTAAAAATACTTTTCTGCTTGAAAAGAATGGAAAACAGACTTTGATGATGCCCTTGAAGGAAAAAAAGGAAGAAGGTAACAACCGTAGTCATTGTTTTGATAGGAGGATAATGTTATGTTCAACAAAAACATTTTTGAAAGAAGAGAGAAAGATAAATTGATGTTTTGCTATTATATCTAAAGGTTTGAGTCTTAATGAGAAGAAGATTGATATTCCGATAGAAGTGGAAGGAATGCTGTATGAATTTAGAGAGATTATTTCTAAAGAGATGCCAAAATGATTACCACCTGTGAGAAGCATTTCTCATCAAATTGATCTCATTCCAAGATTCATCTTACCAAATAAGGCACCACACAGAATGGCACCAGCTGAAAATGAGTTAAATAGGCAAGTGCATGAGCTGTTGGAAAGAGGGTTGATCAGGGAAAGATTGAACCCTGTTGATGTATTTGTAACTTCGGAATGTATTTCATATATGTATATTGTATTCCTATAGAGATGTTATTATTATTTCTCTATACGGAAGTGTCGTCATTTATATTGTAAGTGTCGTAACTTATACTTGATGGGTTATTAGACCACCTTGATGGGGTCGGCCCTATATAAGTCATGTGGGTTAAAGGGTTATTAGACCACCCTATTGGGGGTCGGCCCTGTCAACATTATATTAAGTGGTTAAGTTGAGGCCAACCTAAAAAGGTTATTAAGCAAGTCAAGTCAAGTATAAATAGAGTGCGGGAGGCACTTATTTGATCATTCACTTATTCACTTCTACACTCATTGGAGAGTGGCGCACTAGTGGAGGAGGAGAAGCTGTTGCTAGGAGACTATCTCTTATGCTTGGGTTTTGTATCATTGCTCTATTTATCTCTGAGAAAGTTATTGGGGTTTTTCACCTTTATGGTTTTCCCCAAGGAAACTCTGTGTCTATTGTCTCTTGTGTTTGCTTCTTGTGATTGATATGCTTTACATGTTATTCTCTCAGTAAATATCCTAGAGTATATTGAATTGATGCTCAAAAATTAACATCGTATCAGAGCTAACCTGAGAAGAAGACACTGTGCAGTTGCAGAAGCTAGGGCTTCTTGTTTTTGGATTTCTCTCCACATATCTTCAAAGGCAAGAGGCCAGATTGACTCTCCTCAGCAAGGCGCATCTTTCTGTTCAATCAGAATTCAATTCTGAGCACTTTCAATTAGGGCCCTAAAAATTAGGGTTTCCACAAAAAGTGGAATTTCTGAAATTTGAGACCATGGCTGGATTCTCCTCAGAAAAATCGAAGTTTAGAGCTTTGGATCGAACTTTTTGGTTGGGTGAAGCTCCGGGAAAATCAAACCCTAGTTTGGGGTCCTCTCCAGTGAAGCCGAAAATTAGGGCTTCTGCAAAAGTTGGAATTTCTGAAATCTGAGACCATGGCTGGAAGCTCCTCTGAAAAATCGAAGTTTAGAGACCAAGATCAAACTTTTTGGATGGATGAAGCTCCAGGAAAATCAAACCCTAATTCAGGGTCCTCCCTAGTGAATCCGAAAGTTTGAAAAGCAAATTTGAGGGGTGAAACTTTGCAGTTTTCAAATTCTGAGTATACCAGCTTGATCAACTCATCAAGGCGCACCTTTCTATCCTTTCAGAAGTTTGAAATTCAAAGTTTGAATTTTTAGGGTTTCTCTGACAAACCCTAATCCAGCTCCAGATCCAAATTTCTGCAAATCAAGTGGTAAGACCTAAATCTTTTATATTTCATTTGAAGTACTCTTTAAGATGTCTCACCACACCAAGCTTGAGGGTAAGCTTGAAGGGGCTGATAACTTCCGAGCATGGAAGTATAGGATTGGGTTAATTCTAGAAGAGAGTGAGTTGGACACCTACATAAGTGAAGGGGTTCCTGTCCCAGAGGGAAAAGAGACTAAGGCCTTACACAAGCGGAACTTAGTCAAGGCTAAAAGGATCATTGCTGATTCTATCAAAAACCATCTCATGCCACATGTGTCATCTCTGAAGACACCTAAGGAGATGTTTGATTCCTTGACCAAGCTATTTGAAGGGAAGAATATAAATCGGAAGATGACCTTGAGGAATCAAATGAAGAATATCAAGTTCCAAGAATGCGGAAACCATGCAATCTTATTTCTCAAGGGTCTCCCAGATAAAAGAACAACTTGAAGCTGTGGGAGAAGTTATAGAGAATGGAGAAGTGGTAAGGACCACTCTTAATGCCACATGTGTCATTGTTGATTCTATCAAAAACCATCTCATGCCACATGTGTCATCTCTGAAGACACCTAAGGAGATGTTTGATTCCTTGACCAAGCTATTTGAAGGGAAGAATATAAATCGGAAGATGACCTTGAGGAATCAATTGAAGAATATCAAGTTCCAAGAATGCGGAAACCATGCAGTCTTATTTCTCAAGGGCCTCCCAGATAAAAGAACAACTTGAAGCTGTGGGAGAAGTTATAGAGAATGGAGAAGTGGTAATGACCACTCTTAATGGCCTTCCTAGGTCATGGGATTCCTTCATCCAAGGAATTTGTGCTAGGAAGAAACTTATCTCTTTCAGTAAGTTGTGGGAAGAATGCTCACAGGAAGAAGCTCGAGAAGAGAAGATGGGGAATGAAGATCAAGCTCTCACAGCACATACCAAGAAAATGACACTTTTCCTTAGATTGTCCTAAGAACAAAATGAACAACAACAACTACTACTACAAGCAATCTGACGGGTATGACTTACAAGTATGTTTTGAAATCTATTCATGATTAAGTTTATAATATGATTGTCCTCATGTTATTGAGTTTAGTAACAATCTTGTTTAATTTTAGATTTGTCTTATCACCCTAGTAAAAGTATGAATGCATGATAGAAGACATTCATTGATTAGGGTTATGACACTTATGATTGTATTATGATTGTACTAATGCACTGTGGTGTTGTATGAGGAGAATGTTATCCGCTAACATGAAGGTACAAATCAAGTCCTAGATCAAGACCATAGTGACATGAAGAGAAAGACTCATCCATAGTCATGGATCACATAGAGGTATGTATAATTTGGTTCTACAATGGTTAACTTATGAGTTATGCAGGACATTGAAGAGAACAAGAAAAACATTGCTAGACATAACTAGCAAATATGATGACCAGGTATGTTTTTCCTATATCAAGTTAGAATCCTACCCTATGTAAGGATCTTATACTTTTGTATGATTGATAATGATTACTCATGAAGTTACAAGTTTGAGTAATCTAGGGTTTATGCATATTATGTCTCTTACCTTGATTGATGATATGACTAACCAGAAGAGTTCTATGGTCAAATATGAATATGCATGAGTAAGAGAAGTCTTCCCTGAAACTTTGAATGCTAATGCTTATTATCTGTGTTTGAAATGATCATGACTATACATGTTTAAGATTATTGTGTTTTGATAGTATTAAGATTATACTAACAATGATGATACTAGTAAGCATGCATAGTGATCGAGGATGGATATAAGTTCAAGGACAGGTAATCCAGGAAGCAAAGATCAAGAGGGAGCACACTCCAGTAGTTCCTGCAAGGAAGCAAAGATTGAGAGGGAGTCCACCTAACAAACAAACAAAGATAAGTATTTGAATTGTCATTTCTTGTACATTTGATTGTTCAAATAATACTCTTCAATGATGTATATACCTATGTTCCTAAACTTAGGTTGTCTACTATGCATATTAGAATAATTGCATTAATGAACAGTATACTACTAATATGCATGTAATGGGTAAGTGGCCTATGGCACTGTACAACATTCCATTGCTACTTATCTAAAATGAAACCTCTTTGCTGACATGTTGGGAGTTGTGCACACTCTTAACAATGTTCTGGTAAAGATTGGAAGGCATCTAGAAAGTTACGGGATATGGATAAATGTTGTATTGAAACATTGGCTAAAATAATTGCATGACTGTATGACATATTTCTTTATGTGTAAGAATTTGTTCTGAAAACTATGAGATGTTTCTAATCATGCAATTTAACTTGTTTTTGTAGGAAAAATCGTATACGAGTACCTACAAAAGAAGGACTACAACATTTGTTCAGCAACAAATCTATTGAAGAATCTAAAGTTCCCAGGATCAGGGATGAAGTAATGATGCCATGATCCGTAGATCATGAAGAATGATGTTTGGGATGTGGTCTCAAGACCAGAAGGGAAGTCTGTTGTGACTTCCAAGTGGATTTATAAGATCAAGCATGTTGCAGATGGAAGCATAGAGAAATATAAAGCAAGTGATGAAATGGAAGATACACCAGATGGATGTCAAGACAACCTTCTTGAATGGTGTAGTCGAGGAAGAAGTGTATGTGGAGCAGCCACTTGGTTTTGAGACACATGACAGAGAGTCATATGTGTGCAGGTTGAATAAAGCCTTGTATGGCTTGAAGCAAGCACCTAGGACTTGGTATGGTAGGATAGACAGCTTTCTATCTAGTTTGGGCTTTACCAAGAGTAAAGCGGATTCCAACCTTTACTACAAGGTTGAGGAAGGCAATTTTGTGATACTCTTATTGTATGTGGATGACCTGTTTGTAACAGGAGAGGATAGATTGATTGCCGACACGAAGAGGAAGCTTGCTGTCGAGTTCGAGATAAAGGACTTGGGGATGATGCACTATTTTCTAGGCATGGAGGTGTGGCAGAGTGCAAATGGGATCTTCCTTGGACAAGGGAAGTATGCAGTAGAGATCCTAAAGCGGTTCGGGATGATGGACTGCAAGGCCATGGCCACACCTATGGCATCGAACCTGAAGCTTCTGTGTGATGCTTCGTCTGATCCAGTTGATGTCACGGTGTATCGTCAGATGATTGGGTCCTTGATGTACCTGACGAACACTAGACCAGATATTTGCTTTGCGGTGAACAAATTGAGCCAATTCCTAACGGATCCTAGAAGTGTTCACCTGGTTGCTATAAAGCATATTCTAAGGTACCTGAAGGGTACAATTGATTATGGGCTCAAGTATGATGCGAATCAAAAGTTTAACCTAGAGGGTTATGTTGATTCGGATTGGACAGGGAGTGCTGCAGATAGGAAGAGCACTTCTGGGTGCTGCTTCAGTATGGGATCAGGTGTGATCTCTTGGTTTAGCAGGAAGCAATCCTGCATAGCACTGAGTACAGCCGAAGCAGAGTATGTTGCAGCTTGTTCAGCTAGTTGTGAGGTAGTATGGCTAAGGAAGCTACTGTCTGAGATATTTGATCTCCCGTTCGGTGCTACTGGTATCTTTTGTGACAACCAGAGTTGTGTAAAGCTGTCTGAGAACCTGGTGTTCCATGACAGGCAGAAACACATTGAGATCAAATATCACTATATCAGGGATATGGTGCAGAGAGGAGCAGTGAAGCTCCTGTATGTTGCGACGGATGAGCAGGTTGCGGATGTGTTGACGAAACCACTAGCCAGAGTGAAGTTTGAGTACTTCAGAGAGAGGCTTGGTGTTCTTCAGATAGAAGATACTTCAAGGAAGAAGTGATGGGACACATCTGCAGGAGCCATTCCAAGCATGGTGAGAGGAGGATCCTTCCCATGGCTGTGGATGTAAGCGTTGTGTGGTGAGCATCAAGACGATGCTCCAGTTACTGCTTGGTATGATCAGTTGGATCATGTATATGTATATGCATCAGTTGGATGCTTGGTATGATCAGTTGGATCATGTATATGTATATGCATCAGGACGATGCAGTGATGATGATAAGGAGGATCATGTGAGATGAGTATCAGGATGATACTCTGGATGATATGCATCAGGATGATGCTATGATGATGATCAGGATGATCATATGTGATGATATGTATCAGGTGGATACATTGCATAATCAGTTGGATTATGTGTGATGAGTTCCGAAGACACAGATGCACATGGGATTTTCGGACATGGTTTTAGATGTGTTCTCCCATGGTTGCGATGTAATTGTCGAGCTTTTCCGACATGGTGGCAGATGTGTTCTCCCATGGTCGTGATGTAATTGCTGGAGCCATTCTCACATGGTGGTAGATGTGTTCTCCCATGGTGCAGATGTAAGGGCTGAAGCCATTCTCACATGGTGGTAGATGTGTTCTCCCATGGTGCAGATGTAAGGCCTGGAGCCATTCGAGCATGGTTGAAGTGTGTCTTCCCATGGCTGCGATATAAGTGTTGTGCCATTCCTAGCATGGTTGAAGTGTCTCTTCCCATGGCTATGGATGTAAATGCGATGCCATTCTCGGATGGTGGAAGTGTGTCTTCCCATGGCGTAAATATAAGTGCTGGGCCTTTCACGGATGGTTGAAGTGTGTCTTCCCATGCCGATGAATATAAGTGCTGGGCCTTTCACGGATGGTTGAAGTGTGTCTTCCCATGCCGATGAATGTAAGTGCTGTGTGATTTGCATCTGGGTTGTGCTTCGTGAACGATGTTATGACCAGTATGATCATGAGTATCAGGATGATACTCTGTGGCCGTGGGCAGGTTGTGCAGTGGCATGTAAAAGGTCCTGGGAGATCCGATAGGTTGAGTTGTGTGCTCGTAATCAGTCCTGGGATGCTCTTGCGAGGTTTTATTGACGCACGTAATAAGTCCTGAGGATTCCACAGTATGGCCACTAATGATGAAGACCTACAAGTGGTGGGCCTACATCCAGCATGAAAAAGGGCTAGCTCTGTAGAACTTCGTATGACGAGTAGATTGGAGATTGATTGAGATAGCAGCAGCAGCAACGATGACGATGATTCGATGACGATGATCCAGTGACGATGATCCAGAGAAGAAGACTTATGCTAGTAGATCTGTGTCGAGAAATACCTTCCTAGTTAAGAGGGAGTGTTGATGTATTTGTAACTTCGGAATATATTTCATATATGTATATTGTATTCCTATAGAAATGTTATTATTCCTCTATACGAAAGTGTCGTCATTTATATTGTAAGTGTCGTAACTTATACTTAATGGGTTATTAGACCACCTTGATGGGGTCGGCCCTGTATAAGTCATGTGGGTTAAAGGGTTATTAGACCACCCTATTGGGGGTCGGCCCTGTCAGCATTATGTTAAGTGGTTAAGTTGAGGCCGACCTAAAAAGGTTATTAGGCAAGTCAAGTCAAGTATAAATAGAGTGCGGGAGGCACTCTATTTGATCATTCACTTATTCACTTCTACACTCACTGGAGAGTGGCGCACTAGTGGAGGAGGAGAAGCTGCTGCTAGGAGACTATCTCTTATGCTTGGGTTTTGTATCATTGCTCTACTATCTCTGAGGAAGTTATTGGGGTTTTTCACCTTTATGGTTTTCCCCAAGGAAACTCGGTGTGTCTATTGTCTCTTGTGTTTGCTTCTTGTGATTGATATGTTGTACTGGTACATGTTATTCTCTCAATAAAGATCCTAGAGTATATTGAATTGATGCTCAAAAATTAACAATGTGCAAAACCTTTTTTACTTGCACCTAAGAAAGGTGGAGAATGGAGAATGTGTACTGATTCTAGAGCTATCAACCGGATAACCATTAAGTATAGGTTTCCCTTGCCAAGGATGGATGACCTCATTGATTGCTTGAATGGAGCAAAGTTTTCACTAAGAATGATTTAAAAAGTGGTTATCATCAGATAAGGATTCATGAAGGAGATGAGTGGAAGACAACATTTAAGACAAAAGAAGGGCTTTTTGAATGTTTGGTTATGCCATTTGGTTTAACAAATGCTCCAAGTACTTTTATGAGACTGGTGAATGAGGTGTTGAAGCCTTAACTCAGTAAATTTGAGGTGGTTTAGTTAGACGACATTTTGATTTTTAGTAAGACGAGAGAGGAACATCTTAAACAGTTAAGACAAGTATTACAGAGGCTGAAACAAGAAAATTTGCTCATAAATCTACAGAAGTGTACCTTCATGAAGGAGGAGCTAGTATTTCTTGGATTTGTCATTTCTCAAGAAGGCTTAAAAATGGACCCTGGAAAGGTGAAATCAATACTGGAAGGCCCATTCCTAAGAGTACATTTGAAGTACGAAGTTTTCATGGATTGGCCAACTTTTACAGGAAGTTCATAAGAAAATTCAGTGGGATATGTGCACCATTCACCGCTTGCATGAGGAGAGGAGAGTTCAAATGGAGTGCTGCTGCACAAAAGGGATTTGAGTTGATGAAGGAGAAGGTTACTGAAATACTAGTTTTGGCTTTGCCGAACTTTGACAGAGTCTTCCAAGTTGGTTGTGATGCTAGTGGGACAACTATTAGAGCAGGAATGAGTCAAGAGGGGAGACCAATTGCTTTCTTCAATGAAAAGTTGAATGAAGCCAAATAGAAATATTTCGTTTATGACCAAGAATTCTACGACTCTACACTATTGTTCAAGCATTAAAGAAGTGGAGACATTACTTGTTGCTAAAAGAATTTGTTCTTTATACAGATCATCAAGCATTAAGGTATTTGAATAGCCAGTATAAAATGAATCAAAGACACATGAAATGGGTTGAGTTTCTGTAGAGTTATACCTTTGTATCGAAGCATAGATCAAGGAAATCAGATAGAATGGTAGATGCTTTGAACAGGAGATCAACCTTGTTGTCTACTATGACAGTGGAAGTCATAGGATTCGAAGAGATGAAGAATTTATATGAAGAAGACCCAGATTTCGTTGAAGCTTGGAAAGCAAAGAGCCATGGAGCTGTGATAGAACCCACATTTAGATTACTCCATTCAGGAGCCGAGGTTTCTCTTAAAGAATCATCAATCGTGTATTCTAAGAGGATCTATGAGAGAAAATTTGATTAGGGAGCTGCATAATGGAGGTTTAAGCGAACATTTTGGTGTGGACAAGACCAAAGCACTAATGGAGGAGCACTACTACTGGCCAAGAATGGATAAAAATGTTAAGAAATGGGTTGAACATTGCAGAAATTGTCAAAATGCAAAGGGAAAAAGTCAAAATAATAGTGTGTATATGCCATTGCTGATGCCAGAAGCACCATGAGAGCCGGAGGATATTAGCATGGAATTTGTGTTGGGCTTGCCAAGAATCCAACATAGTTGTTTTGTTCTTTAAAGAAATTGTTAGATAGCATGGATTGCCTAAAAGCATAACCTAAGACAAGGACATCAAGTTCATTGGACACTTTTGGAGGACCTTGTGGAAGTAATTGGATACCAGATTGTAGTTCAGTTATGCCTACCATCCACAAACTGATGGGAAAACTGAGGTTGTTAATAGGAGTCTTGGAAATTTGCTAAGATGTTTGATAGGTGAAAGGTTGGGTAAGTGGGATGTAGTACTGGCACAAGCTAAATTTGCATACAAATTCAATGAAACGATCTACAAGTAAAAGTCCATTTTAGATTGTTAATGGAAGGTCACCAAGGGGAGTGGTTAACTTGGCACCATTGCCGAAGAAAATCCAAAAAAGTGCAGATGCTAAATCTTTTATAGAACACATGAAGGAAGTTCATGAACAGGTGCATAAACAATTGCAGGAAAACGATCAGTGGTACAAGCAGAGGGCTGATGTGAAAAGAAGACTCAGTTTTTGAGGAAGGAGATTTGGTATTGGTGCATTTGAGAAAGGAAAAGTTTCTAAGAGGAACGTATACTAAACTAAAAATGAAGAAGATTAGCCCATGTAAAATCCTGAAGAAAATTTATGATAATGCTTATGTTTTAGCATACAGAATTGGATATTTCATCCATCTTCAATGTTGTCCGACTTATATGAATACCATGAAGGAATAGCTGATGAAACTAATGATTGTATTGTTGATTGGAGGGAACAGATTCCTGAATGTGAAAGAGAAGAAATTGCAGAAATCTTAGATGAAAGAATAGTCGGAAGGGCGAGAAGTCAAAAGAACAGGGAGTATTTGGTTCGTTGGAAAGATAAGGATTTAGAAGATGCCACATGGATTCCGAAAGCTGAGATGGAGCGCGTTACAAAGGCTACTTGCAAAGGTTGTGACAATGTTGTGAGCAGGAACTCACTTTTCTTCTTACCAAAGGGGATTGATGCAGGAGCGATCGTGGAGAGCGCAGAAGATCATTGTCATCTGTTTCCCTTGCGCGAACGGCTAATCTTTATGCATTGAGCACCAAAGGAAAGGAGGGGAGAATGCGATGAGATTGCAGTCGTTCGCACCTCATCGATGCACCGTTCGCGCGAAGAGGTTCATTGTACCAGCACATGCGGGGAGTCGCACGCGAATGGCTGGATTTGCTCAAGAGAATTGAATCTCTACCATCCACTCATCTTCAAATTTGATTGGTGAATTTAATTAAGGAGCAAGCGGTCACATCGGAATTAAATTCATCCAAATGCCATTCCAGGGATTGTTTTTAACGCAGATCGATGAATAGATCAAATTTTAAATTTCACCATGGATTTTGTGGGAGTCGTGGCACCATTCTAAATGGAGCCCGCTCCATTTCCTGTTGATGCTAATGGCCGGTTTTTATTATTTCCCTATGGTTAATTAATATGATGCCGGAGGTAAGAGAGCTGCGTGTGGTGCAGAAAAGATTAAAAAGGGAGCATACGTAAGAGTGACCGGTCGTGAAGGAAGAGGAGTCCAGAAGAAACCAAGGAAGTCTAAGACCAGAAGGGCTGTTTGAAATTCTATTTTACCGTATTTTTTATAATTAGAGCCTCCCAAGCATTCAATTTGTAATTTGTAAATTCTTAGTTTTTAATAGAATGAAATGGGAAGTTGAATGGTTTCCTCTGTGTCTGACATGATTGTATGTGTTTTTAAAGTTGGCTGTGCACTTTGATTTTGCAGTCTGTGGTGTTTATCTCTTAAATCCTGCAGGGCTGCACCACATACTCTTACAGTGCAACTATTTATCGGAATGAAACAAGTCATGGGGTTTTAACATTTGATGGAAGGCATCTCAGATTTTGGTGCCTAGGGTCATTTCCCCAAAGGTATTGGCTTTTGAAGTGTAAATGTAAATATCTTGGAACTCTCTGTTTTGGCTGGAAGGCCCCTTACCGTGGCACAAGTTCAGACAATTATATAGCTGGTGCCATTTTTCAACTCTCATAATCGATTCCGTAGTACCAATTTTCTCTGAATAATTCCTGGGCGCACCTGTACCCCAAATCTATGAACACAATTTAGATTACAATTAGTTGGGATATGGTTTACCCTGTGATAAGAGGGGAATGCCTAGAGTGTGAAACAACTGCTTTTTGGAAAAAGTTGATATAGAGGCTATCCGAATTCTGCATCTAGTTGTGAAAATATACACTTAGAGACATTATCTAATTGCCAGCATGTGCTTTTGGAACCATCAATCAAGCACAGAGTTTAACAAAATTACAATGCATGAAAATACTAATTGCAGAGTTGGGGTCAGAGAAAGAGAAGGCTTACTGCGAAGAGGAAACCAAAGGCCCACATATAACGAATGATGAAACCGAAGGTATTCCATTGGGGGCCCTCCCAGAAATTAGGCTCGTCTCCCGGTAGTTTGGGCTCATCGTATTCCTCATCAAAATCACCTTCATATTCTTCTTCTAGTGGTACAGTGGCTGGTGAAACAGAAGAAAGAGAAGAGGAGGAGATGGTATCCCTCCCATCGACTCGTTCTGTCCTTCGGCTTGATGATACCCTTTTCGCAGAAACAACTGTCAAGGTCCTTCCACCACCAGTGGCTGGCGAAGGAGGGAGAGAATACAAACTGAGTCTGTCGGCCAACTTATTGATGGCAGGCTGATTTTGGCGGCGGCCAAGAAATCCATTGGCGTCAGTAACAAAACAACAACTCGCAGGGCAGTTGCATGAAGAAGCCATGAATGCAAAATCCCCCCTCTCCTCTCCTATGATTTCTGGACTTGGAATTCTGCACACATCCCTCCACAACCAACAAATAGATGAACGAATATGAGATAGCAGGGCCGTCACTAGTCCAATGTCATATCGTAGGCAGGTATCAAAGGGATATTTACTAGCAGTGATAGTAATAGCATGCTTCAACATACTCTCTGCGAGTGCTCCCTTTTGTCTTGCATCGGCCTCCCGGCTACTTTATCGCTTCATTTCATTTTATGCGGCCACGCCACTTCCACGGCGCCACGTCGAATATCCACAAATGGGAAGAAGGATGATGCAACAACACAAGAAAAATATCATAACTAATTGATTTCTAAACCAATCATGGAAACATGTTTGAAATTTTGGTGTGAACATTTGAACGTATATAGCTATAGGTTTCGCTAGACGTTTACTCCGTTTATAAATAATGATGGTATGAAAATAAATTTAATCTGGTATGTTTGCTTGAGTGGGCTGATAAGATATTAGTTATTTCACTCTCACTCAAATATTTTATTTTATGATGACTGAGATATTTCAAACATTTTTTAAATCATGAGAGTTAGTTTAATAAGTTGGTGTAACCATTGTCTATAGATCGTGGTATTTTGGTATGCTGTGTATGTACTTAGTTCAATTTCCACAATGTCAATCACATTGAGTCTACACTACTCAATTTGCATTGATTACCATCATAATAATGGGGAAGTGTGAGAGAATTTTTTAAGGAGTTGAAAACAAAGAAAGGGAACTAACTAAATGAATAATGATAAATGTTGTTGATTCAAACTCTAAGCAATGTAAGATTTATGCACGTCAATACAAGCATGTCTAGCAAAGGCAATGTACTAACCATGTGAGGTAGTTGTACAACTTGCCTTTGCACTTAAAATTGGCATTATGGTTGTGTAGTACATGGGACAAGTCCCCTTCTAAACATATAATGTATGGATGAGGAAAATATAGGATGGCTTCAAACCCCCAATGAATGATATAAACCTCCATCCAAACATTTATCTAGCTTGACTTTAAGCTTGTAGTTCAAATGGAGATTGAGAACAACTAATAATTATTGCAAAGGCTCCCCCCATGCCCTCTTAAAGATCAAGATGTATGCAATGACAAGTTTCCCATGGAAGGATGCAATATGCCATTTATCAACTTCACAAAGGTTCATTCATGCAATAGTTAAGTGAAAGGGTATGACCTTGTAATACCCCTGGGCATTGTGATTTATGTTGTATAAGATTTGCTTGTGACTCCATAAATTTGTGTCAAAACATCATTGAACAACACCCATTGTGCTAAAACATCATTAATGTTTTTCATGTCACAACATCAATAGCACTCGTCGTTCCAAATCATGCAATCAATGTCAAATCCTTGTTGTAATAAACTCTTGAAATCAATTCCGCCAAGATTATTGCAAAACTAAACCTTCCACATTCATGTCATGCATCTTTAACATTAGCTCGACAATTAGCTACCTCTACCACATCAATATTAACTTAGCATGTCATGTCAACACCAACATACATGATCTAAAAGGATTTACATAGTTCATATAATGCTTTTTATTATGCTCTAAAATGGGGAAGACATAATTCAAAGCCTATAGAGAGCATTTGAGGTTAGATCTTGAAAACAACACTCACTACCTAGAACTAGAAAAACCCTAGTTTGGAGCCGAAAAAATAGAATTTTGGGGCCTTTGACCTTAAGATCAATTGTCATGTAGATCCTTGTTACATTCTACGAGCTAATGGATTTCCAATAATGGGTCATTTTTCTTTTGTATGCAAAATTTATTCCCCCAACATATTATTGGTCCAATTATCCCATACGGGTCCACATGGAAGCCACATCAACTCAACATGATTCACCCATGTGGAATTAGTAATGTATGGAATTCACTAGAGACTTGTAGAAGCATCTAGAGAATCCAAATCCCTAACCAAACATTGAAGAAAGGGTGTTAAAACCTTAGTTGAAAGGAGAGAAAGAGATTCGACTCTTATTGTAGTGATTTGATATTCCATGGCAAAGTAGCCACCAAAAGAAGCAAAGAGATAGCATAGTAGAGGAAAAAGAGAGTTTTGCATGGGACTGTAGCAAACCATAATGTCTCATGGCTCTACAATGGGCTTAATTATCTCTATGTTTTGCTTTGTACTCTCATTTGTTTAAAAAGTAAGGCACGACCCCTCATTTTGTTGGTGATTTCCCACATTGGATTTCTGAAGGGTAAATATTGTGTGCATACTGCTCCATTGTGTGTCTTGCTATTGTAGTTCTGATTTTACGTCATAGTAGTTAAAAAATCTGTGTGGTGTGCTTTATCTTTTTGTGAAATTACTAAAAATACAAAAAAATAGCGAAGCATATGTTCATTATAGTAAAAATTAGTTTAAGATATATTCTAGTGAGCCAACCATTGGAATATTCAAGGATGTTTACAAATCATACTGGTATTAGAGCAGGTTTTCCTCGAGCATTTGTATGGTTTGAGTGCATTATATGTTTACCCAACTCATATTGTCTAAATCAAACATAGAGTTGCACCCTATGGATCCAAAGATTATCCCAAGAAAACTAAAGAAGCGACTGCAAGCCTCAAATATGGCATACGAGCAAAGGGAAAAGCTGTTTATGCAAGCAAGTTGAGATTTACAAGGTTGGAATCTTAAGTCGACGACGTTTCCAAGAGTACGGACCTACTAATGGTCACTCTTGAGAAAAATATCGATCCCTTTTCATAGCATCCCAACACTCTAAAGAAACAAAAAAATCATGATGCGTTGAGGGAAGAGAAGGAAACATCAAAGCTCAAAAAGGGGAACTCTAATAACCAATTTTCTTAGTGCATATTTAAAGTGGAAGAAAATATCAATATCAATCCATGTAGAGGTAAGGTAGAAACAAGTAAGTTGAAGCATTTGTTGTGGTAGTTATATGTCTATTTCAATGTGCATAATGTGTGAGAGGAGCAAAAAATAGCTTTTGTCTTACTCAAATTAGAAGGTCGTGCATATATTTGGTGGGAATGTTACACTAAAACCCTTCTATTCCAAGGACACCCAACAACAACTAAGTCGGAAGTATTCAAAAAACTCCTAAATCCCATGCTTTCAAGTATGAAGAAGACCAAAGGATTCGATGGCACTACTACCAATAGAGGTAATCACAAAGTGTACAAGATTACACCACATAGTCCAAAAGCAAGCCAATCAATAAGGGATAAATCCCAAGAACCCATCCATGGTTTTTAAATATTTAGGTGACTTTCATAGTCATGAAAGATGACATGCTATGTTACTCAAGCCCAATACCATAGATGAGGCCTTGTGTATAGGATTAGTGCAATATACATGACAACAAAAGGAGGAAACCAAGTGGTTCGACACAATCTTACCAGCAAGGAGTTTCCAATAAGAGAAAAAAGAAGTGGGGAAAAGGGGAAATAAGAATATCGTTGCTTATTCACATGTGTACAATGACCCTAACAACCATTTTGACCATTGCAACATTAATGATCACACTAATTAAAAATGTTGAATGGTGCATCCAAAGCTAAATCCTGAGAACCGCGTGCAGGACTAGTGAAAGAAGAAGAATATTCTGGGTGTGGACATGGGAGAGGAGATAGAAAAAAACTCAAGTATATACAATAAAATTGCTTGCATAACATTACAAAAGGAGGTAAACCTAAGTAGTCTCCATCATGGAGAGCAGAAAGAGATGATGAAGTTGTTATGTATCAAGAAGAATAAAGTAGATGTGTTGTTTGGTTCTATTTCCGTAACCAAATTCATTGCACAGGGCTTGGTAACTAACCTTGACTTAGATATGCATGATCACACCCATCCATACCCTTTGGGGCAGGTGAATAAGTATGTAGAGTTAAAATTACCAAGAAATGTAAGATTAGATTTGTTATTAGTGCAAATTTCATTGATAAAGTAGAAGTTGATGTAGTGTACCTTGATGTTTGCAATGTAGTCTTTGGTAGTCATTACATGTATACAAGGGATTCCATCTCCATGAGAAGAGTAAACGAATGCCACCCTATCAAGGATGGTGAATATTTTGCCATCAATGGACATAAGGGGAATCCTAAGATCTATCTAGTGAGTTTCCAACAAGCTAAGAGATTGATTAGCTAAAGGTTTACTTATGTATTTCTTTTCTTGGAATGGAACCAAAAAGACATTAAGTTAGTGGGTATGAGGCATAGCTGGAAATATGTGTAAAAGAACAAATGCATCAACTAGAAGAGCGTTTATAGACATACATATGCCAAGAGAGTAAAGGTATGCCACTCAAGAGGGTAGTGGAGCACGAGATATAGCTACTATCAAATTCACCTCTACCAAACATAGGATTTTACAAGTAGTCCATATTAGTCATATGAGGTAAAGAAAGATGCTATGTAAGCTATGTAAACTGCCATAGATATTCCAATGATTGACTCACCAAGATAGAACTACAACAACAATGGATATAATGAAGTGATGATCAACTATTTGTTTTGCATTTTTAATGATTTAAATGGGAAATAAAGCACACCAGCCATATTATTTAAATATTGTGACATAAAAATATAACTACAATAGGAAATACACACATTGGAACACAAAGTTTACCATGTAAACCCTATATAGGAAAACCAACAATAAATGAAGCATTGTGTGTAATGACCATTTTAAAAAAAATTATTAAAATGCCCAATTTTCCACTTTTTCCCCAATTTCGACCTTTGACTAGTTTTGATTTCTAGGTCTCCAAATTAACCCAAATGCTCCCAAATCTTCTGTAAGGGTATATGATTGATATTGGGACTTGAATATGAGGTTCATGGATGATTTATAACCCTCCAAAGACTTCTACAAACTTTTTTAATATTCTGGTCAATGTATGGGATTTAACTAGCAATTTGTGGATCAAATCCCCCCGAGGTAGGTACTGAAAATGGCTCTCCAAATGCCTCCAAACCCATTCAAAATTCAAAACAAAGATAGATTATGTCTGAGGGACATTAATAAGGTCTCATATGCACCATTAATCAATTATTAGGTCTGTTCTAACCTCCTCCCCAACAGCAGCAAAAACCACTAATTCGACCCTTGGGGAAATGGCACCAAATCTCTTCCAAATGCAAATAAACTAAGTAAAGTGACTTCAAATGCTTAAGTGCTGAACATGAAACTTGTAATACTCATTAATGGCTGTCCATTCATCATAAATATATCAAAGAAACATTCTTTCATTCGAAATCATCAGCATTACAATGGTATACATCAATGTAGTGGGGAAATGGTCATTGTTTGTTCAGTAATCAACATTTTTACACACAACCACTTGGTATTTCGACCTGAGACTTTCTGAATATGAAGAATAGAGTATATAAAGCTTATTACAATCAGAAATACATCATTAGAATCTCTCCCAATGAGTACAAGATCTCACCCAAAGCACAATCCCTCAAGGAGTATGAATATGCCATCAAAACTAGAAATGGTTGAGAGAAAGTGCTGCACTAAACAAAACCACAAGCTTCCCTATAGATGATACCTACAAATACAAACTCCATTAAAGATCCATGAAATACCTGAGTGGCCTCTCCAAACACCAACTTGGATGGGAATCTTTCACCCTCGAAATTGGCTAAGGCAAGAAACTAGTCATCCACTAGCTCTCTCTTCACAAATGCAATTTTTCTCAAATGATCAAAAACTCTTCTCTAGGTTTATCCCTGTATTTTATAAACATGCTTAGCCTTCTAAGGTTCCCAATTCATCCATAGAATCAATCCAATTCGAATTAGGGTAAGGGCTCAAGATTTGCCATGTGTCCCACCTTTCCTAGCCTTCCACCAATTCGAGTGGGGGTCTCTTTGGCTTCTCCAACTCCCATGAGCTCCCTCTTGGAGCCTATTTTTGGGGCTGACATTTCATAATGGTTAGATGTCAGAGTTCAGATCTGCAATTTGTCATAGATGTCATAGATGCTCCATCATTGTTGTCATAGGGGCTAGGGAATCTAGCCCAAGTGTCCACAAGCTTCCAATTTGACTCTTCCTCTTCCATGGAGGTTACCAATCCATCCCAATTCAACCTAAGATGCTCAATGCAATGTGTATGACTTACCAACTCACCCAAGAATGTTCACCTTCTCATGAATTCGAATTGGCAAGAGAGAGATGCCATGTGTCCTTGAAAAATCAAGCTAGTGTGGGTCCCACATCCTCCATATGTCTTCAAAACCACTTTCCACCTAGAATTTCTCTTGAATTTATTTATTCAACCTATTTATTAAATACTTGAACCCTTCTAATGTCTAAACATCATTTATTAGCTTCCTTATTACAATTCCACATGTTCCCATCCAACGTAGGAAACTAGTAGGATTGATGGGATTGTCTTACTATGCAATTATATGAATGGGGACATTACATTGTGCCTTTCGTTTTCATATACTATGGAGATTACAATATGAATTGAAAACCTACCCAAGCCTATTGTGAAGCTATGAGACACTATGGTCTCATAAAATTCTCTGTAGTGGTGCTTCTCTTTGAATGCTTTGCTAGTATCTCCATTCTCAATGCACATGCTCTCGAACAACAATACAATTAAAGAAAGTGAATGTGCTTCACTCCTTTGGCTAGGTTTTTGATAGCTCAAATTAGGGTTAGGTATAGTGTTCTTGAACCCTCTTGGAATCTCCATGATGCTTCTAGAATTCTTTAGTAGAATTCCATATGTTACTAGTTCCACTTGTCTGAATTATGGTGAGTTGACATTGTTGCCACTTGGACTTGAAAGGAATAATTGGATTGCTACCTTGTTGGGGGAATAACTTCTATATAGAGATTCCACTTGACAAAAACAAACCACCATTCAGTTGATAGATCCATAACTTAGGTCCTTGACATCTAAGACCCAAAAAAATGCCACGTCTTTGACCCAAACCATAGGATTTATATTGTTGATCCCTTATTGCAGTTTTTAGGATTTTACACGAATTGGTCATTTTAGTCCCAAGTTCAATATTACCAATCTAGAATATTAATAAAGTCATGTGGTAACTATGTAGATCCATTTTGTATCACCCTTCACCATTTTGGGAGCCTTGTGTTCTCTAAAATATTTTAGTTTTGAAGGAGATGAGGAAACAATTCCTTGTCCTTCTCCATGTAGTATCATTCGTCCTTGGTTGGTAGTTGATCCTTCATTTATGCCGACCAAAGTTCTATCAACCCCTTCTATTCATTTTTATCTTCTTCTACATAATTATGTCCTTTGGTAACCAAGCACGCGGCTCTAGCACCAAGTCCTCTATAGATATTAAGACTTTGTCATATTCATCCTCATCAAGCATGGATGGCCTGCAAAGTTGCAGGTTCTCTGCATTTACTACTAAGTAAATGTACATACAAGGTGGAAGACTAAGTTTGTATGCATTGTTTCCTACCTTCTCCAATATTCCAAAGGTCTATATCTTGGATTCGTTTGACTATCCCCAGAAGATCTAGAGGTGAGAAGACCCTATTGTTCCAACATATGAAAAGGGAAGAGAGAGATGAGAGGGGAAGTTGTGGATGACAATGTTGGATTCTCAAGAGATTCAGGGACCAACACTAGCAACCTAAACCCAAAGTTAACCCCCTAAGGTCCTATTAAGGCCTCAAATAACCCCAATTTGAGGGACTTGCCAACCCTGACCTTTTTCAAATTTTTTATTTTTATTGAATTCCTCGATTAAATATATTGTAGTTTCATTACTTGTAAATATTTGATGAGGATTTCATGCTTCACAGTTGTGGATTCAGATTGTCATATTGATTTTCAAGTAAATCTCCTTGTCTATTGATCGCGGTCATGCTTGTAATCAACTCACCTTATCATGATCTTCCATGCTTTCTCAAGGGTATGTCATGCATGTTGTACCCCATTCAATAATTTCCTATATCAATTTTGTATATGCATGGCTTCATTATATCTCTCATCGCATCTTTCTGCATCATTTTCATTTGTGTAAGTGGAACTTATGTCTTTGATTGTTGAGTTTACCTTTCTTGCAGTTCATGGATTGCAATGGTGACCAATTAGTACAAGTTGTAGAGTTTGTGAGGATGTGGACGATATTAAAAAATGTTGTTGTAGTTTGTGTAACAACTTCAAGCTTATTATTATAGTCAATTTGAAGATGGCTATGGTATGTTGGTAATTTTTTGTAGTGTCATTTGAACATCCTATAGGAAAGGAATTGAAGCAATTGCTTAAGACAGAGTATACGTATGTCATTATTTAACATTGTGCATTGATCTACAAAAGGGATAAAGGATTATGAACACTAGTTATGCATCAAAGTTGTTGACAGTCGAGTTGTCTCTTACAGATCTATCATTCTTGGTTGGTTCATATATCGACTAAATGGAATGCAAAGAAATACTCCAAAGACATCCAAGTCTATTCGAGATTCCACCCATTAGAAGTCCAAAGACAACATGCATGGGATGTAAGAAATTTTGAGATTTGACATCAACAATTGGAAAAAGTTATCAAAGGACTAAGGCATGGTAACTTTACAAAGCTTCCATATGTGCATCAAGCTTTTTCATTAAGGGGATACTTGAAAAATTATATATGTAACTTTGAGATTGATCCAAAGATGATCGACTTGATGAGCTTAGAGCTACTTTTGATTTTATTTCGAACCCTAGACAATGTTGCAGAAACAAATTGGATATCTTATGCCTGATGTTGGCATATTGATGAATCTATAAGCCATTAGTGATGATCCAATGATAAACTAGAGAAAGCAATCATTGGGAGCAGGTTTCAATTTCGATATCTAAAAACCGCTTAGACACTACAATAAAGGTATGGAAAATGTAAATAAGTAATGGAGTCAATTAGTTCAACGATGGTAATTTTTTTTTTGCAAAATGAGCAATAAACATTTCATCTCTTTGCTAAAATGTTGTATTTATTCAAAATATGGCCAATATTGTGATTTTATGAAAACCCTCCAAAATCCTATCAATGAAGCTCAAGTGCTTATGTGGAGTTTATTATGGAATCAATTAAAAATAATGGTGTTACATGCATTTCAAGCATTATCTGAAACTAATTTGTTGAGTGGATAATTTTTTAAAATGCATAGGCTAGATTTGATGATGAATTTTTATCAATTGTGCCAAAAATTAACACACATCTTTGCAAGAAGAGATGTTGATCAGAAGGTTGACCTGGAGATGTCAATTGGAATACCTAAACAATGACTATTACATAGAAGTTTTCTAATTTGATGCTTTGAAAAAATGATTTAAAGAAGTACTCAAGCCAAAATTCTAAGCTTCTAATCGTTTTTTACAAGGAAAAATCGTTATATTCTATAATTCAAGTGTGAAATCAGAATATAAATTGAACAACCTTAGAAGGCCCTATCATCAAACATATATCTACTTATAAATATAGTTATCCTTGGTTCCAAAAGGCAACCTTAAAAGATAAAAAAATATCCTACTTGGCCTACTCCATTAACAAAACATCCAAACAAAAAACTATAGGTATCACTACTCTCTTATCATCTCTGAGTTAATAAAGAGAACTTTATAGGATAGAAATTTGTGCCTCTCCGCTGTATTCTTAAACAGTTGGGGACCCCTTCTATAAATTCATGGATTCTTTAGATAACTAATCAACTCTTGTTTTGAATTCTATGTATAGATGAACAAATGAGATATCATCGAATTATTGTTCTACCTCTAGAACTTGATTCATTATTGGAGCTAACATAATATTGTAATACCCCATTTTCACCCCAAAATGTAAATGTAAATGTAAATGTAATGATCAAATGGGTAGATGGTATAGGATGGCCAAGTATATTGTGATTATCTACGTTGATATTTTATATAAAAACCCTTATCAATGTAAATAAAGAAGGATGTAAAAGAGATGGGTGGTTATGATTCCACAAGTGCGGGAAGTGATATGGGGATAAGGGGAGAGGACATTAGTAAGTTATATAACCTATGTCCTTGGACCTTGACTATAAAACCTTAGCTAGCGATATATCTCATAGTCCCTAAACCCATGATGATTATTGTTGATTAATTAACCTTTATGTATTATTATCCTAAGATTGGGCATTAAAGTGAAAAATGTGGGCTTTTCAAGAGGACCACATGGAGAGTTGTAATCATGCAAATATAAAGTTTTGAAATGGAACATTCCATCATTAATTCATTATGGGATAATTCTAGTTGGTACGCACTATGGTGAACAAAGTGGTCTTAGGACATTAATTTCCATAAACTAAGGGTTGTACTTTGATGGAAAGCTTATACCATTGCCAGTGTTGATGGTGTTATTACGAGAGGAATCTGGCCTACAATTAAAAGTCCCTGGAGTCTCATTAATAGGATTCCCTAGCCAACCTATGCTTGAGCACTAGATGGGAATTGGGATAGCCTGAGGGGTTGCATGCAAAGAAGGGGATCTCATTCCCAATGTTACCCAGGCTTATGGGGAAGAGTGATGGTGGAGTAAGATAGTTGTATAGGGGAATTTTGGCACCAGTGAGTTTCATGGTTTATGGATTGAGCAAGAGGACTTAGAGCCAAACCTTAGGAACTTTACCCTTGTGGAATGATAGCATTAGCTCGAGGGTGGCCTTTGTCATAGAGATATTAAGTGTGATACAGAGCTTGAGGTTGGGAGGAATGTCCTTTGTTTGTAGGTAGTTGGAGGATTATTTTCTCAAAAAGATAAGTACTTTGAAAATGTGATGAATTACCATATTCTATATGTTTCTATTTGGCATTTATTTACTTCTTAGTTGTTAAGTTCTAAATGTATGAATTCAATGTACATAATTATGGATAATTTGTGTTAGGACTACATACATGGTTATGGATGGAAATTAAATAATTTGGCTATTTTATTTTGCGTCTTCTATTAAATTTTAAAGCTACCAAACAAATTTGAAATTGGGTACCAGGGGTAAAAATTATATGGTGAAATTGAGGCACCCCACAGCCTTAATAGTGCAAAGAGCCTACCAGGTACTGTTGATGCCTCGAATATTGCTGCATCAATCAGCAAGGGATTCTCCCCGGTAAGCAATTCCAACTAGATCGCTCACCGTTTGGTGTGGGGAATCCGTCCGGTTAACGGTTCTGGCTACTTTGGGTTTTAAAGATTTGTTTGTTTTACCGGCTGCGGCCCAATCCACCGGTTAGTATTTTGTATTTAAAATGATATGCAAGTGCCCTATATTAAATGCATGTGGGAAAACAAATCCATGCTAATCTGATTTAATCTAAATTACCTATCCTTATAAGGAGTAGATTTAAAGAATGGGCAATAAACTGGAAAATACACCCAATAATTCCACACATAGTTGTTAAATTGAAAGGAGCATTTACAGCAGAAAAGAAAGATTATCCAAGAGAGCTCAGATAGATGTAAGTATTCAATTACCCATTTAACACAGAAACTTTGCAAAAGAATATGAAACCATTCATAGCAGAGAATTAATTCATAAGAGCCAAGAAAGATCTCATGGGAAATGTAGGAAAAGTGCAGAAATAGTTCATCATTTAATCAACAAGACTCCATGCAAAAAGTTGTGCCAGCTTCCACAGGCCAAAACGATTTTTCTATTGATGTAGCAGAAATAGTTCCTTTACAATACAGAAAAAGGATTTCACCTGCCAAAAGTCCCATCTCTCTTCTTCTAATCAGCTATATATAGCTTTACAAAATATGCCCAGAGTTGTCACCTATACCCTAACCGTTTATATTCCCCTAATTTGTCCTGTAGTGATGAATATTACATATGAGAAATATATCAACTATTTTGCAACAACAGGAGTTAAACATTACAAATCATTAATATTCCAAAGGTATATACAAAAAATAAATGCTCATGAGGCACGCTGGCGGTTGCAAGCTATCCCTGAGCCGGCTCCTTTGGGACCTAAGGCGCTGCTGGGGTTTCTTCTTGCACTACTGCAATAGCTGGACCACTCTCCGATGTGGTAGCTTGGCTGGCTACCAATGCCTTCTCCACCTATGCTATATGAATTCCCCAGTGATTTGTGTCCCTTACAATATTCATTCCAATCAGGGGACTCATAAATCTGAGAGATATTTCTTGCTTGGCCAGCTCTTCTGCTAAGATGGTTATTTCAGCCGTAGTGATCCGGAGGATTTCTTCCAGGTTGTGTTGATGAACAGCAGCTTGGCTGATAAATTGACGTAGATCTTCTGCTGTCAAGGTGTCCAGCTTCTGCACATATTCACTTTCTGCCTGGAGCTCTATACTTAGATTAGCTAAATACTGTGCTTTATCCGAGAAATCTTCTATCCTTTGGGGCATGGCTATTCGACAGCTTTCCTGTGTGGTCCGGATTTGAGAGTACACAGTCTTGCACTGCTCATAAGTGGCTGAAATTACAGAGGCCAACTTTACTCCACAGTCTTTAGAATACTCTAGGGTGCGTATATCTGCCTTGTATTCAACAACAGATTTAAGGGGAAGGGTTGCTGGGAACTCTGACTTCCCTTCTCTCCATTCGATATGCTTTTTAATCTCCCACTGATGCGTGAATGTTTCCTCCTGATCCTGGTAGCTTCAACATTGATTTCCTTGACGTTGGTCATGACTGCTTTTAGTCTGTATATTTCTTCTTCTATGAGTTCTCGGACTCCATAGGTCTCTCTTAGTATTCCACAAGCCTGTTCATGGAAGGGGCTGATGTCTCCCATTTTGTTGTTTTCCAACTCCAATTGTTGCTCTAGCGATTCATTTTCTCCTTGTAACTTCTCACTGTGCTCCTTTAGGTCATCTACCTCTTGAAGGTTGTCGAATTTATCCGATTCAAGCTTCAAATTCTTACCTTTAAGCTCTGCATTTTCTGCTTCTAATACTCTTATTTGTATTGCCAAAGCTCTCCTGTCTACCTCCAATTGTTGGAGTGCTTTATTTAATTCCTCCTTTTGAGATGTGAGATCATTATTCTTCTCAATCATCAGATTTGTGTAGTTCTGCTATTTAACTAAAGTTTCCTGAAGCTGTTACGCCTTCTCCTTTTCTTCATCCAAGCTATCTCCCAGTGTGTTGACATTATCTGCAGTTGCTGTAACAGCGGCTACGGAGATGGATGCTAGGAGTCTAGCAGCTTCTTCTGTGTTCCGCATGACCGTAGTCTCTTGTGTAGTGAGGATGTCAGGCCGAAACAGTCTTTTCAATTTGGAACCTGTCTCCTTGACAATGGTTTCCCTCTTCTTGTTGTAAGCGAAATTTACCCAATTAGAAACTGTGCTGCCTTTATAGGGTGTGAAAGGGACAGTGGGTAGATCCCTTATGGGGGAGTCCATATCCAAGTTTTGCAGGTCTGGGCTTTTGGGGTCGACGTCTTCTTGGGATTTCTTTTCTTCTTCTTCTTTTCTCTGTGCCTCTTCCTCCTGCTCCTTCCTTCTTTTGTCATCTTCTTCCTGGTTAGCATTAATTTCCAGCCTAATTCTTTCTTCCTCTTCTTCTTTCTTCTTGGCCTCGGCTTCGGCTGCTTGGATCCTCAAATTTTCTTCTTCTTTACATTTATCTTCTTGAATTTTCTTTGCTTGTTCCAAAAGCCTTAGTTCTTCTGAGAAAGCCTTGGAGCTCGAGCTGGCCCCTCCTTTGTCCACCTGACAAATCTGTAGCTTAGCCATATTGTTGATTCCCCTATATGGTTCCTCCTGTGGATCATAAAAGTTGGCATATTCACAGGGAGTGGAGAGTTCTTTGCAATGCTGTGCAATTTTGCCCTGTCGATCATTCCTGTGAAAAATCCTCTCTCCAAAATGAAAATTCCTTAATTCTGCAACAAACTCTTTGACAGTTGCAATTCCTGAAAATTTGTAGGACCCAACATAAAAGGGTAAGGGGGGAAAAGTGGCTTTCTTGGCCTTATACAAAGTGTTACCCATCCCATCAATGAATACTTGCCTCACCATTTCCTTGTGGACTATGTAATCTGTAGCATACCTTGGGAGAATATATGGGGCTTTGGAACCTCCGTACATTCTTATGTAGGTACCTTCTGGAGAAAAATAGAAATCGCCATACTTTTCCAAGGCTTCCATGGCGTTTTTAGATAGACAATTGGATTCTTCATTAAATATCAACTGATAAAGGGGCATAATGAACTCCTCGCAAATGAGCTTATAATCCCTCTTGTAATTATGAGCCCAAAATATCTTGTAGGCTATGAACACCGGGCCCTCTGCCGAGCTCCACATGCATCCCAACTTGGGAAAAAGACATTTTGCCACGATACAATCTATGACGTATGAAGCCATATAAAATTCTGCTTTCCTTTCTACCAACCCTTCTTTAGCCATTGTTATTGCTGATGTCAGGCTGTCTGAGAGAATGTTAGCCCAATTGAAGATTGTCCCTTTGAAGGCTACATAGTGGATGATAGGGACCCATTGTAGCATGAACATCGTCCCATCGGGTCTCCCGAAGATTCTTCTTAACATTCTGGACTTCGTATTCTTCACTGTCTTTCCTTCTGAATTGATTGCCTGAAATTAACAACCTTCTTGCCATGTCTAGATTATCCATATGTATTTCTTCCAACCATGCATCAGCAAGCCGCTGCTGTGCTTTGGGTAATTTGTAGGCTATCGAGATGTAAGACGGGTGAAACGATGCAAATGCCTTTCCCGTGCTATCTGCTATGACTCTAGTTTCAGTGTTGGCATGCTGCAGCACCCATCCGATCACTTCTAGACGTGGGAAGAGTTCTGGACGTGTGGTCGCTTTGGATATACAAGAGTTCCAGATATTTTGATATAAGCATTCTTCTTCAAGGAGAGATTCAGGAAAGTCCTGATCTCTTATCATACGGTAAGCATCACCCCAGTTTACTTCCGGAGGCACATTTGTAGTGCATTTAGTGTCTTGGAACGTTGTCTCCATTCTGGTGTTTTCATCGACCGCCTTTGTTCTCCTCTTGCCACCTTTAGCCATTATGGGAATCATGTTCAACAATTAATGTGAATAAGCATGCATGTCATGATGTTGACAAACCAAACTAATGTCCGTTAGATAATTTCTTCATTTCAACCAAAACTCCTGAACATGTTCCCTTCACATATCAATTTAAAAAAAAACTTGTAAAAGCATTAATTAAGTTACCTTTACGGTTGTTGTAGTGATAAGGGATTATGCCAGCAGACGAGTAAAGGCTGGTCTAGGTACCTAAGTCCTTGGAAACCAACATTTACTGGTGTGCGAGCGCGGAAGGTGTAAATTTTGCAAAATCGGAGACTTCCATGATTAGGTACGAGAAAGGGCAGGAAAGATCTAGCGGGTGACGGGTAAGTGCACCAAAACGAGAGCCTCAAGGCATACTTAGGGCGGCTTAACACAACACCTCTTAGGTTAGGCTCAATAAGTCATCCGAAACCATGAAAAACAAGGTCAAATGCTGTTGATGATAGGAAGAGGCTTCCCGAGATAACTGAACAACTTTGAACAAATGACTAGGCAGGACAGTATCCCGGGCCAGGTGAAAATCGGGTTGACGATAAGCATGATGGTTCCGAAAAAAACGTCATGGCTATAAAGAACGAAAAGAAATGGCGTATCATATCATTTTAAAGTAGGAGCATACATTTTGACAGGGCCTGTAAATGTACTTACTTGGAATCAAAAGGTGTGGCGCCGTCGATTGTCAAGTAGTCTGTGAATCTATGCCTTCAAACGATGATGGACGCACTTGGCTGTTCGAATGGAACAGAAAAATCTTTCGGGCAATGAAAACAAATGAAATGCCAATGGGGTTTCACCCCTATATATTTGAATTGGTACGTGTGGGCCATTAATTTGGTGGTTGCATGCCATTAAATGGGTTTTAAGCCTGCGTACGGCCGGGTCACGTCGAAACCTTTTCAATAAATGCGACCTTCAAAAGCGGGAGGGTTAGGTTAACACTTCCGACCCACGCGGGAAGAAAAGCGTAAAATGATCCGCCGTTGCGGGGAAGTTGTGCGAATGCTTCCGCGAATGAGTCATGCATCGCGGCGGACTTAAGCGAATGTTTCCGCTTTCGCGGGAAAGTTGGCCAAGTTCTTCCGAAAATATGCCAAAGTTTGCGGGGCGGAAGAAAAAGACAAGTTTCTCGGAAGAACTCGTTGATGCATTTGCGGAAGGGTTAGATGAAAGCTTCCGCTGTAGCGGAAGTATTTGACGAGTTTGTTCCACCGCGAGCTTGTTTGAGTAAACGTTTCTCTTTTTTCAGAGACTTTGTGATAACTTTTCCGTTGCGGCTTGACTTGGCCTTCTCTTTCGTTGTTTCAGAAGACTTGGGACAACTCTTCCGCTATTTGCGGCAAAATTATCTCAGAGCTTCCGCCATGGCGGGCCGAAAGACCGAGTTTTACTTGGGCAGAAAGACGAAACTCAAAAATTCTAAGCAAATTAAGATCAAAAGAAACTAAGTCACTGGATGCCAAGATGTTGCAAAACTTTTTAAGGCAAACATACTCAAAAGAGGAGGGACCCCAGTATTTTTTTTATAAATAAAATGGGGGGGGTGTTGTACCAACAACAGGTACTTGACAATATTATCATTTGTGCATTTACTATAATCATGTTCCATCAGGATTTTAGAGTCACCGAAAACCTATCATTGGTTCATATACTTTTTTGCTACTATCTTCGATAAAATCCAAAGAGCTCATATTTATTGTTAGTTCCTTAAAATACACCATACTTCGTGAGCAAATAATGGGAACCAACTCAAAGCTTAATATCCCTCATTCTGCATATGTTTGAGCATCCAATCGCACCCATACACACTAATCCATTTGAGTTAGATTTAGTTGAATCTTTAGCTCCCTTGTCACATAACTTATGTAGATTGTTTGTCTCTAGCAAGCCTGATTAGTTTTAGCATTTATGACACTTTTCTTAATAACTAAGAGGACAAGATTAAAGTTATATCATCCTTGAGAAAACAAAGTAGAGGAAAAACTTATTTATTAAATCATTTGTCAGGGTCTCTTGTAGATGTGGATGTGGTAAGTGGTAGATGCAAGCATAGTGGCAAAGTCATTCAAATATTATGGCGTGGTAAAAACCTCAAATGTATGTTCACCATGACTTGTTACATATCATGGTGAAAGTTTCCCAATGCACAGATGTCTTCATGATGATAACAAAGATTGGTAATGGTGTGAACCCTAATAGATATACAAATTGATCGAATTCAAACATTGGTAGGAGTTGTGGGTTAAGATGAGACGAAAGAGAACAATTGTCCAAAGCAAATCTACTATATGCTTGTCCCTAAACTCACTTTATAAAAATGAATAATGTTATTGTCAATGATCTAAGTGCTTAGTGGATGCTATTTTTAGTCACTTTTGGATAGCAAGTATCGGTTCACCATAGAAATTAATAACATAACACTCATTCTATTATAAAATATTGTTTGGTGATATCAATACTTGCTTGTATGTTCGATTAAGAATTTACCTTTGGCACAATGCCATTCGCTATCTATAAGAACAAATCATGCCTTCTCATATTGACAAATTGTATTGCTATATTGCAAGAAAGGATATGGTTCAAATATAAGGTTAAGGGTTATTGCACATAAATTTTTGAAGGGGCACCATGGTGTTAATGTTGCTTGTATCAAGCAAAAACTATTAAACATACACAAAGAAATTGCATATTGTTTTTTCAATTAACATTTTTCCTATCTAGCAGAAATATTAACAATTTACACCAATAATGATAAATTTATTTGTTTTAGTGTAGACTAATCTTAGTAAAGTTATTATGGGAGCTTGCAAATTGGAAGGTATGTTATTACTTTCTACTATTTAGCAATATGGAGATGGAATCGTAGAGATTAAGCCATTGTTATCTATTTATGAAAACATTTTTACTAACAAACAATGAGATAATATGAGATTAAATAAAACTCTTTTATGTAGATAGTAACATGAAAGGTGAAGCATTACTGATGGAAGCAGTTGTAGTAAGAGCATAAGATCGAAACTTGAACAATATTGGGTAAGAAACAATCAAATAAAAAAATAAGAAGACTAGAATTTCAGAGTTGGGGCCTAAAGTTCACAATAATGAGTTTACATGTATACAACAACAAATCCAAGTCAAAGAATATGTCCTTATCATTATTTGAGAAGAAGACAATTTGTCTTTATACCATTCTCAACTTTCGTGACTAAACAATTGTAATTATGGAAATATTATCATCAAAACTATGTTGAATAGTCATAAGAGAAAAAAGACAAACTTGAAGGAGAAAAGCTCATGAGAAGTGAATAAATATGTAATATTAAGTTTGAATAAATCCCTCACAAGGAAAGGGAAAAATATGTAGGAGATTTTGAAATGTATGGGAGAGGATATCCAAAGGCTAGAGAGTTAGAAGGCCAAAAGCCATCCATAAATTTTGTAAATAGAGTCCGTGTCAGAAGCAATGTGGAAGAGGGTCCTCACCCAAATTTGAAGAAACACTGGAAGAAGAGTATAAGGGTGAAATCAAACAATGGTGAATATGGTGATGAGGGTGGAGTTGGCATAGACAAGGTGGAAATTCTTACGGAGAAATCCCCCGTAGGTCATTTTATGGGAAAATCAATGAATGGGGGCAACCATGAGAATATGGTTATTAGAGAATTGTAGTCTCTTTCTAAGATATACCTGTCTTCCATGTTTTTGTTCAGGGTTGGATATGTTTTATGGTGAAGAATCAACAAGATGCAAATTTGCTTATGGATAAGGCTTGGAAATGGGGGACCATCGGGGTTGTGTCTGAAGAATTGGAAACTAGGTTTTTACCCTAAAAGAGAGCCAATCTTTTTGAAGCAGGTTTCGGTACTCCCAGGGATTTCCTCGGAGCTATGGAACCCAATTTTTTTGGAAAGGGTTGGAAATAACCTTGGTCACTTCATTGCTCTAGAATATAATGTAAATTCTAAAGTGGATATATAGGTGATGAAAATTATGGTTGAGATTAGCGTTATCACCATAATTTTACTCATTGAATGACACTTTGGAAAAAGTAGACTAAAGCGTCATCAACTGGAAAATAGAAGCATACTAACAATACCTCATGGATACTATATCACCTCAATTGAGTAGTTAGAGCATTATAAATGACCTTTTTTATTAAATTGTGTGGTTGCCTCTATGTATCACCCACAAAATTTGTATGAGTTTTCCTTTGATACCCACATAATTCCTACAAGCATGTGAAGATCCATTTTTTGGGTGCATGAAAGGTTCATAGGCCTAGTTCAAACAAGTAGATCTATGAGGGAGTACAAAGTGAATTCAATCCCATAACTGGTCAATGAAGAGTACTTTGGGTTCCTAAGTGTCCCCATCAAGTACTTGGATCCCATTTTTAAATGAAGATAATTCACATGTGAACTGGTTCTTCAATGGAGCTTTGAATTTTCTTATAAATGAAATCCAGGTGGTAGCATTTGGAAGAGAAAAGAATTGCAAGGTTATATTGGAGGAATGAGCTTAGAGATCATAGGTCCCACTCTCTAATCTCTACCATTCATTGCCCTCATGCTTGCTTGAGTTCCTTCCTCAAGGAGACAAGTGTTATTCATTCACCATTGTTAGAAAGAAGTTTTAGGAAGGAAACAGACTTGCTTCCAATCACTCTTACCATGTCCTATAACCTATTTACTTTTTGATCTACAACAACATTAAGTAGTATCCAGAGAGCATATAATTATTCTCTATTATTGGTTTTGAGGCCAACTCCATACTTCAAGGCAAACCAATGTGTATTATCAACATAAATAATAGACCCTACTCCACATACACCTAGAGAACCTAGGCAAGCTCCATTGAAGAAGCCCCAAGTCTAGTGAAATCAATATTAGGCTCTTAGAAATTCCTTGGAAAAATTTGTTTAGGAGGATTCCTACCCTCTCCAAAAGAAATTTTGATCCGATGTGTTAGTCTACCCAGATGAGGCTCCTTTCCTTCAAATATCATCATGTTTCTAGTTATCCAAATTCCCCATAATACATTATATGGAATAATTTTGTTAGGACGAAACATATATATCAGTTATCTGCGATTCAAAGCATTCTAACAATGATAATGTGTTCCAAGTTTTTTAATGTTATAACTATGTAGCACCTCCAACCAACCATAGTAAAAGGACAATTAGTAAAAGGATGATCCATTGCCTCCATTGCATTCTTACTTAGATAACACCAACCAAGGTCCAAGACCTGTCTAATTCCTTTGTTTACCATTATTCCATGTTAAGATCTTGTTTACCAATGCTAGCCATAAGACTATTTTGGTCTTTAAAGGACTTGTTGACTTCCAAAACACCTTCCACCACCATAACCTCTCTTCTCCCTTATTTTCACCAATTTTGGATTCATATCTTAACTTAGTGGTAAGCACCCATACAACAACATTTCTAGATCATTTTAATGCATCATCATCATATTTTAGATATATAGTATTGTATTTGAGTTTGTACATGCATTAAGTCCACTCTATTGAATGATCATCCTGCAAACCCAAATCTTTTGTAGATTTCCAACATTGAACCCCAATCCATGAAGCTCCAGCTAAGCATGTAATGCCTGTGTCTTGGAGAGTCAACCGAAGAGGCTTTGAGTGTAATACCCCCATTTTGACCCTTAGGACATATTGGCTTTTAATGTAAAATTGTATATACATGGTGTATGATTCCTAGCGTGGAGCTCAAGGCCAAGGCCCTGCTAGTGAATGCTCAGCCTTGAAGGGCTGGTATTTTATATTGTTCTATCCATGTATTAGTAAGCCATTGGGAAATTGTAAAATTATGTAAATATCATGCAATAAAAATGCCAAGGGGTTGGCTATGGATGCAACTAAATGAGGGGCTATGTGTATCCACTAGGGATAGGTGAGGGGGTTGTGGGATTGAACCCTAGGCTGCCATATGTCACCTTGGGAACCCACCTTTGACTGTCTTAGCTGTCATTTAATTCTGTGTAAGGAAGACTGCATAAAAATGTTCATGAGGTTGATGGAGTATGGGTAGCCCTAAAATTCGTAAGGCAGGGTATGGGCTCTGTTTAGCTTGTCCCATAAGCCACCCTACCTCATGGAAATTCGAAATCCCGCATCCCCATTCCATCGTGGACCATCTAGACATGAGTGGGGAGGGAGGACGCAGACCCAACAGGGAGGTAGAACCAGAAAATCGTGACTTGGGAGAGGCCGCGTTTTGGGTGCCAATATCGCCTAGAAAATTCATGTGGGAAGAGAAATTCGATGGGGGATCATTCAAGCTTCAGTTGGGAGAGAAATTGCATGCCCAGGAGGGAAGAAAACCAAAAATCGTAGACCCAACTGTGAGGAAGAAGGAAAAATCACGATCCCGAGGGAAGTCACGTTTGGAGTGTCAAGACCGTTCAGGAAATTCGCGTGGGAAGTGAAATCCGATAGGCAGATCCATAGACCAAACCGTGGGGTGAATATGAGAGGGTTAGATGCCCCGAACTCCATAGGAGAACCAAAAGGGCAGCGGCAGGACAGAGCCTTCTGGCCGCAACCCTGAGGAGATCCCAGAGCGGATCGCAGTGGGAAAGATACCTAGGAGGTTATATTGGATGGTAGAGCCAGTGAGGGCTCATTTATCCATGGTTTAACAGTCGGGACCAGCCATACCTTCCCAGGTCAGCGCTGAGGGAAGGGGCGCCCGAGGGACTGTGCAACAGAGAAGGGGGCCTTACTTAGGCTGAGAGTGGAGGTTATGGGGGTGCCTGGACTGTTTGAAGTCAATTGGATATATTTGTAGCTCTGTGGTTGAGCTCATTGACTTAGAAAACCCCTACCCTGTCTCCCCACTTGCTTAATAGAGCCAGCTGTGTGTTGGATGACCCTGAATGATTGTGAAACCAAGGCTACGAGTGGTCTGAGTAGTTCCTCCTTAGTGTATACATAGCCCCAGCTCGGGGGTGGTCTCTGAGTGCCAAAATAATACAGGCTGGGCAAATACCTATGGTTGGGTTGGAACGTTGCAGTCCATAGCCAGTTGCTTGGTGATTTCATCTAAAAGGATAAGTGTTCTCTATGATTCATATCATGTTTATTCTATGTGTTTTCCTTCCGCAATGATTTAATTATTGATGAATGTTATTGATATGTTGAATGCATGATAGATAAGTGTGTAGTTAATGTTTCATTTAGCTGTGTTTATTTGAGAATGCATATGCATCCATGTGTTTTAATGAATTTGTTCATTAATGAATAGGGTTAAGTCTTGTTGAGGTTCAGAAGGTTTAGTCAGGGCTTAGGGGGAGAGATAGACACCCCTGCTGTGTTCATGTTCCCTGTGAGGGTATGGATTGATGAAGGGAGGAGATATGACATAGTATTATAAGAGCCATTACAAAGTGGTTAAGAGGACTTGATGAAGTTTGGGGCCACATTTTGGGTTGGAAGAAGGACAGGATAAGAGTCATCGGATGTGGCAGAGGATCATATAGTTGCTTGGGGTTCACCGAGAGATTTCCAATGGTACCGAATTTGCCAAAAATGGACTTAGGATGAGGAAGTTATCAACCTAAGAAGTTGGCAATAACAGGGGCATATGGCCGACTTCCAACATTCCAAACCCGTAGTGCGGATTGCAAATTTTAGAAGTCGGAGGCGTCATTTCTCGAGGAGGTGCGTCGGCGTCCCGACTTTCGACTCTCGCAAGCCGGATCGCGGAAGTCTGAGAGGTAATTTTCTCGGAGTTGGGAATTTGGCTTCCCGACTACCGACTTTCGCAAGCCAGATTGCGGAGTGTGGAAGTTGGAGAGGTAAGTTTCCTGAAGTTGGGAATTTGGCGTCCCGACTTCCGAATCTCACAAGCCGGATTGCGGAGTGCGAAAGTCTGAGAGGTAAGTTTCCCGGAGTTGGGAATTTGGCGTCCCGACTTCCGACTCCTGCAAGACGGATTGCGGAGTGTGGAAGTCGAAGAGGTAAGTTTCCTGGAGTTGGGAATTTGGCATCTCGACTTCCGACTCCCGCAAGACGGATTGTAGAGTGCGGAAGTCGAAGGCGTGTTTCTTCGACGCCGTGTGTTTGGCATTCCGACTTTCCAAATCCTACATAGCAGATTGTAGAATGCGGAAGTCAGAGAGGTGTTTCTTCGACGCCATGTATTTGGCGTTTCGACTTTCCGACTCCCGCATCGCGGATTGCGGAATTCAGAGAGGTGTTTCTTCGACGCTGTGTAATTGGTGTTCTGACTTCCGACTTCCGACTTGCGGATTGCTGCTTGCGGAATTGTGGATTGTGGACTGAGATCGTTGCAGCTGTGTAAAAGTGCAGAGTTGCGGATAGTTTGAAAAAAAAAATTAACAGGTTGTTCTAAGGAGCTCCCCCATCACCTCGAAAGGGCATCGAGGGGACCAGGGATGTTACATTGAGAGCCTATAAATTCCACCACAACCAACCCAAGGGTCCTCTCTAATTTTCAACTTTGTTCCTCTCCTAATTTTCCAAGCAACCAAATTTCCCAAAATATCAAAATCTTTGACTAGGCCTTTCCAGGCGTTATATGCTCCTTTAAAAGACTTTATCTCTTGTCTAATCCACTCCTATGAATCTTTGTTTTCGGAATTCTTTTCCTTCATCACTTTACCACACAATACTTTATTGAACATAATATTCTAGAGGCTTTTTGTAGCTAAATCCTGACCCAACACATGCAAATTTTTCAGCCTTGAACCACCTAACTCCTTAGGTTTGGAAATCATTGACCATTTGACAAGCAAGATTCCCTCCACTTCCCTACTACCTGTCCAAAGAAAAGTGAAGCACTTTTTTTGAATATTTTCTAAGATTCCCTTTGGAATGTGTGTAATGGATAACCAATATACAGGTATTCTCTCTATAACAGACTTAACTATGACCAACCTTCCCCCCTAACACAACCACCTATGGCACTGGCATGCGATTATGTCCTTAATTATTTTAACTAACCAAAGCCAATTCACATACTTATAATTATTAGGTTTTAAAGAAAACCTAAATACTTAACACCATTATAAGAAGCTCCATGGATCTTGATATATTGATACCTATGATGAACCTTCTCTTCTGGATTCTTCTTACAATCTGCTTAGATCCTCTGCTACTATAAGAAACAAGAAGGGTGACAAGGGGCACCCCTACTTAAGTCCGCTAATATCCCTAAAAAATCTTGATGGAGAACCATTGATCAAGACTGCAAAGTTAGTTGATTGCAACCATCCCATAATCTAGTTAATTGATTGTAGATTCAACCCTGCTTGTAGAAGAACCAATGTAGAATGGTTGTTTATATGCTTCTTATTTTCTCATTTTCTATTAGAATACTCTTGTTCCAGTCTCACTACTAGCCATTTTTTGTTATCTAACTCATAGCCTAGTTTAGACAAGGTCATTTGATCACCAATGCAGATTGGTGACTCCACTTGGACTTAGATTAATTTAAATATTACTTCTTAGGTTATTTGGAACTCATTTATAACCTCTAGTGGCTTGCACGATAAAAAAATTGGCCTATTCTTTCAACCAATAGTCCTTAGAAAGAGTTGGGTCTTTTAAATTTCCAAAAAAATCATTTACAGTCTTGGGCAATTGTTTTTTCCGTGTCACATAAATTTTACAGCTTTTCCTTCAAATCCCACAAATTTAGCCCCAATGGATTGCCATTGAAATAAATTTTCACATGTGTTAACTCACACCCCACGCAATTGCACGAAATCCATTCACATTTCTACAAAAAAATTATTGTGGGCAAAGCACCTTCCTACTCGATAAATTTTATGAGATCCCATTAGATTCCCATGCAAAACTTTATCCTGGGAGAGTCAATACCTCCCCGAGCAAATTGCACGATTGTTCATAAAACAACCCATGCAAAAGGGCCAAAATCAAAATTTTGGTCACTAATTAGTGATTTATCATAGGTTGGAAGGCAACTTTGAATGCTTTAGCAATTATAGGTTGATCCTCCTATTACTTTGCATTTCATTATATTTTCGTAGTAATTAAATCACATAGAGAATAGAAAGTGGAATCAAAATTCCACACACTAATCACGTGGATGGTTTGTTGTTGCTTATTGCACATGGATGCAAAGTGTAGAAACTTTGATTCACTGCCATGCTTTTATGTTTTGACTCAATTTTTTCTCTTAAATATGTTAACATAAAAGCTAGGTAGTTATCAATACTCGCCACTTATAATTATTTTCATTATGTTTTTAGCAAAGTGCAAATTCATACATAAATTTAAAGATTAGCATACTACTCTTAGGACAATTGTTTATGCCATCACAACTCACACAAACAAGGGACCTAAAAACTCCTATTATCCCTAGTGTGCTCTTTGATTTGTGCTTACAAGCGATCTTAGCAAATCAAAAGGTGAAGACAGAGTGAAATACTTCCCTTATCACTTTCATCTTTTAGTGGTGATTTATTTCCAAAAGTCCGTTCACACCTAAGGTGTTAATTAGACAGAGTAAGAACCCCAAAGGTTCATATCTTTTGTCTCTTAAATGCCTTAAAGCTTTTTGCAAGCATTTTTTACAATTTGTTTTTGAATGATTTACTTCAACATTGTGGTTTGGTCACTTGGTGCACACACACGAGGGACCCAAAGTGTCTTTTCATTATGGTATGCTCTTCACCTTGTGCCATAAAAGCGGCCTGGGTGGATCAAATAGACTAAAAAGGCTGATAAACCTCCTTTCTCACACCATTCAAATTAAAAACCATTGGTTTATGGCACCAGCGTAGACCCCTTAAAAATAACCAATGAAAGTATCTAAATAACATACATCCTCAGCAAGAGGTCACAAAAAAATTTAGGGCCTAAGTTATAATTGTGGGGATAGGCATCCAGATAACTCTCCATAATCTTTTCTCATATGAAACATAGTGGTTTTCCTAGGGAGCTTAAAATCAGTTCACCACAAGTGCATAAAAACCAAGATAAGGAGATACCATGTGAGGACATATATTGAGGTCAAGTGATTTTTCTCGGTCTCATTGAGCCACCTAGCCCACATTTAGTTGTGACCTTTGATTGTTGGAGGCTATGAGTCCCTTGTTCACACTTGTGAAGGGTAACTTAGTGCCCCAAAACTAGGATTTCCACCCAGTTGGCATTTGTTGGTTTCATTTACACTTGAGACAGATAGAGTTGGATGTTGATAAATGTTGCTAGTTCCATTAGGGCATAGCCCTGATTCCCCTCACTATAAATGACTCTTCCATAGCTTCACTGTCAATCTTTGGTGGATTCAACCCCATCCATTGAGAGATTTTAGAAAGCTAAGACATGTAAAAGAGGAAGGATGTTAGAAATCACAAGACACATTCTTTAATTTTTTCAATACCATTTTGTGAAAACTACCCTTACATCAAAACAAACATACATGTGGTTTGTGATTAAAAAAATTCTTGCCTATGCACTTTTATTAAAAAAACACATATCATTTTCTTTTATTAGAAAGGCCCATTGCTTATATATATAAACATTCCCTCATTAAATTAAAAAAATATTTATATCTAGAAAACATAAACCATAAAAAACCCTCGATCACCTTAAAAAAACATTCCCTTATTAAATTAAAAAAATATCTATATCTAGAAAACATGAACCATAGAAAACCCTCAATCACCTTAAAAAAAACCCTCACTCACCTCGACGATCATGTAGTGAGGGGACTCTCTCCACTATGTACACTTAAGTATAAATGCATTTTGCACTTAAAAGTCCAAATTACTATGAACAATTTGAAAATTATCTTTAATATGTTTGAATCAATTTGTATAAAAGAAATTAAATATTATTTTATGCAATAATTATTTATAGTTTTTTTATTTGAAATTATTTATAGTTTTTTTATTTGAAATATTGAAATGATAAATATTATTGTTTAAATTTTGCAAATTTAAAGTTGGTACTAATTACCTACTTTTCATGATTTTATAAATTTTTTAGAAAAAATATATAGATTTCACAACTCTTTATAATTATAAAAGAGTTTTTTAAACTATATGGAAATTGAAATTTTTTATATATTAAAAATAATTTATTTTTCTAAACTTTTTTGTAATTTTATTATAAAAACAAAATTATGTTGAGTAAATATATGCTTAAAAGGCATATATTCTTGAAAAGACAGAGCCACAATCTACTAATCCCATGTAGATATCTTTTGCCACTTGAGATACAAAACATGGGAGTTGATTTGAAATCAGAGATATGTTGTCTGCCATTTGATTCAAACACCCTCATATAGCATGCTATGAATATACAGAGACAAAACAAAACAAGACTGAAGCCCTTTTGGGATTCCTACCCTCGAGGAAGGACTTGATATAACATGTATGTGAAGTGATATTTTCCAAAAAGACAAAAATAGTAAAGTTGTTACATAGATAATAAGTTGATTGCCACATGAAACAGAGACTGTCCTTGGAATGCACAATTTGAGACAAAAAAAAATCATGATTGATGTCCCTCTAAGGGGTCAGGATCTTCGTGAAAGGGCCTATGATAGTACTCAAAGTGTTCATCTTTGGAGTGTTCGGAGATGTGCCATTGTCGATGAGCCAACTGAAGACCTTCTTTAGAAAGGGTGTCTGCAATCTTGTTGCATTCCCTTGAGACATGTTGACAAGAGAAAGAGCCAAAATTCCTTTTAAAAACAAAATTTCATCTAATAAATTTGCCAAGCTAATATTGTGATATCGCTGAACTTCCTTAACTCAATTAACTCAAATGATGACAACCAATGAATCCCAAATATTTGGATATGTCTACAACCTTTCTCTAAGCAAATAGTAACAAAATTTTAAGAGACAACAATTCAACAAAATTGTTTATTCCTTCTCCCAACCCAAATTTCAAAGCAGGAGAGAGGAATATTACACCTATCTGATATTCAAAAAAAATTATATTTAAATTGATAAATAAAACAAGTTGAAATCATATGAAATGTTTTAATATGCTTTTTTTAGTTATACATAATAAATTAATATAGAAGAAATGTCATAACATTGAAATGCTTGTTTTTTCTAGACAAGAGTGGTTATAGATTGATTTAAAAGACAATGGAAAGACCACTGAAAGGTTACAAATGCTTGGTTTATTGTAGTGCTAGATATGTCTATACCAACAATTTCAGAATCGACCTTGACCAAACAGCTGTTGACTAGCTGTTGTTGGTTCATTGGTTTAGAATTCAGAGTAAAACTTCACATTTCCCTGCGCAGAGTGCTTCATTGGTCTTCATCTCCCGATTCTCAATTCTAACCGATTCACAATTTTGCTTAATCGGCGTCAAGCTTCAAGCTTTATCTTCAAGCTTCATTGTTTAGTAACAAGCTTCGAGCTTCATTGTTTAGCAACAAGCTTCGAGCTTCATTGGTCAGCATCAAGCTTTATCTTCTGTCTGATTCACAATTGTGTTAAATCGACGTCAATGTTCAATTTCTTCAAGTATCTTTGGCTCTTCAAGTTCTTGATTCATCTTCGATTCTTCAAATTCATTAACTCATCCACGGTTCATCGAGTATCTTTCCAGCTCCACACCTTCAATCGTTCGTCTTTATAGAATAACAACCGACTAGTTCTTCCTCGTTGCTTAGGGAGGGATAACTGGGTAGTGTTGATGGTTGGCATAGAGATCATTAATATTTAAAGCAATCGCCTTATTTGTTGCTTGATCAGCCTTGGAGTTCAGCTCACGGAGGATATGGAAGTACTCAATATGTCGAAAAGATATTGAAATGGATTGGATTCTGTTGAGCACTCTGAATAATTTTAAGTTTTGGCATTGATTGGTTCCATTCATAGCTTGTATTATTAGGCGAGAGTCTCCTAACACAATAGCTTCGTCAACCCCCATAGCTTTCAGTTGCTTAAGACCTTGCCAGAGTCCATAAGCTTCGGCCATGCTGTTGGTGTCATTGCCTATATTCTAGTAGCATTCTAACTTGATATTTCCCTCGGGGCAAACGATGATCCCTCCCCCTCCTGCCATCCCAGGATTCCCTTCGAAGCTCCATCGAAGAAGAGCTTGAAGCGTTTCCTCTCCTTCGTCCAATTTTCAAGCTGAGTTTGATCCATTCTTAGCTCCCAAGCTTCCAGCGGTCTTCTAGCCGTAGCTGTGTCTAAATCAGAGATGTTGAAGGAGTGCAACCAGTTGGTTTCTTCTGACGAAAGGTCAGCCTTATTCTTAGGTAGCGAGGATGTTCTAAGAGTTTCTCCAAGAAGAGCTTGGATTTTAGTGGCAATTTGACCTGGAGGGTGGGCCTTATCTTTGAATATCCTTTAATTACGCTCGATCTAGATATGCCAATAGATAATCTTTGAGAGTGTCAACCAACAGGTTTTAAGACCTGCTTTTTGATCCAAAATACCATGATACATTCGATCCCAATTGGTAAAAGCCTGGTAAATATTTTCTGGAGGATCTAAGTTGCCAAACCAGGGACAGACCAATAGGTTCCAAACATTTCAGGCAAAGGGATAGTTTAAGAACAGATGTTGAATGGATTCTTTGCTTTCGTTACATAGTGGGCAGCAGAACGGTCCTGTAAATCCTCTTCTTTCAAGATTATCTCCTATTAATATGCTTCCATGCACTAAAGTCCAGATAAACATGTCAATTTTCGGTAAGCTTTTTAAATTCCAGATTCTTTTCCAGATCAAAGGGTTGTTGGGAACATTAGGAAAAGCAAAGAAAATTTTATAAGCTTGAGCAGAGGTGTATTCCCCATCTCTGAATCCCCAACCACGTTTATCTTTGGCTCCTCTAGCTAAAGGGGATAAACCTGTTAAATGGGATAGGAGGAGTTTCTTTTCTTCCTCGAGCTCTTTAAGGCATTTAGGGAGAGACCAATTGGCCCAAAGGTGGGGCAGAGCAGGTTCCCAGCCAGAGATATCCCAAAGAGTGGTTAAGCCATGTCTGTCTAACCAAGTTTTGAAGTTTCGAACTGGAAGAGAGGAGAGGGGAGGCTTCCCCAAGATGGGATCCTACCATAATCTCACATGCTTACCATTTCCAGGGATCCAAAAGAGATCTTCATTGAAACGGGACAGGGCTTTCTTACAGAGGGAGAATATAGGGGAGCCTTGCCTAGCCGAAGGTTCAGAGTCCAAGCATCTTAATCTTGGACTAGGGAAGTATTTTTGTCTGAGCACCTGACTACTCCAGGAAGGATTCGGTCCAATCAAATTCCAAAGGAGTTTTGCTCCCACCACCAAATTTTGATATTTTAGATCTCTAACGTGAAGACCTCCTTCCAAACAAGGCAATTTACTTCCAGTTAATAAGAGCAAACTTCTTTCCACTGTTGTTTTCCCCTCCTTGCCAGAGGAAGGATCGTAGCAGTCCTTCGATAATGGCTAGAATTCTAGTTGGAACCAACATAATGGAACATTGGTACAAAGGAAAACTTTTTAGAACAAACTTTATCAGAACCAACTTCCCTGCCAGATTTAGCCAAACCGCTCCCTAGACAAGGATTTTTTTCTTGAATTTTTCAATCAGAGGGTTCCAGTCTGATGTTTTTGGCTTGCTTTTAAAGATTGGAACACCCAAATATTTAAAGTGGTCCCAATTGGTAACTCCCTCGATTCCTAAAATTCGGGTAATTTCAGACATCTCCCTTGGATTTATATTCCAGTTATAAACAAACTCTTCCTTAAATTTAAGTTGCTACCAGAAGCTTTGCAAAAGGAGTCCAGTTCAGTCTTGAACCTTCTCACGATATGGAGGCTGGCACCTCCTAGCAAAATAGTGTCATCTGCAAATTGAGCGTGGTTAATGTTTTTAGTTCCATGAGCCATTCTAATGCCAATTAGGTCTTGGTCCTTCCTGGCTTGCTCGAGTTGAAGACTAAGCATCGAGGCTTGAATTGCATAAAGCAGGGGAGAGAGAGGGCAACCTTGCCTAAGGCTTCGGGAGGCATGGAAGAAGGTTGCCGCTCTGCCGTTGATGAGAGGATCTATCCATGGATCACTTATACAGGCTTTGACCCAACAGATGAAAATAGGATCAAATCCAAACCTTAGCATAACCTATAAGAGAAAGGAGTGACAAACCATGTCAAAAGCATTAGCTAAATCTATTTTCACTGCCATACCTCTTTCACGATTCTTTAGGCTGGAATGGATTGCCTCTTGAACCAAAATGATATTATCCCAATTTTTCCTGCCTTTAATAAAGCCTCATTGATTCTCTGGTATGATACGAGGCAGGGTGCCTTTAGTCTCTTAGCCATAATTTTGGTGATTATTTTATAGCCGATATTACATAGTGAGATAGGCCGGAATCTATCAAAAGAGACTGCACCTTTTTCTTTGGGGATGAGAGCAAGGAAAGTTGAGTTTGTGCTACCTTCAATTTTGTCACACTACTGAGATTTTAACACCATTTTAAACAAATTCTTATGAACAATATCCCAACAAATCTTAATAAACCTAGCGCTGAAGCCATTCGGGCCTGGGGCTTTATCTTCTTCCATGTCCTGCACATCAGACTTTAGTTCTTCTAACATGATACTTTGGGTAAGAGTCTTATTTTCCTTTCTCTTGACCATCCTAGGGACTAAATCCAGAAGTTCAGGATTAGACGGATTAGTATCGGGGTTTGCTCAGTAGATAATGTTGAAATGACGAGTTGCTTCCGCTTTAATTTTATCAAATTCAGTGATAACATGGTCTTGGCAGTGAATCTCTTGAACTGAATTAAATTGCTTCCTCGCCTCTGCTTGTTTGTGAAAAAAGGCAGTATTCCGGTCCCCGACTTTAAGCCAGAGACTTCTTGATTTTTGTCTCCAGAACTCTTCATCGTGTCTGCAGGCAGCAGGTAAATCTTGCTGAAGATTTACTTCTTTTTCTAAGTCTTCTTTTGATATCGGAGCTGCCTCCATAGATAGCTGATGAGCCTCTAATACTGTCAGGGATTTGGATTTACATTGAGCAGGGGCTGGAACAGATTTGGCCCACAATTTGAGAGCTCTTTTGACTCTTCTCAACTTTTCTTCCCAGACATAGAAGGATGAGCCCAAGACAGGAGTTGACCAGGTTTTAGAAACAAGTCCTATGAAATCTTTGTGAGAGGCCCAAAGAGGACTAAAGAAAAAGGGGATCGGTCCTAGGTTCTGGTCTTTTTAAAACTCTAACAGAATTGGCTTGTGATCTGAACCCCCAAAAGGCATGATTTTAGAGGAGGTATTTAGTCCTAGGAGCAGAAAGGAATCATGGATCAGGAATCTATCAAGTCTGGCAGCTATATGCCCTAGACCGAACCTCCTATTGGTCCAAGTATAATTTCCCTTAGGTGGGATGACATCAGAGAGGTCCCAATCTAAGATAAGCTCGTCAACTAGTTCCCTTATAGGATCTCTGACCAGAGACCCTCCTCTTTTTTCGGCTTGATTTAGAATGATATTTAGATCTCCAGCTAGAATGATATTATCCAACGAAGAACCATTTCTTGCTTCCCTCAAGAGATTCCAACAGTCTTTTTTTTCAGCATAAAGGGCAGGGACATAAATATTAAAGAGACTGACCTGGATGTTAGAGACTTTGTGCAACAACTTGGTGATAATCCAGTGGATGCATTGCTTGGATTCAATCAACTCAAACTTCTGACGATCCCATAGTGTTCCAATTCCTCCGGAGGCTCCCCTAGAATTGACAGCAAGCCCTCCTCCTTTTTTCCAAATTTTTGCACTTAACTGGAGAAATGCTTCTTTCTCCATCTTTGTCTCCTGGAACAGCAAAATGTCTGGCTGGGTTATTCGGATCAAGTCTGTCATAGCATCTTCCTTGAATTTACTTCCGAGACCTCTACAGTTCCAGGAGAGAACCTTCATTACTTACTCTTAGTAGTTGAAGGGATCCCTTTCTGGGATTGCCCTTGTTGACGTGTATTTATGGGATTTCGAAGGAGTTTTTCCAAGGTTTGCTGGGAGCCTTAAAGCTTGTCCTTATACGTCACTTGCTCCCTGACTTCTTTGGTCGATTTCCTTCCTCTTGCTTTCTTCTTACGAGGTGTAACCATCTTGAATTCCCCTTCCTCTTCTTCCCCTTCCTCAGAATCGGTTTCCTCTTTTGTATTCTCCTGAAGTCCTCCTTCCTTTACCACCGCTACTCTTGAATCTAAGTGGTTCAGAGGGATGAGTTCTTTGTCAGATTGAGTTGGTGGGGCGACTTCTTTTTCTGGTTCTTTGTTTTCACTAATGCTAGTTTCCTCTATAATAACCAGATGTTCAAAGCTATTCCCTTTGGCCTTCTGTAGCGTAGGATTTTCTTCCAATGAGGTTTCCCCCATCACAATATTTTTTGCCTTTTTTCTTGGCGCTTTCCTGCCCTTAGGGTTCGACTTAATTTTCTTTATTGTTTGCCACCCTTCTTCCTTTTCATGTTGAGCTTCCTGTTTTTTAGGGTAGTTACGGAGAAAGTGCCCATATTCATGACAACTTTTGCACTTGAATGGCAGTTGTTCGTAATCCAACTTTTGGAAATGACACCAGGTTCCGACTATAATCTTGATAGCCTCAGGTAAACCGGCTTCAAGATCTACCTCCCCACAGATCCGAGCACATGCATACTGGTCTTTAGGGCTTGCCATGTCAATAAATCTACCCAAGGCGTTTCCAATCGTTTTTAACAATTCTGGGTTCCAACAGTGCATTGGCAGGCTTGGAAGCCTAACCCAGAGTGGGACGGCTTTAGGGATATTTACTGCAGGGTCAAAATCCGGCGTCCATCTGTTCAGATAGAGACCTTGTGGCCCCATGAAGTAGGGACCATTTCGAAAGATTAAGTCCTTGTCTACCTTCGATTCAAAGTCAAACAAAAAATAACCTCGACCCACTGAGTATGAAGCTACATTTTGGGTGATTAGAGGCCTCCAGTTCCTTTGAACCCAGCTCTCGGTGGATTTCGGGGATGGCCATAGGCCGGTGAACTGCCCTATCAGAGCCCGATTTTCCAAAGAGAGTGCAACACAAATGGTATCCTCTGGCGGAAGGGCAACAACGGGCACATCTTCGATCCTCTTGACAAACTTCGGGGGGGCTCCACTGGTTGCCTTCTTGGTCTGTGAAGAAACTAACCGAGCAAAGGCTGCTACATCAGGGGGGATCCATGATGAGGACAACACCGATCCACCCTCACCAGATGCCATATGGGGAGTTGCAAGTCTGTCAGGCTTCAGATTTTTGTCTTGTTCCTAGGAGATTCTTTGGATATTCTCTTAATGAAACCGAGCAATCGCATGGTCAATGCTGCGTGCATCAATTTCATAAGGCTGTGTGCATAATCATGCATGCGTTATCATAAGGGCTGCGTGCATCTCGAAAGGGCTACTCCATAACATTGAAATGTTGATCCATATAATATTGAAGAAAAATAATTAATATTATTCAATCATATACAAATTGCATTAAATATAATGAAATAATAGTATCAATATCAATTTTATAAACTTTTAATATATTCCACATTAATTCTCTCACCTTATATTTGTCCATTAACATTTTCTTGTAAAATATTATATGCTTTCTTAAAAATAGAAAATTAACATAAAGATAAATTTAGTCCCTCTTTAAACTCTTTCTATATTGGATAAAATTCCAAATTAAGATAAATTTAAATTAATAAACTAATTTTTTCTCACGTTTCAAAATAATTAATATTATTCAATCGTATACAAATTGCATTAAATATAATGAAATAATAGTAGCAATATCAATTTTATAAACTTTTAATATATTCCACATTAATTCTCTCACCTTATATTTGTCCATTAACATTTTCTTGTAAAATATTATATGCTTTCTTAAAAATAGAAAATTAACATAAAGATAAATTTAGTCCCTCTTTAAACTCTTTCTGCATTGGATAAAATTCCGAATTAAGATAAATTTAAATTAATAAACTAATTTTTTCTCACGTTTCAAAATAGCAAGGAGAAATAGATTTTTTTTATTTAAATTTTGATAAGTCATAAAATTGAAAATATATGTAAACATTATACAACATTGTTACACTAAAAATATTAAAAAACATTAGATGTACATTTACATTAAAAAAAAAACAGTTTCATCTCTAAAAAGAATTAGAGCTTTGATAAATATGATCTAACCGACCTAATTTAAAATTTAGAAGTAACTATAAATTAATTAAGGTCACAAAACCCCCATTTAATGGATAATGACGGCCTTGAAGGAAAGGGAAAGGCCAGCACATACCTACAAGTGGGAACACACGAACGACACATGGTTAGCAGAGAAACCCAACGCCACGAAATCAAATTTATTATTAATGCTGAATGCTACTGTTTCTTATTCTCCGCACAGGGCCTTCGGGCGATGGACTGAAATTATTGGGCTGAATACGAAAATCAAAATGCTGATGCTGGGCAGCGTAGTACAAACAGGTTTGGATCTGATGGTTGCAGGGCTCTCACTTTGCGTGGCTCTCTGGATGTTTGGATTTGTTGCATCCATCTTCTGCTCCGTGGCTTTCTTCGTCAATGCAAAGGACGCTTCTTGACTTCCATTTCCATGCCTATTCTCATCTCTATGGGTGAGTGACAATAATTATATCAAGAAGGTCCACATCATTATTCTTGGAAATGTTGCAATTAATAGAGTGTCATTGATAATTTTAGGCTTTTACCTCGCTTGACCTTCAATGTATGAATGCAAAGGTTAAGTTACTCTTTCTCAGTATCAAGTATAACGGGGTTGTATCTCAATTAATAAACTTGAAGGTTCCTGTTTTATGCACAATCTTTTCATTCTACAGAGAGAGGTTATATAGTTTTAAAAATATCCATGTTGAAATGTTAGTTCTGGAGGGTATTGCGAAAGAAGTGAAAATTATAGAGGATAAGGGGTTTAACATATCGTGGAAAAGATTATAAATTTATGCTCGCCATCACACCCGAGGCGTTTCTCACATTAATCCCGTTGAAGTTCTCCCTAGTTCAACCTATCTACAAGAAGCATATATCCATCGTAACCTTGGATTATCTTTTAAGCATCAAACAGGATAAAAAGAAATTTAGACAAATGGTTAAAATGGTTAAGATGTCTAATGCTAGTTTATGCCATTTAGACAAATGGTTAAGATGTCTATGCTAGTATATCTGCTAGTGATGATGGTTTAGTTTATCATGATAATTTTTATATGCTTGTTTAGGGTCATTTTTTTTACTAACGTGATTCCAACTTTTATCTACATTTCACTCATCCGTACCTAGCTGTAGAATGCACCAGTGCAGAGAAACAAGCTTTAAATCCTAATAAATTGTTTCATCTTTTTTGAATGATGTGGGTATGAGTATTCAAGGGTAATGTCCTACAAGAATTTCAGGTATCCTAGCAGAGTAAAAGCATTGTAAATATCTATATTTATAACAAAACCAAAGATATATTAAATGCTAAAATATTTACATATGGTTCAAGAAAAGAAGCTCGAGCTCCTGAATTTCTTGGATCGCAGGCATTGTTGAAGTCATTGCCTCATAAGGCCATGACTCTGCATCTTAGAAGTTTCAGCCTCATTGCTGAATCTGATTTTGTGGGAAACACCTCTCAAAACTTCAGATTTGGCTTCAACAAAATCGATAGGGAAAAGATCAAGAGTGTAGACACCACAAGTCAACTGGTTAGATCATTTCAGCGGCTGCTAGGGCTAGATCTAATACAAAAATCAGACATTTGCTCAGTGCAACCTCAATGTAAATCAGATGAGAAAGTCCAAATGAAAGCGTGTTAAATCACCTCAACATCAACCTGATTGTTCATTACATCAGCATAATAAATTAACAACTAAAACCCCCAAAATCAGATTTGTAAGCCCAATTTGGGACAACAAGCACCACTTTCATTTACATGTAAAAGATGATTACTTTATAACAAATCAACTTCTCACAAGTTGGAAATGCAAAACTCATATCAGTTAGTTATCGCAGCTACTCTCTTTACCCAAGCAAAACAAGCAAATAACAAACCCTACCTATTACGACCTCTTCTGCTTAGTATTCTCTTTTTCTCATCCTAAGTAATAGGGTTCCTTGATTTTTGTTTTATTTTGACAAATACATCTTATATTTACGGAAAAATATTTACAATCAACAAAGCAAAATGCGGAAGGGTAAATACAATGGAAATCACAAACCTCTTCTGTAATGCAACTAAAACTAAAGCAAAGTCTGATAAGCTATGGGCTCTAGAGATTGGGCATCTTTGATCAATAGAGAGCCCTTAGCCATGAGCCGATGGCTCTCATAATACTACATAGAACAAAAAATAGACAGTGGGCCAACCTCATTCTGTAATGTCCCCATTCAAATAAATGTCAAAAGAGAAAATTCCACCAATCTACTAGTTTCCTAGGTTGGGGTGGAAACATTGGGATTTTGAATAAGGGAGCTAATAAACCCCAAATGGACATTAGCTTGACATAAATATATTAAAAGGGGTTAAATAAATATTTATGATATGAAAAGAAGGTGGCACTTGGTCATGGAGACACATTGGTGGTGTAGGACCTACACAAAGCTAGATTCCTCATGCCACATGGCATCCTATTCTCACCCATTCGAATCCAAGGTGGAGTCTAATGATCTTGGGGAGTTGGAAGGTCAATATACTTGGCATGACTCAATGAATGTCGAATTGGAGTGGAGGAGTAACTTCCATGGAAGAGGAAGAGGCATTTGAGAGATATTGAGACACTTGGGCTAGATTCCCTAGCTTCTATGACAACAATGATGAAGATGCTATAACACTTATGACACAAATCAGACCTGATTGCTGACATATGACATATACGACATGTCAGGGCTAAAAATAGCCTCCAAGAGGACGCACAAGGGAGTTAGGGAAGCCAAAGAGTCATCCATTCAAATTGAGTGAAGGAGGAGGCTAGGAATGGAGGGACAAGTGGCACACATTGGAATCTCTTCCCAATTTGAGTTGGCATGAAGCTCATGGATGGAATTCGAGCTAAGGAGGTCTTTGGAAGTTTATAAAAGTCAAGAAAAAAGAAGGAGAGTAGCTTTTTATCATTTATCATTTTGCATATTGGAGAGCATAGCTTGTCCATGCTTGTGGAGTGTTTACTCTACTTGCCTTAGTACCAATTTTGAGGGTGAAAGATTCCCATCATAATTGGCAATTGGAGAGGCCATTCAGACCTTTCATTTGGAGCTACAATGGATTCATTTGTTGCAGGTTGAAGCTACAGGGCAGCTCGTGACATTCTCATCCTCAACTTGCTTCCACACCTTTCTCACTTTTCTCTTCATATTTTGGCTCTTGGAGGAAGAACGCACTTGGTGAGATGTTGTTCTCTTTGGGGGAGCTCTTGTGGCCCCATTTATTTGTATTCTGATATATATACTCTGTATTTAATGCTAAGAAGACTCTCAGGTCGAAATACCAAGTGGAACTATGTAAAAATACCAAACAATGGTGCCATTTTCCCTACATCTTGTTATGAAAGCTTGAAGTTGGTCTATTTCGACTTGTATCAGTTCATCTCTGTGATTTTTATAATGTATGGAGGGTCATTAATGTCTGGAAGAAGTTTCATATACATTGCATAAGCCTTTGGAACATAAATATCGAATTTCATAGCAAGTGGTGAAGTTTACTAGCATTTCCCCCTATGTGAAGACATGTCCACAAACCTCTGGTTTATGGGAGTTGCAGAAGCCTTTAGAAACTGATTGATGATGTATTTGGGAGCCCATTGAAGTCCTTTAACAGTACCATGTCTCTGTTATGAAATTTGGGAAGGTCGTACAACATTTGGAGATCCATCTTTGACCACTACCCTTCGGGGATTTGAACCTCGATTTGACTAGTAAATTGCCCTATCTTTCCCTGATTGTAATTGAATGTTGCAGAAGTCTTTTGAGAGTGTCCAAACATCCATCAACCCTATTTTTATGTCTTGATACCTTCCAAACACATTCAGAACCAATTCAGAAGCATTTGGAGGTATTTGGGTCAATACTAGTCTAAGGGTCGAATTGGCCAAAATTTGCAATTTTTCCTAGTTTTTACAAATTCATTAAAAGGGACACTACACATTCTAAAAAACATACTTATACTTACCTTACAGAGAGTGAATAAAGTGGAAATGCTCAAGCAATGCTAGATTTTGATGAAGGAAGAATGGACTAGGGATAGATAGTCTCCAAAGGTAGAGCTGCTAATGAAATTTTCCGTGAAATCCTGCATAAACTTTTGACAACCTTTGGCAAACACACTCTCAAAAATTATGCTTCACAGTCTCTGAGTGATGGTAGACAGGGAAACGGTCGTAAAAAAGCCTCTCTTGGTCAAACGGGCCTTGGATGGGATCCTTGATACATCACTAGCTAGGCAAAAACTCGTAGCTTATAAGAAAGCCGAACAAACCAAACATTGTGAAGTCTATGCAACCATTTGTCTTATGCATCCGTTGACACCCATCTCACATTGAGAATAAGGGATAATGGACGCCAATGATGCAAAATTGAATGCAATCACCAAGACTCATGAGGGTGACCAAAATTCCATTCCTAATTACCCCAAAAAGGCCTTAGCATCATTATATTCATCATAAGTCTATCTCTAGGATGAGTCCTCTCAACTCCATAAGTGAAGGATGATTTGGGGCAATTAGTCCAAACTCTTGAGCAAGAGAACGTCAATGTTCTAGCCATGTGTTGCTGAATCCCATAATTCTCCCTCAAAGAAAATTCCCTTCATGCTCAACTTGTGTGCTTGAAAGTGAGGCATCTTCACAACACACGTGCCTTACATCCTCCAACTTCAAATGGGGTGGCATGCTAAGTCCCAACTTGCCTTGCTGCCCTCCCATGACTAGTGAATCAAACCTGCAATGGCTTTCCAAGTCGACCATATGCTCTTGAAGATGAAAGAACTCGAAATTTGAAACAAGTGGGTTGACGAAATAATATCACACAAACCAAAAGCTCCTTGCACTCTCCCTATATGTTGAGTAGTCATCATGCGATGCCTAAACAAGGCCTGCTAGGGTGCAGAACGATCTGAACATCTCACCACCCACTTGGTAGCGACAATATTGCCCTGAGTGGCAACATTGATCAAGCCAATTCCTCCCTCATCCTTAGGCATGGTACATGTTACACCTCGGAATATTTGCAACGTTCCTAGTCAGGTCTACCGGAGTGAGGGGTTAAATTTTTTTTATGTAAAGGCCAAGTTGAAGCATTTATTGTATGTAGAGTGTTTATTTGGAGCTAAATACCCCTAATCATGTCATGGATGGTCCTTTTGGTTTCCACTTCCAGGAGGTGCTCGCCTTATAGGGGTTGGTGCCCTTGGGGGTCTAATCACTTGGATGCATGACCACACTCATTTATTTGCCATGTAAAAGGTGATAGCACTTTGTAAAGGGCTCTGTACCCTGTCTAGCACACCTTATTTGCTCTCTTGGACCTATTTTGTGATATAAAACCCCTCCTCTGGGCTATGCTAGCCACAAATTGTACTTCCTTCTTGCAAAAGCCTACAAGGATAATGAAGGAGGACGTTGAGGGCACACATTTGTTGGGGTTAGTTGGGGCATGACATCCTTCTTTGGGTAAACCTAGCACTGGGGGTAGCCTAATTTGATATTTTATGGTTATTTAATGTCATTGTGTGGTTTAGTCCCCAAATTTGTGGGTACACTAACAAAAAATGTTATATTTGCACATTATCTTGTAGGATCATAACTTAAAATTAGGTGAGGCTAGTCTTATATAAATAGCGCCTCCCTCTCATTGTAAAAACACAACAAGAAATGGGTTCATTATGAGATCTTTTCTATTTCTCTTGGTTTATTGGAGCTCTTGATGCTATACACACCTCTCTTTGGATGATCTTTTTTGCTTGAAGGATGAATGAAGTTGGTTCTAAGGCTTAATTTTGCACATGCTATGGTTGATGCTAAGAATAGTTGTGATAACTTGTGCTCAAGGGTGACCTAAGGTGTATCTCCTTGCTCATTCCTTGGTTAATGCTGGTAAGTTTATCGCCTAACCCTATTTTAATGTCATTCTTGAAGTGCTTTGGGCTAAGTTAGGGTTTCTTGCTAGCATTTTTCCAACTTTGTATGAGGATACCTTCTTTTCAAAGGAGCTCTCCATTGTTAATTGGGCCTTGGACTTCTTCACTTGCCCTAATTAGGCCCTTCTACCTAACTCTTGTGGTTGCTAGCTGATTCCCTAATTGCAAGTATTGAAAGCCATTCTAAGAGAGGGATGTTGGTATCATTCTCTCAATGCCCTAGGGATTGAGATAAGAAGCAAATGCCCTATCCTTCAACCCTTTTTAAATCAAATTCTTTTATGTCTTTTATTTTATGCAAAAATACATAAAAATGGTATATAGCCGGAAAACCTTAAAATTCTAAATAATTAAAAAAACCAAAAATATTTGCAATTTAATAATTCTGGTCCACCCATCAAATTCGCCCCAGTGGACCACCGATTTATGAGGGCGTTGTTCCATTTTGACCTAGTGCATTAGGAAACGTGAAATTGCTTAGATTAGGGTTTCTACAGGTTTTTTGTAGTTTTGATTAGACCATCAAGTGCACCCTAGGCCACTTGATCATCTCTCCTTTAGACGACACTTTTCTGAGGTGGTGCGTTGGGAAGTGTGAAGCCTTGCCTTGGGATTTGTGATGTGTATTGAAGTGGTGATATTTATTGGTATCGATTGGTAGACTGAATTAACTCCTTTTATATGATTTATGTGTCTTTATTATCCATTGTTGACTCCATATAAGGCACTGATCTTAGCCATAAGGCTTGTATAAGGGTATTTGCATGTGTGTTGGTGTCTGCAGGTGTTCTTCCTCCATTAGGAACTCTCCCCTAGGTTTACAAGTTACTTGAAGAAGTTGAGGAGTTAGGTCGTGGTGACATTGGGTCTAACCCCTCTCGTATGCTTACCATCACTAGCACAGGGCATACTTAGTTTGCTTTGAAAGGACTGCTAGTTTGAGTGGTAACATTTTTTGGCGCCATTGCCGGGGACCTCAAAGAAAAGTGACAACATTCTATTGAAGAGAGATTCCCAGGCTGAATCTTTTAGATACATTCAAATTTCAACATCTACCATGTGGTTCAGGTATGTTCTTGTTTTGTACTTTGGTGAGATTTGTTGATCTAACTTGACAGGTCTCTCCTGGCAACTCCGACTGAAGAAAATCAAAAGAAGTACCCTACGAGGACTAGATTGATCCAAGAGGTAAATTTTGCATTGTACTTGTTATCACACAGTGTGGAGTTTCCTACTTAGAGATCCTATCGAGGATGGTAGAGGAAGACAACTAACCGGTGATACCTAGGAGGGCCACGATTCCCAAGGATAAATGGTTATCACCTAAATCTAGGCACTCTTCACTTCTTATTATCTAAGCCACAGATAACAAAGGGGGAGACCCTGATCTACTCTTAGAAAGAGAGATCTAACCCAAACAACAAATCAAGCAAGTCAAATAGTAAAAGCAAAGTGAAGGGTGAGAACCCTAGATTTAAGGAATGGAGCTATTGTAGAGGCTTAGGGAAGATGAGATATGAAAGTATGATTAGTTCAATTACAATAGCTCAAAATTAAGGACAAATTTAGGATATAGGTGTTGTTGACACAGGGTCTTTTGACAGGGGTTCACTCTGTTGTCAACAACACCAACAACCCCTTATTCACCGGCCCAGAAATGATTTTTCCTTCCTAGCAACACCTGCGAAGCAGGTGAGGTCTCACCCAAGGCGGATAAGGGTGCTGCAGGAACTAAGCTTCCGCAGTTACAAAGAAGATACGAGTGCTTTAACCACAGATCACAATCATTCACTATAGTTCAATTATTCGCATCAAAACACATTAGCATTAACCAACAACATGTTTCCACATAAACCAACAAAGAACATTTAAATAACCCATTATTGCATCATAACATAACACCAGAATTCACAACCGAACATCTTCATTCATTAACATCTGCGGAAAACCCGTTGCAGAGATATTCAAAACGTGATATCGCAAGTACAATCAAACTCAAAAGATCGCATTAATCTCCCATTGATCGATGCCCTTAGGCTTACAAGATTGCTTTATTTATATGCTTACATTATTTTACAAAAAATGGTCCATATGATCGACTCAACTCTTAACAATACTTATACTTCCGCAAAAAGTGGTGAAAGGTCTTCTTCCGCTGAGTGACCCTTTCGCACCTGTCGGCTTCCGCACTTCCTGCGGATCTATCCCGTGCCAACAGGCCCCCAACACAAACTTGTGGCTCGTCCTGAGCCACTTCAGCTGGACACTGCTGGTTTGTTATATTGCTTTTGAAAGTGTTCGTAGGCAGTTCGGATCCGGTAGACTATCTCTTCCACTGATGCGCGGATCTGTGTACTTTCCATCACCTGCTGTTCCGTTGGGTGGTCGCTCACTTTCTGTCGTACTTCCTGTAGTTGCTCCTGTACCTGTTTCAATTCTGGAACCATGCTTGCTATCAGTGCTTCTGCTTTTGTTTGAAGTTCGTCCAAATGTGCCGCTCATTGTTGCTTCCTTTCATGGGCTTTCTCAACTCGCTGCTTCATATTCTGTAATTCCGCGGTCTTTGTCATCCTGGTCATGGTGGGCATTGCTTTAATTGACCCTTTAAATGTTTCTAGCTACTCTTCAGCTTCGCGATGCGTCTTCTTTAGTTCTGCTAACTGGTCATCTTCAACCAACCTGTCCCAAAATTCTGTAAGACTTACAGCTGCCTTCTGCGCAACCTGTTCCAACTTCTGAATTTCCATCACTGCCTCATCTATCGCTGTCTGTCGGTTCTGGACTTGTGCTGGCGGCGTGCTGGGTGTTACCCAAGCTTGGAGTTCCGCATTTTCCTTTCGGAGCTCATTCACGGCAACTCCTAACATAACAGCCTGGGCTTCCGGGTCAACATCCATGTCCAGCGCTACTGCTTCACATGCCTTTGCTAGCGCTCTTTCGAGCTTTGTTCGTTCTATCGCAATTTCTTCCTTTGCATTGAGCGTTCTGGTCTGGTCTGCGATGACTGCTTCCTTGTTGGCCAGGGCTTTCTCTAGTTGCGCTTTCTCCACAAGGGCCTGTACCTGCGCAGCTCGTACCGCAATATAATCATCTCGAAGCTGCTTGGCCTCTATCTCGCTACATTGAAGTCGTTTCATGCAATCGACCATCTTATTGTGCATTGCAGCCTCACGGTCTCGGATTTCTGCGCTTGCTGCCGCATGGACCCGATGTAGTGTCAACATTGGTAGTAGGTTGAAGTCGACCATTGTCAGGGGATCCTTTCAGAGCTCCAGGTTCAAGTTCTCATCGCCTGTAAAGAAGGCCTGTGAGTCGCCTTGGACTATACGTTGCTGGTTGCCTACCTCTACCTCAACTATGGGAGTTGACAGGTTTTGCTGGATATCGCCGTGTGGTACCTGAATGTTGATTATTGTATTGGCCACTGTATTTAACAAATCCCCTATATACTGGAAATTATCTGTGGAGTGCCTTGTAACCTTCCGACGGTTGTGCTCTATGATCCGCGTAATGCTATCCAACAGACTATCGGTCTGCTGTGCAGTGAGGCCAGCTTTTGTACTACCGTCATCGTGGTCCATACGGTTCTTTGTCCGTCGTTCTTCTTGTTGAAGGTCAAGCTCTGGGTCCGTTGGGGTGTTGGCTGTTGAGGCCCTGTCGTGACTAGAGCCGACTGTTTGATCCTTTGCATCAATCTCCTGTTCCTCCTTCTGGTTGGCGGAAGCTTCATCATTCCTGGCCGGGTTTTGTCGACCGGCTGCTTGTGCTGCTGTAATCTCCTTCGGATCTGCAGGGACTTTCCATTCCTCAGGCTAGTGGGCAATGATGTTGTCAAGCTCGGCTTCAGTGAACTTGTATTGTGTTCTTCTCCATTGCTTGGTTGGATCTGCGTGTGCTCGGAGGTAAATCGTGTGCATCTCAACAGATAACTGGGCAATGGACTGATACTTCGTCGCGGCTTGCAGTGTGATCCGCGGTATCATCATTGCGTCCATCCGCATCCTCTCGAGCCAAACATAGAACTGGATAAGATTCTCCCGCTGGCGCTCCTTATCGGTCGTTGCCCACAAGTTCTGGTACCTTGCCCCATCGCATACTCGAGGTTCTGCGATGTCCACCCCTTGGTAGTCGTCTAGTTCCCTCCATGCTTTGAAGGCAATTAGGAGGAGTAACCATGAATACGTGAAAGGCCGTCCTGCGTCCATTTTCCTGGGCCTCGTATGCGTCCTCGGTGAGTTCATGTAGTAGGAATTGGGCCCAGTTCAGCCTTTCTCCTGTGGCACATTGTTCTACTGCTGCGATGACCCCTGAATTGCATTGCGCCGGTCGGTTTTTCCTGGTTAGTTTGACCGCTAGTATTTTTGCTGCGACTCGGACCACCCGGTTGTTAATGGTGTGGATCAGGTAACCCCGAGAATCTTTTTGTACGTCGTACTTTATAGCCAACTGCTCGGCTACTTTCTTATCGTTATCCTTTCCCTGGAAAACTTTTGACGGGTTAACTCCGTCTTGTGGTAGGTCGGTGATTCTGGCGACGATGTCGACGGTAACTGGAATTCTCTCATGCAGCCACAGGGATTGGTCATGGAAGCATGCAAGGAGTTGCTTGACGCATGCGTTGATTTGTGCCAGGCGCCCAAAATGTGGTAGAAGGGTGATGTCTCCCTTCCCTTATTTATTATAATAATAATAATAATAATAATAATTTTTTTTTTTTCAACACTGCGGTAATAGGTGGTGCCGTACTGTCGACACCGTAGCGCAGGGTTTGGTCTTCGCGCTGGATGATGCTGTTTGTGGTTGCAAATTTCTTGCGATTGCATATTCATCTATTTCGAATTCATCCGCCGAAGTGTGAATGTCTTGTCTCTCTAAGGATCTTGTCGGAAATAGGTCCTGAAATTCATGCAGAAGGTCTGCTATTTCCGTAATAGTTGATTCCTCTTGATGCTTTTCAACATCCGCGACATTCAGGTTTTCCGTTGATTTAATAGTTACCTTCATAATCTTCAGTGGTTGATTGTACTGGTCGACGGGTAGCTTAGGTGCTGTCCTATCGTTGTTATCATTCGGTTGGTAGCAGTTCCTCCTTATTTCGGGTGTCATGGTCCATCGGAGTTCTGATAGCTGCACTGTCGGTTTTGCCTCTAAAATTTTCTTCTTACTTACCTGAAGTGCATTATGGATGAGGGGGTTCTTATCTGAGAAGGAGAACATTTGGCTAAAGCCAAGTGTTAACTGATCCCAAGAAAGTGTACCGAATCACAGCTCCGTCACGACATACCAACTCCGCGGTACTTCATCCAACGTATGCACAAAGGCATGCACCCACTCCTGCTCCGGTCGCTCTGCCCATAGGTGCTGAATGTTCATCTGGGTTACCCTGGCCATCATATCTTTGTCCGCTCCATGTTGTGGTGTCGCCGAAACGTACCTCCAAGAGGCGTCGGCATAGTGGCCAGTTTGATATCCTTGATTTGTGTGCTGTCCACCAGCGCGCAGGAGTAGCCTTCAGGGCTTCCTCCAAGGCCAAGAGTCTTTGTGGTTCCGCTACCTTTCCTTCGAATTCCGTTAAGAAGGTGCTCAAATTTGGCAACCCTTTGTATGTTGGTAATGCGCACTCCTCAGTAGCCACCCAATGTATGGACTGTGTAATCCTTGCACATCTGCGAAACGATACTTCGTGAAGTCGGTTTTGCCAGTTTTCCAGTGCCTCGTCTGAGTCCGAAGATGCTGAGCTAGGGCTACGCCATTCCAACTCCCCTCCATCGTTTGGATTGATGTAATCTTCAGAGATATTATATAGGCTATCCCATCCTTTGCTATCTACATCTTTGGCAGGCTCTACGTATCGTTGTCCTTTCGCAGGATCTAGTGGTGCGACAACCCTTATTTCTCGATCTTCAAATGACATGATCCGCTTCTTGAAGTTGACGATTGCCTGATTTTCCATCGCCCAGTCGATTCCCAATAGTGCTGGATATGGACATGTGTTATCTACTATTTCTATAACATCGAAGTCTGCATATGTTCGAAGTCCTTCGATTTCAATAGAGTCCCTACAGATCCAAAGGAGATTGCAGCAGCATAGGCAGCCGGTCGACGGAACCCGACCAGGAATGATGAAGCTTCCACCAACCAGAAGGAGGAACAGGAGATTGATGCAAAGGATCAGACGACCAGCTCTAGTCACGATGGGGCCTCAACAACCAACACCCCAATGGACCCAGAGCTCGACCTTCAGCAGGAAGAACGACGGACAAAGAACCGTATGAACCGCGACGACGGTAGTACAAGAGCCGACCTCACTGCGCAGCAGGCCGATAGTCTATTGGATAGCATTACGCAGATCATAGAGCACAACCGCCGGAAGGTTACAAGGCACTTTCATTCATTAACATCTGCGGAAAACCCGTCGCAGAGATATTCAAAACATGATATCGCAAGTACAATCAAACTCAAAAGATCGCATTAATCTCCCATCGATCGATGCCCTTAGGGTTACAAGATTGCTTTATTTATATGCTTACATTATTTTACAAAAAATGGTCCATATGATCGACTCAACTCTTAACAAGACTTATACTTCCGCAAAAAGTAGTGAAAGGTCCTTCTTCCGCTGAGTGACCCTTTCGCACCTGTCGGCTTCCGCACTTCCTGCGGATCTATCCCGTGCCAACAAGTGTTAAGGTAAATGATCAAAATCAATGGCCTTGGGAAACGTGTACTTAAATTAGGGAAAATGGTCCCAAGGAGTAGATTTGAATAGATTATGGCTTCCTAACACTGCTTGACTGCAGATCTGACAGTATTAAAGCTCACAAGCAAAAATCGAGCAATCAAACAACTGAAAAGGGGGCAAACTTAGAGGGGGCACAATAGAGAGAGACTAGTGCCTAGGGATTTGGGCCAGAAGGAGTCAACAGAGCATGACGCCCTAGGAAACCCACTACAATGGTAAAATATGTCTCAATAACATCTCAAAGTGACCAAATTGTGGCCCCCTCAATAGCAGAATAATACATCAAAATAATGACCCAGAGAGTGTGTGGACCCACTGAATGCTGTAAGCTGTGCCGGAAGGTGTGGGATACATCACAAATGACCTCTGAACAAACCTCATGCCAATTCCTTGCCTCAATTACCCAAATCAATTTCCTCAGTGACCATTTTATTCCATTTTTAATCCTCAGAAAACCACCTGTAAATCAATAAAATGCCTGTAGCTCTCTGCTTGGTGCCCGGGGCACAAATCTGTCTGTACCAAAGTGTCCGAGGGTATGGCAATATGGTAATAAGAAGTGGCTGGACACCATATTCCCTATGTAGCACCCTAGGTGAAACAAATAAAAATCCGACTGTGCTGTCAGGCCATTTTATAATGGCAAATCTGTAGTAAAGTGATAATCTGAGTGAAATCTTGTGCGGAAGTGCCTTTAACTAAAAACTGAGTGTACCAATGGACTTAGAAGGTCTAAATGTACTAGAGATGAGTACCCATACACCCTGTGGTTACTTGTATAATCGTCTGTAGTCTCAACCATGCCCGAACAATATAAAAATAATGGTCTGTAACTAATAATAACCATAAAAAAAATCATCACACCATCATATGAAACTTGTGTCCATTGCATGGAACCATCAAATGGGCATCAAAGGACCATAAATCATCAACCTCGAACATCGTTGGTCCAACTCATCTTAGATCCTATGGTTGACTTGGTCAAACTGGGTTTTACTAGGTCAGGACTGATCAAAATATGACCCAGGCTTAGAATGCCTGATGCTGCAAGTGCAAATGGATAAGGTATGCTCTTTTAATCATTCTAATAGCAAGACTTAAAGCATAAAGTGCCATTTCACTAGCGGTTAAACAATAATCAAAATATAAGACCAAAATTAAAACAATCAATTACTTAAAACAGAACCTCAAGAATATACTCATTTCATGGCCGTGATCATTTTGCTAAAAGTGGGTGAAGGTGAAAAATGCAAGGCTAGGATAAGGGGATGACTTTATTGACTCAACATTGTGATACTTTGGATAAGGGAAAAGGAAGACACACTTAAGCATATGCTAGATAATATCACACAGGGAATGGCAGTGTCTCACAAATGGAATGAGTTGTTTTGAGAGGTGCTTATTCAACCTTGGCAAATGTCTACAACTCACATCCAAGCTAAAACATCTCCGTGAGGATCTTCTCCTGAATCGCGATTACCAGGTGCACAGCTAACCGTAACTTGAGGCTCTAGGGGACACTTAGAATTAGCTGTCCCTTACTCCATCTCACATCCCAACCCGTAGGGTCCGTCAGGAATTTAATCATTACATAATATCATGGCCAATGGTCTTTAGATTTAGCATATATTTAACCACTGCTTTTTAGGCCTCATGACCCTTTGGATTTCTTGTGTGCTTATAAGCACAACTAATTGCAACTTTTATCTAGGGTACTTTACATTTTATTTCAATTCATTTCATAGCCCTCTTTCATTGTGCTGAGAAACACGGTTTTAAAATATTTCCATTGGCTTTGTGCAAGAGATATAGCAATAGTTCATTCATGCATGTAATGATGGTAGTACAACTTGCTTAAGGTTTTAGCCAACACAACTCAGGCAACTAGGGGGATTATCCACAATCAGGACCAAACATTGGGGCAACCGACTAGAGAGGTCAAGGCATCAAATCCAACTCACCTAAGCTCAGGAACCAACACCAGTGGGTTCTGTTGGCCCAGAAGGATCAAGGCTTCGGTAAGTTTTGTTGCCAACTTAGAGCCGAGACGCAAAACAACAGGGATGCTATCCAACACAGAGGCAAAAGTGGGGAGGTCCTCCATATCACAGGCTGAGGTGTAAGTCAAGGTGAAACCAAGAATGGGAGAGAACGAATGAATGGGGAAAGTGAAAGGTGATGCCAAAACTAGCAAACCATAAATGGTGGGAATGATCACGTTCATTCTACTAAGAGGGCAAAGCCAATGAGTATAAAAAAGAGCTTCTAATTCTGAGTAATTAGACCATTTAGATAATCATTAAAACAAACATGTCTATATATACCGCCAGATCATGACCACTAGACACCAAGTCAAGCTACTAAGATGAGCAAAAGAGCAAAACAATAAAATCCAATGCATATCAATAAACCTGCTGGGCCATATACCTGTATCTGCCATCTGGATCATCAATAGTCGCTGGAAACACTGCTGCTATAAAAAACCTGGGCACTACACTGCTTTGTATGGAACAAAAGTGGCCACCTTGGTCATCAAATTTGAGGTCATGAGGCTTAGTCTTGGCATAAGGTTCATCATATCTGATCTGGGGCTGCTCTGACATGTGAGTGATCAACAAAAGTATTGATCATCATAGGATGATCTAATAAAAAATGTGTAAAGGCCTGGCTTAAAAATATATAGGAATTTGCTTTGCAAATCATGGTAGCCTGGCTACTATGGATGTGATAACATCTGGCTCTAGCTGGGACAAGTGCTCTAAGGGAGAGAGTGCTTGAGAACCTCAGAATCTCTGGTCCCCAATACTCACTGCATCAATCATCAATCCAACACTTGATTGATCTGCTTTATCTTCAAAAGTGTACCTATTCCTGCGCACATGAAAGCATTCACTACCGAGCAACATGTATGGTATAAAATAAAATACTAAAATCAAATTCTAATCTAGATTTAAAAATTAAATGCATGAAAGTAAAATACTAATCTAACAACTAACATGTTTTTACTTTTTAATTCATGCAGGAAAACTTAGAAAGTAGCAAGATAACCAAACTCAAACAACTCAGAAAAACTCAAAAGACATTCATCACTCAGAAAAAGAAAGACACTCAAATCTTATTGCTTAAGTGAGCTTATTCAAGAAACTACCTATCCTAAACTAAACAGGCAAGAAGAGTCCAAATCAAGTCAAGTCAGGGATATAATCCCTCAACTCCCTTTGATTGATAGGTAGCATGATTTGCTGTCCACTCCTAGTAGTGAGGAAACACATGTCATTGATACAACGCTCAATCGTGAGTGGTCCAACCCAAATGTCATCAGATCCCCTGGATCGTATGTAAAATATATGGTTAGGCACTATGACCCTATCACCACTAGAAAATCTACGGCGATTCACAGACTCAGGGATTGCTTCAATGTTGCGGGTCAGAATAGGGTGGAGGGGTAACTATCCTCAAATTCCTACTAGGAGGAATTGCATTAAATCTGAGAGGCCCACCTTCTAAAGGAATGGCTACCCTACCAATAAGGACTTCCTGAATCACTCTTCACCTTTCATGTTCTTCTCTCGGTTCTTCACTTTGTGGGTGAATAATATACTTGGGGGTTTCTCCCACAGTCCAAAAATCTTTGACAACTTCTTCATCCTCCTCTTCCAACGGAGATGGTATATCATGATCTTCATTGTTTTTACTACTAACTTCTCCAAATGGGATTGGAACAACCATACTTTCTAGTTTTTAGGTTTGCAGATTGAATAGTGGGAAGTGACGAATGGTTCAAAACCGTGCCATGAGAACTTTGAGCTCCCGCGCAAAGGAGTAGGAATGTGAGATGAATCGTTAGAGTGCATGCTTTCTTCACCACTAGGTAACTCTCGGGGAAAAAGGAAACTAAGGATGTCCCTTAGTAATGGATATCTCAATGACAACTAATCTTCATTGGTTGCAGTGGCGACATGGGGAGCTTCCTGAAATATGGCAAGGTTGTTCAATGAGAACTCCCCTTCAGGAGCATCATGTATCAAGGCATGCTCTTGCCAACTCATGGAGTAGTCATTTACTTTCCTTAACACACCATCTTCCAAGGACATATGAGATAAATAATCGGGAACATTAGAATAGTGATATTCATTTGGTTCATCATCACTTCCCCATCCGGGAGAAGGATGTGTTCCTTCAATGTGGTTTGTCCACGGAAGAGTGTGGCCAAGCCCTTGTCTTTCTCTATCGGTATTGTGATCAACCAATGTAAGGGATTCCCTGACTGCTCTAGGCTCATTTTCTCCAGTGATGAGATTATGTTGGTCATTCTTTGGTTCCACATCACCAAGTTGGTTCAACGCTTGAATCTCTTCAGACACTTCATCACGGTACATTTCAAGATTTACTTCTCTAGCAAAACTAGCTCTGTCATTATCCTCCTCAGAAGAGTCAACGTCCCTAAAAGATCTCCAAATCTCTTCTCTTCCAGTACTATGATCCTCACCAAGGCTACCCATGACCATGAAAATACCCTCAGGCAACAATTCTCCCTCACCATAAGTGTACCTGATACCATCCTCATAACTCTCAAGATGACCATCGTAAAATGGTTCCGGATAAATCCTAACTAAAGATCCATCAGCGCTGGGAATAGTAGCGTATGATAAGTCCATCTGAAGATGACCCCCTAGTCCAGCGGACCACTTCCTACATAGGAGCATTCCGTAGACTGGGGGTAAATCTATGACTACTTTGTCCATTAGCATGGATATATCGGGACATGAAAATAAGTCATCTTTCAAGTTTTTAATTAAACTGAAAACTTGCACTGGTCTCGAGTCTATCCCACATACATTCCCGTAAGGCCTAGTTATCTTTAATCCCATGGCTTCCATAACTTGTAAAGGCATGACATTCATGGAAGCACCAGAGTCCAACATGTTACCAACTATTTTGTACAATAGCTGAATTTCTTGTGAGCCGCCAGTTTCATGAACACGTTCAATGTTCATCGTCAGTGTTCAGAAGTTCAAAAGTCATTTTGAGGGCAATTTTACCCCATTTGTAATAACTACATGTTCATACCCCCATGGGGAAAATGTAAAAAGTTGGTTTAAACAGGTTCTTTTTATAAAAGACTCGGCTATCCTTAGGTTTAACTGTTAGGGGGATACTCTAGAGTGTTTTTCCCTTAGGAATTATGCATTGCGCTTCAGTCATGTATAATTCCTGAGTTTTTCACTCACACCTCCAAAACTGGAGTATTTACCATGGTGGTCGAACCTAAGGTGGTTATTAGAGTCTTGTGTCTAGGATTTTTTCCGTGTTAGCCATCTTGATTGAGTCGTATGAACATGCACTAGGTCCCCTAGGATTTTGGTTTCATTCCGAAGAAAATATATATATATATATATATATATATATATATATATATTTTATTTTTATTTTTATTTTATTTATTTATTTATTTATATTTTTATTTTTTTTTCCGTAATTTGGACCATTTTTTAATGGTTTAAAATTTTTTAAATGTAATAAAAACCTCATCTGGAGGCAGATTTTGGCGTGGGGAGGCTCGTTTTGATGCTTAGAGCGTCCTCTTTACCCTTCCGCCCTCTTTCTTCAGGTTCTGCGCGATTACATCGCTTCTGGGAGCGGTTTTCACTAAAGATGCATCATTTTGGCATTTAATTGCTAAAAGAAGAGAAAATGCACTTTTGACAAAAATTAAAAAAAGTCAAAATTCATTAAAAAATGATTTGGAAAAGGGGTGGCATGGTTTAGTAAGGTGTACGACTACATTTAAGTGAGAAGTCATATGTTATAAAAGTCAAAATTGAAAAATTTGATTAAATTTTAGCGTGGGCCTCCCTCTTCACGTGGGCATCAATTTGTAAGGTCTTAGTGAAGGTCCCAATCACCACCGAATTAATCAATGAGGAGGTGACCACTTTGAAGATATAAAGCACATGCTAATATCAAAGTTAGGATATACGAGTTGTATTAAAGGGATGACGTGAGGACATGTTGAGAGTGGGCCTCCCTCACGTGTGCTCCCTCATGCGCATAACACTCCATTGTGGTAGGCGAATGATCCAAGGTTGAAGGCGTTGAAAGCAATGGAGAGGGGCTCCACCTCATCTCCCACCAACCAAACTCCAAGCCATCAATCACGCCAATCCTTCACGTGAGTCTCTCCTAGCTCATGCGCTTAGCTCCCTCTCTCATGCATTTCGAATTAGGTTTTAGGCTCTTCATCATTGTATAAATAGAGGGCCTTGCCTCACCATTGAGGGTGGATAATTTTTGCAAAGAAGCTCTGCTCGATTATTGTAATGCTTTTCATGCATATTGTTGAATAAAATTTGGCTTTGGAGGCTCATCTTGTGTTGTGATTGGACAAATTTTCTTGGTGAATGAGGTGATACTATTCCATACTCTCCTTGTTTGTTAAATTGTGGTTAAGTATTTCATGCTTTAGAGGGCTTATTCAAACACATAAGATCAAGCATTTGTTGTTTCAAGTTGCTTGATTATTTATTTATTTTTAGAGATCTAAGAGTATTGTTTTCCTAGTTTGTAATTCATGTCTCTTGTTTTCAATTAATGAATAGTACATGTCTAACTCCATTGTTTGCAAGTATTTGAGTGTTTGTGTTTGCAGATCATTCCATCCAATCAAGTAGGATTGTGGAGCTAGTTTGCATCCCTTCCTTTTGAAGCCAAGCAAAGGATCCAACAAGCAATTATCAAGTGGAATCCAAACTCTTATCAGGATTCAAAGAGCTAAGTTTTATCTTCTTATCCTCATTTTCAAATTCAAAACTTTATCAAATTGGTTACTTGGTTATTTGGCAAAGTTCTTGGGTTTTCAAGGTTTCATTTTTCAAAACTTTGCTTCTTCTTTAGTAGGCTTCCTTCTTGTTTGTTGGCTGCCCTATCTTGTCTTCTACCTCCTCTCTTCCACTTTTTCCTTTTGGTTGCTTCTCCCTTTGCTTCTTGTTCTCTTGTTTTCTTCCTCTCTTTTTCCATATTTGTTTTTTGTCTTCTTCTTACCTCTGTTTCCTCTACTTCTGCTTCTCCCTTTGCTTCTTGTTCTCTTGTTTTCTTCCTCTCTTTTTCCATATTTGTTTTTTGTCTTCTTCTTACCTCTATTTCCTCTACTTCTGGCTTTCATTCTCTTCTTTTTCATCTCTTGCTTTGCTTCTAGTTTTCTTGCCTTCTCGTCTTGTTTTATTGCCCATTTTTCTCATTTGATTTCTCTAAATTTTTGGTCATTTTGAGCCTCTTTTAGAGGTCTGATTTTTGCATTTTTTTTTCAATTTCCAGCCTTATTTAAGGTCTGATTTTTTACTCTTGTTTGCTCTTTTTAGAGGCCTGATTTTTGTGCATTTTCAGCCTCTTTTAGAGGCCTGATTTTTGCACATTTTTGTCAATTTCCAGCCTTATTTAAGGTTTGATTTTTGACTCAGTTACCAACTATTTTGTACAATAGTTGAACCTCCATTGAGCCGCCAGTGTTGGAACACTATCAGTGTTCATTTCCAGAGTATCAGGGGTTCAGATTGCAATAATTAGCCAACATTGGCTAGCCAGTTTTATTTTTCAGTTGAAATGACTATGGCCCCACGGGGTTTGTAATAAGTGTGCTAGTAGGATTTTGAGTGGCTCGGTCCCCCATGACTTGGTTATCAACTAAGGTATTCCAAGGGAGTTTTTTGCTCTTGTCAATTATGCTGCCTATAGCCGAGCAATAATTGATGAGGTTTTCTCCTGCTTCCTCCAAAGCTGGAATGCCCGATTTTGAAAATTGAGCCTTGAGGGGTTATTAGAGTCCAACTGATGTATATAAGCCTACTAGACACCATGTATGTCTTAGATGGTCATTTCCTAGGGTCCTCGTCCAATAAAAACACTGTTTGAAATTTTTTTACCGGACGCGTTGGATGAGTTTTTATTATTTTTTAATTATTTTCCAAATATTTAATTGGAAAAATGCAATTTGTAATATGTCAGTCATCCAGGGGTGGATTTCAGAGATTGAAGGCTCAAATCATAAGCCAAAAATCACACATGAACCCCGGGCCAGCTTATCCTAAGTTTCAGATGTTCATTCAGCCTCATAATTAATAATTTCTCAAAAAAGTCATTTACAGAGAAATTATTAATTAAAATATTAAAAATGAATATTTTGGAGATAATCCAAATCTCTCCAAAATAATCCAAATTGAATAAAATAAAAGGCTGAATGACATGGCATAGGGCTTTAAAGATGATTCCAATCAACTCCAATTAACTTCAGTCAACTATCCAGTCAACACAAGAGATCTCCCTCAAAGAGAATTCGCCCTCCCTCATGTGATTTACGATTTTATGATGTAGCATGTGATTAATGGTTTGTTGGAAGTGCTTTGAGTGCTATGGTAGGCGCCCTCCTCAAAAGAAGGGCCACATCACACAAGTTAACACCTACAAGCTCGAGTTATCATTAGTGTGAACTCCAAGCATTATCTCCATGTAGCTCACGCCTTCCCTCATGGAGCTTACGCATCCCTTGTTTGGCTCACGAGTTTATGAGGTGGAGGATGCACATTGGGTTGGTGATACTTCCAAGAGAGAGTGGGGGGCGCCTTGCCTAGGTGGGGGGCGCCTTGCCTAGGTGGAGGCCACCTCCCCACTCTCAATCAATGCAAACTCATGTTTATGGATCTCATTCCAAGCTTTGATTTTTTGGAGTTTTTGATTGAAATTCGATTTTACTCAAGGTGCCATTTGTCTCTCTCAAGGCAAATTCGAATTAGGGTTTGGTGGCTTCTATTTTTGTATATAATGAGGTGTTTGGCTCCTCATTCTTCATGGAGAATTTGTGCAAGTATACTCTGAAGAAATTTGTAATATCTTTTGAATTTGAATAAAGCAAGAAGACTTTGGAGGTCCATGTGGGAGTTCTTTGTGTGCTATGCTTCATCTTGTTTAAGGTGATACCATTCTTAGCTCATTTCTTTTGATTCTTAAGTATATGATCTTGTGATTAGAAGGCTAACAATCTAGCACAATATTACTTGATTTATGCTTTTCTCTTAAGTTTTGTGGCTTTCGGGTATTCTCCCAAGTGCACGAGCTTTTGCTTGGTTTATACATTCATCTTACAAGTTCCCAAAGGAGGCTTCTACTTCAAAAAAAGTCAAGAAACAAAGCTTGCTTACCTCATCCATCAAACAAACTACTTCAAAAATCTCTTGGTTACATTGGTTACTACAAAGCAGATCTACTATAATCACAGGTTTCATCTATTGATTTGTTTTTCCAAATAGTGCAATACTTTCAAATCTTCTATATTTCTTGATCTTGCATTATGATTGGCTAAGTAGATCAAAGTTTCATATTTCGATCTACTTGTTGGGTTTAGATCTATTGTTTTTCTATCTTTAAAATCTTCTTAGATCTAAGATCTTTGTTCATATTCAAGTTTGTAAATCCATTCTTGCTTTTATTTGTTTCTCACTATTTCATTTTTCCATTTTCATAAGTGCCAAATACCTTAAGTCTTTTGCCCAAAACCACATTTTTATTTGGCCAAGTTTTGTCTTGAGAAGTATCTTGGGATCCCAAGTGCCGCATTGACCTTGCGTGCTACTTCTCTTTCCCCACTATTTTCTGCATACTTTCAGCTAGCTGGAAATTTCATGACCAGTGTGAAAAAGTCATTTTTTGATTCCTTTTTTGCCTTGGGAAACGTGCACTAGTTTTCTCGAAAAATGTGCAAATTTTCCATTTTTTTAGCTTGCTGGTTTTTCTGTGTTTTTCATTAATTTACAATTCTGGAAATTCATTTAAAATCAGTAATTTTTCAAATTTTTTTCCAAAATTTTCATTTTTCAATTTTTTTTAATTTTATCGAAAAATGTGCAATTTTAAGCTTGCTGTTTTTTTGCTGATTTTTGACATTTTTCTGCTATTTTCCAATTCTGGAAAATAGCCTAAAAACTAAATTTTTTTGAAAATTTTTGAAATTTTTTTTATTTTTTAATTTTTCAACTTTTTTTCTTGAAAAATGTGCCATTTTGTACTTGCTGATTTTTGACTGATTTTCTGCAATTTTCTGCTATTTTTCCCGATTCTGAAAATTAGTTTAAAATATTAAGAAATCTTTAATTTTCATTTCTCAAAAAGTCTCAAGTCATTTCACTGAAAAACGTGTGTTTTACATCATACAAGGTGAGTTTGTCCTCTCATTTCCAAGGTCTGATTTTTGATCTCATTTTCTTGTTTTGGTCTTTATTTTATCTCATTAGGCACTTATCATCCATTTCACTTTCATTTCCTAAAATCATAAATTGAAATTTGGTTTCCTAACACTCTCACTAGCTATTGTTTAGAGCTCTTATCTATAGGTGAACAAAAAACAAAATCAAGCAAGAAAAAAAACAAGCAAAGCTAGATCCAAAAAGACAAGGATCCAAACCCAAAAACCATTATCCTTTGTACAAACTCATAAGAGTTTTCCCATTTTCATTTAAGTTCTCTCCAAAGTCCTTGCAAGGGTTAAATTCCCAAGGCAATTGTACTTAATCAAATAAAGTTTGAGTGGGGTTTTTAAGTCCCCACTTTCAACTTCTCCCATTTGGGGAAGTTTGTAGTCTCTTTGATTGGTTTGATTTGGTAGCTTAGTTTCATTTTGCTTTAGAATAATAATTGCTAGCTTAGATTTACTTTCCACTAATTGCTAGTTGTTTACTATTTAATTAAAAAGTTTCATCTCTCAAGTAATACAACTGTTTAAAGTAGAAATCTCTTGAATCTCTGTCGTATCCCCATATTTTTCTATGGTCCATGGGGTAATTTTGGCCTAAGTCACCGAGGCAATCATTATTTAATTAATGAGCAAGTATGGGAACTACCTCAAGAAAGATGCCTAAGGTTGTATTTGGGAATTAAATGGACAAGGTGGGCCTCCCATGTAGTTATTAACCCCATGACTAAGTCTAAGTGATTAATTAAATGAGAATTTAATTAACGGGGAAGTTTTGAGGCAATTACTATAGTGGTTAATTAATTCTGAATTAATTAATTAAATTCTGAAGTCTGAATTAATTCTGAGAATTATAATATTTTAATAACAAATGTTGCTAATGAATATTAGCAAGTGGTAATGATATTCCTAGGAAATTCGAATTGGTCAAGTAGGCCACACTTGCTTAAGTGATAAACTTCAGAAAAGCTAAGGAATCTAATGGAGACAAGTTGGCAAGGTGAACCAAGAAGGAAATTGACAAAAGCTGGCAAAATCAGACAAAAGCAGAAAAGGAGGAAAGTGAATAAAATAAGAAAAGCAGTCAGAAAGGAAAGTAGCAAGTGCAGAAAAAGCTCCCTAGGGCGCACTTGCCAATTCAGTGAAGGAATGCAAAAGCAGGAAAGTGGAGAAAGCATAAAAGTTTCCTTTCTCCTCAAGGAATGTGCCCTCATGGCTTTGGAGTAGAATGGGCAAGTGGGTAACCTACTCTCACAGGTCACTAAGCCAAGAACTTGCTCAGCAGGTCATCATGAAGTTTATAAAAGAATCCAACCAACTCCATTTGAGGACTTTTGATCATTTATGTTTTCTCATGAGAGCTTTGATGCTTCTCTAGTTGAGTGATGTGCCTCAACTGTGCTTCTTGGGTGATGTGCCCCGAGGACCATAGTTTTCAGTGAGTGTTGTGCAGGTCCATATCAAGATATTGCAGCCATTAACATATGCTTCTAGCCTCCATTGAAGATCCTCAGTTATTTGGAGAATAGGATTCCTCTAGCAGTGATTCTACAGCTAGTTTTGGTGAAGATTCATCCATTGAAGAAGATAGACCTTGGGAGTGCGCCCAAGTGCTGAATGAGAGTTGGTACAACCATTTTTGCAGACATCAGAGGTTTTCAAGATCAGTAACCAGCTTCAGATCAGATCCATACTTCTCTCAAGCACTGCTAGATTTGGAGGAGATTTCCCTGTAAGAAGGAGAAGAGTTGTGTATTGCGCCCCAATTCTCCACAGAAGCTCAGTGACCACTACATACTCTGTTTCAGACCTGTTGAATACCTCAGTACACTTTCAGATCAGAGATGTAATCATTCTATCTCTCTTACAGCTCTTCTATGGCTCCTTGTAATGATTTTCTAGTCTATATGACATTGTACTGTTGAGAAGCAATAAAATGAGTACCAGCTTGATCCAATGAATTATATTTCGACTTGCTGCTGTTGAATATAGTATATCAGAGTCATATAACATTACAGAACAGAGTATTACATTTAATGAATCCATTTATTAATTCTGATTGGAAGACTAGCTCATTGGGCACTGTTTATTGACTAGTTTTGCAAGAATGAGTGCCAAAATTGTTCTAAATGTCAGATTTACTTTCTGTAAGTTGTAGGAGGTCGATAATACTTCATATCAACCATATAAGACCTTTCTCCAAGAATTTGGAAGGATTTAACCCCCTTTTGTAAAGATTGGAAATTGACCAGCTCTGTCATCTCGGCAGGGCCTAACACACCCAAACCACTCCTACTCTTTCCAAATCGTTTTGAATGCTGCCCAGTACATCCATTGAAATTATTTGACTGTCATAACTCAGCCTTGGACCCTCAGGAACCCATCCTGTCTAGTATGCATATGCCAGTTACCCAGGAAGCCTCGAAGTAGGCAATAGACTAGCTCTATTGTCGAAAAGTGAAAGGTACTGGTACATAGTGCATAGGACCTCCCCGATCTGAACATTATAACCTGCTGCTGCACCAACCTCATACATTTTCCAGAATTAAATATTCATCCCACCATCCTCATTTCTCACCTCAGTACCCCTCACTTACCTCCTGCACTGTACGAAGGAATTGACAGAACTTTTACTAGTAAAAATTTATAAATTTTTTTGAAGTTGAGTTAATATCTTGGTTGAACTTTCCCAAGGATATTACAGTGGTATCAGAATTGAAGATACACAGCTAACTGAATACCACTGTAATATCCTAGTCAAGATCTGACCAAAATATTAACTTCCACTTTAGGTTTTTAATGGAAATTTTCTAGCAATTTTTAAGGCAAACTCACAGACTGTGTAGGATGTAAGTGACGGGGATGGAAACTCTGAATGGGGATGGTAGGAGAGATATTAGGTTCTGGAAATTATAGGTGAGAGTGTGTAGCAGCAGCAAAATATGGTTTCAGTAGAAGTCCTTAGCACAAAGTACTAGGGCCATTCACTTTTCAACAATAGAACAAATCTATTGCCTACTTCGAGGCTTCCTGGGCTTTTTGCATATGCCAACAAGACTGGGTGAGGATTAATAATGTTTATTACAGAGATATATCAGTCATGTAACTCATAAAATATGCTGGAATAAAGATGGGGTGAACTTGGAAGAGTTTGGAGTAATTTGGGGGTTAATTGCACATGGTGGACTGCTGAGCTAGTTAAGTTTCTGGCTTTCCAAAATTGATTTAAATGCAACCAAATTCTGAATAAAGGGGCTGATATGTAAATTATATTGAAATATGAACCTTCTGCAACTGGAATGGAGTTAAACTGACACTCAGAATGGATTCAGCAGTTATTTTGGTAAAACTAGTCTAGAATAAGCACCCAACTAGCTAGTCTTGCACTTTAACTCATCAAACTGCTTCAAAACTTCATATACTCTGTTCTGATATTAAATAATACTCTGATATATGATATTAAACAGAAATAAGTCGACATATGACTTCAGAACACTTCTTTTCTCATTAACTGATTGTCTTCCAAAGTACAATACCTCACAGGCTAGATTTTCCAAGTTCACCCAGTCTTTATTCTAGCATATTTTATGAGTTACATGACTGATATATCTCTGTAATAAACATTATTAATCCTCACCCAGTCTTGTTGGCATATGCTAAAAGCCCAGGAAGCCTTGAAGTAGGCAATAGATTTGTTCTATTGTTGAAAAGTGAATGGCCCTAGTACTTTGTGCCAAGGACTTCTACTGAAACCATATTTTGCTGCTGCTGTACACTCTCACCTATAATTTCCAGAACCTAATTTCTCTCCTACCATCCCCATTCAGAGTTTCCATCCCCGTCACTTACATCTTGCACAGTCTGTGAGTTTGCCTTAAAAATTGCTAGAAAATTTCCATTAAAAACCTAAAGTGGAAGTTAATATTTTGGTTAGATCTTGACTAGGATATTACAGTGGTATCAGAGCACTTTTCTTGGCTCAGCCTGTGGAAAGTTAATCTCAGTGGAAAAGTAGCATTGTACTTTGGAAGACAATCAGTTAATGAGAAAAGAAGTGTTCTGAAGTCATATGTCGACTTATTTTTGTTTAATATCATATATCAGAGTATATGAAGTTTTGAAGTAGTTTGATGAGTTAAAGTGCAAGACTAACTAGTTGGGTGCTTATTCTAGACTAGTTTTACCAAAATAAGTGCTGAATCCATTCTGAGTGTCAGTTTAACTCCATTCCAATTGTAGAAGGTTCATATTTCAATATAATTTACATATCAGCCCCTTTATTCAGAATTTGGTTGCATTTAAATCGATTTTGGAAAGCCAGAAACTTAACTAGCTCAGCAGTCCACCATGTGCAATTAACCCCCAAATTACTCCAGACTCTTCCAAGTTCACCCAGTCTTTATTCCAGCATATTTTATGAGTTACATGGCTGATATATCTCTGTAATAAACATTATTAATCCTCACCTAGTCTTGTTGGCATATGCTAGAAGCCCAGGAAGCCTCGAAGTAGGCAATAGATTTGTTCTATTGTTGAAAAGTGAATGGCCCTAGTACTTTGTGCCAAGGACTTCTACTGAAACCATATTTTGCTACTCCTGCACACTCTCACCTATAATTTCCAGAACCTAATCTCTCTCCTACCATGCCCATTCAGAATTTCCATCCTCGTCACTTACATTCTGCACAGTCTGTGAATTTGCCTTAAAAATTGCTAGAAAATTTCCATTAAAAACCTGAAGTGGAAGTTAATATTTTGGTTAGATCTTGACTAGGATATTACAGATCTCACCAATAGTGGATCAAGAGTGCTCTCTGTCGGAGAGTTGCTTTTATTTCGATTTTTACTTACCCCCATGCTCTCTCGAGTACGGTCTTTTGACCTGAAAGAGATTCTTGGGTAGTTTAGAATTTATTTTCAGTATAGTACTTTATTTCCGTGTATCATAAGACTCTTGAACTTTGTCATAAGACGAAGTCAAGAGCACTCTCTGTCGTAGAGGTTTCATTGTGCTCTTAATAAAATGCTTCAAACTCACACCCCCTTTTTTAAAAACTTATTTCGTTGCTTTCCACCACCAAGTATGCTCTTCCAACCCTAAAAAAGTTGGATTATTCTCACAAGTGATAACCGTAATAAAATCTTCACCCCCATAACCAACGAACTGGCGTTGTTTCGATAAATACTGAGGTAGTGGGCAAATTCTTGCTGGTGGCGCCGGATTTTACCGTTGTCATAGAGCTCTAGCTTGCTGGTTATGTTCCTTGGACACCTAGCCTAGAGTACTGGACGGTCCGTCAGGTCATCGAGAGGAGCCACTAAAAATATTTCTTCCGATTGGACTTCAATACCTTGCTTTCTTAGCCTTAATAATCAAGAACACTTAAAACATTCCAAAATTTACCAAGAAGCATTGCAAAACGATCTCACGAACAATTATTTGACTTACACATTCCAGCATCCCAAGCATCATTTTTGACTCCATAAAGGCTCTAGTCCCTGAAATTTACATGTATCACCTTAATCTGGACCATATGTTCTTATTATTTGCTTAAGTTTATCTTGTGGATGCTTTCTTAAATTACAAGTCAATTTATATATTGTTGTTCATCTTGATATCTGCATCTTGTAAATCGCAACATGGATTGCATGTTTATTGTGTTCTCATCATCAAAAACTCCTAAACAACACCCATCCGTATCCATACATCACCTAAAAAACACTTAAAAAACAAGAGCCATATAAAACTCTTTGTTAGGGACAACCCCCCCTTGGCTTTGTTAGGAGTTTGCCTAAACGGAGGAGCTGATTCAGGTGAAAGTACCTGGTTCATTGCTTGCTCCCAAAGCCACACCTTCCCCATTTGTAGTGAGGGAGTAACTTTCGAAAGATTTCTGCTGCTGGTGTGTATCTCGGCGGACAACAGACTCTTTTGACTCTTTTTTCATCCCTCTTTCACCTTGTTTTCTTCTCTTTGATCCCTCTATTTCTTATAGCTTAGTTTTACTTCTTGTTTCTTAGTTTGAGTTTAATTTTTTCATTTGCATTTAGACTTGTAGTTGCATCTAGTTTCTAGACTTAGTTTGCATACTAGTTTAAAAAGTTTAAATTTGTACTTAGTTTAAAATTTGCATTTCTAGTTTGCATTTAAGCCTAGCTTGCATTTTACCTAGTGCATTTGCATTTCATTCTAGATCTCATTTTGTTAAACATATGCACGGTAAGTCTAAACTTGTAAAGTCTTAGTTTCATTTGGTTTTGATTTAACTAATCCTTAACAAGTGCTTGTTTAGAGCCCTTATCTTTAGGTGATTAAAGAGGACATTCCAAGACAAAAAGCCTAAAGGCTAAAGCAAGCAAGCAAGCAAGCAAGCAAGCAATAAAGCTCCTTGAAAAGAACTTCCCAATTCTTCATTCCCCCATCCTATTGTGCTTTCAAGAGAAGAAAAACCAAAAATACATTGTAAACTTAATAAAAGAGCAAGTGGGATTACGGCTCCCACACCCGACTTCCCCCATTTGGGGGAAGCTTGTAGTGTGTCTTGTTCCTTTTTGCATTAGTTTAGTTTTATTTCCGCAATTAACTTAGTTTATTTTGCTAGAGTAGTTTTTTTTTCAATAAATTGCTCCACTTCCCCCATTTGGGGGAAGCTTGTAGTGTGTCTTGTTCCTTTTTGCATTAGTTTAGTTTTATTTCCGCAATTAACTTAGTTTATTTTGCTAGAGTAGTTTCTTTTTTCAATAAATTGCTAGATCTTAGAAGCAAGTAGCTTAGCTTTATTTGTCTTTTTTCAAAGTTTTAGTTTAAATTTAATTTCATATAAATTGTTAAATTAAAAGGAACCCAAAATCTCTTGAATCTCACCGGAAGGTGGATCAAGAGTGCTCTCTATCGGAAAGTTTACTTGTTCTTTGATTAAGTTTTTGCTAACCCCCTTGCTCTCCTGAGTACGGTCTTAAGACCTGAAAGAAATTCTTGGGTTTATTTCAAGCATTTCATTTTACAATAAATCTCTCGAATCTCGCCATAAGGCGAATCAAGAGTGCTCTTTGTCGGAGAGTTTCTTTTTGGTTCTTTTCACACATCCCCTTAAAATTGGAATTCATTATTTTCTATGCCGTGTATGCTCTACCCAATTTTGGGATACTTAGAAACGGTATAGGTTCTTTAATTCTTACATTTAATTCCAACTTCAACCTTAATAAAACACTCTCCCGCAAAACCAACGAAAATTCGGCGTTGATTGTCAATACTCGAAAGTGGGCAAATTTTGCCTGAGGAAGCTGGAACCACTATACCCTGATCTTAAAAGCACTATTAGACTACATCCCTGGTTGGTGTAGTGTTGAACACGCTTTGGAGACTTAGATAGCCAACATGTCCTCGTACGGAGCCACTTAGAGCATTTTCCGGACACATTTCCAGTACCGAAAGGTATATCTTGGAGGTATCCCTCACCCCTAATAATCAACTCACCTTTTAAAAGTTTACAATAAAATTTATCAAGAACACTCGCAAAACGATCTCAAGCACACCAAGACTCATTCAGCATCCCAAGCACACCAAGACTCATTCAGCATCCCAAGCACATGTTTTGACTCCATAAGGCACTGGTCCTTCGATTTGTTTATTCATTTGCTTATCTATCTGGAATCAATATTGTTGTATGTTATTATCATATTGTGGATGCCTTATTTATAAATTGTCAATTGGTTGTGTATCTTTCAAATATTTTTGCAAGTATATGCTTGGTACTATTTAATTCAATTATTGTAAACCTCACAAAAACTCCTAAACAACATCCATCCGCATCATACATACCTTTAACTTTAAAACACAGAGAGCCTTAGAAACTCTTTTTAGGGACTACCCCCCCTTGGCTTCGTTAGGAGTTTGCCTAAACAGAGGAGTCGGGATCAGGTGACAGCACCTGACTCTTTGCTTGCCCCCAAGGCCACACCTTTCCCACTTGGGAAACAACTTTCGAAAGATTTCTGTTGCTGGTGTGCACATCCGGCGGGCAACACAACATACAGTTGTGAAGAAGGAGATCACCTACGTGAAGTGTAAGATAAAAGGGTTGGTGACCACCATTCTTTCTCTCATATAAGGCTGTCTGGATATTGATGGGAGGATCTTCCTTATCCTCAACCATGACACTAGGTGCCAAGTCTGAAAGAGGTTGATATTCACCATGCCTAGTGCTAGTTTCAGGGATACTCTCTGTGGCCACTGGATTACACACCGTCTTTGTCGCAACAGAAATCTATGTTGCCACTCGGTGTGCCCTTGGTGGCAAGTCTTGAGTCAAGTATGTCACTTGGTTCTTGACTCCTCCGTTTAGGCAAAATTCCCAACGAAAGCCAAGGGGGGTAGTCTCTATGGAAAGTTACTAGGGTTATTAGGGTCTTCCAATTAATTGATGGGTGGTTTATTAAGGTTTTTTGGGAGTTTTAAAAGTGGGGTTTCAAGATATAGTTGCAACAATAGTTAAAATAGTTTTTACCAGCATGAATTAAATATCACTGTAAAATATAGATGCACGATGGATTGATATGATGATACCAGTGCCTTATGGAGTCAAACACAGTGAAAGTAAATAATGATGAAAAGGGAAATGTTGTGCAATTGTCTCTTGATGAATTTTAGATTATTAATTGTGAATCTTGATTAGGGAAAAAGGGGGAACTCTCGAGATACCGTAAGGTATAGAGAGGAATGTTTGGAAATTTAGAAGTTGGTGGCCCCGTACAAGGACATGTTGGCTACCAAAGCCTCAGGAGCGTGTTCAACACTACACCAACCAGGGATGTAGTGTAACGGTGCCCCCAAGGTCTAAGTACAGTGATTCAACGTCCCTAGGAAAAATTTCCCCACCAAAGTCCAACGAAGTGCTGGATTTTCACTTATCTTAAAGGGATGTTAATTTTATTAAGTGGCTGATTAAGTTAAGTGTGGAATGTTAAAAAAAGTGCTCCCACTGTTTCTGAGTATTCCAAAAAGGGTAGAGCATACGTAGTGGTAGCAAAATGAGTTTATTCCAAATTTGAACCAGTAACCATTGTACTCTCCGACATAGAGCGTTCTTGACTTGCTTTTCAGCAAAGTTCAAGAGACTTTGGGTTCTTTTTATTAAACAAATATAGTTATGAAAATGAAAACACAATGCTTGAAATAATATGTAAATGGCCAAACTTATGCGTCACTTTTTTGATCAACCTTCACTAATCGACAATGCCTTTAGGTGAAGGTGAGAGCATAGTTTGTGACGACGAAGAATGGTTTTATTTCTACTTTACTTTTGCAATAATGAAAATGGATTAAACTACGAAATATGAATAAAAGTATACACCCTGCACTTAGGAAGTGAGTGTGTGAACTAGTGGAGTTAGAAAAATGCAAACTCACGAAAATGACAAAAACTCATATCCCCCCAGGGGGGATGGGATGCGGGTGCTGGTTACCCCACTACTCTCGTTTAAATTCTTTACAATTTGTATGCTGAAAATAAAGTGCTTCTTAGTCGATTAAATTTGGATCTAAGAGCTTATAATAGTGTACAAAGGTATTACAACAAAATGGGTGTCCACCGAATTGTTCTAAGCCCTCTTTGATGGTCTTGGTCACTCCAAATCTTCACTTTTATGTGCAGGCCTGCTAAAAACCAGCAAGCTAAAAGTGTTAGAAGATGATGGGAAAGACAATAAAATAATTTTTTTTTTGAAAAATTGTACTTAGAAAAATTTGGCAAAATTTACTAAGTGTAAGCACAATTTCCTAGCTTAGATCTAATGAGTGATAAATTTCTTTTAAAATATCAGATCTAACTAATTAGCAATGCTTCAGGAATGATAGATCTAAACACTAAGCATGAAAGAATGGATCTACTTCTTAAGCAAAGCAAAAAGATCGGAAAAAGAGATAGATTTGTTTGAAGAGATGGATGAGTCTCTCGATTTCCAATGCTCTTGTCTTTTCCAATTGACTTTTAAAGATCTTTGAAATGCACAAATGTTAGAAAATATCGCTGCCCAAAGAAAGAGAGAACAACCGAGTTCTCAGATCTCCTTGAACCTTTGGATCTGCAACTAAAAAATGCCAAACTTGCAACAAATTGGAGACTTAGTATGTTAGAATAAAATGAGATGAAATGAATCTAAGTACAACCGAATACTGTTGATTACATTAGCATCTCCTATTATCTAAGCATAAACAAACAAGTTACAATTGGAATGTTTGCTTCTATATATCAAAATAGACTAGATCAACACAAGATGAAAGCATGAAATGACAAAACAAAGACACAATATCACCTCATGTAGAGCTCCAACAAAAGTGCACTCGATGGACCTCCAAGGTCTTTCACAATCTTATTCAATAGAAAGAATATACAAAGCAGCAGAGGTTCAATGCATCCATCGGAAAAATAGAGCAAGAGACCTTGCTTAAAAAGAAACCTCCAAGAGGAATTCGAATTAGTGAGGGAGAGCTCATGGGGGTTTGAGAGAGGACAAGTGTAGATCCAAATCTCTTGATTGATGGCTGATTTGAGTTCCATTAAATGAGTATGCAGCCACCTCACTAAGGGGCCTACCATAGGAGCATTGGGATCTCCTCCAACCACCACGAAATTACCACCTCATGGAAGTCCTCCTCCTTGGGACAGGGCGCAAATCTCAAGAGGGGCCACCTCATGGTTCTTCATTTAATGCCCAATCTCTCTCAAATTTGGTTGGTATACTCCTTAAATGACTTTGCAAGTCATCCCAACCAACTCCCTAGACCACCCACCATTATTTTAGGAGTTTGGATTTTCTCCAAATCCATTATTCTTGAATTAAATAATTCATTTTTATTATTTTGGAGAGAATGATTCAAGTGAATACTATTCACTCAAAACTTAGGAAAAGTGGGTTTAGGGGTTTTATGGGTGCTCTGGGTTAGAAAACGAGCACCCCCATGTCCAATTTCACCTCCTAACCCATCTTTTATCATTTTTTGACTTTTTTAATTAAATTATTAAAAAATCTCATAAACTAAGAAAAATTATTTTTCTCAGAATGACTCAAAAATCCTAGGGGGACCTAGTGCATGTCTATATGACTCAATACTGATGGCTAGCATGTTACAAAAATACATTCCAGTAGGTTTTAATAACCCCTCAAAATTCACCATCATGGAAACACTCCAGCTTTGGAGGTGTGAGTGAAAAACTAGGGAATTATATGTCACTGAATAGTAACGCATAATCCCTAAGGAAAAAACACTCTACAGTATTCCCTTGATAACAAACGTTAAGGAAGGCCAAACCTTTCATAAAAAAATCATGCTAGACCAACTTATTACAATTCCCCCGCAGGGGTTTGGACATGCAAATTATTACAAAGGGCAAAAAATTTTGCCTGATGAACACTGAACTCTGACAAGTGAACAATAACATTGTTCAAGTCTTCTGTGGTTCATAAGTTGTCCACCATGGTGCAACTTCAGTGGACAACACTCTCGAAAAATTCTACCACTTGTTCTTTAATAGAAGGGATCTTCATTAGTTCAGTGAGTGGGATATTGTGCATAACTTTGTCCAATTCTTTCTCAATATTGATGTCTAAGTCATACTTAGGGAGAATAGAAGTTGGCTCACTTATTGGGCTAGGTTGCTCACTATTTTTCCTTTCGATGAAAGGAGTAGGTTTTTGCCCATCCTTTCTTCTTTGATAAATCCTAATAGGAGCTTGGCCATTGCTTTCAAGTTGCTTTGTGGCAAAAACGGGAAGACTAGGACTAGGACTTTCTTTATCTTCTTGTTCTTGATCTATTAATATTCGTCCAAAATTGTTGTCAAAGTCCAAATTATCGACCCAATTAATGTTTCTAGGAGAATCCTGGGTATCTTCACTATGAGTGGGGTACTCAGGATCATCCTCCTTTTGTTCTTCTGACCAATTAATTCCAGGAGGTTCAGGTGACGTTTGACCAACAGGGTTTCTTCTATTGTCATTATTGTTAGGTCTCTTTTGAGGGTTCCAGTAAGGCTACGGGCCATAAAGTTGCCTATACCTTTCCGATTCCTTGTTCTTAGCTAAATCCCTAGTTAGGAGAGTTAAATGTTTCATCATTTCTTGCATGTTCTCCATCATATCATTGGGATCTTTAACTGGTTCCTTTCCTTTCTTAGTTTTGGGCTCATATCTAGAAGACGAAGCACTAATCGAATCAAAGAAGTTTTGCTTCCCCATAGAGGCAGCATTTGCTTTAGCTCTTCTAGCATTTTCTTGGGCTTCCTTAAGGTCTTGAGGGTCTTTGTCTTTAAGATGATAACCAAGGTAACCTTCGAAAGAATTTAGGTAATGTATCAATGCTGCTTGTTCTGTAGGCCTAATGTTATCAGGTATGTTGGCCACTATTTTATCAAATCGAAGGTTGAACTCATGGACCGAATCGTTCTCTTTCTTTTTCATTTCAAAAAGTTGGTTCAAAAGAAAACATTCGTCTAACTTGACCGACCACTCATGTTTAAGTTTTTCAATGAAAGCATCGTATCCCTTGATTGATGATGCAGGTAGGCAGTCAAACCACTTGCGAGCATCACCTTCCAGGGATGTGAAGAGACCTCTCATAAAGACATCTTCATCTTCTGCCCCATATGCTTCCATGCGAGCCCACACAGCCTCGATGTGATCTTCAATGGAAGTTGCACAGTTTCCACCGAATTTAGGGATATTTTCGAAATATTTATCAGGCATGCTATTGGGTGAACTAGGGATTTGGGAAAAGTCGAAAGGTGAAGCTCTAGCTTTGTTTCCAAATCTACGAACGACCGAAGGGTTAACTTAGAGGATTTCTCGGAGGAGTTTGATTTGTTCTAGCCATTGGATTTAATTGATGAGACAGAGATGCAGGAGGAACTTGAGGGAGATCTCAAGAAATGGTTTGGAGAATCAAAAGAGTTCACAATTTTCCAAAAGAAATTAGATGATTGAGCTTTGGGATCTCTTCGATGATATGTAAGAGGGGTTCCTTCTGATTGATTCGTATTTACCCTACTTCTGAGATTGTAAGGATGTTTATGAGGTCGTTCCTAAGCGGAGTCACGATTAGGAGTCGCCAGGTAAACTGTAAGTCTTGTCTACCGAAAGATATGTTGTATAATAGCAGGAGAGATGAGTGAAATGAGATGGTTATGTATGATTTAGAAATATAAATGATAACCATCCAAGTAAAACTGGATGCGATAAGATATGTAATACGCACGAATACTCATAGACACCTGAGGTAAGCCTCTACCTCTCCAACAACGACGCCAAAAATGTTATCACACAGAGTGTAGTTGCCTATTTAGAGATTCTATCCAGGATGGTAGAGGAAGACAACTAATAGGTGAAACCTAAGAGGGCCACGATTCCCAAGAATAAATGGTTGTCACGTAAATCGAGGCACTCTTCACTTCCTCTTATCTAAGCCACAGATAATAAAGGGGGAGACCTTGATTTACTCTTAGAAAGATAGATCTAACCCAAACACCAAATCAAGCAAGTCAAATAGTAAAAGCAAAGTGAAGGGTGAGAACCCTAGATTTAAGGAATGGAGCTATTGTATAGGCTTAGGGAAGATGAGATATGAAAGTACGATTAGTTCAATTACAATAGCTCAGAATTAAGGACAAATTCAGGATACAAGTGTTAAGGTAAATGATCAAAATCAATTGCCTTGGGAAATGTGTACTTAAATTAGGGAAAATTGTCCCAAGGAGTAGATCTGAATAGATTATGGCTTCCTAACACTGCTTGACTGTAGATTTGACAGTATCAAAGCTCACAAGCAAAAATCGAGCAATCAAACAACTGAAAAAGGAGCAAACTTAGAGAGGGCGCAATAGAGAGAGATCAGTGCCTTGGGATTTGGGCCAGAAGGAGTCAACAGAGCATGACGCCCTAGGAAACCCACTTCAAGCTTGGCATAAAAGTGAAAACCCAGAAATCGTTCGCCACGATTTGAAGTTGTTTGAGCTAGAGAATTTTTATAAATTTTAAGTTAGGGTTTGAACAATGAAATTTAATGGCGACGATTGGATTGGATCCCAAAAATAAGAAAAATACTTCGAAACGTACCTGGATATGCTTTCGACCGCCTTGCAAATTGATAATCTTCCCAAAATGAGGCAATCAAGAGTGAGATCTAGCTTCCTCAAGTGAAATCGCTATCCCTCCGAGATGACCAGTGCGCCCTTCCCTGCCAAAAACGATCTGCAGTAAGAATCGATCAAGCATGAAAGCAACTATAAGATAGCAAAGATGAAACAAGTAGCATCAAAATGACCAAAAAGATACAATAAAGATACTCCCTGAGACAAGTCAATTTGAGAGAGAGATACGGGGTTTCCCCACAATAGCGCCCCCTTCAAATTGTCCTCCTTCTCTACCACACAACGACCTGCAGAAAAAACGTTTGGAGAAAGCTAGATCCACAATGATATCATAGAGAAAAGATTGTATATTCACTTGCAAGAACATTCATGAAAGCATCCAAGAGATTTGCAAAAGATATTCTTTATTATGCCGGAAATCCAAGAGCCCAAAGGTGTCTTTACAATGAGGGGGTCTCTTCCTTAAATAGGAATGAGAGAGACCAAAATCCTAACCATTTTATGAATGAGTGGTGGAGATCAAAAGATAAAAATCATACAATCGACTGTTAAGATGAGCCGTGTTACAACCCATTTTGGCATGGGTTCCCACAGGTAGATTATTCAAAAAAGCTGAGAGTGTATTTGTTTGAAAATGGAGAACACAAACTGCCTTTCCAGCACAAGGAAGTATTTGTTTTGCTGCCCTAGGGTAGGGAATCTATGTCAATAGATTAAAAGATCCGGTTTCATTTTCCTGGAGGGGACTGCAACAGCAGGGCTGGAGTGCATAGTCAGATTCAAGAGGAAACTGACAGTGACAAGGAGCTCCAAAATAACTTCTCCTGCACCAATTCATCTAAAGCTTGTATCCTCCTAAAGTTGTTAATTTGACGTATTGCTGGTCTGCCTGTTTTGACAAAGGTTGCGGTAGAGTGACAGCCAGAGAGTATTGTTGATGATTCTTTGGATCATTCCCCACATTATGAACAAAGTGATTATGCAGCAGATTCTACAGTCAAGTTCTTAAGTACTTTCTGGATGATGTTTCTGATTTCTTATGCACAAACACAGATGATCAGGGAGGATGTAGTGCTTAAAGTCTTTCTTGATTATCTATCTACAAGAAAATATGGATGCCAGGTCTTTTTTCAATGGAGGAAGGAGAATTTGAAAAGAACATGCAGGCAGCAAGGTTACTTTTCAATGGTACTACAGATCATGTGGTCTATCCTGCAAATCACTCTGCCACAGAAGCAGTACAATTCATGTCAGAATCTACTATATCAAAGATGCGAGTACAGAAATTACATCAAAAGGAAGGAAATGAAGAATTCCAACCTCTAGGTGAACATCAACATCAAGCTAGTAGAACATCGGCAAAGCGGCCTCTAGTATCTACTGGAAAGAAGGATAAGAGTAATGAAGCATATGTGAAGGACGGTTCAGAAGCAAATAGAATGTCAGTGCACAAACTGGAAGAGAAGGGAGCTGCTGCAGCGTTGCATGCAGCTCATACTGGTCAACTAATTCGAGAATATCCCTTCTTGTATGCAAATGTTGGGGATTTGAAGGTGGTGAAATGAGTATCCGGTAACAGTATTGCAAATTTTAATGCAGAGTTAAAATCATTTTGCTGGAGCTCGGGGTTCAACAAGGGATTCACCCCAGGCATATGTTGATGATGATTCGGATCTACAGGAGCTGTTATTTTTTTCGAACAAAGCTACAGGGAAACCAATGAATTCAAGCCCAAATACAAAGACCGGAGGGCGAGTAGCCTCAGTGATTTTTCTAAACATGTTCCTGAAATCTCCTCCTCAGCAGACAGTTTTTTAGAATATTAAAATAGAAAGGAGGACAGATCGGCTCTGATCTCCGATACATGCAGTCCGCGAATGTGCCTTGACAATGGTCGTGTTGCTCGGGCCTTGCCAAAGGAGTTTTGACAGTTGATGGGAAATTTGATATGCAAGCAGAGTTTAATTGGTGATATCTCAAAAATGAAAAAAGATAAAAGTCTGAGAAGCAAGTTCTACGACGACAATCTTGAGTCAGCTAATGGCTTTACCAATGACTGTGATTTTGCAGAGGACTCCGGAAACTCAATGGTTTAGATGATACTGTATGAGATCCTGCAAAGGATAAATATCTGCCTACAACATACTCAGCTGACGATCTTTCTGGAAAAGCTATCTACAAGGTAGCGTTAAGGCGACGTGTTGGTTTATCTGAAACTCAAGCATCTACTGCCATTGTTGGATGTGTGTGTATGGACATGCCAGATGCAGAATTGAATTTATATGAAGTTGTATTTGACATCTGCACCGAGAAATAGCCTTCGTCGATTCTCACGTGATCGACCTTCATCCTCGGCGTTATCTCCGTAGCCGGACAGGAGTTTCCACCGAATCTGCCACTTCAGCTTGCCACACTGTCTCATCAACAACCGATTTGCATTTATGGTTGTCGTGGAGACTGCTAAAAGACAGCGTGATGACCCTTGTCATCGCTTATCGATCCAACAGTTTTATGATTTGAAGAAGCAATCTGAAGATCATCAGCGTTTTTGATACAGCCGATTTTTTATGAAGCTCGGGGTTCAGCAAAGATCAACCCGCGACAAAGTTTGATCGGAGCTCGCTTCAAGGGGATCTCCACGATGCAAAGACTTCTTGGATCCGAAATTATGCCAACGCCATTTCACATTTGACAACATCGGAGGTCATGGGTCATCAGCTCATCAAGTTTATTGACATCCGATTTGCACCGGCTGAACGAAGATCTCTTGTTCGTAGAAATAATTAAATGGGGCCACTGCCAAATGTTGAAGTCGTGATCACCGGTTATATTTTCACCTATCTGCATCGGCGTCGAGATGCTTAATGCAGGGTTAAAATCAAACGCATCAGCACACAGCCGAGCATCAGAAACGAATTCCATGTTTGCGGGTTGAGAGGCAAACACAGGGTTTGATCCTGGCCGCCGATTGACTCACTCTTACCAACTATGCAGCCGATAATCAACTCTGCTGCTCGCGCTTATACTCGAAAATCCAAATCAGCTGTTTCAGAGACAAGCCGGTTGGCAATGTTAAGTGATTGACCCGCATCCTTTATCTTCTCGTTGGCAATGTGGCAGCATGGAGCGATGCATGTCAACCTTTTTATCACCGAATCAACTATCATGATTGGCACCTGTGTGCACAGACCCATGTCCCAGTAGCAGCCGATTGCATCATGATTGAGTCAAACTCCTGATGACATATTTGGCTGCATGAGGGTGGGTGTGATTAGCCGAAGAAAGTGAAGTCCCTTTTTAGTTATTATTTTATTCACTTTTAGAGACCACTTTTAATTTTTATGATTATTTTATTTTAGGAAAACCTTTGGGGTTTTCTAAAGGAGATAACCTCCTTCATTGTAAAAAATGGAGAATTTCGGAAGTTTTTTTCCCGTGAGCTTAATAGAAAAATATCATGATGGGATTCTTTGGAAAAATGGAGAATTCTTTCATCCTTTGTTTGCCATTTCTATTTGTATGCCATCTTTCATTTTGCATGATGCAATACCTCTCTTAGCTCCTTGCTTTCGATTCTTAAGCTGGGATCATCTGAATAGAAGGCTAACAATCTAGCACAACTTTATTTGACCCATGTTTTTCTCTTAAGCTTTGCGGTTTTCAGGTATGCTCTAGTGCAAGAGCTCATAGTTGGTTACTACATTCATCTGGCGGCAAGGTCATTTTAGAGTTTTCCTTTGACTCCATTCGCCCCTCTCTGATACTGGCACTGGTCTTTCCCTGAGGATTGATCTTCCTTTCCTTTCCATCAGCCATCCAAAACTATCTTTTGTTACATCCGTTTCTCTAAGGCAGCCTCTTCCATTCACCTTGCCCGTTACTGTACCTGCCTTAGTGATCCTATTTTAGGGATACCCCCCTAGTGTTGGAGAAGAGCCAACCTAAAGCGAAGAGGAGAGAAGTGTGGTGACATTGGCCTCTCTCCTGAGAGAGTTGTCATCTAGCTGGCGTTGCACATTTGGGGCTTTCAAACGACACGCATGCCATTTCGGAGGACAACATCTTTGGCGCCGCTGCCGGGGGACAAAGTCCAGTTCCCGAAATTTGAAGACTATGCTTCATTAAACGACATTTGTGGGATTCTTCTTCTCACATGGCGACTCCACGAAGGGACAGAGCCCTTGTCCTTTTGCAGATTTGAAGATCCTATTGGGTGTAGAGGTGAGCACACTCATTGGAATGCTTTCAAGCTCACCTTGGCGACTCCACAGTTTGGTATGAGGTATGAATACGTGTTTCAGATTTAGTACTTCATTATTTGACTTATGGACGATGAAAAAAGCACAAAATCTTGCTCTTTGGCATGAAGGTTTCGCCCCATTGGATTTCTCAAAAATCCATGGATTTCCTAATGAGTGCTATGACTATGAAAAAGTGCATGACATTCTTCCAGAATTTCATGGAAATAATGATGTTCCAGCCATCTATCACATTGCTTCTTACTGCAAGTTGATGGTCGATTTCAATGTTTATTGTGAGGATGACCTTATGATCATCTTTAATTTAACTTTGGAAGGGAATGCAGTAAAGTGGTTTTTTGGTCTTTTGGATGAATCCATAGATTCAATGGCAGGGTTTTTTGAGAGATTTCTCCTCCGTTGGCATGATGGAACTGTAGAAGAAATTGAACAGCTTGCTAAAGAGTATGATGCCCTCATCCCTAGGGTCCCTCTTAAGTTAAAAGAAGACATTGAGGATCTTATTGAAGAAGGAATACAAGGGTCCCTGTTTGAGGATGTAGCTGAGCAGCCTTCTGCTGAAATAAAAAAGATTGAAAAGTTTGAACTGCCTCATATTTCTGCCATTGAAGATGCTCATGAACAGTTTTACTATGAAGATCCAGAGCTGCCTCAGTTTCATTTTATTGAAAATACAACGCTGCCTTGTGTTACAGATAAGCTTGAGCAACTCCATGATGAAGATCTGCCCCAGGTTCATATCATTAATGGAGATAGCTGTTTTGAAGATCAGCACGAACAGATTTATGATGAAGGTTTGGGCCTTCCAAAATTTCACTTCTTCAAAGACAATAACTCTTCTGTTTCAGATCTGCCTCATGAGAAGTCTTGGGATGAAGAAATTCAGATTCAAGAAGGGCTGCCCGCTTATTATTCAAGCCCTCTTCAGCACTACATTAATGGAGCATGCTCTCAAACATGCTGTTCATTTGCAGATCTAAGGTATGACTCCCATTCAAGTAAAAGATTTGTTCATTACAATCATGCTCTCATTGAATCTCCCGGTCATTTTCACATTCTAGTTGTCGAAACTTGGTTCTGTTTAAAGACTAAACATAAAGGCAAAAATCTCATTGGCGAGATACTAAAATGGCTTCACTGGCTGTATCATTTCACTTGATGTTTCTCAGTCTCATGTTAGGTTAGTGTAGGTAGATTAATAAAGCTCTTGCATGAGCACTTTCTGCTGTTAGTTAGTGTTATTTATTCGGTCATTTTTGCAAATTTTTGTGTAATAAAACGTGCAGTGTTGGGATGTGAATCAAGCCATCCCAACCACGCTGTCCCTTTCTCTTTCAATTGGTCTGCGATAACCATGAGAAATCTGGGGTTCTCATGCACTCACCCAGGCGAGCACACGTCCCGCAGTTGGAGCCAGATGTTACAACCCATTTTGGCATGGGTTCCCACAGGTAGATTATTCAAAAAAGCTGAGAGTGTATTTGTTTGAAAATGGAGAACACAAACTGCCTTTCCAGCACAAGGAAGTATTTGTTTTGCTGCCCTAGGGTAGGGAATCTATGTCAATAGATTAAAAGATCCGGTTTCATTTTCCTGGAGGGGACTGCAACAGCAGGGCTGGAGTGCATAGTCAGATTCAAGAGGAAACTGACAGTGACAAGGAGCTCCAAAATAACTTCTCCTGCACCGATTCATCTAAAGCTTGTATCCTCCTAAAGTTGTTAATTTGACGTATTGCTGGTCTGCCTGTTTTGACAAAGGTTGCGGTAGAGTGACAGCCAGAGAGTATTGTTGATGATTCTTTGGATCATTCCCCACATTATGAACAAAGTGATTATGCAACAGATTCTACAGTCAAGTTCTTAAGTACTTTCTGGATGATGTTTCTGATATCTTATGCACAAACACAGATGATCAGGGAGGATGTAGTGCTTAAAGTCTTTCTTGATTATCTATCTACAAGAAAATATGGATGCCAGGTCTTTTTTCAATGGAGGAAGGAGAATTTGAAAAGAACATGCAGGTAGCAAGGTTACTTTTCAATGGTACTACAGATCATGTGGTCTATCCTGCAAATCACTCTGCCACAGAAGCAGTACAATTCATGTCAGAATCTACTATATCAAAGATGCGAGTACAGAAATTACATCAAAAGGAAGGAAATGAAGAATTCCAACCTCTAGGTGAACATCAACATCAAGCTAGTAGAACATCGGCAAAGCGGCCTCCAGTATCTACTGGAAAGAAGGATAAGAGTAATGAAGCATATGTGAAGGACGGTTCAGAAGCAAATAGAATGTCAGTGCACAAACTGGAAGAGAAGGGAGCTGTTGCAGCGTTGCATGCAGCTCATACTGGTCAACTAATTCGAGAATATCCCTTCTTGTATGCAAATGTTGGGGATTTGAAGGTGGTGAAATGAGTATCCGGTAACAGTATTGCAAATTTTAATGCAGAGTTAAAATCATTTTGCTGGAGCTTGGGGTTCAACAAGGGATTCACCCCAGGCATATGTTGATGATGATTCGGATCTACAGGAGCTGTTATTTTTTTCGAACAAAGCTACAGGGAAACCAATGAATTCAAGCCGAAATACAAAGACCGGAGGGCGAGTAGCCTCAGTGATTTTTCTCAACATGTTCCTGAAATCTCCTCCTCAGCAGACAGTTTTTTAGAATATTAAAATAGAAAGGAGGACAGATCGGCTCTGATCTCCGATACATGCAGTCCGCAAATGTGCCTTGACAATGGTCGTGTTGCTCGGGCCTTGCCAAAGGAGTTTTGACAGTTGATGGGAAATTTGATATGCAAGCAGAGTTTAATTGGTGATATCTCAAAAATGAAAAAAGATAAAAGTCTGAGAAGCAAGTTCTACGACGCCAATCTTGAGTCAGCTAATGGCTTTACCAATGACTGTGATTTTGCAGAGGACTCCGGAAACTCAATGGTTTAGATGATACTGTATGAGATCCTGCAAAGGATAAATATCTGCCTACAACATACTCAGCTGACGATCTTTCTGGAAAAGCTATCTACAAGGTAGTGTTAAGGCGACGTGTTGGTTTATCTGAAACTCAAGCATCTACTGCCATTGTTGGATGTGTGTGTATGGACATGCCAGATGCAGAATTGAATTTATATGAAGTTGTATTTGACATCTGCACCGAGAAATAGCCTTCGTCGATTCTCACGTGATCGACTTTCATCCTCGGCGTTATCTCCGTAGCCGGACAGGAGTTTCCACCGAATCTGCCACTTCAGCTTGCCACACTGTCTCATCAACAGCCGATTTGCATTTATGGTTGTCGTGGAGACTGCTAAAAGACAGCGTGATGACCCTTGTCATCGCTTATCGATCCAACAGTTTTATGATTTGAAGAAGCAATCTGAAGATCATCAGCGTTTTTGATACAGCCGATTTTTTATGAAGCTCGGGGTTCAGCAAAGATCAACCCGCGACAAAGTTTGATCGGAGCTCGCTTCGAGGGGATCTCCACGATGCAAAGACTTCTTGGATCCGAAATTATGCCAACGCCGTTTCACATTTGACAGCATTAGAGGTCATGGGTCATCAGCTCATCAAGTTTATTGACATCCGATTTGCACCGGCTGAACGAAGATCTCTTGTTCGTAGAAATAATTAAATGGGGCCACTGCCAAATGTTGAAGTCGTGATCACCGGTTATATTTTCACCTATCTGCATCGGCGTCGAGATGCTTAATGCAGGGTTAAAATCAAACGCATCAGCACACAGCCGAGCATCAGAAACGAATTCCATGTTTGCGGGTTGAGAGGCAAACACAGGGTTTGATCCTGGCCGCCGATTGACTCACTCTTACCAACTATGCAGCCGATAATCAACTTTGCTGCTCGCGCTTATACTGGAAAATCCAAATCAGCTGTTTCAGAGACAAGCCGGTTGGCAATGTTAAGTGATTGACCCGCATCCTTTATCTTCTCGTTGGCAATGTGGCAGCATGGAGTTATGCATGTCAACCTTTTTATCACCGAATCAACTATCATGATTGGCACCTGTGTGCACAGACCCGTGTCCCAGTAGCAGCCGATTGCATCATGATTGAGTCAAACTCCTGAAGACATATTTGGCTGCATGAGGGTGGGTGTGATTAGCCGAAAGTGAAGTCCCTTTTTAGTTATTATTTTATTCACTTTTAGAGACCACTTTTAATTTTTATGATTATTTTATTTTAGGAAAACCTTTGGGGTTTATAAAAGGAGATAGCCTCCTTCATTGTAAAAAATGGAGAATTTCGGAAGTTTTTTCCCGTGAGCTTAATAGAAAAATATCATGATGGGATTCTTTGGAAAAATGGAGAATTCTTTCGTCCTTTGTTTGCCATTTCTATTTGTATGCCATCTTTCATTTTGCATGATGCAATACCTCTCTTAGCTCCTTGCTTTCGATTCTTAAGCTGGGATCCTCTGAATAGAAGGCTAACAATCTAGCACAACTTTATTTGACCCATGTTTTTCTCTTAAGCTTTGCGGTTTTCAGGTATGCTCTAGTGCAAGAGCTCTTAGTTGGTTACTACATTCATCTGGCGGCAAGGTCATTTTAGAGTTTTCCTTTGACTCCATTCGCCCCTCTCTGATACTGGCACTGGTCTTTCCCTGAGGATTGATCTTCCTTTCCTTTCCATCAGCCATCCAAAACTATCTTTTGTTACATCCGTTTCTCTAAGGCAGCCTCTTCCATTCACCTTGCCCGTTACTGTACCTGCCTTAGTGATCCTATTTTAGGGATACCCCCCTAGTGTTGGAGAAGAGCCAACCTAAAGCGAAGAGGAGAGAAGTGTGGTGACATTGGCCTCTCTCCTGAGAGAGTTGTCATCCAGCCGGCGTTGTACATTTGGGGCTTTCAAACGACACGCATGCCATTTCGGAGGACAACAAGCCGGAGCAATAATACATAGATCAACTCACTAAAGAGAGGGGTGCACACTCACTAAATGACCCTAGGGGGGTCGCACCACATGATAAATGACTAGGATGAGTGAAGCAAGCACATGGTGGGGCTAGGAGATATTAATGTCCTTTACTAGCATCACCCCATGGCACAATGATAAAAGATATGTCTCAATAACATCTCAAAGTGACCAAATCGTGGCCCCCTCAATAGCAGAATAAAAGATCAAAATAATGACTTGGAGAGTGTGTGGACCCCACTGAATGCTGTAAGCTGTGCCGGAAGGTGTGAGATACATCACAAATGACCTCTGAACAAACCTCATGCCAATTCCTTGCCTCAATTACCCAAATCGATTTCCTTAGTGACCATTTTATTCCATACTGTCACTTACCATACTTTCAGAGAGCAAGAATCTGTCCAACCTATTGGAAATATTCTCTGCACCAACCTCCTTATTCCTCCACATGGGACTTAACTTAACAGGAGCTACATCAACCAACCCATACTCATCTAATCTGGACAGATAATAATCCGATAGAGGATTAACAACTGCAGCCTCACTCCATATTTCAGCGTTGCCAATGGAGAAATTTAGGTCACCACCAATAATAGTATGACCATGACCAAGAAAACTCTTCTTGAAAATCTAAATCTATCCCAAAAGGGGACTATCAGAGTTTCGACCATATATATTCAGGATCAATAGCTACTTCCTCAGCTCCTGGAAGAAAAGAAACAATCCCGAGGACCCAAATCTAAATCAAATGACCAAGAATTAGTGCAAGATAAAACCTTAGGGTTCCATCCAGAAATTACGCCACCTGACCTACACCTGGAATCAGAACTGATGAACTCCCACCAGGCAAATATTTAACTAACTCAGCACAGAACTTACTCGTCAACTCTTGCAACAGAAGAATAACTAACTTTTGAGACTCCACAAACTGTTTCAGGGCAAGTTTTTTGGCGGGGCTGCCCAAATCCCTACAATTAAAAGACAAACAAATCATTAAGACAGGAGCCCTTGTGTTTGACTCGTTCTAAGCACCCCTACAGGAGACAATTGCTTAGTTGGAACTCCATGTTGTCCAACCTCATGGTGAATTGGATGGCAATTTAAATGCTGGCGGTGTGGATTCTCTTTCTCTCATTAGCTTGCATAGTCTGAAGTTTGAACGTTATTAACCCTCACTTCCCACCTGGTCTGCATTGCGTGCTCCTCCACTGTGTCTGTTGAATATTCTGTCATTGAGAGACTCTCTGATGTCTCTTACATCCTCCCTAAATTCTTCAAAGTCATGGTGAATATACCCGCCTCACCTCCAACCTGGTATGCCTTGCATGTTCCTCCACCGTGTGTATTCTCTCCTTTAGATACTCTCTAATTTATCTTACATTCTCCTTAAATTCTTCAAACTCCTCATGGTGATTCCAGGGTGTCCAACTATAACGGTTTCTCTAACCAGGGCATTGCCACCCTCTGATACCAAAGTATCTGATGTGGAGCCAGTAGGAAGCAGTTAAAATTTAAATGACCCCCTTGAGCCACCATTTTGAATACAGGTCAACATGACAAGTGTGCAACACATTTAGAACATAAATGGGCACAATGATGAGATGAGGTGCTGCCAACTCTTCACACAGGTCGACATGACAAGCGTACTTCCTTTACACAGGTGGTGAGACCAAGGATTAGCAGGGAGGAATGGCGGCACTCTGCAAAACAAGCCTGACAAGAAATACTGTGAAGGGGGCTGACATAAAGACCAATGGGGTGAGGTGGGTGGTGTCAGAGCTGTCATGCTGGTACATTGATATGTAGCAGTCCATCAAAGATGATTAATGGACGATAGTTAAAAGTCTTGTCAGAGGTGACAAGGACCTGCATGTAGACTTTGTCGTGGCAATACAATGGCAATTTCTAACTAATGTTTAACTAATGTTTTCCTTAAGGTTTGGGCATCTCCCAAATCTTCAGGCATTATATCTTTCATTCTCAGTTTCATGCTGCTAAGCCAGCCAGGCCCCTTCCATACTCACCTGCTCCTCGTGTCCAATAAAGGAGGTCTACCTGTCTAATATTTTCACCTTCATTCACTTTTCAGTCTACTCTAGAGTTGTGCTTCCTTTACTACAAGAAGGATTTCCATTGAGTTGTCGCATTTTGCTACATCTCTCAATCAACCTGCCGAGATGGATGCTACCCAGGGATGTAGAGCCTTCAAGGATAGTAAGATGATTAATGGACGATAGTTAAAAGTCTTGTCAGAGGTGACAAGGACCTGCATGTAGACTTTGTCGTGGCAATACAATGGTAATTTCTAACTAATGTTTTTCCTTAAGGTTTGGGCATCTCCCAAATCTTCAGGCACTATACCTTTCATTCTCAGTTTCATGCTGCTAAGCCAGCCAGGCCCCTTCCATACTCACCTGCTCCTCGTGTCAGTAAAGGAGGTCTGCCTGTCTAATATTTTCACCTTCATTCACTTTTCAGTCTACTCCAGAGATGTGCTTCCTTACTACAAGAAGAATTTCCATCGAGTTGTCGCATTTTACTACATCTCTCAATCAACCTGCTGAGATGGATGCTACCCAGGGATGTAGAGCCTTGAAGGAGATGATCAACTTTGAGTTTCCAAGACAGATGAGTTTTGAGGTGATTTTTGAAACCGGTTGTAGTCCTTTTAGAATTGCTGCTGCTTTTGCCTTTTTTTAAGTTATACTGAGTACCCAGGAAAATTTACAAATTAGATGATCCCAAGCTCATAAATTTGGTCACCAGTGCTTGCTGAGCCTCGGCCAGGGTTTCCTTTTGATGCTCTATCAATGAAAATAATATGTTTTCTGGAAGATTTGATCTATCTCCCTATGTCATCTTCTGGCGAGTTAGATTGGTCTGATTTAAAAGTTGCTCAATGTTAAGAGATGCTTTAATTAATTTATGCAACGACTGTTTTGGTAGCACGCCTTTACACCCAGTATTATATTTTTCAAATCTGTCAAAAAAGGTACTTGCTCTCATAGAGGTTGCTTCCTGTTGATGTTTAACCCTAAAGCTAATCTTGGAATTTGGTCCCCCTTGCAGTTGGATTTCCATCAATAAATTTACATAATGTGCATGCTTTTATGAAGATTTCAATTTATCTGCATCATTGTCATGAATTATTTTTTGGTAGTAATAGGTAGCCTTCATGATTCACATTTACGAGGAGTTCATTTACGGGAACCATTGTCAAGCTTCTTTACTACTTTTCTCTTTTCTCCTTTTCCATAATTTGTTATAATGGGGACAGAATATTGCAATCACTGTACTGCAAACAAGGAAAACTTATTACGAAGAAATGCTTCTTAGAAGTTGCGACCTTCATTTTTTGTCATCAGCGAAGATGGTGTTTTCAAGGTGAAATATAATGAAAACATTTTTGTCTTGGCTACAAATTTTGGGATGCATTTCTGACGGGCAAGAAAACATGTTTTTTAGTTTGTAAAACACTTCCAAACCTTAAAGACTATTCCAGAAACACTAGCAATTTCCGACAGTTTGTAGAAACAGTGTAGACAACGTCCCAACCATTTCCTGAAACTATTGAAACCCAACAATGTTGTTTTCTTAATTTTTGAACTTCAAAACTAAAAAAGAGAAAAATGTTGTTTTCAAAATTGTTACATATCCTTTTCTTGATTTTAAATTTTTGGGTAATTACTGCAAAATATTTCGTTGGAAAGGGTTTCATTTTGCATCATAGAGGGTTGATTTTGAGATAGCATCTAGTTTCAAGTCACAAGAGTATGATTTTGTATAGTGGAAGTTTGATTTGGTGCTCAGTTGTGTTTTAAAGGTTGTTTAATGTTACATAAGATTGTTTGGATATAAAAAAATGTGTTAAAAAGCCATTATAAGTTGTATTAAGAACTTGTTACAACGGTTTGATGTGGGTTTGATTTACCGTGGAAGTCTGATTTTGTGTTGCAGGTGCAAAGGTTCTAATATTTCTGCTCCCTACTACTTCAAAGGTTCTAATATTTCTGCACCCTGACCTTTGTCATACCTCTTTCTAGAAACCCATTTCATGCAGTTTTCTGTTTCCAAGTGTTGGCTTTTGGAAATGGAAAAATATTTGTTATCCATTTCAGGGATTGATAACTCTTTAAGTGAACTCTCCATGGCGGGTACCTTCTTTAATGGTATTTTCTCTCGTGTACCTTTAATATATCTTTAATGAGCTTCCTCTTTGGTTCATTTTTTATTTGTACATAACTGATAATAGGGTTTTACGTTTCTTCAAATTCGAAACCACACCCAAATTTCTTAAAAAATTCAAAAATTACCTTGTACATTAATATAATTGGTTATTTTTCCAGATCCATTTCAATTATTTGTGAAAGCTAAGGATTTGTGGTTTAGTTCATGAATGTGGAGCCCCTTGAAACGTTTAAAGGGTAAATACAAAGGCGTGGTTAAATATTTATGCTTGTTTTTGGAGGATTAAAAAATTGGAATTTCTATATAACCTCTGGTTATGAAGGTGTAAATGCCACTTGACTTTGTGAGAAATTCAAAATGTATTTTGGACTTTTTAAATAGTTGAAGAGCATTCTTCTAGCAAGGCCAAAATTGACCGTGTTCAAGTATGCAATAGTTCATGGATAAATTGTGGATAAGTAAAGCAAAGGTTTCTTGAAATGATGAATTTACAAGCCATTCACATTTTTTTACATGGTTTTCAATTTGGTTTCTAAGTCCGAGAGTTCAAGTATTCAATAGTGAATGGATAAATTGTTGATAAGCAAAGATTTTTTGAAATGATCAATTTACAAGCCATACACTTTTTTTTGGCATGGTTTTCAATTTGGTTTTCTGTCCCAGAGGATTGATACTTTTATCTTATCACGAGATAACATCTGCTGGTCTAACATATTGCAATTGACGATTTTACAAAAAAATTCTTACATTATTATTCCGTCATATATATTTTTTAATTATGATTCATGAAGAAAGAAAAGTACATACTATATATGCTTGCCGCATTTCAAGATCCTCCTCTTCATTGAGCTTACCTTAATATATATATATATATATTTTATATTGGACGATTAAAAAGAATAAGGTTGTAGGCTGTTTTACAGATCCTATATACATTTTAAAATAACATTTTTCCTTTCTTTTGGGATATACACGTATTGATCATAAACTTATCAAACAATCCAACAAAGATTTACATCATAAGGATCATAAAACTTGATCTCGCCCAAAGCAACTAAAACTGTACCAAGAAAATTCAACAATGAAAGTGCCTAGAAAGTTGAGAAGTAATAAACCTATTTGTTAGACCAGAAAGTTGAGAAGCAATAAACCTATTTGAAAGTGCCTAGAAAGTTGAGAAGCAATAAACGAGAAAATTCAACAATGAAAGTGCCTAGAAAGTTGAGAAGCAATAAACCTATTTGTTAGACCAGAAAGTTGAGAAGCAATAAACCTATTTGAAAGTGCCTAGAAAGTTGAGAAGCAATAAACCTATTTGTTAGACCAAAGTTGAAAGTGCCTAGAAAGTTGAGAAGCAATAAACCTATTTGTTAGACCAAAGTTGAAAGTGCCTAGAAAGTTGAGAAGCAATAAACCTATTTGTTAGACCAGAAAGTTGAGAAGCAATAAACCTATTTGAAAGTGCCTAGAAAGTTGAGAAGCAATAAACCTATTTGGTAGACCAGAAAGTTGAGAAGCAATAAACCTATTTGAAAGTGCCTAGAAAGTTGAGAAGCAATAAGCCTATTTGTTAGACCAGAAAGTTGAGAAGCAATAAACCTATTTGAAAGTGCCTAGAAAGTTGAGAAGCAATAAGCCTATTTGTTAGACCAGAAAGTTGAGAAGCAATAAACCTATTTGTTAGACCAGAAAATTAGAGAGCTATCCCTTTGATTCCATAATATGCCAAACACCCATCCAAATGAAGACCTTTGGGAGTGAATCAACACCTCAATTTTGCTCTCCATACACATGGGAAAAAGAAATTGAGTTAAAAACATATTTGAAATTTGCTCTCCATACACATGGGAAAAAGAAATTGAGTTAAAAACATATTTGAAATTTGCTCTCCATACACATGGGAAAAAGAAATTGAGTTAAAAACATATTTGAAATTTGCTCTCCATACACATGGGAAAAATAAATTGAGTTCAAAACATATTTGAAATTTGCTCTCCATACACATGGGAAAAAGAAATTGAGTTAAAAACATATTTGAAATTTGCTCTCCATACACATGGGAAAAATAAATTGAGTTCAAAACACATTTGAAATTTGCTCTCCATACACATGGGAAAAATAAATTGAGTTCAAAACATATTTGAAATTTTTGAATTTCTTCAAAAATGGGTCTCAACACAACACAAGATTTTCCATATTGCAATCTCCCTTCATTCATTTGATCACCACTGTACCTATTTGTTGGGTCTCAACGCAAGATTTTCCATATTGCAATCTCCCTTCATCCATTTGATCACCACTGTACCTATTTGTTAGACCAGAAAGTTGAGAAGCAATAAACATATTTGAAAGTGCCTAGAAAGTTGAGAAGCAATAAACCTATTTGTTAGACCAGAAAGTTGAGAAGCAATAAACCTATTTGTTAGACCAGAAAATTAGAGACCTATCCCTTTGATTCCATAATATGCCAAACACCCATCCAAATGAAGACCTTTGGGAGTGAATCAACACCTCAATTTTGCTCTCCATACACCTGGGAAAAAGAAATTGAGTTAAAAACATATTTGAAATTTGCTCTCCATACACATGGGAAAAATAAATTGAATTCAAAACATATTTGAAAATTTTGAATTTCTTCAAAAATGGGTCTCAACACAAGATTTTTTATATTGCAATCTCCCTTCATCCATTTGATCACCACTGTAGAATCTCCCAAAAATGATCTTATTCACCCCTTTTTCATCCATTTGATCACCACTGTAGAATACCCAAAAACTTGGAGTTTATTTACCCCTTTCACCCCTTTTTCATCCAATAGAATACCCAAAAACTTGGAGTTTATTTACCCCTTTTTCAACATTGGGAAAAACAACAATTTTAGAGGCAGCAATTCAACATAATTATTTGTTCCTCTATCGAAACTAGCTTTTAATTTTAGAAAGTGGGTATCATTAATGAAAACTATTCATCTATCGAAACCAGCCTTTAATTTTAGAAAATGGCTATCATTAATGAATACTATTCATCTTAGTGTGGAGAATCCCCAAAAACTTGGAGTTTATTCACCCCTTTTTCAACATAGGGAAAAACAACAATTTTAAAGCATTAAAAAATGGGTATCATTAATGAATACTATTCATCTATCATCTATCGAAACTAGCCTTTAATTTTAGAAAATGGGTATCATTAATGAATACTATTCATCTTAATGTGGAGAATCCCAAAATGGGTATCATTAATGAATACTATTCATCTTAATGTGGAGAATCCCCCAAAACTTGGAGTTTTTTCACCCCTTTTTCACCATAGGGAAAAACAACAATTTTGGAGTTTATTCATCCCTTTTGGAGTTTATTCTCCCCTTTTTCAACATAGGTAAAAACAACAATTTTGGAGTTTATTCATCCCTTTTTCAACATAGGGAAAAACAACAATTTTATAGCATTCACCCCTTTTCAACATAGGAAAAACAACAATTTTAGAGCAAGCATTTCAACATAATTATTTGTTCCTCTATCAAAATTAGCCTTTAATTTTAGAAAATGGGTATCATTAATGAATACTATTCATCTTAGTGTGGAGGTTTTCATGGTGGTTGATCATTGTATTTAAGCTTTTGGATTGGAATTTTGGAAACACCTGATGTTTCGAGTGGACACTACCCATCTTTGGGGTTATCATGAAGCTATAAAAGAAAAATATAGAAAAGAGTATAGTGGCGAGGTGTTTAAATAGGGCGAGGACGAGTAGTCTTTGGATGAAAACGTCCAACGAGCAAGAGATAATAAATTAATCTATAGTAAATACATTTAAAATTAGTAAAAATAGTTTAGAAAAAAGATTTTAGGATATGAAGTTTAAGAACTATAATTAGGTTAAAATAGAAAAAAATTCAAACGTATAATTTTTAATATAATTAGATTAAAGGTTTTAAAAAAATAATGGTATTGGTAAATAAGGTGTAAAATAAAATGTAAACCAAAGATTTTAAAAAAAAAAAGGTGCTAAGATTCATAATATTTAATTTCAAATGATTAAAGGGTTAAGTGCGACAGTTACGATAAACTAATTAAAATTAGGTCCATTGGTTGTAGCTTGGGTGGTTGGGAGGAAAGATTGTTGCCCTCTCCACCCAGGTTCAATTCTTGTAAGTGACATGATGCGCTTGTTGAGCCCTATTGTAATGATTGTATTTCAAGCTTACCTTGATTCCTTTGGAATAGCAGGAAGGTGATTTTTCCGTTGCAAAAAAAAACTAATTAAAATTATACAGAAATTATCATGCCTAATTAGAAAAGAATAACAATAAACAATAATAGTACAATAAATATGGGTCTTTAAATAATTAGCCAAAGAAACAAATTTGTAAATGAATTTATTAAATTAAGATAAAATAAAGTAGGAGCTAATAAAATGAGAACCGAATTGAGGATAAATTTTTTAATTAAGGAGATAGGTTGATTAAATTGCAAAGATTAAAAAAAATATTAAAGATAGTAGGTCATTTTGACTTTTATAAATTTAAATATTTAGAGGTAAGAGATAAAAAGTTGAATTAGAGATTAGAAATGGTAAGAAGGAATACAGGGTGGGGTTGAGATAAAAGTAGAGAGATGATAAGAATAAATAAATGAAAATAGATGTTTACATGTGGAGATGCCTGCACCTGAAACAGAGACGGGAAGAAATTGAGGTGGCAAGGAATATAAGAAAAAGAAGAAACTATGGAAAGTTTGAGAGGGTTGGGGATTAACCCATGAAAAGGGGGGAAATTGAAATGATTTAGCGATTTAAATGGTGGATTAAAGGTTTCCAAGATTGATTTAGTTTGTAATTGTCTTCTCAATTAAAGTTATTAGGGTTCTTTTCAATTTCGAGGGCTTCCCTGATGAGGCGGGAGGAACAGTGAGACACAGATTCAAGAATTTTGGTTTGGTCAAAACATATATGGTGTTTAGATTTGAAGGAATGTTCCGTTATGGCATATTTGTTGACGTGATTATGATTAGTGTCGGCAATATGCTCTTTGAGACGGGCTTGAATGGAATGGCCACTTTGGACAATGTAGTTTTTCCCACATGAGCAGGGAATTTGATAAACACCCTGGGAGAGGAGAGGGTTGGATTTGTATTTTACTCTATTGAACAAATGTTTGAGGGTTTTGTAGGGTTTGAAAATGTTTTAATGTTCTTTCTGATTAGGAGTCGTAAAATGTGGTCAGAGATGCCATGGATATACGAGAGAGATATGAAAGTTTGGGTGGAAGGTTGGGAATGGTAAGGATTGGATTTGGGTTTTGGGTGAAGGGCATATTGAAAGGATTTAAGCGGATAGCCATTGGAAAGCAAGGCATTAGTGAGGTGGGCTCGTTCTTTGGTTAGATGTTGCAGGTTAGATATACAGATGGCTCTGGTGATAAGGGTTTTGAGAGCAACATCTTTTGAGTGTGGTGGTGATGGGAATGGGCATGAATTATCTATCGGAGTAGCCTTTTTACGATAGACTTGATGTGAAAGGGACCCGTTTGGTTGGTGGGTGACCAACACATCAATAATGGGTAATGTATTGTTTTTGTTGGATTTCCATGGTGAACTGGATATGAGGGGAGATATTGTTCAAGTGATCAAGGAAGTCATTGAGGGTGGAGCGGTCATGTGGCTAGATGATGAAAGTGTCGTCAACAAAATGAAACCAACATTTGGTTTTATGGGGGAGCTGTTTATGGCATGGTTTCAAAATGGTCCATGCAAATGTTGGCAACCACATGGGATAAGCAAGATCCCATAGTTGTGCCTTCAGCTCGTTCATAGAATGTATTTCTAAAGAAAAAGAAAGTGGAGGAAAGGCATATTCGAATGGGTTGAGGGTTTCAATGTTTACCAAGTTGGTAATGATAAGAAGGGCTTTAGGGACCAGAATTTTGCTGAAGAGGGAAACTGCATCAAAGCTAACTAGCAGGTCATGATCATCCAGATGGAAATTCTGGATTTTAAGGATAACATTGGAAGTCTTTAATGAAATACGGGGTTTGATCTATGAAAGGATGAAGCTTGGTGGCTAGGAATCTGGAAAGGGAATGGGTAGGGCCTCCTATAGCGTTGACAATGGGTTGAAGCGAGATATATTTTTTATGGATTTTGGCTGGCCATAAATCCTGGGGGTTTGGGGATTGCGAGGGATTTTTTTTTTTTTTGATTGAAGGGTCTAGTGAGGAGGCTTTGATGGCATTGGTTACAAGATTGGTGATTTTGGTAAGGGGATTTTTGGAAATGGGTTTATAAGAAGAGGAAGAAAGAAGGTCAAGCAATTTAACTTTGTAATCAACGGAGTTCGTGATTACAATGGCATTGCCTTTATCAACTTTGGGGATAACTATTTCATTGTTGGCATTAAGATTTTGAAGTGCCAAGAATTCATCTTTGGAGAGGTTTGGCTTGGGAAGCTTGGTGGATTTAATTATCTAGGAACAACTTTGTCTGATCTCTTTAGCGTCATGGAGTGATCGACTTGATGAAGTTACTGACTATGACATAAAAGAATGCTAATAAATAAAGAAGGTGAAGCATTGAATGCTAATAACTAAAGAAGGGAAGTGCCCATAGGATTTTAGAAGAAGATTCAAGCAGGAAATCGAGGTGGTGAAGGAGATTATAAATACATATCAAGGCAAGGAGGAAAGGGGTTGTTGTTGTTGGCAAGAGGTTTGTTGCTGCCGAAAAACACACCTTGGGTAAATGTGGCAGAAATATTCAAGCCACAAAGTGTGTCCTTGGGGGAAAGCCTTGAGTCAAGTACTGTTAGTTGAATCTTGACTCCTTTGTTTAGGCAAACTCCTAACGAAGCCAAGAGGGGTGGACCCTAAAAGTTGCTAAGGCTGGTTAAGATTTTTTTTTTTTTTTTTTTTATTTTTTTTTTTATTTTTATTTTTATTTTTATTTTTTATTTTTCAGAGGAAAAATCACCTTCCTGCTATTCCGAAGGAATTAAGGAAATCTTGAAATACAATCATTACAATGGGCTCAACAAGAGCATCATGTCACTTACAAGAATTGAACCTCGGTGGGGAGGACAATAATCTTTCCTCCCAACCACCCAAGCTATAACCAATGGACTAAAGCTAAGCTAGTTATGGTGGATGAGTTAATTTTTTAGGATTTTTTATATAATGACAAAACTGACACAAGAGATTTGCAATATAACTTTAAAGCAAAACAACCTAAAGACTGGAACAACATATAATTTAAACATGATTGTCAATTCATTCAACACATGATAACAATTAAAAACAACAATTTGTAATGAGAGATAAGAGACACCAGTGCTGAAAAATGGAGTCAAAATTGTAATGTTGGAAATAAAATGTTGTGCAAATGTTCTTGGTCAATTTTAAAATTAATGTGGAAATGAGTTTTTTATTATGGATGAGGGGATTTCCAATATACCATAAGGTACTAGAAATATGCCGGGATTCTGGCAAGGTGGCTTCTCACTCAGAAATGTGGGTTGGATCAAAGTCTCTGGGAGGTGTTCAACACTACACCAAATGAGGGTGTAGTCTAACGGTATCTCGAGGTCGCTACCCAGTAGTTCCTGCTTCCTTTGAGAAATTTTCCCACACTATGCCAAAAACACCGATACCCCGGATTTTTGTATATGGGTGGTTTATTGAAAAGTGTTAGACTAATTACTAGTAGCTAATCCCCTTTCTGGTTTGATCAGCATGTTCAGACATAGCTGCAGTGATACAGAGCATACTTGAGACAGAGCCTCGTTTATTTTAAAAGTTTTTTGAACAAAATTTTTACTTTTTTATGTCCCAAGAGTGTAAATTTCCTTGAAATCCAACTAGGGCTAGAAGCATGCAAACTAATTACTACTAATAACCACACATGGATTTCTTCACTATGCAGTGAAACAATAAATATTGAAAGAAATATAGCAACAAACACATCAATAGAGACAACTCAGTCTTTTTGGGTATAAAGCCCTGGACAAAACCCAAGATGGGAAAACCGGTGCAACAGTATGAGATATTTATTTTATTTAGAAAATATGGAGCAATACAATTCATATTTCGATCATGCCAAATTGGCAAAAATTGTACCAAAGAAAACAATGAGGAAAACCTATAAGTGGGCACGGATCCCAACGCAGCAATGCTACTGCTGCTGTACAACTGTACGACCTGTTGTACGGATTCCAAGGGGGTGTTTTGATTGTAGATAAATAAAAAAAGAAATGTTTTCTAATTACTAAACTGCCGAGGTAGTGGGTTAGTATCCAAATTACTTTTTTGCAAAAAAAATGAACAAGATTGTAGCAAAAAAAGTATACGATCTGCAAAATGAAAACAAAAATGTTCCTACGTCCTGAGAGAGTCAATGGCCCAATATTTGGATTGGACCACAATGTTAAATTTTATTTTGCTTGGTTGATTTTAAATTAATCTAATCTAAAGTGAAAATTGTTAAGATTTGAAAATTGAAAACAATCACAAAAATCGAACCGACACCAATCCCCCCTGGGGGATGAGAAGTAAGCTCTGTGAGCTTACTTGCAAAATAATTTTTATTGCCAGTTACAATGCCCAATACTGAAAATAAAGAACTCTTCTTTCTCCTTATAGTTTCGGAGAAAATATGTTACAAATTGTAGAGGCAGAGCGAGGAAGGAAAAGTAAGGTTCAGTGAAGGTTCTAGATCATCCAAATTGGTTAGAAAGTGTGCTTGAAAACCTTCTATCTATTGTCACAGTACAAAAACCAGCAAACAATATTAGTATAAAAAGTGTCCAAAATCACTTTAAAAGTGATTTGGGCAAAAACAAAAAATACTAAAAAAAACTAAGTTAAAAAACTAGTTAACTGCAAAAATGAACTAAGATGGAATGACTAAAAAGCCACCCTCTTAGGGTCTTGGAAAGGCTTGAAAAGGAAGCCAATAGAGCACTTATATAAACTTTTAAAACTTTGAAAAAAAAATCCTTAAACAATCCTAAAATTTGACTTAAAAAATTATTTGATGATTCTTTTCCAAGCAAGACCCAAACAATGAAATACAAATTTGAAGTATCTTGGATCTATGCATAAAAATATAAGATCTGATTTTTAATAAGCATGTTAAGAAGATCAGATCTGAAAGTACCAAAAAAAAAGTAACCAAGAATAAGTTATTTTTTAAGGAGAAAGAGAAAGTAGGAGAGAACTTGTGCCATAAAATATAAAACTAAGAATGCTTCATTGTGGAGTGCTGAGGGACAATGTTTATGAAGTTTGTTGAAGATGGAATTGAGTCAATCTTGATCCAATCATTCTCCAAGCTTGGCCACCTGAAAGCTACATCGCAAACACTTGCATACCCATGAGATCTTGTAAAACATATATAAACCAAAAGTTAAAATAGCATGCAAATAAACCTATTTAACATGCAAATTTTTGGTTTCCAATCATACATGAAAATAGAAAATGAAAGTAAGCTTACTAACAATTTCTTATTCCTATTAATTCAACTGAGTTATCAAGGAAAGATCTATAATAAGTATAAAAAAGAAATTTGCAAGTAAGAAACAATTACCATATAAAAAGCATCACAATGTTGATCCACACACCAATGCACTACACCATTTAGCCTCCAAAGTTTTTTATTCTCAATGCCAAAATGATATCTCAGATTACAAGAGCAAGCGTTCTTTCATCCAACTCTAACTAGTTTGGAATGAGAGAGGAGCTTCATACTTATAGAAAAGACAAAGAGGGGAGGGCGCATTAGTTAAGGAGAGAGGAGTGAGTGGTGGAGAGAAGGGTGCCATAACCCAAGGCAAAAATGGGGCTGCTAACTCCACTGTCCTAGCTGCCAAAACGCAACCCCAAACGCTCCTAAAAACCAACTGCATATTCCCACTTGTGAGGGCCCCCTCTCTTGGCACTAGTGGATTTGAACCCAAAATCCGACGACAAAATATGACGACCTCCGACGAAAATGACTTTGTCGTCGGATTTCACCTTCAAATTTACGAAATTTGATGAGTTTTTTAAAAATGATACAAGGTTATGTTGGATATCCGACGACATTCCGATGAATATTGACCATTGCCAATGAATATCCGGCTTAATATTGCCCTAGTATGGCGACACATACAATCGACGGCTAGGAAGTCGGTTTCCCGATGGTCAACACTTAAATTAAAGTCAGATATCTTAGACGTGGACGTCGGATCACCGACGACCGTTCAATGCAAAAACGCCTGCCATCCGACGTTCTTAGCCATCGGTGGTATGGCAGAAACGTCAGGTACTTTAGCCCGTTGAAGTCGGATAACCGACGACATCAGAATGCAAAAATGCCTGCCATCCGACGTTCTTAGCCATCGGTGGTATGGCAGGAACGTCGGATATTTCTCTAGTATGGTGAATATTCGACATCTATTCTGTTCGTTGGAAATCCGACGATATGGAATATTATAAAACCTATAAATTCCGAAACATTCCGACATGTTTGCTATATAAGTGCGCGACGGATTGCAGATTGTTTTCGGCGGACTGTTTTTCATTATTTCTCTTGTTTTTGTGATTAAAGCGAGCGAAGTGTGGAGCTTGATTTTCTAAGATCGATAATCTTCATTCAAGCTCTTTACGAGAAAATGTCAACTAGCAATATTCCTGATCTAGAGGAACAAAATCGACAATTGCTTGCTAGATTGTGGGAAGGAGTTGAAAGAAGGGGTGATGGGAAATATTATTGTCCATGTAGTCAATGCAGGGGCTTTAAGAGGAGAATAATTTTGACCAAAATAGCCAGAAAACATTGTAGGGAACATGGACACGCTGAGGGGGGACATGAATATCATCCATTTGTAAGTTTTGCATTATATATGTTTTTATTTTGATTGCTTTTGTAAATGTATGTATTATTTTAATATTTCTTATATTAAATTTTATCTATTGATGGTTTCAATAGATTGGGACTAGAATGGACAATAAATATTATTTTAATATTTAATATTTAATATTTAATATTTATTATATTATATATTTTTTTTCTTGTGTGCATGTTGAATCTAGGGTATAGTAGAATAACTCATTTATTTGTTTGTTAGTGAGAGTAACCCACTCACCGGGGAAAGCACTTAGCTCTCTAGATTTGTGTCACTTTCCATGATAATAAAAATAACGACCATATTGACATGTTGTTTCTCTTCTATTTTCTCTATAGAAACCATATCATCGTTTATCTTACCTTAGTTTACAGTATGGGAAATTTTGAGTTATATTTGAGTAGCTTTTCTCAGTAATTGGGTCAATTTTTATGTTTCTTGGAAAGTTTGGATGCACCTATTTGACCAACAGGTCAATTTTTTACTTCTTTTATTCCAAAATCATTGATGCTATTACATTTTGTGTTTGAAATTTTTACATTTTGCGTCTAAATTTATTATATTAACTTTTATCTATTGATGGTTTCATGTAATTATAAAGGAAAGACATCCTACTGCATTTCGTCCGGAGGAAGTGCTTCCAGAACAAGTACCAGAGGAACATGGAGCTATGCATATTAATGGAGAACAAGTTAATGATCATATTGAAGAATATGATCCTACTGATAACATAGTTGAAGATGATGTTACAAATACTTTGATCCATGATTCATTTAATGTTAGAATGGATGAGGATGATGATGATCATTTTGATGATATTCATGATATACCTCTTTTTGAGAAGGCATACAAATGACTTTATGAGGGCTCCAAGACAAATCTTCTCCTCTGCTATATTGTCGATAATGAACTTGAAGGTGATGAATGGTCTTTCAAACATATCAGTCACATGGATTTTAAGATATGTAATGTTAATTTTTGAGCATTAATTCAACATACTCTAGGATCTTTACTGAGAGAATAACATGTACAACATATCAAGTATAACAATGCATATCAATCACACCAAGCAATCATATGAGACAATAGACACACACAGTTTCACTGGGGAAAACCATAAAGGTAAAAAACCCCACAACTTCCTCAGAGATAGAAAGAGCAATGATACAACCAAAGTACAAGAGATAGTCTTCTACGAGCAGCTACTCCTCCTCCTCAACTAGTGCGCCACTTTCCGAGTGATGTAGGAGTGAATAATGAGATGATCAAAATAGAGATCTCCCGCTCTGTATTTATACATGACCCGTCCTACCCAATAACCTAGCAGGGATGACTTGTCTAACTCAGTCTAATAACCCATGGTTAAACTAATCAGGGCCGACTCCACACTCGGTGGTCTAATAACCCATCACAACGAGTTACGACACTTGCGACACTTGTCAATACAAATGACGACACTTCCGTATAGAGGAATAATAACATCTCTATAGGAGTACAATATACATAGGTGAAATACATTCCAAAGTTACATATACATAAACATGTAATACATTCCATCACATAATATATTTGATTATCTAATATTGTTAATTCATAAGTCAATTTAATACGGAATATGAATTGTGTTTCATTAATATTATTTGTATATTATATTAACTAGTATATTTTTATTTTAATTTGTTGTAGCATGATAGGTGAATATTTGTTACCATCGTCAAATATTTTACCTCGCACATATCGAGATCTATCTGCCATCATGAAAGAAATTGGAATGCAGTATGAAGCAATTCATGCATGCCCCGATGACCATGTTCTATATTATAATCAACATGAATTTGCAACAGAATGTCCTGAATGTCATATCAGTAGATATCGAACAGATCAAGTAACAAAAAAGGTGCCTCGCAAAGTTCTACGTTATACTCCCATTATTCCACGTTTGCAACGACTGTTCAGGTGCAAAAACATAGCGTAGTTTATGGATTACCATGCACGAAACATAAGTCAAGATGACATTATTCGGATGCCTGCAGATGGGTCTGCATTTAGAGGTGTGGAGAAAAAATGGCCTCACTTTAAAGAAGAACCTCGTAATCTTAGGATTTCTTTGGCAACAGATGGTGTCAATCCATTTGCAGAGATGAGATCCGTTTACTCCATGTGGCCTATTTTTGTTATCAAGAATAACATTCCTCCATGGTTGAAAATAAAGAGGGAGCACATAATGTTGTTGATGATTGTTCCAGGTATATTGTGTCTACATTTTTTTTTAATGTAATGGTATCTCATTTATCATATTTTGTCACATAATGTCATATATATATTTAATGTTTTTTCTATTGTGCAATATGGTTTATATATCTAAATGGTATGTCTCATAATTATATTTTTTATATGTTCAAATCAATCAGGTAAGTACCAAGTCAAATATATGAATGTATATATCGAACCTCTTATTGACGAGCTACTAAAGTTATGGAATGGCATCACTATGTATGACGTATCTAGACCAATACGACAAAGACAATTTCAATTCCATGCAATGCTTGTATGGACAATACATGATGCCCCAGGGTTAACCCATTTTTGTGGTATGTAATTATAAGTTCCACTTTATTTGCATTTAATTTTATGAACTAGTTAGTTAATATACTATGCACGCATGTTTTGCTAAATAATCAAGTCATTTTGTATAGAATTATAATTGATCACATAGATATTCCATCTCTTTATGTAGGTCTTCAGACAAAGCTGAAATTTGCATGTCCAGCTTGTGGTCCTAAGATCAAATCTCGTTGTTCAAAAAGCTTAGGAAAGGAGGTGTTTGATGAGTACTTCCTCTCTAAGAATCACAGGTATCGAACTACATAAAAACATCTGTTCAATGGAAAGCAAGAGATTGCATTAAAACCGCAGAGAATGACACCTCACGTATGGAAGTTGCAATATAATACAAATCATCAAGGTACGTATGAATCATTGTATTTGAAATGTTATATTGTATTTTTTTATTGTGTGTTATTTACTGTAATTGACATTGATTTATCTAATTTCACGATTGTCGTTCATGTGATCATGAAGGCATTAATGGGCTTCCACGAGGAATGAAAAGTTATCCTAGACAATTTAGTAGGTTGCCCTACTATGAGCACCTACAAATTGCCCATCTATTTGATAGATTGAATATCGAAAAAAATGTGACTGAAACATGATGGAGAATATTGGAGGGAAGGAGTGACAGAAAAAATTATCAAAATTTGCAAAGACATTAAAGATAGCAACCATGCAATGAAAGACGTCATTCAATTTCATAGCAACGGAGAACAAATTAATATAAACTCACTTCCATGGATGTTAACGGACCAACAACGTAATGTTGTAAAAGAAGTCATTCGAAAAATTAAATTTCCCACCGGATTTTGTGCGAACATGAAGAATATCATAACAAAGAAAGGTGATTTCGTGGGGTTGAAAACACACGATTGGCATGTCTTCATGAAGGTAATTATTATGGTATGCATCTAATTTTTTTTTTTTTCCTATTCCAGTGAATATGGTTGGTATTTTTGTTTGTCTACTCTTTGTTGATAAAATGAAACGATTTGTATATTATTGTTACAGTATGTTCTACCTCTCTCTATCGCGGACAACTTTGACAACAATGTGAAGCAAATAATATATAGTCTCGGGAAATACATGAGGTAAGCGGTGATTTTTTCCTTGCGCTTACTAGTGTTTGCTTAATTCAACATAGAACTTATATTTGATTTTCGTTCTCTAATTCATGTTACGTAATATAATGTTTTTTTCCTTTAATATCTTGATTGGGTTGTCATGTCACTTGTAGATGGTTGTCATCTAAAGAATTCCATAAAGAAGACATAAAGTATTGCAGGAGAGAAATTCCTCGTCTCATGTGTGAAATGCAGAAGCATCTACCTTCGGTATTTTTCAATGCATAGAAACACTACCTCATACACCAAGTTGAGGAGATTGAACTGTGTGGACCTGCACACTAAAGGTCCATGTGGATGATTGAGAGGCACTTGAAATTTATGAAGGGTTTGGTTAGACAATGAGCATATGCTGATGGTTCTATGATGGAGGGATATATGGTATACCAAAACATGTTGTATATTAGTGAATATTTTCCTATATTAGCATCAAAGCTCAATTTACGTCGCATTTGTGATCCAGAATCCAATAAAGATTTCGAAGGGGAGTACCCGAAGGGGAAAGGTAGATCAAGGAAGGTGAAAGGTAATATAACACATTTGACTGTTGATTTTTATGTATATATTTCATACATATTCTATTTTTATATTCAATATTTTGCATCAATGTAGAGTGTAATAATATACTTTCATGTTAATTGACTATACATTTGTATTGAATTTTAATTTTATTGTCATCAAACCGTTGGTCGAGAGTGGGATGCAATTCATTTATACATCGCAAACAATCTTGACTGGATGAAGGTATGGATCAAACGATGTGAACAATCTGGTCATGGAATATCATGGGAAGGTGTGGCTTCATTGGTTAAAGCTGCACATCGCAATGGAGATACCAATCTAACACAAATGGAAATCTATTTAGCAATAGGTTTAAAATATAAGCATGTAAGCATATTAATCAACCACACTATTTATTTTTCTGTAAAAAGTATTGTCGTTGTACACGCTGATTTTTTCCCCTGTTATATGGCATTATAAACATGCACTAGTTAATCATAAATATTGGATCCTTATGTAATCTTTTCCTATATGGCTTGTTGTAGGTAAAACACCATAAGGCTATGTGGTGCAATGGCTGTAGATATCGCATCAAAAAGTTGGATGACACGAAGAAAACATCGGATTGTGGGATATCTGCAGTCTTTGAGGTGACCAATGTCTCTTCTAGAAGTGATAGACATACATAACTCTCTGAAAATTGATACTATGGGTATCTTGAAGACATTCTTCAGTGTGACTTTAACTCCTTCAAGGTATTTCTGTTCGTTGTCAAATGGTACAGGTGTCGATTGAATCCATGTGATCCCGATAAAACAATTATTGAACATGATAATAGATTTACCATGGTAAATACAAGGTTGTTTGAGCCAGGAACAGAGCCCTATGTTCTTCCAACCCAATGTGAACATGTATTTTACTCTGAGGTTCCAGGTAGAGCGGGTTGGTCATTTGCTGTGAGACACGATCCGAGGGGATGGCCGGTAAAGTATAACGTAGATGAAGGTAATGAAGAAGTTCTTGAAGAAGAAGACATCGTTGAAGATGATCATGATCATGTTCAAGAAGAAGATGTCGAAGAATTTCTTGAATCAGATGATGTATCAGACAATGTCCATGAAGATGATATCGACGATGACATGATGATCGTAACTGACATCGACGACGATGATGATATGGCCAATCCTTACAATGTTGAATCTGGATCATTGGATGATACAGATGATGACTCGGATGGAGAAGACGATGAAGTCCATTGAAGTGTACGATGTATGCAGTAATATATCTACTCTATATATTTTGAATATTTAATATTGCGATAGAAATATTGAATTTTTTTGTCGGTACGTATAATAAATTAACTGTTTCTTAGTGTTTTTTTCCATTTTCCTGTATGTTATAATTAGAAACATTGCTTGTTATATAGTATGACAGAAAACCCATTTAATTTATTTGTACATAGATATTTTTGTCGGGTTATGGGGAATTGAGAGTGATGTGAGGGGGGGTAGGGGCCATAAGAGCTTCCATCTTCACGCGGTTGGCCCTTTTTGGTAGAGAATATTAAATGATTATCGAAATAGAGAGAAGCTCATAAGTAAGGAAATGCACAATTATCATGCTAACCCAAATGGCGTGCTTGATCATGACCATCATTTTCATCATGCTCTTCATCGTTGTATGATATCCGACGCAGCTACCTAGAAAGACCAACGACGTTTGTAGGGGCATTTTCAGTCTTGAAGGGGCTTGTGGTTGTGCTACCTGACTTCCTAGCAGATCATATAGGTTCATTGGTGCCTGGAATTGAGAAAGCACTTAATGACAACTCATCCAACTCGAATCTGAAGATTGAAGCTCTCATATTCACAAGGCTTGTGATGGCTTCACATTCACCCTCTGTTTTTCCATCCCTACATCAGGCCCCCTTTCTCGACCTGTGCTTTCTACAGTTAGCGATCGATATTACAAGGTTACTGTAGAGGCACTGAGGGTCTGTGGAGAGCTGGTTAGGGCAATTCGTCCAAAATTGGAGATGTCACAGGTTTTTGATTTCAATCCATATGTTCACCCCATTTACAATGCTATTTTGACAAGATTGGCAAATCAAGACCAAGATCAGGAGGTGAAGGATTGTGCTATTTCTTGCATGGGTTTTGGTCATTTCAATATTTGGTGATAAACTTCAAGGAGAACTACCCATGTGTTTACCTCTTCTTGTTGATCGTATGGGAAATGAGATAACACGCCTTATAGCAGTGAAGGCATTTGCTGTTATTGCTAGCTCTTCTCTTTGGATAGATTAGTCATGTGTATTGGAGCATGTTTTTGCAGAACGAACAACATTTTTGCGAAAGGCCAATCGTGCATTAAGGAAAGCTTCACTAGGGGACTCTAAATTGTTTAGTTGTTGCTTATGGTGATAAAATCACTTCATCTACATTTGAGGCTATTAAAACATAACTTCCCTCTCTAATCAATGATGCAGACCTACATATGACTGCTTTAGCATTGGAACTCTGTTGTCCAATGATGGCTGATCAAAATTGTCACCGAAATGTTGGTGCTGTAGTATGTGACAGGGTTCTTCCACAAGCTCTTGTTCTAGTCAGGAGTTCATTGTTGTAGGGTCAAGCTCTGCAGATTTGCAATTTTTTTTTGTATCTTTGGTGCAGTCAACAAACACGAGCTTTGATGCTTTATTGGGATGCTCTTCTTTCAATTGCCCATTAGAGGAAATTTGGGGGTCTAAAATGGGCCTTATAAGAATACGAGCCACCTCGTAAGAAAACAACCCACCTCACAAGAAAAAGAGCCATTGAATTCAAGAACCAATAGAATTTCAAGAAAGAGTCAACCATAATGGGTTGACATGGCATATTTAACATTAAAAAAACTACTTTTTTTAATTCGTATTTTCAACATATCTCCCTGTCATTTTACTCAAATTTCGAGTGGGGAGCACTCATTGGATGTGGAATTAAATTATGCATCCAACGAGTACCCACACTGCATACTTTTGAGGTACCCCACCCCATGAAAAATGAGAAATACAATCATGTTACTTCGAAGTAACACATTTGTATTTCTCATTTTTGGTGGGGTGGGGGTACCTCAAAAGTATGCAGTGTGGGTACTCGTTGGATGCATAATTTAATTAATTATGCATCCAACGAGTACCCTTGCTTGAAATTTGAATAAAACAATAGGGAGATATGTTGAAAATACAAAGAAAAAAGGTAGTTTTGAGTTCTCTTTTCCTTCAAAATTCATAAATATTATTTTATTATTTTAACTATTATTTTATTATTTTCCTTAGGAGGCCCATTTTAGACCTCAAATTTCCTCTAATGAAACCTTCTCCACAATTGGGTGGTCTTGCAAAGCAAGCTCTCTATTCAATTGCTCAGTGTGTGGTAGTTCTTTGCCTTGCTGCAGAAGATCAGAAATGTGCATCTACTATAGAAATGCTGATGAACTTCTCATTTGTTTTGGAGTTGAAGAGATCAATCACAGAACAAGCAACCTTCAGCTTGTTTTCCAATTCAGTGAATATTATTATGATATATTCAGTGAATATTGGAAGAATTTTGAAGATGTTGAAGGCGGAGACTCAGGGACCGTCCGATCGCGATGATCGACGGTTGCAGTTGCATTTTGTTTTGGGAGATATCCCACATTGACCACAAAGTTTTGTATCTTGGCATTTATAATGCCAAGTCTGAGTAGTCTAATTCGACGCGTAGTACAAAGGATTCTTGGTGGGGGATCTGGGTGATTGGACTCCACGAGAAGCTCACCAGCCCGGAGCCCAATATGACCTATCAGACCCCCAATCCTTTTGGAAAACATGGCATTAGTGAGTTCGTCAGATTCTTTTGAAGTCAAAAGTCAGATATTCGACGCGTCTTGCCATCGGTGGTATGGTGAGGTCGTCGTATTCTGAGCTTTGATGCTTTATTGATTGATCGATGCTCTTCTTTCAAGTGCCAAAGCTTCTCCACAATTGGGTGGTCTTGCAAAGCAAGCTCTCTATGTTGGTTGTGGAGCCTGATCTCCAGATTCAGAGATATTATTATTCAGCTGTGTCTGTACCCCAGGTTTGGTTATGATCCTGACACGATCCCCAGGGGGTCCAGGGGAGTGGTTTCACTCCCTCGGCTGGGGGCGCCGGGGCAGCGCCCCCGAGAAAGGGGGTTTGGGGGCAGAGCCCCCGAGAAGGGGGTTCAGGGGCAATTTTTGGGGCTGTTTTCGCCAACAGTTTTTGGGCCCATGGTTTTGGGTAACCCGTGGTATTTTCCCATTGTATTTCCCTTATAAAAGAAAGACATTGTAATACGGATAGGGTTGATGTATTAGGTTTTATGCATTGTAAAGATCTCTGAGATCAGAAGAGAGATTGTGAGACAGTGAAGAGGAAGTGCAGTGGTTGTGCTGCAGGTTGTATCCCTTCACTTTGCTGGACGGAATAATAATAAGGACTGGAAACTTCAGTGTGGACGTAGCCCAAGTTGGGTGAACCACGATATATCTGTGTCTCTCTTGTAATGTGTATGTGTGATTATATTTTCATTTATGTTTATTGTTATTGCTCTGCGATCCTGTTTTTCTAACACTCTATTCAATTGCTCAGTGTGTGGTAGTTCTTTGCCTTGTTGCAGGAGATCAGAAATGTGCATCTACTGTAGAAATGTTGATGAAAATTCTAAGAGACAATAGCGGTGCCAATTCGTCTCGACAGCACCTTGCTCTGCTATGCCTAGGTGAGATTGGAAAACGAAAAGATCTTATCCATCATGCAATCATTGAAGGCATTGTGATTGAGTCTTTCCAATCTCCTTTTGAAGAAATAAAGTCAGCTGCTTCTTATGCATGCACTTGGAAACATAGCCGTCGGAAACCTCTCAAAATATCTTCCATTTATTTTTAAATCAAATTGACAACCAACAAAAGAAACAGTACCTTCTGTTACATTCCTTGAAGGAGGTTATTGCTAGGAAAATTGTAGATGAAGATGGGAAAGTTGACTTGCAGGATGCATAAGTTGACAAAATTCTAAGATTATTATTTAATCATTATGAGAGTGAGGAAGAGGGGGTGCGCAATGTTGTTGCAGAGCCAGATCGATAACCATCTTTCCCAGCCAAAAACCCACATTATCTTGGGCCATGATGAGAAAACTGTTGGCAATATGGCAGTACAGATTGTGCAGATTGTCATTGATGGAAAGCAGATGAGACAGGGAATCTTGTCATGCAGCTTTCCATGAAAGGGAATGGCAATCAGATGATGACATGAGCAGTGATGTATGATGGCTATGACCAAGGTGTTCATAGTTGAAATGAATGAAATGAGGTGGGAACCACCATGCACTTAAGATATCCGATCCTAAAACAAGAAGAAACAGGAAGGGGTTGCCACTCACTAGATTGCTACTACATGAGTGCCATCATAAGCATATTATCCATGCCATTTCCAAATTGGGGGTTATAACAATCAATTCTAGAATGTATAAAGAAAATCACTTGAAAACAACAGGACAATTACAAGAGGCCCATATTTGCATTACTGCCTTGAAAGCATATTTGGAAAAGGAACACCAGAACTGGCGCACTGCTCATAGTAATTATGAGAGGTAGGTTGTTCTCCAGGGAGATACTACACAAGATTTGGGTAAAACCCCTAAATCATTGGCGACAATGAAAGATGAATGTGAATCTTCTAAAGTTTCATGAGAGATGGATCTGTTGGCATTGATGTTAATATATGAATGAAGGTTCGAACTTGTATGGCAGGACGTTACATCCAAAGGTGAAATTCCATCCAAAATTGAAAGGACCCATTTACGCGTTAGAGATATCTGCTTGTTGAGAAAAGAATGCATTAAAAATAACCCTATTGCGTTAGAGAAATATAATGAGAGAGATGGGGAGGGGAATGTTCTCATCAGTAGTTCTAATGCCACAGTTGCAAATGATAATGAGCTGAAAAGCTCTCTTTAAATTGAGTCTAATGTGAGCTCAACTCATAGCTGCAGAAACGATTCACTTCCACTTGAAGCAGCATCAACGTCCTTATCCGGCTCAAGCAACTAAAAATTCCATCATGAAAATATGTCAAAGGATAGTATTGCAGATGTTGAAATCCATAGTGAAGCACAGTGTAATACTGCAGGAATGGACTGAAGGCTAACTCCTCTCGATTAGAATGTACACGTCGAGCTTCCACCTTTCCTTCCCGATCTAAATCTGAATGTTCATGATCGTGATGTTCCTTGTAGCTTCAGGAAGAGGAGAAAGAAGTTTACAAGTCTACACCCAAGGACAAGGATAAAAATAAGAACATATAAACGAGACTCAGGGACCGTCCGATCGGTTGATCAACGGTGGTGATCTATTTATTCATTGCGATTTATCCCACATTGGTTATGTGGATGAGTCTTTATGTGTTGATATATGCCGGTCCTCCCTAATTCTTTCGACACGTAGTGAAAAGGATAGGCGGGGGCGCTGGGTGTTTGGATTCCACGAGAAGATCACCAACTCGGCGCCCGGGACGACCTATCAGGCCCCCTATCCTTTTGGTACATGTGGCAACTCAGTTGTTGACGAGTATAATGATGTGGCAATGATGTGTTGCGAACGTGGCAGAATGTGAATCTGAGATGGAAAAATGGTGTGGCATTGACAAGGATGACAAGGTGGATAATGAAGTGGCAGTGTATAAGAACCAAGAGGAGCCAAAGCTCTTAAATCCTAGAGAATGTAATCGATGGTCCTATGCTGTGTTGAAAAGGGGCTAAAAGAAAGCTAATACAAAGAGCCGAAGCTCTTATACGGGTAGTGTTAAAAAAAGGGTGGGACATGAAAACTTTATTTATAAAAGCGCTAAGTTAAAAAAGTCTATGGATAATGTTTTTTTTAAACAAATGTAAAATATCATTGAATTTCCGACGAACGGAATAGATGTCAGATATTCCCCATACTAGGGCAATATCCGACGTTCCTACCATACCACCGATGGCTAAGAACGTCGGATGGCAGGCATTTTTGCATTATGATGTTGTCGGTTATCCGACTTCAACATTTAACTTTATTTTTGCTCATTATATGAAAAGACATGTTATTTCATGAAGAGGTGTAAAAGAAGGAGTATATATATATGAAGGTATTATGTGATGAAGTGTGACTGCATAAAATGCATTATAGATCAGAAGAAAGAAAAGAATAAGTGCAATAGTCCAAGAAGATTAGTGAAGAAATTTATCTCAAGGGTGGAAGGGTGGTGCTAGGGTAGGTCGGTGCCTGCAAAGGGGAGTAGGTGCTTCCTTGTCAGTCGTGGCTGACTAAATAGGGGGTCGAGCTTGTCGGATTCTTTTGAAGTCAGCAGTCGGATATCCGACGCCTCTTGCCTTTGTTGGTATGGCGAGGTCGTCAAATTCATCATCATCATCATCATCATCTTCCTTATTATAAATAATATTATAGGGGCCTCCACCTCCCAATCCTTCTAAGAAGTATGCTCCTATTGATCCATCTTATAGCCATATTAATGTTGTGGAGAAATTTCATGTTGTTGACAATTCGTTTACGTCTCACTAGGTCATTGTCTATGCATAGATAAGTGCAGGTATCATATTTTTGTCCCTTCTCTCTTTTATTTACAATTCATTTTCAAAATATATTATTTTTTATAACTAGCATGCATCTTGTAGCATACCTTTGGGGCTTACTTCTTACTCTTAGCATACTGTAATGGGATGCCATATGATATCATCCTTCCACAATTGTCAAGGAAATGTAGTTGAACTCAAAGGTTTTATAAAATGGAAACCATCTAAAGTGATAATATCTAACATGACAAAATTGTTAAAAAGGGGACAGTATGGTAATCGCACATTGTACTCATTATATTTTCAAATATCTGAACCCTATGTTCTCCTGGACCTCCAAATTGTAATTGACAAACATTCAAATCTATTTGTGCGATATTCCCAAAGGTATTCCACCTACTAGAGATCATGATCAAACTAGATCCTCAAAAATATTTCCATTTTCATTGATGATGATTAAGAAGATCTTCTTAGATGGGAACTCATATGGAAAATGGACTTTAATGAATCATAATATAAACATAGCATAGCTACTTGTACTCTTTCTCCCTCTTTTTCTTCACACAAGTTTTTATTTAAATAAATTTGGAATATGTTTTTTTTTTGTTATGGAAAGGGAAGTTTTGGATATTGCAAACATGTAAAGGCATTTTGGTGTTCATAAACTAGGCTCTAACTAAAATTTAAGTCAACTAAGGTTAATCACCACAAAAGAAGGTTTCAAGTTTTAGAAATAGATTTTTGGAAAAAATATGGACATGCCAATGTAACTTTGGTTTTTCCTATAAGTTTTTGTTATACCTATGCATATAGAAAGTTTTCATTACCTAGTTGTGATAAAATGTAAAACTCTCGTAGAATTTTTGAGCAAATTCAATAGTGTAGCAATCAAATATGTTTTCTAAAAGTTATTTGAAATCACTTAATAGTAATTGCAATCCTTTTCTAGTGATACCTTGAAGGGATCTACCCCTATCTATATCATTCTAAAAAAAGTTAGATTGATTTTTTGAAATTTATCAAAATCTCTTTATATTACACATCTCAAGACCATCCACACTATCTATCACAAGCATGTATCATTTACATCAATTTAAGCAACATATAATAATTATTTTTCATAATGTTAGGCTTCATACTTTCAAATTTATCACATGTTCAGCTATGATATTAATTATTTTTTCAAACAAGAATATTTATGAGCTAACCACTTCACAATTGTTGGCATTGTATTTATAACATTAGCATTTTGGCATTCAAACTTCATGTTGATCATGCATCTTTATGTACAAAATAGTGTTGGACTATTACCATTACTTTATATTATATACATCTTGGTCATATGTTTGTAATATCCCAACAGGTTGTTGAAGCATCCCAAAATGTTTTCATTGCACACTGTTTCCCAAAATTCCTTTAATACATCTTAAACTCAAATTTTCACTTCTACTTACACCAACGAGGCATGTGTCTTTATCTATTGCCTTATTTTTTATACAATTTTAGTATAAAAATATGCAAAATATGCAATGAAACCAATGTGAAGATTAAATCCACGCACTATTGCAATGCATATTATTTACTGCAAAGAGAAAGACAACCAAGAACAACACACATTCCAACATTTAGTTCCACTAGATCACTTAATTGGTTTACAAAATTTTCCAACCGATATCATGGATCACCCAGAGACTACTAAATTCATTTTATTATTGTTTGATAGAACGAATAGGTTGTCAATGGACTAGCAATGCTGAGAGGGTACATGATCCAATTCCAAGATGCAAATCAGAGGAAACAATTAAAAGATTTGACTGAATAAATTATGGGGACAGAAACACGAAATACGAACAAGATGCCCACAAGCTTTTATATTGAAAAAAAAGAGTAGAGTTACAATAGATATTATGGAAGACTATTCCCAAAAGAGTTCACACCTTTTTTTTTTTACAGTAACGATTGACAAGATTTTATATTGAAAAAAAGAACAGAGTTACAATAGATATTCTGGAAGACTGTTCCCAAAATTGGAGAGCTGTCATAGCAGGCTCATCCATTTCAAGTCTTTGATGTTCAATCACACCCTCGATTCTACGACAGCTATAGATATTTATATACTTTCCTAACAGTAAACAACAAAGGAAAAACATTATCGTGCAAATAGATAGTTAACTCGCTTTTGAGCTATTATACACAAAAAACCAAAACATCTAGAGAACCATGGTGAATTATGCAGAGTATTGATGGTCGATGTTCTCCTTGTTGCCATTCCTTATTCCAACGTTCTCCTCGTCGTTACCATTCCTTGTTCCAGTGTTCTCCTCGTCATTTCCATGGAAGACCATAGAGTTTCTTTTGATATCAGAATTCATTCCATCCAGCTTTGCTTCAACCACTTTCAGACTGTTGTGTAGTGAGTTAATCTGGGTGCTGATATCCCTGGAGCAAGGGCAACCGTTGTCCATTTTTCCAGCAAGTACCTCAAAGTACTCCTTCATTTTGCTGTAGATAGTCCTAATTTCCATAGAAGAGATCTAAGCGAAAGTGGCAAGATGAGACAGAGCTTTCTTTTGATCGGAGTATTCCCCCCACAACCTACAGAGTTGACTCCAGCTCCATCAGATGCACAAGAACTTCTGAAGACGGGCTTTCCTCCCCATGGTGAGACTCCAGGTTGAAAGACCGTTATCCATCCCATGCTCATGAGATGTCCAATTCTTGCCACTGCCAGTCTCACTGGCAAGCCCGTGGCGAGCAGAAGGGTTCACTGCCCCACCCAGGTTCTGATTATTGCCCAATTCCAGAAAGGCCACCCAGCCCTTTCCATTACCTTTCTCGCTAAAGAGTCCCTGTGCTATTGGGTGCAAAACTCCACCATTGTTCTGACCAATGCTCATTCTAATGGCACCCAGTTTCTTCCATTGATTGGCTCGTCCACCTTGGAGAGACCCTGTACAGTGCTCAATTCTAATGGCACCTAGTTTCTACCATTGACTGGCTCATCCAACTTGGAGAGACCCCATAGGAAATTCTGAGCCGACCCACCACGCGCTTTCCCAACACCGCCATTCCCCTGTCCCTGAACAACGTCGAAAGCAAACAAATACCACTTCACACCGACCTTGCCTCCATTCTCCTGGATATTCTTCATGAAACGATGACATTGCAACGAAGAAAAGTTCGAGACCTTATCAGCCTCCATTGCTGGTCGTTGAGGATTCAAAATTCTAATCCAAACTACGCAGGGTCTTGGAGCACCCAATTCTCAATAGTTCGGAAATGCAGGATGGAGCGCCTTCTCCCATGAAGCGTGATATAAGGTAGGGAAGAAGTGTTAGCACGACACCAGTCGATAGGGGTTCCACTCACTATCGACACATACCGCAGTCTCCCTGGCCACTGGCCCGGACAGGTTTTATCCCGCCCAGCAACACCTATAGAGCAGATGAGGTCTCACCCAAGGCATCCAGGAAGAGCAGACGGAACCATGTTTTCGTCGAATGAAGGAGGATGGTTGCGGCTATAATACTTAAACTTATTGCATAACTGGGACAGAGATTTCTAAGCATTGAACATGGTATTTAAAGTAATATTCAACCAAGACATTCATCATTGCAATGACAGTAATTGTAAAACAAGTATCGCATCAAAGAAGCATGACATTATTTGTATAGTGTGACATCACATTACCATAACTGAATAGATTGAACACAAAGATTGTACCAAAATATCTTCATCATATTATCATTGTCGACCCAGATACAATGTCTCTGCAAAAACTAAATCTCTGCAATGACTCTTGACGTCAAAACATACCCGGAAGACACACAACCAACAACAGAGCTTCGCATAATATCTCTAGCATTCGATGATTCTTTGATTCTCCTTTTTTCTCTTTACAACACTTACAATTCTTATCTACATATAGGCTTCTGCCTTACAATTCTTGTCCACTTTCTAACAACTTGTTAACCGACACTATGGACAAATGACTCAATATCTAACTGACCTAGTCCAAAAACGATCAAAAACCCGCATTCTGCGATATAGCTGACTCAACAGTACATAATATGTGGTCCAAATGACCCAAAACCCGTAATCCGCGGTACAATTGATCCACACATGCACAAAATAATCTTCTGCTTGTCGCCTTTCGCGCCATCTTCTGCGTTGTCACAGCATTGGAGATGTTGTGATAGCACTTTACCAAACCACCTGCCAATAGGCCCCCAACACAATCTTGTGGCTCGCCCTCGAGCCACGTCAGCTGGAGACGGTGTACTCCATCTTTTTAACTTTACTAGGCTAAACGATAGTGTTGCAATTGTTCTTGCTGTTTGGATCACACGGTGTTGTCCTGCTCCGTCTGCTACATGGATCATTTGCTTGTTGTCATGTACTTCTTTCCCAAAAGTGGAATCGCACCAGCTTACTGTCGCAGACCTTGCAAACTCATCCTCCAGTCTCGAGAGACCGATTGTAGACGGAGAGGAATTTTGCAAGCAACGCCAGGGTGTAAAACAGGTCAGCGGTTCCGGCACATCTATTTCACACCAGTAAGCATACGTTACAGGGACCTGGGTTTGATGACCCCCCCCTTTGGTGTGGTTGCAGGGACCACAAGAATTCGAATCGTCACCAACTGCCTAGACATCTCGGACAAGACCTCATGCTTGTAACCCGTGAGTGGCTGACGCGCATCTTGATCTAACCGCTCATGTACACTCGTGGTTCGGGCCCTCAGCGCACCTTGTGTGCTCCCACAGGAAATAAAATGGATCATTTCCATAACCTCCTTGGAATTCCTAACTTAGCTAGATGCCCGAACGTATCGTAACATAACCTATCTGAACTGAAAACAACCTCTGTGCTCCTGTTATCCTTGGGTCCTATATTTATACAGCGCATTCAACCGTTCGTCTACCTTGGCAATCCTATGCACCACCTACTCAGGCTCCAGGGTAATCATAAGATTCCATTGCTCGGACATCGAAAGTGGGCGGAGCGATCATACCCCCGCTTGTCGTATGCGAAGCAGTCCTTCGGTCATACTGCCATGGTGGATGCCTTGTGCCAACCCTGCAAACCATCCCTCTAGGTGCCATCGGCCATGCTGCCTCAGTGTATTCCTCATTCCAAATGTGTGTATTTCTGACACGATCTGATTCGTCTAATGATAATATCTTCCCAAAAAGGTAAAGGTTCCGGCTACATAACGATTGCTGATGGGACCTAATCGCAACACTGCCACTTGTCGCAGACCTCTCTTCACTTGTGACACAAGCCCTCCTGCTTGCGCATTTATTTCTCCGTCGGTGCACCATCCTGCCACCGATCATCCTGCAACACACACACATTTTTTTTTCCCGATGCAACTCAGGCATCGCACCGTTCCAAGCTCGAATGATAGGGCTTCAACCTATGACCATTCACTAGTTTTGGGAGCATCGCCCCGTCCAGCTACTGCAGCTAAACCGCGCCCCCTGAAGTAATACTACTGATGCGATACAGACCAAGCTAATGCATCTGCAACTTCCCTGGATGTTTCATAAACTTGCTATCATACAATAGCACCAAGTCACCTTGCTGAAACTGTTTGTTTTTGATGTGCCGATCATGCCATGCCTTCTGGCGATCCTTTTCTACCCCCTAGTGGAACCCAGCGATGAAACGATCTTCCTCCAACTTCACCAACTGATCTAGACGTTCATCTAGTGCCGCTGCATCATCCAGGCCTGTTGCAGCCGCCACAAACTCAGGACAATATACTCCATGGGCATAATTGCTTCTTGTCCATATACTAACCTGAATGGTGTTTGACCTGTCAACCGTTTACACGAGGTGCGATAGGCCCACAACACCGCTGGGATTTTCAGATCCTAGTTGTCGTGGTTCATATTGCACACCTTTGTTAGCGCATGCTCCAATGCCTTGTTGAAGGCTTCCACCGTGCCATTTGCTTGCGGATGATATGGTGTACTCTTTTTGTGCTATATCTGCAGTTCCTCCGTTAATGCACTGATGGTGCGATTGAGAAAGTGGCTACCCTGGTCACTCAACAGTATCTTGGGGCAGCTGAAATGAGTGATGATGTTATCAAACAAAAATCGCGCCACCGTTGTTGCGGAACAATCAACTACTGGTGCCACCTCTGCCCATCGAGTCAAGTACTATGTCGCTGTGATAATGTAGCGCATACCTGTGCGCTTCTCTGGTGGATTGATTGGTCCTACAAAATCCACTGCCCATTTGTCATACGGCTGCAATGTCAACTGAGGCATGAGTGGCATCTCATCGCATCGGGATGGTTTTCCAGTTCGCTGACAGACATCACAGGACCGCCCATAGTCTGTCACATCATTATACAGTGTGGGCCACCATAGCCCGGCATGCAGCACTTTCCTAGTAGTCTCCCTACCGCCATAGTGTCCTCCGGCTACTCCTCCATGCACTTCTGCTAATATCTGCGCTTGCTCATGCGGTAAGACACATCTGCGCAATACCTCATCGACACCCGTTTTGTATAAATCTCCTGCGATTAGCTGGAAGTCTGTAGCCTTAACTACCAACTGCTTCTTCATACTGGTGGTGAACTCGGTGGGTGCAGTACCCGTTGTCAGAAACTGAATGATTTTCGTAAAGTAGTCATCTGCAACCTCAACCCGAAACAGTTGAGCATCCGGTAAACCATCGTCAATGTTGGTCGGCTCTTCTCCTGTATCGATATGCGAGAGATGATCAGGATCGGCATTCAACTGGCTAGGCTTCACAATGAATTCAAAATTGAACTCCTAAAAAAGAAGTAGCTAGCGGCATATCTTCCCCCGCAACACAGGCTTATTGACTAGGCATTTCAACGCGGAATGGTCGGTGAACATTTTAAAGTTCCCACCCAACAAATACTGTCTGAACTTCTGCAGTGCATAGATCATTGCCAGACCTTCCCTCTCAGTAGTAGTGTAATTCCTTTCGGCAGAGGACAGCTTCCGACTTGCAAAGGAAATAGGATGATCAAGATCGCCTTCTCCTGGTTGAGCCAATACGATGCCCAACGCAATCAATGAGGCATCAACATGGACATGGAATTCCTTACTCCAGTCCGGAAATACCAATATCGGTGTCGACGCCATCTTCGCCTTCAGTGTTTCAAAGCTAGCCTGACATTCCGGGCTCCACTGGAATGCCGCATCCTTCTTCAACAACTTCTCCATAGGGGCAGTAATCACAGCATAACCCCTGATGAACTTGCGATAATACCCCGTGTGTCCCAGCGTCGCCCGTAACTACTTAACAGTAGTTGGTGGTGTCAAACTCAGAATAAGCGCAATCTTTGTTGGGTCAACCAACAATCCTTGCTTACACACAATATGACCCAACAGGATGCCAAACGGTGTATAGAAGATACACTTTTTTAAGTTCAATGATATCTGATGCTGCTGGCATCGCTCCAGCATCAACCGCAGATTTGCTAGATGATCGCGGACCAACCCATAGACCGTCCAATCGTCCATGTATACCTGTAAAAACTTCTGAATGAAATCTTTGAATGTAGCAATGACAACCCGCGAAAATATCACAGGTGCATTCTTCAAGCCAAATGACATCACGGTGTACTGAAAGTAGCCCCATTCAGTAACAAAAGTTGTCTTATAGCGATCTTCCTTTGCAATCCAAATCTGATGGTAGCCAGAGAACCCATCTGTGAATGAGTACATCTCCTGGCTGTCCAATCCTTCAAGCACTTCGTCAGTAAATGGGGTCGGAAAGGGGTCATGTAAGCAGGCATCGTTCAACTTTCGTAAATCCACGCAGATGTGCACCTCCCCAGTTTTCTTGTCCTGCACCACCATAGGATTTATCCATTCAGACTCCTCGATTGGTTCGATGATACCAGCATCCAACATGCGATCAAGTTCTACCTTGACCCTCTCCTTATGTCATGGATTTAGCCAATAGGGTCACTGCCGGACCGGCTTAGCATCTGGTTTTAATGGAATCTTCATTTCCCCTAAGTCACCTAGGATCCCCTTCATGTCAAAAAACTTGGTCTGAAAGACATCCTGAAACTTGTGGAGCATATCAGTGACCTTGCTTATCAGCTCATCATCCCAGTAATCCCTGACATTTGCAAAATTCGGAGTGTCCTCTGTCCCAATTTTAATCTTGTGGATTTTCAGCGGCTGACTGATAGGATCGCTTGGTGCATCAGGTGGTACCACAACACGACTTACTTCGGATTCTGAGATATTCACATTCCGCGGATCATCACCCTCTTCTATCCCACCACTGATATTGAAGCATTCCATGAGAGACTATATCTGGCAATGCGTATGCGGATCCGCAGGATAGGCCACCTGGACAACTTGCAGAATTACATCACGGATGAGATGTAATGCATTATCGACCTCAGGATCCGCATCCGCAAAGCTGAATGTATGGGTAAAACACACAGTGAGCTCCAACCAAGTAGAAATTTCCCCTCGCAACTCAGCTGTAGCATACCATGAGGATGGAATCTCATCCAAAGTATGGATAAAAGCATGGACCTACTCTCTTTTGGTTGCGATACCCATAACCGCTGACACTCCATCAAATGATCACCAGGGTTGTCCCAACCATCATACTTCCCAGTGTGGTAGACCTCAGTATCGCCAAAGCGTACCATCACCAATCTTCTGCATTTAGACCATTCATCAATTGATGCCGTGTGTGTTTCCCACCAGCGTGCTGGAGTAGCCTTCAATGCTTCGTTCAACGCCATAAATCGCTGAGGTTCGGAAACTCTTTCTTCGAACTCCGTCAGAAAGTCAGATAAGCCAGGCAACCCTTCATATGTTGGTAGTGTAACCGTTTCAGTTGCAATATGGCATACTAACTGTGTAACCAACCCGCACTTATAGAGCGAATCCCTCATGCAAGCAGTTCTGCTAATTGTTGATGTATATGTAACTTCAGAATGTATTTCATATATATATATTTATTGTACTCATATAGAGATGTATTATTCCTCTATACGAAAGTGTCATCATTTGTATTGACAAGTGTCGCAAGTGTTGTAACTTGCCGAAGGGTTATTAGACCACCATGTGTGGGGTTGGCCTTGATTAAGTTAATATTGGGTTATTGTACTAAGCTAGACAAGTTGGCCCCATAAGGTTATTGGGCAATTAGGACAAGTATAAATAGAGATCTCCCGATCTCTATTTGGATCACTTCAAAACTCACTCTTTCTTCACTCGGAAAGTGGCGCACATGTGAGGAGGAGGATCAGCTGTTAGGAGGAGTCTATCTCTGTGTACTTTGGTTGTACTATTGCTCTATCTATCTTTGAGGAAGTTGTGGGGTTTTTCACCTTAGGGTTTTCCCCACGGAAACTCTGTGTGTCTATTGTCTCTTATGTTTTGCATCTTGTGATGATTGATATGCTTGCTATGATTGATATGAATTGATATACTGTACATGTTATTCTCTCAGTAAAGATCCTAGAGTATATTGAATTAATGCTCAACAATTAACATGGTATCAGAGCTAACTTGAGAAGAAGACATTGTGCAGTGACGGAAACCAAGGTTTCTTGTTTATTGGGTTTCTCTCCATAGATTTTGGAAAATCAATATGATAGATTAACTCTCCTCAGCAAGGTGAATCTTTCTGTCCAATCAAAATTCAATTCTGAGCACTTTTCGTTTTGGCCCTAAAAATTAGGGTTTCCTAAAAAATAGGAATTTCTGAAATCTGAAGACACAGCTGGAAGCTCCTTGGAAAAATCGAAGTTTAGAGATTTGGATCGAGATTTTTGGCTCGGTAAAACTTCGGAAAACTCAAACCCTAATTCAGGGTCCTCCTTAGTGAATCCGGGAAGACTAAAAGGCACTTCTGAAGGGTGAAAATTTGCAGAAATCAAATTCTGAGTATACTAGGATGATCAGCGCATCAAGGTGCATCTTTCTATCCTTTCAGAAAGTTGAAATTCACATTTTGAATTTTTAGGGTTTCTCTAACAAACCCTAATCCAGGACCAGATCTAGTTTTCAACAAATCAAGTGGTAAGACCTAAATCTTCTTTATTTCCATTTGAAGTACTCTTTAAGATGTCTCACCACACCAAGCTTGAGGATAAGCTTTAAGGGGATTATAACTTCTGAGCCTGGAAGTATAGGATTGGGTTAATCCTGGAAGAAAATCAATTGGACACCTACATCAGCTCTGAGGTCCCTATCCCAGAGGATGAAGAGGCTAAGGTATTGCATAAGAAGAACTTGGTCAAGGCAAAGAGAATCATTGCTGATTCTATCAAAGATCATCTCATATCACATGTGTCATCTCTGAAGACACCCAAGGAGATGTTTGACTCTTTGACCAAGCTATTTGAAGGGAAGAACATAAATCGAAAGATGACTCTGCGGAATCAATTGAAAGGAGTCAAGCTGTTGAATGGAGAGACCATTCAATCTTATTTCTCCAAGGTCTCTTAGATTAAGGAACAACTTGAAGCTCTGGACGAGGTAGTGGAGAATGGTGAGGTTGTTATGACCACTCTGAATGGCCTACCTAGGTCATGGGATTCTTTTATTCAAGGAATCTGTGCAAGAAAGAAATTGATCTCTTTCAGTAGACCGTGGGAGGAATTCTCTCAAGAAGAAGCTAGGCTCGTGGATTGAGAAGAAAAGATGGGAAATGAAGATCAAGCTCTCACTGCTCACACCAAGAAGGGAAGCAAGTTCAAGGGGGAGCATTCTCATTCTAAGAGACCTTCTCACCACTCTAAAAATAGGAAACATCTAAGATGTTTCACATGTAATGAGAAAGGGCACTTTGCCTCAGATTGTCCCAAGAACAAGAAGGACAAAAATAGCAACTTCAACAAAAAGAAGAAGGGTAACAAAAGAAAATATCATGCTCATGCTGCTGAGGATGATGAACCTCCCAAGAAGAAGGCTAGATCTGAAAGTGATGATGATGACTCATCAAGCGAAGAAGAGTATGTTCTAATATCTGCTCTCACAGGTACTATCTCTCATGGTTGTAATGATTGGCTTATAGATAGTGGGGCTTCCAAACACATGACTGGGTTTAAAGAATCTTTTGTAAATCTATCTGAACATGAATCACCCCATAAGGTGAAACTTGGGGATGATTATCAATACCCTATCAAAGGAAGTGGGAAATCCTCCTACAACCTAGATTCTGGAAAGTCTTTGAAGATGAAAGAAGTTCTTTATGTACCTGGGCTCAATAAGAACCTACTCTCCATATCCGCATTGGATGCAAAAGGTATGAGGGGGTTGCATTTGTGGATGGCCAAGTTCTAATGTGGCAAAAGGGAAAAACCATAGATGATGCAGTGGTGATTGGAGAGCAAGAGGGAGGATTGTATAAATTGAAGGGACAACCTGAACATGCCATGATGCATGATTCCATGGAGCCAAGTGAACTTTGGCATAGAAGACTTGCTCATATGCACTATAGGGCACTTCCAATTGCAAGCAAGGCTATAGAGGGTCTTCCTGAAATAAAGACAAATCATGAAGGTGTTTGCAAAGGATGTGCAAAAGGAAAGAACATAAAAAAAACATTTCCAAGTAGTGAAAGCAAAGCTAAAGGAATCTTGGAAATCATCCACTCAGATGTATGCGTTCTGATGTCATCCAGTTCTCTGAGTGGGTATGTTTACTATGTCTCTTTCATTGATGACTTCTCCAGGAAGACTTGGGTTTAATTCTTGAAGAACAAAGCTGAAGTGTTTGATAAGTTCAAGGAATTCAAAACCTTGATGGAGAACCAAACTGATAAGAATATCAAAACATTCAGATCCGACAATGGTGGAGAATTCACTTCAGGTGACTTCAAGAAGTTATGCAGTGATTCAGGGATTAAGAGGGAGTTGACTGCTCCTTACAATCCACAACAGAATGGAGTTGCAAAAAGAAAGAATCGAACAATAATGGAAGCAGCAAGGGAAATGCCGCATGACCAGGATCTTCCTATGCATCTATGGGCAGAAGCAGCTAGGACAGCTGTATATGTGCATAACAGAACACCCCACAAGATATTGGACAACAAGACACCAAAAGAGGAGAATTCTGAAGTCAGCCATCTCAGAATATTTGGTTGTCCAGTATACACTCATGTCCCAAAGGAAAAGAGGACCAAGCTAGACCCTTCAGGAAAGAAGGGTATCTTTGTGGGTTACAGTGAAAGCTCAAAGGCTTACAGAATATACTTTCCAGGGTTCAAGAAGATTGATGTCAGCAGGGATGTGACATTTGATGAAAACTCTGCATTCATCAAATCAAGGAAGACACCTGTTGAAAATTATGAAGAACCTAAGGAAACTAGATTTCAAGACACTACTATGACTGAAGCAATTCCAGATGCAGTTCGTGAAATTGAAGATCCGCAAGAAACTGTAGATCCACCCCATGAGAATAACTCTCACAGGAGGAAACCTGCATGGGCTAGAGAGCTCATTCAAGATGCAGAAAGATATGGCGTTCCAGAAGAAGAACACAGAGCAAAGAAGAGAACTAGATCTCATACCAACTATGTTGCTTTACTTTGTGATATCATGAATAAAGAACCTTCCAATTATGAAGAAGCAACAGAAAAGAAAGAAGGGAAGGATGCCATGGTCGAAGAATACCAATCAATAATGAAGAATGATGTTTGGGATGTTGTCCCAAGACCTGAAGGGAAGTCTGTTGTGACTTCCAAATGGATCTACAAAATTAAGCATGCTGCAGATGGCAGCATAGAGAAATACAAGGCAAGATTCATAGCTCGTGGTTTCTCTCAGAAAGAGGGAATAGATTATGAAGAAACTTTTGCTCCTGTAGCCAGGTACACTACCATCAGATCAGTACTTGCTCTGGCTATAGTGATGAAATTAAAGATACACCAGATGGATGTCAACCCTGCTTTCTTGAATGGTGTAGTTGAAGAAGAAGTGTATGTGGAGTAGCCACTTGGTTTTGAGACACATGACAGGGAGTCATATGTGTGCAGACTAAAGAAATCCTTGTATGGATTGAAGCAAGCTCCCAGGACTTGGTATGGTAGGATAGATGGTTTCCTATCCAGTTTAGGCTTTACCAAGAGTAAAGCAGATTCCAACCTTGATTACAAGGTTGAGGAAGGCAATCCAGTGATACTACTTCTGTATGTGGATGATCTGTTTGTAACAGGTAATGATAGTTTGATTGCCGATACCAAGAGGAAGCTTGCAGCTGAGTTCGAGATGAAGGAATTGGGGATGATGCACTATTTTCTAGGCATGGAGGTGTGGCAGAGTGTAGATGGTATCTTCCTTGGACAAGGGAAGTAGCGGCAATAGATATCTTGAAGAGGTTCAAGATGATGGACTGCAAGGCCATGGACACACCTATGGCATCAAACCTGAAGCTTCTATGTGATGCTTCATCTGATCCGGTTGATGTCACTATGTATCGTTAGATGATTGGGTCCTTGATGTACCTGACGAACACTAGACCAGATATTTGATTTGCGGTGAACACATTGAGCCAGTTCTTGACGGATCCCAGAGGTGTTCACCTGGTTGCTATAAAGCATATTCTTAGGTACCTAAAGGGTACAGTTGACTATGGGCTCACGTATGATGCGAATCAAAAGTTTAACCTGCAGGGTTATGTTGATTCCGATTGGGCAGGAAGTGCTGTAGATAGGAAGAGCACATCTGGGTGCCGCTTCAGCATGGGATCAGGTGTGATCTCTTGGTTTAGCAGGAAGCAATTCTGCGTAGCATTGAGTACAACCGAAGCAAAGTATGTTGCAGCATGTTCGGCTAGTTGTGAGGCAGTATGGCTCTGGAAGCTACTATCTGAGTTATTTGATCTCCCGCTGGAGGATACTAGTATCTTTTGTGACAACCAGAGTTGTGTGAAGCTGTCTGAGAACCCGGTGTTCCACGACAGGTCGAAGCACATTGAGATCAAATATCACTATATCAGGGATATGGTGCAGAGAGGAGCATTGAAGCTCCTGTATGTTGCGACGGATGAAAAGATTGCAGATGTACTGACGAAACCACTAGCCAGGGTGAAGTTCGAATACTTTAGAGAGAGGCTTGGTGTCCTTCATATCGATGACACTTCGAGGAAGAAGTGATGGAGACATTTGCTGAAGCCATTCCAAGAATGGTGGAAGGAGGATCCTTCACATGGCTATGGATGTAAGCGCTGGATGATGAGCATCATGACGATGTTCTAGTTTTTGCTCGATATGATTAGTAGGATCATTTATGTATGTATGCATCATGTTGGATGCTGGATATGATCAGTTGGATCATTTATATGTATGTATGTATGCATCATGTTGGATGCTTGGACCATGTATCTATATATGTATCAGGTGGATATGATTGTATGACCAGGTAGATCATGTATGTTGATATATATCAGGTGGATACATTGTATGATAAGGTGGATCATGTATCTGCGTATGTGTCAGGTGGATACATTATATGATCAGGTGGATCATGTATGATGATATGTATCAGGTAGATACTTGGTATGCATCAGGTGGATGCATTGTATGATTAGGATGATCATGGATGATGAGCTTCAGGATGTTGCTCCAGATGACATGCATCAGGACGATGATCAGGATGATCATGTGTGATGAGTATCAGGACGATACTCTGGATGACATGCATCAGGACGATGCAGTGATTATGATCAGGATGATCATACGTGATGACATGTATCAGGTGGATACATTACATAATCAGTTGGATTATGTGTGATGAGTTCCGAAGACACAGATGCACATGAGCTTTTCGAACATGGTTGTAGATGTGTTCTCCCATGGTCGCGATGTAATTGCTGGGATTTTTCGACATGGTGGAAGATGTGTTCTCCCATGGTCGTGATGTAATTTCCAGGGCCATTCGAGCATGGTTGTAGATGTGGTGGGCCTACATCCAGTATGAAAAAGGACTGGCTTTGTAGAACTTCCTATGACGAGTAGATTCAAAGATTGATTGAGATAGTAGCAATAGTGATGATGACGATGATTCGAGGACGATGATTCGCTGATGATGATACAGAGAAGAAGACTTGTGCTAGCAGATCTGTGTCAAGAAATACCTTCCTAGTCAAGAGGGAGTGTTGATGTATATGTAACTTCAGAATGTATTTCATATATATATTTATTGTACTCTTATAGAGATGTATTATTCCTCTATACGGAAGTGTCGTCATTTCTATTGACAAGTGTTGCAAGTGTCATAACTTGCCGATGGGTTATTAGACCACCATGTGTGGGGTCGGCCTTGATCAAGTTAATATTGGGTTATTGTACTAAGCTAGACAGGTCGGCCCCATAAGGTTATTGGGAAACCAGGGCAAGTATAAATAGAGATCTCCCGATCTCTATTTGGATCACTTCAGAACTCACTCTTCCTTCACTCGGAAAGTGGCGCACATGTGAGGAGGAGGATCAACTGCTAGGAGGAGTCTATCTCTGTGTACTTTGGTTGTACTATTGCTCTATCTATCTTTGAGGAAGTTGTGGGGTTTTTCACCTTCGGGTTTTCCCCACGGAAACTCTGTGTGTCTATTGTATCTTATGTTTTGCATCTTGTGATGATTGATATGCTTGCTATGATTGATATGCATTGATATACTGTACATGTTATTCTCTCAGTAAAGATCCTAGAGTATATTGAATTAATGCTAAAAAATTAACACCAATATTCTAGCGCATCATCAGAGTCGGAGGACGCAGAGCTGTCGCTGCGCCATCCCAGCTCGCCGTTGGCAGTCGGGTGGATATAATCTTCAGAAATATTGAATGCATGGTCCCATCTGCTGGGATCATCGTCCTTCACTGGCTCTATGTAGCGGCATCCTTCACCTGGATCCAATGGGGCGATAACTCTGAGATCGCGATTTTCAAAAGTCATCATCCGACGCTTGAAGTTGATTACAGCTCCACTATCATTAGCCCATCCAATCCCTAGTAGTGCTGGATAAGGGCTTCCTCCCTTGACTACTTCTATTACATAAAAGTCGACATATGTTTTCATTCCCTCAATGTCCACCACCATTCATGGAACTCTCCTAATTGGTGTTACTTTAGCGTGATTAGCTAATCGGAGCTGTACAGGAGACCAGCTGAATGGGGGGCTCCCCATCTTCTTCCAAGCCTGCTTGGTCAATATGTTGACATCCGAACCAAGGTCCAGAATAACCAAATCAATATCGTAGTCGCCAATTTGAATATTCATTCGCATCTCCTTACCTGTCTTCCATCGTTGCAGGGAATTAACCGTGAGCTCTTGTCGGTCCTGGGTCGGTCGTCGCAACAAGGCTTCAATCGAAGCAAGAGCATCGCAATCTCTTGCGAGGGACAAACAATGTTCCAAAAATGCTTGAAGTGTGCTAGATCGTTGTGACGGGACAGCCTTCGAAGTAGTATCAAAAGTAGAGGGCATGTCATACACAACAACTTTACCTCGGCCGTTTTCTAGTGCACGTCGTGTTTGAAGAAACGTCTCCCGCTCCTCATCAATGTCAAGTGATACCTTCTTTTGTCCGGCTTACCTGATCATTGAGCTGTCCGCTCCAGTTGTATTTCCTCCACGAGTGACCATAGTAGTAGAAGCATCTTGTGGTCTTGGCTCTGCAGAAATTGTCGTGATGTTTGCACCCTGGGTCTGTTTTAGCGGCGGATTCCCGGGTGGGTTCACATTTCGATTCTGATTCTGCCGCATATTCTGGTTCTGCACTAGTTGTTGCACTTGGTTCTGGGCAGGCTGCTGTTCCTGGGGCTGGGCCTGCAACTGGGGATTATTTCCTTCTTGCCATCGCACAATCAACTGTGGGAAATTCTCAACCGTGTGATCGTTGACAAAGCATAATGTACACTGGTTCTGCAGCAGTGGACAGTCTCGCTGATAGTGTCCCCATACCGCATAGTGATAACATTGAATAGGTCCATGACTACCTCATCCTCCTCCATGACCAAATCCTCAGCCACGTCTGCCCTGGTATCCTCCTCGAAATCCTCCTTGCTGCTGGTACTGTGGTTGGTTGAATTGCTGGTTGGTGCCAGCTGCATTCCTTGCCCTTGTTGTGCATACTGCGGTTGCTGTACATATTGTGGCTGCTGCGAAGCCATCTGCATTGGAGCATATTGCGGCATGAATTGTGGTGGTTGCTGTTGCTGTGGTACAAAATGCATCTACGGTTGAGGTAACAGCTGGGCTACTTGCGGTTGCGGATGTTGTACGGCACGCTGGTCATCCTTTACATAAAACGCATCACACATTCTTTCTTGTAGCAACCCATATGCATGGAAATCCTTGTCATCGTGACCCACCGATTTGCAGAATGTACAATAAATATTCCTCGGGGTGGTGACCATTTTCTGTAGATATGGGTTGTTGTCATGACTATGCCCATACACTTGGCAGATGCGACACCATGTCATGCTACCACCATTCAATGGATTTGGTGCTCCTGAAACCAAATAATTGCGGAAGTCCGGGAAATTGTCCTTCATATGCCCTTCTCTTCGACATCGCGTACACCAGACATCTTCGTGCTGCTCCTTTCCCTTCTTCAAATCTCAAAGTTGTATAGTTAAGTTAGCGAGCTGTGTTTGTATCTGCGACATCCCGACTGCAGTTTCTCCAATCGGCGATGCCTCCAATTGCATTGCAATCTCCAGAGCTTCACTGGGCGTCGAGATGTTTTGTTGCATCAATGGTAGCCGGATATGTGGTAGCAGCACCGCGATGAACCATTCTTTATGTTGGATGGCACTCATGTCAAAACTAACCTTTGCCATCAGTGTCTTGAATCGCTGGTCGAAATCCCATACCGTCTCATTGGGATACTGCTTAATTTCTTTCAATTCTGTAATATATTGAGCCTCAAACTTGGGCTTTCTAAATTCGACAATCAGTCCATCCCGAATCTCATCCAATGATTTCTCTGGGGCTCTTGTGGGGACTAGAACAAACTTCATAAACCAATCTAATGCACGACCTCGCAGAGTTGTCGCTAACTGTCCTTTTTTAGCAGCATCATCGGTGATCTGTTTTATGGTCTAGACCGCTTCACACAAAAACCAATACTGTTCTGGGTTGTTTGTCCCACTCCCGTGGAACAACGGTAACTTAGCATCATCGCCCGCCATTCTGGGCTTCCTTCCTCCTTTTGCTGTACTACTACCAATTAACTTCTGCAGGATTGACTAACTTGGTAGTGTCGAAGTGGTATTTCTTACTATTTGAGAGATAGTGAGAGGAGGTGTGGGTACATTGGTGCTGTGGTTTGGTCCTGCCTCTATCCTGGGCGTATCCTGGTTGTCCTTGTCAGGGCTATGAGGTCGATTCGTTCCGTGTCGTCTTCCTTCACAGTCTTGCAGTTCGACCGCAACAGGACCTTCTCCGATCCTCTGCCTCTTTTCCTGTCGGAACCTCGCTCCTCCCCTCGTAAGACCACTTTCTTCCTCAGCTTCACTCATAGTCTCATCATGACCCGCACCCATCTACCCCTTAACATTCCATATACCGCCACCCAAACGTTGCGGTACCCACGGCCTCCTCCCACCAGGATGTCTACTAATCAAGATGCATCTTCAATATACGCTTTTCACAAATAAGCATCTTGATCGACAGTTGAAGCGATAGTAAAAACCTGCCCCAAGGTTCATGGAAGAAATATCTTTCAGTTTCACTATAGGGCTTCTAAGTATCAACCATGAACTCTGTGATATAGCCCTCTAGGATGCTATTGAACCACACTTCGACAGCTCGCGATGCTTTATTATCAACTTCCTACAGTTCCTGAATCAATTCGGGGGTCTAGGTCGTCAGTTCACCACCTTGGAAGTTCCTCTTCTGGAATGTCAACTTTGCCAACCATTCGAACAATAGGACCGGGAACTCACAGAAGAACCATTCGTGCGAACCGTCGTGAATGTATCTATCTACCCACTGTCCTACTTTCAATCGAGTGTTCCGGCTTTCCTCTTCAGCGAATTCCTGCAACTTCTGATCAAACCATTCCTGGATCTCCGGTTTCGTTGGGTGCCACAACATATCCTCCTTTCATTTCGTACACGGTCCCAGAAACATAACCATTTGTTAGTACGATGCCATTTGACAGGGGTTCCACTCACCGTTGACACATACCGCAGTCTCCCTGGCCACCGGCCCGGACAGGTTTTATGCCGCCCAGCAACACCTGCAGAGCAGATGAGGTCTCACCTGAGGCGTCCAAGAAGAGCAGACAGAACCATGTTTCCGCCGAATGAAGGAGGATGGTTGCGGCTATAATACTTAAACTTATTGCATAACTGGGACAGAGATTTCTAATCATTGAACATGGTATTTAAAGTAATATTCAACCAAGACATTCATCATTGCAATGACAGTAATTGTAAAACAAATATTGCATCAAAGAAGCATGACATTATTTGTATAGTGCAACATCACATTACCATAATTGAATAGATTGAACACATAGATTGTACCAAAATAGCTTCATCATATTATCATTGTCGACCCAGATACAATGTCTCTGCAAAAACTAAATCTCTGCAATGACTTTTGATGTCAAAACATACCTGGAAGACACACAACCAACAATAGAGCTTCGCATAATATCTCCAGCATTCGATGATTCTTCGATTCTCCTTTTTTCTCTTTACAACACTTACAATTGTTATCTATATATAGGATTCTGCCTTACAATTCTTGTCCACTTTCTAACAACTTGTTAACAGACACTATGGACAAATGACTCAATATCTAACTGACCTAGTCCGAAAACGACGAAAACCCGCATTCTGCGGTATAGTTTACTCAACAGTACATAATATGTGGTCCAAATGACCCAAAACTTGCAATCCGCGGTACAATTGACCCACACATGCACAAAATAATCTTTCGCTTGTCTCCTTTCGCGCGATCTTTTGCGTTGTCGCAGCATTGGAGATGCTGCGATAGCACTTTACCAAACCGCCTGCCAACAAGAAGGTGGATGTAGTATTAAATTCATGCGCATGTGGGGCAGGTGGGATGAGACCGGTGAGGGCGCCAAGTGTTCCATAGGTATGCGGGAGAGGATCGATGCCAGGAAGAAGATCCCAAGGCAATCTTGCCTTTACTCCATAATTTTTTTTTGTATTTTGTAATGTTTGGGGGAAGGGAGTTAGGATGCAAGGTGGTCATAAAAAAAATAGTAAGGGGACCAATGATCAAATTTGAAGGGTGGGTCTTAGTTTCAATTGGAAGGGCATTTGTTTTTGGAGCCCTTCAAAGATGGAGGGCAATATAAATTATTTTACTTCAATTGAAAAGTATAAATTAATTAAACTCTTCCCCCCCAAAAATGCAAAAAACAAATATTGATTATCCAAATTTTTACAATCTTTAGACAATTGAGCACTCATTAATATCTACATGAAAAAATGGTATCTCTTCAATCAAAACCTAATTTGAACACATTAATTTGACATATATCTAACATTAATTTTACAGTTTATTAAATAACAACTATTTTGTTGTCTTTTTCCGGGTTGGAGCACACTTCATTGTACAAAAAAACTAGTTAGACTATGCAATAACCATATTATTGGGGCATTCGCACAATCTTGAAGTTGTAACTAGAAATAGTCATAAAATAAAACTAGAACCATGAGAAATTTACTTATAACTATGTACAAAAGGAAGCCACTAAGCAAAACGAGGCTATAATAAATCTACAACCAAAAATACATATAAAACCATCCAAAAACTTAATTCAAACCATAGAGAGGGTAGCCATTCAAGCTTGAGAGATGTAAGAATGATGGACATTGGGCGCCTAAGAAAAAATAATACATAGCTTAGAAAACATTAAAAAAATCCTCCATAGAAAACATTAAAAAAATCCTCCATACCAAGCGAGTTAGCAATGCTAACATCATAGGGGCTGGTGCATCAAGTTTTGTTGTTCAACGCTTGTTGCGACAACATACAGGTATGGGATGGAGGGGAAATGGAATCAATCTTAAGTCGACTGGATCCTTGCAAATCGCTACATGTTTGAGTCTTGATAATCTTCCTTTTAAATTGAACCAGAACACCAAAAGAAGTTTGTTAATGGCTCGATTTGAGAAAATTCTAGATGTGAGTAATTAAGAGCTCGAAGCTTTAAAATTTGATTTTTTTGTACCAATCCACGATTCAACAAATTCGTAGTCACTGAAATGAAATTTAAGTTATTAAATGAAAATAATTAATGTATCTACCTCCATGTTGAACTGTTTTCAATGCTGATGCGGGCCACTACCCTCCTTATTGTCTTACCAAAAGGCGTGAGAATGAGGAAGAAGACTTAAAATTGTTGACTTCACCTTCAAAGAGTGCCTTACGATGACATTAGTAAGGAGTGATAAGAAGATCACAATAATCCAACGTGTCAAATCTCAGTTGATAGTATCAATTAAAGACTTATATGGTAAATTTAATATAAGGCTTACTTATAGTTGTCTCTTACTCTTTGCATCTTGACACATTTGATATTTTATTGTTGTCTATGCACCTTGACCCAATTGAAATTATAAGGTGAGTATGTGCATGCAAAATAATCCTTAGTTATGACTATGCGATGAGGAATTAAAGAGAAGAGGATGTAAATACATGTAATTTTTATACGTATTTTTTTGGCGAGCGCCGAAGAAAAATGTGGTGAGAAACCACATATGTTTGGAAGGATGGAGGGAGATTACATCATGATCATGGCACCCATCAAATTGAATACTATTCCTGGGCCAAAAATTGATTTTTTAAATTTTTTTATTAATAACCATTGTGGTGCTTTGGTCCAAATGTTTTTTCTAACTCATTGTTTCTCTATATTGTGTGCCCAGTGCCACCTCTCTATATCAATGCATAAATCACCCTCTACATGGTTTGTGGTCCTAGTTGCATGCCATTATTTGTAGTTGCATGCCATTGAGTGTTGTTTAGATTTGCCATGAGTCCATGACATTCATGCAAAAAATGAAGTCTTGTAGAGGAGGACTCATCAGATTGACCATTTGAATTTCATTTTGACTAAAAATGAGTGCACATTGGTATCCAGGTTCACATAGGTAGTACGCACAAAGTTTCAGGCTCGTTTTGGGCCTAGTAGTAGACTAGTAGTGGTTCTCTGTTTTTACAGTCATAATAGATGACACATTGTCACACCTTAGATCTCAACCCGAAGTGACTAGGGATCCAGAGTCAAATCCTGGTGGCCAATCCCTCGTAGTCATCAATCATCACTCGTCATCTTTCATAGATGAGCAATGAGTGCGTGACATGAGTGAGTGAGTGATTAAAATTTATGATACTTTCAATATTTTGAATGGCGAGTCGAATTTTATATCATAGCAATTTCAACATAGAAATTGAAATTTATATTGATGGGTGATTTCAAATGTTGCCCTTCTTTTGAAATGCTGATATAAATTATGTCCTTCTTAATTGGAAGGGTAAAATTCAGATTTTAATTTTTTTTTCTGAACGGCAATTTTAACTTTACACTTCTAGGAAGGGATAGAACCCTTTGGAAGGGTTGGGAAGGGTTCAAATTTGAACACTGAAGGGGACTAATGAACCCATTTGGTAACAATGATAAGGCCATTGATGATCATTGAACCACAATCTAAACCGACACCAATATTTGCCATGCAGTCTGCTTCTTTATTGTTGTTTCTCGGGACATGGAGGTGTTAGGATATTTAGACACTTAGGAGTTAGTTAAGATCAACTTGTGTAATATATCCGTTAGGGATAGTGTGTTTCTTTATTATGCATTAGTATGCATTTGTAAATACTTAATCCGATGGTCACGATATGTTCCCGACATAGAGTGATCCGACGGCTCAACTTCTCTTGGATCATACCTAACCTTGATCCGTGGCTTAACACCCGATTGATCCATGATCTCTATTTAAAGAGCATGGAGGGTCATTTTTTAATTGATCGATTATGAGAAGCTCATTTGTAACTTTCTTTCTTTGCATAATAAATTGTCCCGTAGAAGCTATTTGGCCGGGGCCGTGGAGTGTTTCCCTCAAGAGGGTTTAAACCATGTCAAAACATCGGTGTGTTGATCTATGATCTGTTTGTGTGAAGTGGTTGCTCTTGGTGTTCGGTGATTTGGTAGTACCCTGCGTACCCGAACATGGTATCAGATCTTTTATGAAGAGCCGCTTCCGGTTATGATCTAGATCTTGAACTGTTGTTGCCGAAACTCAAAAGGGTTTCTGGTTATGGTATTTCTGTGCATTTCTGGGCTATGGTAGGTGTTCCATTGCATCCAGAGCATCGTTTCCATTGGGAAATAGTTTTTGTTTGATCGAAAATGGTTCCCAGTTTCTCCAGAAACGCGTATTTCATCAGATCTGAAGGTATAATGTTATAGTGACGCATTTTTTTATTTTCTGTTTTTAAAATAAAAAAGTCTCATATTTTATCATTTTTTACTGTTAGATTTTTTTTGGGTTCGGATTTTTGCTTTTCCGTCTGCGTATTCTCTTTGCCGTGCACCTTGAACGATCTTGGCAAATCAGAAACAGAAAGGGAAATGGTTTTTCTCGGCTGCGTATGCTCTTTGCCGCGCACCTTGCGCGATCTCGACAAATAAGAAACAGAGAGAAAATGTAGACTTTCCGGGAAATTTAACGAGATCTAACTCCAAAAGTGTGGAAAAGTTTTTTTTTGTTTTGATTTGTGGTGTGTTTTGCAGGAAAAAGGGCAAGCACGCAAACCGAGCAAGAAGAGTAAAAAAAAAAAAAAGCCCCCTTCCTCATTCCCATATTTTACATAACTTTTAATCTAGCTCACTTCGTTCAAAGTTGCTTTATTCCTTATTAGGTCTTGAGTTCAAGTCTTAGGAAATTACTTTTAAAAGAACAAGTGCATGCAATTTCTATTTTCCAGTTACTTTATTGTAAAAGTGCATCCCACTTAAATAATAAAAAATAAAAATACAAGTGAGTCACTTAAGTTCTTTTTTATTGTTGCACTATTTAAAAGTAATATCATTGTAAAAGTGAAATCACTTATTTTACAAAAGTGGTTCACTTAAAACAAATTTCTTGTAAAGTGATTGTCAAAAGGTTCATCTTGGGAAGAGGGGGGTTCTTTTTTTTGCTGGACATTCTCCAGCTGCCACGTCACTATTGGGGACATCTTCAACAATTTCTTTGTTCAAGCATAACTTCATCATACAGAGTCAGTTTTCTGTGCTGTTTTTTTTGAAACCGCCTATTTTTTTGAGCTCTTCACATCCAGACTATTGGTTTATGCTTTTACATCCATTAATTTACAAATATGGCCACCCCTTGTGATATTCTACTTAATAGTTCCAACTATTTCTCATGGAAATCTCGTATGGAGGATGTTCTAAGAAGTAGGGGACTTTTCAGAATTACCTCAGGGAAAGAAACAGAACCCACTGATGATGATAAGAAAATAAAATGGGCAAATAGATGTGACGAAGCTCATGGATTGATTGGGATGTCAATCTCTACTGATTTGCGATTCCACATATCTGGAATTGATGAACCTGATGTTGCTTGGGACAAGTTGGAATCTGTGTTTGGTAAACACAATGAAATTCGAGGTCACCAACTCAAAAATGAGTTGATTTCCTTAAATCCAAGTGACTTTTCATGCATTCAAGATTATTTATCTAAGTACAAAACTTTTAAACTCTTATGTGTAGAATGTAAGATTAAGAGGGAAGACAAACAATGCATTTATCACATTCTTTCTAAACTTGGACCTGCATATTCTGTTTTTGTATCTACATTTTACTCCATGAAAGAATCCTTGAATGTAGCTAGCTATCAAGAGCCTAGTCTTGAATCCTTTGTGATTCCTTGATTAGAGAGCAAGATAAACTCATTCATCTTGGAATAATCAACAATGCAGATACATCTGGGAAAGCCTTATTGTCCCAACAAAAAGAAAAGTCCAAGCCTTCCAAGAAACAAAATGTTTGCAATAATAAGTCAAACAAGGGTCCAAAACCCTTTCAGTCAGCTCCTTCTTTAAAAAATGACAAAGGATCCAAGCCAAAAGGCAGGAAGACTGAGCGTCATTGCAACTATTGCAGGAAAGATAATCATGATGAATCTAGGTGTTTCAAGAAGATGGCAACCTTAGAAGCAACAATGAAGAAGCACCACATCAGCCTAGATTCGCCTTCAGAATCTGCCTCTCATGGACATGCACTTTGTGCTTCTGGTTATTCTTATAATGCATCTTCTTCTTCTAATTCAAATGAATGGCTCATTGATTTTGGAGCATCTTATCATATGGCTAAAGATCAAGCCATCTTTTCTACTATGCATGAATGTAACACCAAACAAATATTTGTTGGTGATGATAGATATCTAAGTGTTGTAGGAGCTGGAATAGTTCTAGTAGATAATGGTCATTTTAGTGATGTACTATGTGTTCCAATAATTTCCTGCAATTTGTTATCAGTCTATCAGATCACTCATTCTGGTGAAGGTAAAACTGTGACCTTTACACCTCACCAAGTTGTAATCAAGGATTTTAAAGATCCTCAACAGGTCCTAGCTACCAGAATTGTTGATGATATTACCAGGTTGTACAAGTTTAACAACGTTGGGTCATCACCTTTCCGTTCAGTTTTTGTTGCTCATAGTGATAACTCGAGCAAACTTTGGCATGAGCGATTTGGTCACTTAAATTATCACTCATTGCAACAACTATGTAAAGACAATATGGTGACAGGTCTTCCGATGGTATCTTGTAGGGATGGTGTTTGTTCCGGTTGTGTACTCGGAAAACATCATCGGGACAGTTTTGACAAACGTGCCTCTTGGCACGCCTTGGTTCCCTTGGAGCTTGTGCATAGTGACTTGTGTGGTCCTCTTCCATCTGCTTCCTTTTCTGGTTTCAAATATTTTTTAACTTTCATTGATGATTACACCAGACGCACTTGGGTTTATTTCCTAAAAGTTAAGAGCGAAGTATTTAACATGTTCTTGGCCTACAAGGCCCTTGTTGAAAAACAATCTGGTCATCAAATTATTAAGTTAAGATCGGACAATGGAGGAGAATATGTTAACAAAAAGTTCACTACTTTCTGCACTGAACAAGGCATCCAACAACATCACACTGTTCCATATACACTACAACAAAATGGTGTAGCTGAGCGAAAGAACCGTACTTTAAAAGAAATGGCTAATTGTATGATCCAATCTAAAGGACTAAGTCTTCAATTTTGGGCTGAAGCCATTAATTGTGCAAATTACATAGTTAATCGCACCCCCACTAAAGCATTACAAGGTATAACATCGGAAGAAGCATGGAGTAAAACTAAACCTGATGTAAGTCACTTCTGTGTGTTTGGTAGTGAAGCATGGGCTCACATTCCGGATGAAAAACGGAAAGCATTGTTGCCTAAAAGTGAAAAGTGCATATTTGTTGGATATTTTGAAGATGTAAAAGGTTATAGACTTCTTCCACCACATTCTCATGATATAATCATTAGAAGAGATGTTAAATTTGATGAAAATCTCTTGGCCTGTGAGCCTAACTCGGCGATTGTGCCATCTTTGGCCTACGAGCCTGATTCGGCGTTTGTGCCTTCTTCTTCTTTTTCCAACTTCCTTGACAGGTTTCCAACTCCAGTTTCTGATGATGATAGTGAGGATGAAAATACACCTCCGCCTGCTCATGTTCCTCTAGTTGCACCAGCACAAGTGCTTCCTCGATGGGTCCGTTCAACATGTGAAGCAACTGGTGATCTTGCCGGTGATCCTAGAGATCAACGTCGAACACGTTCTCAGTTTCAGCGAGCCTCTTCTCTTTTGGCTCAAGTTTCCGAGAATCATGATCCAGAAACTTTTGCAGAAGCTTCAGGGAATCCAGATTGGGATGCAGCCATGGATGAAGAATATCGTTCCTTAATAGCGAACGATACTTGGGATCTTGTACCTCTTCCAAAAGGAAGAAAACTTGTCAGATGTAAATGGGTCTATAGAACTAAGTATGCATCAGATGGAAGTGTTGAAAGACTTAAGGCAAGGTTAGTTGCCAAAGGTTTTTCCTAAGTTGAAGGGATTGACTACAATGAAACCTTTGCTCCCGTCGCAAAAATGAACTCCATCCACCTTGTTCTTTCCCTTGCAGCCTTACATAACTGGGAAGTCCATCAAATGGATGTCAAGTATGCCTTCTTACATGGTGATTTACAGGAGGAAATTTACATGGAACAACCTCATGGATACGTTCAAAATAACTCTAGCCTTGTCTGCCGCCTTAAGATATCCTTATATGGCCTTAAGCAAGCTCCTAGAGCTTGGTATGCCAAAATGGATAACTTTCTCCTTGACACTGGTTTTTCTAGATGCCATTCTGACCCCAATGTCTATACCAAGAAAGTAGGAAACCATCTCATCATACTTGTTCTATATGTTGATGACCTTATTCTTACTGGTAGTGACCCTAAGCTTATAACCCATGTGAAATCCAGTCTTAAACAAAATTTTGAAATGTCAGACTTAGGACATTTGCATTATTTTCTTGGTCTCCAGGTCCTGTAAACCAAAGAAGGAATCTTTCTTTCTTAGTCTAAGTATGCTTGTGACCTTCTTCGTTGCTTTCACATGGAAGATTGTACACCAGCCCATTCTCCCTTCCAGTCTGGAGTCAAACTTTCTTCCACTTGTACTTCACCTGAAGTCGATGCCACCTTGTATCGTCAGCTTGCTGGTATTCTCTTATACTTGACTCATTCCCATCCTGACCTTTCCTTTGCCGTTGGTCGTGTTTCCCGTTATATGCATACACCTCATGAAAGTCACTGGAAAGCAGCTAAAAGAATACTTCGATATATTCGAGGTACAATTCAGTTTGGGATTCATTACAGTACAGGGGGGAAACCTTTGTCGGCTGGTTTCACTGATTCAGATTGGGCCGGCGATCCTGATGATCTAAAGTCTACTGTAGGTTATGTTTTTAGTCTGGGATCTGGACCTATCACTTGGGCTTGTAAAAAACAACAAGCTCTTTCTCTTTCTTCAGCAGAAGCAGAATATCGAGCCACAATTAATGCCAATTAAGAAGCTTTATGGCTTCGACAGATCCTTTCAGAGTTTGGATTCGAGCAGCAGCATCCTACTCCACTTTGGTGCAAAAATCAAAGTGCCATCAAGCTTGCCAAAGATCCAGTTCTACATCAACGCAGCAAACACATTGAGCTACATATGCACTTCATTAGAAATCTTGTTCATGATCGTGTTCTTGAAGTGCTCTTTTGCCCTACAGATGATCAAGTTGCAGACATCTTCACCAAGTCTCTTACAGAAGCGAAGTTTTCTAAACTTCGATCTATGTTAGGAGTTTAGGAACTTGTCATTAAGGGGGGATAGGCTCTAATGCCTCCTTCCTTCTCCTAATAGTGTCACTTTTGTAAATCCTTCAATCCTATCCCAAGTTGTTCTTAAGGGGGGATGTTAGGATATTTAGACACTTAGGAGTTAGTTAAGATCAACTTGTGTAATATATCCGTTAGGGATGGTGTGTTTCTTTAGTATGCATTAGTATGCATTTGTAAATACTTAATCCGACGGTCATGATATGTTCCCGATATAGAGTGATCCGACGACTCAAATTGTCTTAGATCATACCTAACCTTGATCTGTGGCTTAACACCCGATTGGTCCATGATCTCTATTTAAAGAGCATGGAGGGTCATTGTCCAGTTGATCGATTATGAGAAGCTCATTTGTAACTTTCTTTCTTTGCATAATAAATTGTCCCGTAGAAGCTATTTGGTGGGGGCCATGGAGTGTTTCCCTCAAGAGGGTTTAAACCACGTCAAAACATCGGTGTGTTGATCTGTGATCTGTTTGTGTGAAGTGGTTGCTCTTGGTGTTCGGTCCTTTGGTAGTACCCTGTGTACCCGAACAGGAGGAAGGAGATGGAGTTAAAATACTTAGCTGCATAGGAGAAGAGGGTCTGAATATTAGAGGTGGGTTTTTTCCTTCGGAGTCAAAAAGGAATCCTCCCACACCTTCCAGCCCAGGAGAGTTAATCACACTTTCTTGCGTAAGATTGTTCCTTGTTAATTTATTTTCATATCAATGATGAAAAATACAGAGAAAGATTGGATTACTATGGAGCATCATGTGCAATACTAATAATTTCCCCTTTAGCTTGCATTTAGTACTTTGACATCATCATCATCATCATCATCATCATCATCGGCATCATCATCTTCATCGTCATCATCATCATCACCATCATCATCGGCATCGTCATCTTCATTGTCATCATCATCATCACCATCATCATCATCTTCTTCATCCTCATCCTGATCCTGATCCTCATCCTCATCCTCATCATCATCATCGTCTATGGATATCCGATGCAGATACCCAGAAAGACCAATAGCGTTTGGCGTCTGTGGTTTAGCGAGATCGTCAGATTTTTTTGTTCTAAGATGGGTAGAGTTTATAATTTAATTTATAATTTTAAGAATATAGTAAAATGGTTTTAACTTATAAAGGTGATAATAGAATATGTTTTGATTTTACATTACTAATAAATAGAATCATGAGATAGAAACTAGGGAACCACTACTAGATAGAATCCATTTCCTTGTTGTTCACACTTTCTTGCATAAGATTGTTCCTTGTTATCGGATTCTCATATCAATGATGAAAAATATAGAGAAAGATTGGATTACTATGGAGCATCATGAGCAATACTAATCATTTTCCCTTTAGCTTGCATTTAGTACCTTGACATCATCATCTTCATCATCATTGGCATCGTCATCTTCATCGTCATCATCATCATCACCATCACCATCGGCATCGTCATCTTCATCGTCATCACAATCATCACCATCATCATCATCATAATCAATCATCGTCATCATCATCGTGTTACATAGTTCTTCCCCTTTCCTTATGATCAATTTATGGTTGAAATAGGATGTTTCGACGGGACCATGTTTTTAACCACTTGGTATTGCTAGGTGTTCCACACGAAAATAAAAATTGGGCATAATCTTGCTAAGCCCCAAAAGAGTAAAAAGTGGCATTGTTGGGTTAGCATGGTCGGTTGATGTTGCTCTATAACGTCCAAGAATGAAGTACATATAAACCCATCACCATCATCCATGGTCATATTAAAAAAAAATATTGACATGAAATTTGAATTGAGATTAGACATAATATCATGTTGATTAAGAACTCACACTAGTGACTACACATGTTGTACTGAAGGAACCTCCTAGGGTTTATGTAACATTTGAATTGTGAAGAATTCAGTACTATTCGGTTTCAAGATGACCTTAAAAAAACTCAATGGATCCAACCGAAGATACCGTATTAAAAGAAATCTTTTTAAAGAGTAACGAGACAAACGCTAGCGAGTGAATATAAGTGAGATTTTAAAAATGTTATCTGAATATAAGTGAGTATAAGTGAATAATATTGGGACTAGGCATAAAACTATTAATTGCATGTAACCACAAGAGCCTTAAACTCATGAAACTTATTGAATACTTCATCATTGGTCTTCATAAAGTATATATAGGTCTTTATGGAGGGTGACATAGTGTTGCTTGAGGTAGGAGCTGGGAGAGGGAGTGAACTCGAAGACCAAAGGGAGATGAATCATTAATAAATGAAACATAATAAATATTACCAGTTAAAGAAGTTGATGACATAGGTCAACATACATTTTCATGAATCGTATCAAGAAACTATCTTGATCTATGCACACTACTTGGAAAAGCAATCTTTATATGCTTTCCAAGTGCACAAACCTTGCATGTACATATTGGTAACTAAAGAACAACACGCAACTCCATATTGGTAACTAGATATGTGGCATCATTGTGTAACTCTACTTGTATGACAACTTCTTTCTCTTTAAGTCTATTGAAATCCTTCTTATTGAATGTCACATGTTTGGATGATCCACTGTCCATATACCACCCTACACTCGAGATGGTGTTAGTGGAAAGACATGATACCATGGAGAAGGTTGTCTCTAGATTTTTGTGCTAACTCATCCACTCTGAATGCTTTTCCATCCTTGCCAACAATTTTTGTTGCTTGTTCTTTTCCTTCTTCCTAGGACATCGACATGCACAGTGGCCCATCTTGTGGCATGAATGATTTCACGTGACTCGAGTGGTTCTTCCCATTCCATGATAATTATGGATAAAAATATTAAATGAATGAAAGTGAGATTTCAAAGGATTAAGCATAAAATGCCCATCACACATATACAATAATCTTGGCACTAGGCATAAAACTATTAATTGCATGTAACCACAAGAGCCTTAAACTCATGAAACTTATTGAATACTTCATCATTGGTCTTCATAAAGTATATACAGGTCTTTATGGAGGGTGACATAGTGTTAAGCGATGCTTGAGGTAGGAGAGAGAGGGAGTCATGAACTCGAAGACCAAAGGAAGAGGAATCATTAATAAATGAAACATAATAAATATTACCAGTTAAAGAAGTCGATGACATAGGTAAACATACATTTTCATGAATCTTTGTATGCACACTACTTGGAAAGGCAATTTTTGTATGCTTTCCAAGTGCACAACCCTTGCACATACCTAGCTTATAGATCACAAAGTTTGGAAATCCCTGCACTATTTCCTTCGAGGGTGGAAGTGCTCCATAGTGCAAGCAACCAAATCTCGTGTTCCAAATGTTCCAATAGTGCTACACTTTATTATGACGAATTACTTCTAATCAAAATCCACACACTTAAGAGGTGATATATCTTAATCTAAAACAAGATTATTAGTTAAACCAAGAAGATACAAAACATCATTCAACTCAAGAACAACACGTGATGGCCTCATGTGGAAAGAGCCAAATTCCATATTGGTAACTAGATATGTGACATAATCGCGTAACTCTAATTGTATGCCAACTTCTTTCTCTTTAAGTCCATTGAAATCCTTCTTATTGAATGTCAAATTTTTGGATGATCCACTGAACATTTACCACCGACCTACACTAGAGATGGTGTTAGTGGATGTTAGAAAAATAGGATTGCAGAGCAATAACCATAAACATAAATGCAAATATAATCACACATACACATTACAAGAGAGACACATATATATCGTGGTTCACCCCAAGATGGGATACATCCACACTGAAATTTCCGGTCCTTATTATTATATCGTCCAACAAAGTGAAGGGATATGACTTGCAGCATAGCCGCTGCACTTCCTCTTCACTGTCTCACAGTATCTCTTCTTGATCTTAGAGATATTTACAATGCATACAACCTAATCCATCAACCCCATCCATATTACAATGTATTTCTTTTATAAGGGAGATACAATAGGAATATACCACGGGTTACCCAAAACCATGGGCCCAAAAACTGTTGGCGAAAACAACCCCAAAATTTTTTCTCAGGGGCTTCGCCCCAGAATCCCCATTTTCTTGGGGGCATTTCCCCCGAACCCCTGTAACTTGGGGGTGTTTCCCCCAAACCCCCTTTCTCGGGGGCCCGCTGACCCCTGCGCCCCCCGGACCCCCTGAGGATCGTCTCGGGATCATAATCAAACCTGGGGTTCAAACATGGCTGAATCATCATCTATGAGACTGGAAGATCAGGCTCCACAACCAACAATCTTCCACTTGGAGACTGATCACAACAATTCCACCACTGCTGCACTTGCTGGACTTGGACTTGGCAAATTTCTCCTCTTCACCTTCATGCTAGAAGGCCAACTGAAACCGAGTAAGAACTCAGTTTCTCTCTGGTCACTACCTTTGTGAACATGTCTGCATGATTCTGGCTAGTGTGTATCTTTTCCAGTTTTAACAGTTCATCTTCCAGAACAAAGCGTATGATATGGTACTTGATTTGTATATGTTTAGTCCTAGAATGGAATGCTAAGTTTTTTGCAAGATGAATGGCACTCTGGCTGTCACTATACAACCTGCTATCCTTCTGCTTCTTACCCATTTCCTCCATAAACCTCTGCAACCAAATAATCTCTTTACTAGCCTCGGTAATAGCAACATACTCTGCTTCCGTTGTTGAAAGTGAAACAACCTTCTGCAGTCTCGAAATCCAACTTACTGTTGTTCCACCTACAGTAAACACATACCATGTGGTGCTCCTCCTTCTATCCTTATCACCTGCCATATCTGCATCAACATATCCCTGTAGAACAATGTATGAACCTCCAAAACATAATGCCTGAGTGGTAGTACCTCTCAAATACCTGAGAATCCATTGTACTTCCTTCCAATGTTCTTTACCTAGATTGTTCATATATCTGCTCACAATTCCCACTGCTTGTGCAATATCTGGTCTTGTGCACACCATGGCATACATCAAGCTGCCAACTGCTGATTGATAGGGAATCTTGGACATGTAATCTGTCTCTTCCTGTGTCTTGGGACACATTTCCTTACTTAGACTGAAATGACCGGTCAAAGGTGTACTAAATATTTTTTCATTCTGCATTCTGAATCTCTCCAACACCTTTTGTATGTACTCACCCCGAGACAATGTCAATTTGCAATTTTTCCTGTCTCTTGTTATTCTCATACCAAGGATTTGCTTTGCAACACCCAAATCCTTCATTGCAAATGAATTATCTAATTTCTTTTTGAGTACATTTATATCCTGCATGTTAGACCTTGCAACAAGCATGCCATCCACATACAATAACAAGATAATATAACTTCCATTATCTATCCTCTTGAAATAAACACAGTGTTCAGAATGACATCTACTATAACCTTGTTCTGTCATAAACCTGTCAAATTTTAAATACCACTGCCTTGGAGCTTGCTTCAAGCCATACAAGCTATTTTTCAACTTGCATACCAAGTTCTCCTTACCTTTGACCTCATACCCTTGTGGCTACTGCTTCTATATCTCTTCCTCCAAATCTCCATGGAGAAAGGCTGCTTTTACATTTAACTCTTCAAGATGCAAATCTTCTACCGCCACTAAACTTAAGATAGTCTTAATTGAAGTCATCTTAACAAATTGAGAAAATATTTCATCAAAATCTATACCTTTCTTCTGTGCAAACCCCTTTACAACAAGTATGGCCTTGTACCATTTCTCACCTCCTTCTTCTTCCTTCACCCTGTAAATCCATTTGTTCTGCAATGCTCTTTTACCAACAGGAAAATGAACTAAATCCCAAGTCTGGTTTCCTACCAATGAGTCCATCTCCTCATTCATGCCTTGCTCCCACTTCTTTCTGGTTTCCACATGCATTGCTTCTTCATAACATTTTGGTTCACCAGCATCAGTCATCAAAATAATACATTGAAGGAGAGTATTGTTCAGGGAGTCTACGTAACCTGGTAGATCTTCTTACACTTGCAGTAGTTTCAGGTACTTGCTGTTGTTCTTGATTTTCTGGCACCTTTGGAACTTCATTTTCTTTAATTTCATCAAGTACTGTGTACTCTGTGTTTTCCTTTTCCTATTTCTTTCCCTGCAACTGATCTTTATACATGACATTTTCATGGAATATCACATCTCTACTCCTAATGATTTTTTTATTTTGATAATCCCATAAGCGATAACCAAAATCATTAACCCCATATCCAATAAAGGTACATTTCTTGGATTTAGCTTCAAGCTTTGTTCTATTATCTTTATCAATATGGACAAATGCTTCAGAACCAAACATTCTCAGAAATGAGTACTTTACCTTTTTACCTGTCCATGCCTCCTCTGGAATACCACCATCTAAAGCACTTGAAGGCTCTCTGTTTATTAAATAAACAACAGTTTTTACAGCATCTGCTCAAAACTGTAAGGGCAACCCTGCATGTAATCTCATATACCTTGCACGCTCCATGATTGTTCTGTTCATCCTTCAAGACACACCATTTTCTTGTGGTGTTCCTGGGACTGTCTTCTCTCTACGAATCCCATGGTATGAACAATAACTATCAAACTCCTTGCTGCAGTACTCACATCCATTATCAGATCTGTTAGGATATTTAGACACTTAGGAGTTAGTTAAGATCAACTTGTGTAATAGATCCGTTAGGTAAAGTGTGTTTCTTTAGTATGCATTTGTAAATACTTATTTCGATGGTCACGATATGTTCCCGACATAGAGTGATCCGACGGCTCAAATTCTCTTAGATCATACCTAACTTTGATTCGTGGCTTAACACCCAATTGGTCCATGATCTTTATTTAAAGAGCATGGAGGGTCATTGGAAAGTTGATCGATTATGAGAAGCTCATTTGTAACTTTCTTTCTTTGCATAATAAATTGTCCCGTAGAAGCTATTTGGCTGGGGCCATGGAGTGTTTCCCTCACGAGGGTTTAAACCACGTCAAAACATCGGTGTATCGATCTGTGATTTTTTTGTATGAAGTGGTTTCTCTAGGTGTTCGGTCTTTTGGGAGTACCCTGTGTACCCGAACATGGTATCAGAGCTTTTATGAAGAGCCGCTTTCGGTTATGATCTAGATCTTGAACTGTTGTTGCCGAAACTTGAAAGAGTTTCTTGTTCTGGTATTTCTATGCATTTCTGGGCTATGGGAGGTGTTCCATTGTGTCCGGAGCACCATTTCTAGTAGGAAATAGTTTTCGTTTGATCGAAAATGGTTCCCGGTTGCTTCAGAAATGCGTATTTCATCAGATCGGAAGGTATCATGTTACAATGACGCTTTTTTTTATTTTTGTTTTAAAAGAAAAAAAATCTCATATTTTATTAGTTTTTACTATTAGATTTTTTTAGTTTCATATTGTTGCTTTCCCTATCTGCGTATGCTCTTTTCCGTGTACCTTGCGTGATCTTGGCGAATCAGAAACATAAAGGGAAATGGTTTTTCTCGGCTGCGTATGCTCTTTGCCGTGCACCTTGAGCGATCTCGGCAAATAAAAAACAGAGAGAAAACGTAGACTTTCCAAGCAAGCTAACAAGATCTAACCCCAAACGTGTGGAAAAGTTTTTTTGTTTCGATTTGTGGTGTGTTTTGTAGGAAAAAAGGCAAGCACGAAAACCGAGCAAGAAGAGTTAAAAAAAAAAGCCCCCTTCCTCATTCCCATATTTTACATACCTTTTAATCTAGCTCACTTGGTTCAAAGTTGCTTTATTCCTTAATAGGTCTCAATTTCAAGTCTTAGAAACTAATTTTAAAAGAAAAAGGGCATGCAATTTCTATTTTCAAGTTACTTTATTGTAAAAGTGCATCTCACTTAAATAATAAAAAATAAAGATACAAAGTGAGTCACTTAAGTTCCTTTTTATTGTGCACTATTTAAAGTAAATCATTGTAAAAGTGAAATCACTTATTTTACAAAAGTGATTCACTTAAAACAACTTTATTGTAAAGTGATTGTCAAAGGTTCATCTTGGGAAGAGGGGGGGTCCTTTTTTTTAGCTGGTCATTTTCTATCTGCCACGTCACTATTGGGGACATCTTCAATAGTGTCTTTGTTCAAGAATAACTTCATCATACAGAGTCAGTTTTCAGTGTCGTTTTTTTGAAACCGCCTATTTTTTCGAGCTCTTCACATCCAGACTATTGGTTTCTGCTTTTACAACCATTAATTTACAAATATGGCCGCCCCTTGTGATATTCTACTTACCAGTTCCAACTATTTCTCATGGAAATCTCGTATGGAGGATGTTCTACGAAGTAGAGGACTTTTCAGAATTACCTCAGGGAAATAAACAGAACCTACTGATGATGATAAGAAAATCAAATGGGCAAATAGATGCGACGAAGCTCGTGGATTGATTGGGATGTCAATCTCTACTGATTTATGATTCCACATATCTGGAATTGATGAACCCGATGCTGCTTGGGACAAGTTGGAATCTATGTTTGGTAAACACAATGAAATTCGAGGTCACCAACTCGAAAATGAGTTGATTTCTTTAAATCCAAGTGATTTTTCATGCATACAAGATTATTTATTTTAGTACAAAACTCTTAAACTCTTATGTGAAGAATGCAAGATTAAGAGGGAAGACAAACAATTCATTTATCATATTCTTTCCAAACTTGGATCTGCATATTCTGTTTTTGTATCTACATTTTACTCCATGAAAGAATCCTTGAATGTAGCTAGCTATCAAGAGCCTAGTCTTGAATCGTTTTGTGATTCCTTGATTAGAGAGCAAGATAAACTCATCCATTTTGGAATAATTAACAATGCAGATATATTTAGGAAAGCCTTATTGTCCCACCAGAAAGAAAAGTCCAAGCCTCCCAAGAAACAAAACTTTCACAATAATAAGTCAAACAAGGGTCCCAAACCCTCTCAGTCAGCTCATTCTTTAAAAAATGACAAAGGATCCAAGCCAAAAGGCAAGAAGACTAAGCGTCATTGCAACTATTGCGGGAAAGATAATCATGATGAATCTAAGTGTTTCAAGAAGATGGCAGCTTTGGAAGCAACAATGAAGAAGCACCACATCAGCCTAGATTCGCCGTCAGAATCTACCTCTCATGGATATGCACTTTGTGCTTCGGGTTATTCTTATAATGCATATTCTTTTTCTACTTCAAATGAATGGCTCATTGATTCTAGAGCATCTTATCATATGGCTAGGGATCAAGCCATCTTTTCTACTATGCATGAATGTAACACCAAACAAATATTTGTTGGTGATGATAGATATCTAAGTGTTGTAGGAGCTGGAACAGTTTCAGCAGATAATGGTCATTTCAGTGATGTACTATGTGTTCCAAGAATTTCCAGCAATTTGTTATCAGTCTATCAAATTACTCATTCTGGTGAAGGTAAAACTGTAACGTTTACACCTCACCAAGTTGTAATCAAGGATTTTAAAGATCCTCAACATGTCCTAGCTACTGTAATTGTTGATAATATTACCAAGTTGTACAAGTTTAAAAACTTTGGGTCATCACCTTTTCCTTCAGTTTTTGTTGCTCATAGTGATAACTTGAGCAAACTTTGACATGAGCGATTTGGTCACTTAAATTATCGCTCATTGCAACAACTATGTAAAGACAATATGGCGATAGGTCTTCTGATGGTATCTTGCAGAGATGGTGTTTGTTCCGGTTGTGTACTCAGAAAACATCATCGAGACAGTTTTGACAAACATGCCTCTTGGCACGCCTCGGTTCCGTTGGAGCTTGTGCATAGTGACTTGTGTGGTCCTCTTCCATCTGCTTCTTTTTCTGGTTTCAAATATTTCTTAACTTTCATTGATGATTACACTAGACGCACTTTGGTTTTTTTCCTAAAACTTAAGAGCGAAGTATTTAACATGTTCTTGGCCTACAAGGCCCTTGTTGAAAAACAATCTGGTCATCAAATTATTAAGTTAAGATCTGACAATGGAGGAGAATATGTTAACAAAAAGTTCACTACTTTCTGCACTGAACAAGGAATCCAACAACAACACACTGTTCCATATACACCACAACAAAATGGTGTAGCTGAACGGAAGAACCGCACTTTAAAAGAAATGGCTAATTGTATGATCCAATCTAAGGGACTAAGTCTTCAATTTTGGGTTGAAGCCATTAATTGTATAAATTACATAGTTAATCGCACCCCCACTAAAGCATTACAAGGTATCACATCGGAAGAAGCATGGAGTAAAATTAAACCAGATGTAAGTCACTTCCGTGTGTTTGGTAGTGAAGCATGGGCTCACATTCCGGATGAAAAATGGAAAGCATTGCAACCTAAAAGTGAAAAGTGCATATTTGTTGGATATTCTGAAGATGTAAAAGGTTATAGACTTCTTCAACCACATTCTCATGATGTAATCATTAGAAGAGATGTTAAATTTGATGAAAATCTCTTGGCCTGCGAGCCTAACTCGGTGATTGTGTCATCTTTGGCCTGCGAGCCTGATTCGACGATTGTGCCTTCTTCTTCTTCCAACTTCCTTGACAAGTTTCCAACTCCAGTTTCTGATGATGATAGTGAGGATGAAAATCCACCTCCGCCTACTCATGTTCCTCCAGTTGCACCAACACAAGTGCTTCCTTGATGGGTCCGTTCAACATGTGAAGCAGCTGGTGATCTTGCCGGTTATCCTAGAGATCAACGTCGAACACGTTCTCAGTTTCAACGAGCCTCTTCTCTTTTGGCTCAAGTTTTCGAGAATCATGATCCAGAAACCTTTGCAGAAGCTTCAGGAAATCCAGATCGGGATGCAGCTATGGATGAATAATATCGTTCCTTAATGGCGAACGATACTTGGGATCTTGTACCTCTTCCAAAAGGAAGAAAACTTGTCAGATGTAAATGGGTCTACAGAACTATGTATGCATCAGATGGAAGTGTTGAAAGACTTAAGGCAAGGTTAGTTGCCAAAGGTTTTTCTCAAGTTGAAGGGATTGACTACAATGAAACCTTTTCTCCTGTTACAAAAATGAACTCCACTCACCTTGTTCTTTCCCTTGCAGCCTTACATAACTTGGAAGTCCATCAAATGGATGTCGAGTCTTCCTTGTTACATGGTGATTTACAGGAGGAAATTTGCATGGAACAACCTCCTGGATATGTTTAGAATAACTCTAGCCTTGTCTGCCGCCTTAAGAAACCTTTATATGGCCTTAAGCAAGCTCCTAGAGCTTGGTATGCCAAAATGGATAGCTTTCTCCTTGACACTGGTTTTTCTAGATGCCATTCTGACCCCAATGTCTATACCAAGAAAGTAGGAAACCATCTCATCATACTTGTTCTCTATGTTGATGACCTTATTCTTACTGGTAGTGACCCTAAGCTTATAACCCATGTGAAATCCAGTCTTAAGCAAAATTTTGAAATGTCAGACTTAGGACATTTGCATTATTTTCTTGGTCTCCAAGTCCTGCAAACCAAAGAAGGAATATTTCTTTCTCAGTCTAAGTATGCTTGTGACCTTCTTCGTCGCTTTCACATGGAATATTGTACATTAGCCCCTTCTCCCTTCCAGTTTGGAGTCAAAATTTCTGCCACTTGTACTTCACTTGAAGTAGATGCCACCTTGTATCGTCAGCTTGTTGGTAGTCTCTTATACTTGACTCATTCCCATCCTGACCTTTCCTTTACTGTTGGTCGTGCTGCCCGTTACATGCAAACACCTCATGAAAGTCACTGGAAAGCAGCTAAAAGAATACTTCGATATATTTGAGGTACAATTCATTTTGGGATTCATTACAGTACAGGGGAGAAACCTTTGTTGGTTGGTTTCATTGATTCAGATTGGGCCGGCGATCCTCATGATCGAAAGTCTACTGTAGGTTATGTTTTTAGTCTGGGATCTGGACCTATCACTTGGGCTTGTAAGAAACAACAAGCTCTTGCTCTTTCTTCAACAGAGGAAGAATATCGAGCCGCAGTTAATGCCAGCCAGGAAGCTTTATGGCTTCGACAGATCCTTTCAGAGTTTGGATTCGAGCAACAGTAGCCTACTCCACTTTGGTGTGACAATCAAAGTGCCATCAAGCTTACCAAATATCCAGTTTTACATCAACGCAGCAAACACATTGAGCTACATATGCACTTCATCCGAAATCTTGTTTATGATCGTGTTCTTGAAGTGCTCTTTTGCCCTACAGATGACCAGGTTGCAGACATCTTCACCAAGTTTGTTATAGAAGCGAAGTTTTCTAAACTTTGATCTATGTTAGGAGTTCAGGAACTTGTCATTAAGGGGGGATAGGCTCTAATGCCTCCTTCTTTCTCCTAATAGTGTCACTTTTGTAAATCCTTCAATCCTATCCCAAGTTGTTCTTAAGGGGGGATGTTAGGATATTTAGACACTTAGGAGTTAGTTAAGATCAACTTGTGTAATAGATCCGTTAGGTAAAGTGTGTTTCTTTAGTATGCATTAGTATGCATTTGTAAATACTTAATTCAACGGTCACGATATGTTCCCATCATAGAGTGATCCGACAACTCAACTTCTCTTAGATCATACCTACCCTTGATCCGTGGCTTAACACCCGATTGGTCCATGATCTCTATTTAAAGAGCATGGAGGGTCATTGGAAAGTTGATCGATTATGAGAAGCTCATTTGTAACTTTCTTTTTTTGCATAATAAATTGTCCCGTAGAAGCTATGTGGCCGGGGCTGTGGAGTGTTTCCTTTACGAGGGTTTAAACCACGTCAAAATATCGGTGTATCGATCTGTGATCTATTTGTGTGAAGTGGTTTCTCTAGGTGTTTGGTATTTTGGGAGTACCTTGTGTACCCGAACAAGATCGAGACACTTCAACCTTTTTCCTGTCTCATTCTCAACCAAAGCTTTCCACTTCTTAAAAGTAGCAAACACATGAGATTTCTGTCTAATGCAATAAACCTAAGTTTTCCTAGTTGCATCACCAATAAATGTAACATAATAGTGAGAGCCACCAAAAAATTGTACTTGATCTGGTCCCAATACATTTGTATGCACAAGCTCTAACTTTTCATTCTTCTTCTGTTTCTCAACCCTGAGAAATCTGACTCTCTTCTTTTTTCCATAAACACAGTTCTCACAGAATTCCAAACTTAGCTGCTTCAAATCCGACAACAACTTCCTTGAGTGGAGAATCTGCATCCCCTTCTCACTCATGTGACCAAGCCTATGATGCCACAATGCTGTATTTGTTCTTGTGGAAGCTAAAGAGATAGAATGGTCAGTATTATGAGGACATAAATACAACGTACCTACCCTATCTCTTTTTTCTATCACCATTGATCCTTTAGTGATATTCCACCACTTTTCTCCAAATGTAGATAGACATCCGCCATCTCCCAACTGCCCTGTTGAGATTAGATTTGTTTTCATAGCAGGAATATGCCTTACATCTTTCAACATCCAATCAATTCCATTCTTAACTTTTATCCATACCTTACTCATTCCAACAATTTTACATGGCTCATTATCACCCAATAAAACATGTCCAAAATCGCCTGGAACATAATCATGAAAGTATTTCCTATGGGGTGTAGCATGACATGAATCCCCTGAATCTACTACCCAATAATCACTAATATTATCTAATGCAAGAATCAAAGCATCTTGTAACACATCACTTGCTACATTTGCTTCCTGGGTAGTTTCGTGCTGTGCATCTCCTTTCTTCTTTAGAGATCTGCAGTCTTTCTTTATATGTCCTTTCTTTCCATAGTTCTAGCACTCTATTTTTCCCAATTTGGACTTGGATCTTTCCGTTTTAGACTTGCCACGATTACCTTAGCTCTTTCCTCTCTCCTTTTGTCTTCCCCTGCTCTCCATGGTCAACGCATTACCTGATGTCTCACCTGTGCTTTTTTTTTTTTTGCATTTCCTCGCTAAGAATAACACCAATCACATCATCAAATTTCAATATGTTTGAACCAGAGGCAGAGTTACTTACAACCATTACCAAGCTATTCCATATTTCTGGCAATGAACACAAGATTAGAAGAGCCCTAACCTCATCATCGAAGTTCACACATACATAAATTAATTGATTTGTAACTGTATTAAATTCATTTAAATGATCAGTAACAGATCCACCTTCAGACATCTTCATATTAAATAAATGCTTCATTAAAAATACCTTGTTGGAGGCCGAGGGTTTTTCATACATCTTACCCAATGCGCTCATCAAACCCTTCATTGTCATTTCTTTTGAGATATTGAAAGCCACCAACGAAGCCAGGCTCAACCGTATTGTTCCCAGAGCCTTTCTGTCAAGAACCTCCCATTCTTCGTCCTTCATAGCCGCCGGCTGCTTTGCTCTTCCTCCCAACGGTAGGAATAGATCCTTTCGGTACAAATAGTCCTCCATTTTCATTTTCCATAACTGGAAGTTTTGGCCATTAAACTTTCCTTCTTCCGCCATTGCTCCCACTCGAACCAGAAACCCTAGCTTCCTGTGGGTTTATTTTCCAAATAGACCTTTGGCTCTGATACCAATTGTTAGAAAAACAGTATCTCAGAGCAATAACAATAAACATAAATGCAAATATAATCACACATATACATTACAAGAGAGACACATATATATCATGGTTCACCCCAAGATGGGCTACGTCCACACTGAAATTTTCAATTCTTATTATTATACCGTCCAACAAAGTGAAGGGATACAACCTGCAGCACAGCCACTGCACTTCCTCTTCACTGTCTCACAGTCTCTCTTCTTGATCTCAGAGATCTTTACAATTCATAAAACCTAATCCATAAACCCCAGCCGTATTACAATGTATTTCTTTTATAAGGGAGATACAATGGGAAAATAACATGGGTTACCCAAAACCATGGGCCCAAAAACTGTTGGCGAAAACAACCCCAAAATTTTTTCTCGGGGGATTCACCCCAGAACCCCCATTTTATCAGGGGCATTTCCCCCGAACCCAGGTAACTTGGGTGCATTTCCACCAAACCCCCTTTCTCGGGGGTGCTTCCCCCAAACCCCCAACGGGGGCCCGCTGGCCCCCGTTCCCCCCAGCCGGGGGGGTGTCAACACCCCCCCCCGAACCCCCTGAGGATCATGTCGGGATCATAACCAAACCTGGGGTTCAAACATGGCTGAATCATCATCTATGAGACTGGAAGATCAGGCTCCATGACCAACAGTGGAAAGACATGATACCATGGAGAAGGTTGTCTCTAGCTTGGGTGCTAACTCATCCACTCTGAATGCTTTTCCATCCTTGCCAACTACTTTTGTTGTTTTTTTATTTTCCTTCTTCCTTCTTCCTAGGACATTAAAAATATTTCATTTTACTATTCATATTGCCTAAATAGATAATGTAATGCAAATTACCTTCAAGACTGGGAAGTTAAGTCGATAATTGTTTGATGCGATGAGAACTATGTCTTAAGAGAGTCGGTTTCACCATTTATGTTTCTGCGGAAGCAATGGAGTATGGTAGGGTGATGTGCATAGTTTAGTCTTGGCACACTTAGTGCTCTAAGGTCTTCTCTTTATGTACTTCACTTTTAAAGTTTTATATGTAGGTTTGTTTAATTTAAATGTTTAAACTGGTTTATATCACTAATCCAGGCCTGATGGACTTTGTGAGAAGAGGGTGAGTCCTTCTGGGGTATTGATGTTGGTATTCATACCGTTGGCGGAGCTACCAAGAGGTAAGGGTGATGTTTGGAACTATCCTGGCTTACTTAGCAAACTTGCTAATGCACTTTTTGTAATTTGTCTTGCAGGCATAAATATGATGGCTCCTTCCTAAGTTACCTACATCAAAATTCTAGCAAGGTCTAATGTTATGTGTTTAAAAGAAAAGGCTAAGGACTAACTCTTTGGAAAGTCATGGCATAAATAAATGTAGTTTGATGCCTTCATGATTTTAACTATAGCGTGGGGTAAGTTTATTGAAATGAAAAAAAGGATGTGGTTGGAGTTTTAAATGCTGCATGTGAGAATGACGTCGCCTTGTGTCCAGCTGGGCACAAGGGTTTTACCTTGGTCTTCATCCTTGCGTTTGTCATTTTTCGTGGATTTTGGCTGCGAGTAGTCACTTGCTGCATCTGGCTTGACAGTGCTCTGACCTGAGCATAGTGCACTCGTTGTTCACTATGTAAGGAGGTGGAGAGTGTCACAATTCACTGCCTGGTAACTTATACCTACAACTTTTAATATTTTCTTCCTTCATCCTGTATGTATTTTTTTTATCTCTGGGTTTAACATGTGGTTTTTCTTTGAATTTTACTGGCAGGTCATAGGTTATGATACTCACTGCGTTGGGTGCTAACAGGTGATCGAAAGCTTGGTTTTTGGCATAAGAATGGTAATCCCAAGACCTCCCAATCATTCATCCCTTCTTGTCGCAGTTATGGTTACAAGGCTCTGAATTTTCGAGTTCTTTCATTTTGCAACTTCACTGAGTCCTTTGGACTCTTTGTAACTAGATTTGAAGTTTCTAATGGGTCACCTTTGGCTGGACCGATAGTTAGAAGGAAGACGATTTTAAAGAAGAAGACTTGGAGAAATTGGGGAAGTAATCTGGTTAATGTTTAAGATATGTTTGTTTTAGGAATTGCATTTGACCTTTGTCTGAAAGGTGGGGTTTCACCTAAACATTAGATCTAAAATTGATTAGAAGGGTACTGTAAATCCTTGCCAACTAGTTTCTAGGAGACATGAAAAATAGATAGACTGGTAATGATGGTAATTGTGGAACCCAAGCCTCTAAAGGTGGTTGCAAGGGATATCACACAAGAGGAACTGAGCTTAGTTGATAGTAGTTTGTCTACAATCAAACTTTGAGCTTAGTTGATAGTACTCCGTCTGCAATAAAATTTAGAGGAACTGAGGAAAATGAACATGACCATAATGTAATTGATGAGAGTTCTAGTATAAGGTAATTTTTTTCCAATTTAATTATTTGATATTTGAAATTCCAATTCAACTAATGTGTGGGATAGATGTGCCATAGATGAAAGTTTTATAATCTCAAGGAATTAGATCTTTGACCAAACACTAGGAATGAAAAACTTGGGTACTAAGAAAGAAATAACAACAACAAATCATTATCATCTGTATGGTTGTAAAAGGGAAGATTCAATTCCCATAGGCAAGATATTGGGGGCATTGATGTCAAGGTATTCAATGCAAGCTAAAGGGGAAATGATTAGTATTGCTCATGATGTAAAAGTAAAGGATGTATCAACTTCAACTTAGGTTTCCTTCCAAAGTCTACATCAGTTTTGTGTTGTCACCAAATTTGCAGACAGTGAACACTTTGAGATTCTTGAAGATGACAAATGCCTTCCTAAACCACAATTTTAGGCTATTGCTAGGAAATTGGTGTTGGCACGTCATTACCTCTATTCTCATAAGGTTATCAATTATGATATGAAACCTTAAAATATTGTTATGGGCACTGGAAATGTTGCTTATCTTTGTGACTTTAGATATGTGAGAGCTATGTCTTGCAATAAAATGGTGCTCCATTCAGTCAAAGGAAATACCTTTATATGACTCTTGAACTTGATATTTTAAATTTATGGGAAATTTATGGGAACTCGAGCAAGCATAATTTCTTGAAGTTGCATTATTCCAAACATGATTACGTGCTAGCATAGACGCACTCATTCATTTTCATGAGTTAGTGGTCTATTTTTGGTACCTCCCTAACCATTTTAAGATGTTGAGAGTCTTATGGGAGTGAAAAGCATCTTTTTGCAAAGTTATTATGGCTATTATTTTTGTATTAAGCTCATGAACATTTATATGCAGTTTATTGTTTCTACTATCACTGTGTTTTTGTGATGAATGATTGAAGAATGTTATAAGTGTGCCTAAATAATTATGAACATCGATGTATACAATTCTTTATATTTATTATCACTTTGTTTTATGTGATGAATTCATTTGCATGACTTGAGTATATCTAAAGCTCTCCTTGAGGTCCCATGACTGAACTTGAACACTTGCTGCATTCTGCAATTGAACATTTCCATCTTAACCCTTTCATTCTGCAATTTACAGAGAGAAAACTTGCTGCATTTTTTCTGTATCTTCATGGGTGTATAAACATGCCTGAAATTAATGGCTTCCAAACTTATTTTTGCTGACAATAAAACATAGGACTCGATTCTCTGGAAATGAACATTGAAGACATCTTTGGGAATTTGATCATGGATTGTTGTATATGATATGTTCTTACATTTCCTTGCTTTTGCATGCCAATCATTGTCTAGACCATGAATCTAGATAGGAAACCCATTGAATCATCAATCCAGAAAATGAAAATTAAAGGTGACAGGAGGTCAATTTATTTGACAAACTGGTGATTTCCGTGCTCACTTGACAAACGCGTGATTTCCTTTTTCATTGTCTAATAATATGCAAAATTCCCATTGTAGTGATGTCACTAGGATGCCAATATATAAAGAAAAATCAACATTAATATTGAGATGTACATTCTTCCTTTGCTTTTCAAATTGTCTATTAGATGGGATTATCCATACATGGGATATATGAAGGATGAGAGGACCACAACCAAATACATTGAAAACAATAGGAGGAAAAAACTTTGTCAATTCTATATTCTGATCATGAACTTCTATCATGATGACACTTATTGACTCAACATGTAGACTAAAAAACTCAATTGATACACCTGCGTAGACTCTACACTGAATGCCTGCAATTATTGAGTCAATAAGTGTCAATACTCCATATAGACTCTAGACTCTTACCACATCCTACCACTATGAGATGTTACCCAATGTTTGCAGTGCACCTTGTCTTTGTGCAAGGGCATTCGATGACTTTGTATTTCACCATACCATCATGCAAGGGAACCTAAACCAAACTCATATTGCATCTATTCATGCCAATCAATAACCATTGAATTGATTGTATAGTAGAATTTCTTTAAGTTACTCAAGGATAGGGACTTATAGCCTCCCTTTATTTATATTGCCCCTTTGGAAGCTTTATAAAATTTCTCTTCCTTTGGTTAGAAACCATGAGAAGTAACTAAAAAAATGCATATCTAGTACTCAACATCCGAACATGACATAATCTCCAACACTTCCTATGGATAAGGCACAACTGCATGGGAGTAAATATCTTGATTCTGTTGTAGTTAACCAAGTTATTCAGTGTGCAGTGGATAGGAGAACAACAACAAAATTTCAAGTCCTAGGCTAGTGTCACTCCCAACCAAAAACACAAGATATCCATTTCATCATGGATTTTTGCCTCAATAAACACTTTCTACACCATCATTTGGTGCATTGAAAACTGCGCCTATGGTGTCGTTTCTGACTTAAGAGGACACTAGAGACACTTTCAATCTCAAACTACAATTTGATACAACTTTCTTAAGACAATCCACATTTATTATATATATTATTATATTTCATTATTTCATAACACATTGAATTAATAGCTAGATATTAATTCCTAGGTGTTTCCTTATCTTATGTGCATTAAAGAATTAGATAGAAGTTTGATACTTTTTTATATAACCATTTGACCTTATCTTTTAAATATTTACATTATAAACACAAAATTGAATCAGAAATTGTAGGTGCTCATTAAACCAATCTTAGTCTTGTTTTGTTTTCTTTTTCTTGAAGAAGAGAGAATGAACTTCAATCTTCTTCCATGTATCAAGAACCATTTTTTGTGTGTGTGAAGGTTTAGCTTAAATGGATTTTGTAGGAGATGCGTGGAAATTTGGTAAACTTAAAGATGTTGGTAGCATTGAAAAACACATGCTCGTTACATGTATCAATAGATTTTTGTAAAGAGGGAACTCTCAATGGTTAGATGTTAGTTAGGGAGTGTTGAGATTATACAAATATACATCCAACCATCTAGCATTTTGAATTTATTTTGTTTGAAAATAAGGTGTTTTGTTAGAATAGAATATTTATATTTAGTCCATGGGAGACCTAATAGGATCTTTGGGGTCATATAAAGAATTATAAAAAGTTACATTATGATCCTTAATGTATATTCATTTCCATTATGTATCAACATGCAATATACTCTCTATTTTTATGATGTTCAAAGTCTTCAAATCCTAATTTTTTAATCCTTGTCATCTCATCAAAGTAGTACCCCTTATCTTTAGATACAATATTTTCTTGAATTATGCTCACATGCCTTATTTTGATTATATGGGTTTTAAATTGAAATAATGTTTCCCAGCATACATGATTATGCACAATATCAAAATTTCATGCTTATGCTTGCTACGGTTTAAACATTGTCATGCATTTTACTCATTAGAAGTAGAAGAAAGTTATTGTTGGATTCAATTAATTTGAAAGAGTAGTTATAGTTTGAAAGAACTATCTCCTTACCTTAGCTAGCATTCATTGAAAGGAAAGGCTTATTTGATATGAATTTGCATGGTTTGAGTCAGTCATCACACCATGAGTTGCACTTCCATCACCCGACTGAGTAATACCACCATTAAAATTTAACTTGTTAACTCAACACACTTTAACCTCGCTCGAGGATAAAAATAATTTGGTAGTTAGGTAGGACACCGGGGATAGGAATCCAAATAATTCCCCCTTGTCATTTTCATCTGAGACATAGATGTTGTCCTATAGGGTACTAAAATACTCTAGTAGTTATTGACACGGTCATCGACCAGTTTGTGGAGGGGCCTCTCATTTTTTCGGGGGTTAAGTCGTGAGGATTGATTCCAAATGGACTTTGTGGAATGCCGCAATCCACTTAGAGCCTAAGGCATATCGATCCATTGTCTTCCTTGTACTCTACCTTATTGGTGATACATGGGCGATAAGACATAAGTGCCGAAAACCTTCTCTAATGTGTCATGAATGAGGTAGCCTAGTAACTTTTCTTCTAGGGCTCGTTTACCCAGGATCCCTTTCGGTAGAGGGATATCCTTCAAATTCGGTCTCACTTTGTATTGTTCGACTTGGATTTCATCACCTTGTGAAGGATACGATTTGTCAAGGTCTCCAGCTCCTAGTTAGGAAGTTTGCTTGCTATTTCACCTTTTTAGAGGGTCTTTTTCTTTTTAGTGCTGCTTATTGGCATTCTGGACACTTTTGTTTCAGCTCGCTTACTGTGACACCGGTCCCAGTACAATTTTTTGAGCTTGCTTTTTTGCCCTACGAACCTTGTCTTTTCCTAGCTCCCCTTCTGCATGCTCGGTTGGTTTAGGGTTTTTGAGTTCTTACACGGTCAGTTACCAATTATCTGATGATATTTGATGTCCTCTTCTCCTAGGTATTCGAGATGGTTGAGTTAGATGGTCTTCTCAAGGGACTAAACACCCCTTGATGGAGCCACTAATGCTTGACCTTAGGAGTAGTCTAGAGGACCACGTGATCACATCATCCGTGTGGAATTTTGCATTTACTCTGATGATGGAATTTCAGGTTATATGGAACAATGGTACATTTGAGAGAGAGATGATTGGTTTCACCCCACCTTGGTTGATTGTCTTATGGTCCTTTCATTTTGTTGATAATATTTTTGTGGTACCTTTCCTTTTACCTTTTGGGTCTTCTACTCATCTTGGGTTATCTTTTGATTTGAACCACCTTTTATGTTTTTGGTCTTGTGGGTACTATGGTAGTTTGTCCACATTTGAGGTACACCCCCTTTGTCCAAGTTGTTATGAGTCTTTATACCCACTTCGTACCACCCTCCAGACCTTATTTAGGAAGATTGCTTGCTATCATACCTTTTGGTGGTCCTATTTGAGGTACAAGAGGTAGTTACAAGGAGCTATTTCATATAAGAGGTAGTTACAAGGAGCTATTGCATATATTTGACATTATTTGACCTTCCATCTCTTTGGCATGTCAAATAACAGGTAGTTACAAGGAGCTATTGCAATATATATTTGACCTTATTTGTACCTTCCCCACAATGGTTGATTTACTTTTGGTCCTTACACCCTGTTGTTTATTGGTATTGTGGTAGCTTGTCCTTTAATTTTGGTCCTTTAATTTTTTTTGGTACCTTGCCTCTCACCTTTTGGGTCTTTTACTGATCTTGAGTTATCTTTTGATTTGTACCGCCTTTTATGTTTTTGGGCTTGTGGGTATAACTATGGTAGTTTGTCCACATTTGAGGTAGTACACCAACTTAGTCCCAAGGGTTATGAGTCTAATTTATACCCACTCTTTTCTTTTTGACTTGTGTCTTGCTGGTTGGTATTTGTACCCTTTGGTTGGTCCTTGTACCTTATTGGAGGACGTGAGTCTCTTGGGCCTCAGTCTGCTTGCTGTCAGATCATCTTTATTGTGATTGTACTGAGCCTTTTGAATGTCATTGACTTTCTTTGATTGACCGTACCATAGCCCAGTCATCTCTCTCTCTCTGGTTTGTACTAACCCTATAATAGGGTCACTTGGATCCTAGAGTTGACTGGCCTCTAAGAGGCACAGTCATTTTTGAAAGTAACTCTTATGAGTATATTACAGGAAACATCTACACCAAGGTAATCAAATATGTGTTGGTTATAAGACTTAAGTAATCAAATTGTTGGTAATCAAATATATGGTAAATAATTTGAATTAAGTCGTTAAGACTTGTCCTGTCAGACAAAATTGTTTGTAATCAAATTATATTTGTTGGTAAAGAATTTTAAGAATGTGAACACTTTGAAAACCAACTGTCTTGAATATAAGAGCGAGGTAAAAATGTTACCCATACTACATGTCATCGATTATAACCTTCCCAACATTATAGAAACAAAAGCTTCATACATAGGATGGGGACGAGTTCTAAAACAGGTAAGAAAACCTAAAGAAGAGGAAATAGTCCAGTTTGCATCAGGAACTTGGTATAAAACCGAGCAGAACTATGCCACCGTCGATAAATAAATCCTTGTAGCACTGAGATGCATAGAGAAGTTCCAGATTCATTTGTTGAACCATGAATTTATCATAAGAACAGATTGCTCTAGTCTTCCATTTGTGCTGAACAACACACTAAAAATTGCAACAACAAAAGGAAAGTTAGCAAGATGGCAAACATTGTTTTGATGTTATAACTGTACTTTTCATGAGCACATTTCTGGGAAAGCAAAAAACATTCCTGACTTTTTAACAAGAGAATATTAGACACAGAAGTATGATGTTAATTTTTCACTAGCGAGCCTGAAGCAAGCGATCCTGAAGCAAGAAAGCCTGAAACAAGCGAGCCTGTGCAAGTGAGCCCAAGGCAAGCGAGCGTAGAAGGTCAAAGTGGAATCCAGTGGGCCCATAACCCACAAGTAAACATGGAAATCTCTGCTTGGACTAGAAGAAAACATCAGATCTATACTATTGATGGTAATATGAGTTTGTTGGATTATATGCAAGATTGGAAACTTAGGTAGGAGTTGAGACATACTGATGTATTAGATGCTAACTTACATGGATCTGATGCCTTTATTAGACTAGTGCCATAACTCAAAAGAATGCCTATGGGATCCAATATTGTACCAGAGATGATTTACAACAACTCCCTGAGAAAAGCAGCTGATGCAAGCAGTTGGTTAACACACCTCTACCATGATCTTAACTTAATCATGAAAGCGGTATCTACACATCAGCCTAGTCTAAAACTAGACCATCAATACTACTGTATTAACTGGACACTTTCCTTGAAAGCATGGCCACATCAAGATGCTAGTCTCCGGTTTCCAAGTACTACACACACTTATGAAAAATATAAAAAATTATGGTGGCAATTCTTGAGAAAAGAAAATACAGATAGAACATATTATACCATGCTAAAGTTTGGAATTCAAAGTACACATGATATCCATGAGGATCCAGCTACATTCTACAACGTCCCTAATTGGATGAGAGACTGGTGGCAGTCATTCGACATCAACTTGACAGCATTAGAACCAACTCTTATTTATAATCTAAAATGGGACGTTGGAGAATCTCTCGAACAAGTCAAAGATATTTTGCAGACAAAGATCACTGAGGATCAAATCCTTGAGTACTACATTAAATACAAAGAACAGTGGCTTGTCAAGACCCGCATAGGCATCCACATGCATCATAATAGATGCGTTGTCCTGAGGTCTATTTATTCAAAGGCATGGAGCACTGAATCCAATATCTTTCGAGAAATATATGGTCCCCCATACTCCGATGATTTGTAAATATCTCAAAAGTATTTGGCTATGAGTGGGGCCTATCCATTCAAATTGTCATAAAGATTGAAAAGAAAGTATTTGTAACTATGTCATGATAATATAAAGAAAGCCCTACTTTTCTTTGTGTCAATATGATTGAAAATCTATGTTATGCAATAAATACCCTAAGTAAAGATTACAAGTAATTGTCCAAAGGTAGCATTAGTTGGGAGTAGGGCTGAAAGCTACCATTTTTCAAAACAACTTACATGTTTACGGTTCCGTTTTGCTTGATTCAATTACTTTCAGTCATCTAAGAAGACCATGCTTGATTACAAAACTACCCATGTATTTCCAATATTCAATGAGCTCATCCTTTTCCTCAAGAATATTTCATTTTAGATTTTGAATAAGATTGTTTTTGAAGATTTGTGAACTTCTTATTAGCCACCTAAAAGATCTTACTTTTGAAAGTCATAAAAACTTTTAGCAGTTTTCCATAATGGTTAGTTATTTTTATTTTATATTATTATTGCTAAATATAAATATATTACTAAATGTGAGTGTACTTCAATTACCGAGGTGATGAACCCAAACTGATGGGATGAGAGAGACTTTACGGCCATGACGACAAAGCTGATAGTTAGATGGTGTGATATGGGACTCAAGACCCAAAGGAGCAATAAAAGACAACTCATAATTGCATGAATTTCTACTCCTAAGAAAGATAAAGTGATCCTCTTCCTCAACACTTGAATGCCTACATTTTGAGAAAGGGGATGCGGTACAAGTCACCTTATAAAAGGCACTACACATTACCTTTTAAGAGGCACTATGCCTTGCGGTCCTATCTAAAATTTTTTCCCATGGTGTAGGTAGAACCAAACAGGTATTTGTCAGATCTATCTTCCTTGAGCAAGGGGAGTTTAGGAATGCTAGAGGAAAGTTAGACATCCAATAGGTCTGCAAGAGTTTTATCGACTAGATGTCAAAATACCAGAAGAAAATTCTATAAATGCATGGAATATTATTGCGCTCAAGGGGGTCATGTTCCTATGATGATGAGACAATATGCGACGACGAGGTTCCCTTGAGGTACAGACATTTAGTGAAACAATGGGTACCCAAGGATCTTCCTCAACCGAACACATATTTTTTTGTGGATGAGAGGATATATTGAATTGCACCGTTGTCAATACATGGTTTTAGGTTGTTTTGCATGGATGGCATAAAGGTCCCTTATGGCACATGTACAAAATTGATGGAGTATATTGGACCCTGTTACAACTACAAAGATTGGATGCGCCTGGTCTGATATAGAAAAAGTATGCATAGATATGGATTGTCAGCAAACTATTTACAGTTGAAAGACAAAGATCAAAATAAAGGAGCAACGTTGTACATGGACAGAATGACAAAGGCCACAGGTAATATTGCGGGGTTTATAAACAACACACAACCAGTGTCTACAAATAAGCAACCAAACTGTGAATTTGAGGGGCATGAAGGAAATTGTGTTTTTGTATGTTCCATTAAATCAATATCTGCTGGGGAAGAGTTGCTTATTAATTAAAATTTGAATCAAGTAGATACAAACACGGTTACTATGGGAGTGGTACATATAAAAATTTAAACAACCTTTTATCAATGAATTTGACATCTTAAGGATTTTTCATTAGTTTATTTCATTTAGATTTTCCATATTTACTTCGTAGGCTAGTGATCGGGAAAAATCCAAGCCAACAGATGGTCGGAGGAGTACATCTTCCTCAAGGGAGCAGGTATACATCTTTGTAATAGTAAAAATATAATAAGAAAAAAGAGTTTTTTTTGCTTTGCTTTTTCATTATTAGTATATTGGTTTGGTTTAGATAATTTTATCTATTTTTGATGCAGAATGTTGATCGGGAAAGCCACCCGAATGTTCATCGACAGACAACAACAGCCTCGGGGCAACAAGTAAACCTGATTGTAATTGTACAATTTAAATATGTCACAATGTTTTCTCATTATATTAATGTTTCAATGAATATTTTGGTTTCGTTTAGGTAATTTTCTCTATGTTTTTGATGTAGGCCAGTTCTGTAAGGGTCACAGTAGACCATACCATACCTACCTGGATGCAACAAGTATACATCTTTGTAATAGTAAAACTATAATTATATGAATAATAGTTTTTTTTTATGTGTTTTTTCATGAATAGTTTTGGATTCGTTTAGGTGACTTTCACTATGTTTTTGATTTAGGGTTCTGTAAGGGGCAACTCCCAGATATTAGCAGATCAGGGCAAGTCAGCTATGACCATTGATCCGATGAGTGGATCATGATCCTCGAGGTTGCAGGTATAATTCATTGGAATTGTACCAATATAATACGTAACATAATGTTTATTTTGTTATGTATTTTTCGTTTGTATACTGGTTTCATTATGATAATGTTTTCTACTTCTTTTTTGTAGGGGCCCAATGATCGGGGCAAGTCCACATCTGTGGATCAGACGACACCATCGTCCAGGAATCAGGTAAACCTAGTTGTAATTTTAGGAATCTATCATGATAGATATATTTTGTTAATATAATTTTAGGAATCTATCATGATAGAACTCAGTAGTGTTTTATATATTTTTGTTGCAGCCTAGTGAATCGCTGTATGAAACAACATCGCAAGAATAGTCAATAGATCCTGAAGTGGATGAGATGCTAGTTAACGATACCGAAAAAATTGGTGAAGCCACGGACCTGTTTAAGATGATAGAAAAAATCTTGAATAAATATAGTGTGGAAATCGTTTCTTTGCTAATCAGGGTTCCGCAGACAAGCAAGATTAAAGCAAGGATTGAATTGTTGGGACAAAAATCTGAAACCTTGCGAGTAAGTTGAGGAATCTTGAATCATAAAATAATTCATTTATAACTTTATAATTTTCTCTTTTATATGATAGTACTGAACATATAAAATGTGGTTTGTATTTAAAATATTATTAGGGAGCACACAATAGTGGTCAAGGCGGTGTTGGCCCCAGCGAGGCTCATGGAGAGACGTTGCATCATGGGAAAACAACTCCACGTGCATCGAATCCTTCACCATTATTTTTGAATGAACAATCGGCAACACGTTCCCAAACACCACGGACCCCAGCTGTGAGTGCACCGGTCGCTAGTGACCGACGCATGCTAGATTGTCCAAAAGAAGGGGTCAACACCGAGACTCTTAGTAATTTTGATATCGCCTTAGCTGCATTTCCAGGATCTTCCCATGTCACTAGCACAGGAACAATGGAGGAAACATTTTTGGTGGACAAAAATCTTGTCCCAATAAAGATCGAGAAGATCCCAGGTAATTAATATACATTGATCAAGTTAGTGTTTATAATTTCATTGTAATATACCGATAAAACGTTTTTTTTCAAATAATTATGATCATGGTATGATCGTTTTGCAGGAAATGATGTTTTCTATAAACAAATGAATGACTCGTCCTTGGATATCTTCAGGCCCACCATCCAAACAAGGTGGAATAAAGAATCGAAAAATTTAAAAGATGACCTCACTAATCGATTGGTTGGCATGTTCGGCAACAAGACCTTCAATCAAGCCGAGGTCCTGAAAAAGGCTAGACAACATATGAAGGTTGTCTGAGACAAATATAGGACCCACCTGTAAAAAAAACCTAGGTATGAGCGCCCTCCAATGATTCCATCAATGGAGTGGAAATATCTAATGGACGATGGAAAGGAGAGGGCTCAGAGAAAAGAAGGAAAGATACCACCAGGCATAGGAGGTATGCAATACTTTCCGCAATGTAATTCTAAACCTTATTATTATTGCTTTCTATATCGGATTTGGAACATCTAAAGTATTTCAACACTTGCATAGGCTGTCAGACACTTCAAAGGCCACAAGGGAAAGACTGGAAAAAATAGGTCAGCACAAGCTTGGGCCTGGTGGTTATTCGAATTTGGTGGCACGATTTGTAAGTTTCGAAAAACCAATAATGCATACAAATAATAAGTTGCAAATTATTTTTCGTTTTATTGCACCGCAAAATGTTAATTAATGACGTTATGCAAATATGCAGGTTGACCGATTCAATGAAATGCTCACTGCGGAAGATATGAAGCTTGGCTTCCAGCATGGCTTTGGAGCTGTTGTTGAATGCCGAAAAAGCTTATATGGGTAAACACAGTCTTCTGGTACCAATCCATTCGGTGCACAGGTATATAAAATCTATATAGTTAAATGAAGATTTATTGCTTGTGCAACCTATTCGTTATAAATACTTGACATAAAATATTGACTCTGTTTTGAGTAGGAAAGCAATGATCCCCCTAATGTCGAGGAGGGACAACAACAAATAGAATATCATGCTTCGAATCCTGGTAAAGAATTTATTCATATGCTACAATTTTATGTATAGCATTGCAAATTGTGAACATTAATTATAGTTCACCATATTTCAACTGCAGAGCATGTAGAGGGTGAAACTGTACAGGTTGAGCCTGGACAAGAACATGAACAACATGATATGGCCACAGCAAGTTAAAAAACACCTTTGTAATGTTTTTTAAATGAAATACTTGTCATTACAATAGAAAAATATAACGATGTAACATTTTCATTTTGTTGCAACAAATCCAAACCCATTGCCGCAAAATCCACGTTTGGATCATCACTCTAGGATGCAGACATCGCAACAAGATCTTGATGAAGAACCAAGAACTGGAGGACAAAGTCCATATCAAGATGGTCCTATTATAGAATTATTGGAAAAAAATAAGAGAAGAAAAAATAAAAAAAAAGTGACTGGAAAAACATCGTCTAATAATTTTTTATAATAATATATCGTCCATGATTTTTGGCCTAATGAATGAATGAATGGTTTAATGGTTTAATGTTTCAGTGTAGTAAATTGTTACCTTTATTGAATGTCATCTTTTATTGAATGAATGAATGGTTTATTGAATGTTATCTTTTATTGAATGAATGTGTTGACTGAATGAAACAATGGTTTAATGGATGTTAGCCTTTATTGAATGAATGGTAGATGAAAGTTCATGATGAAGTATGCATGAATTTGCACGTTATTTTTTTTTCTTCAGGTACATGCATTGGGTATGGGGAATTGTGAGTGATGTGAGGGGGGGGAGGGGCCATAAGAGATTCCACCTTCATGTGGTTGGCCCTGTTCAGTAGAGAATATTAAATTATTCTTGAAACATAGAGGATCTCAATGAATGGCTATGATGCTAGCTTTTTACAACCCACTCGCATGTCATCTAAATTTTGACAATTTCTTGGAGCTTGTTGTGATGTTTGGTTGCTCCTCATAACCAATTTCGAGTTTCCACAAATTCAAAGGATGAGTAAATGATGCACTGGAATCAATATCCTAAACCTTCTCTTTAATTTCCTTGGAATCAATATCCTTAACCTCACATTAAACCCTTCCAAAATGGAATATTTACCTATGAAGCTTGGCTTCTGAAGCATGATATTTGCAACTAATATAGCATACACCAACAACAATTAGAAACATGCTTCTTGTTTTCAATGTTCATAATTTTTTAGGGCTGCAACTTTCCCATAATGGCTCCTCTTATGCTAGGGAATTAAAGAAAACAAGAAATTAAAGAAAACATATAATTTGCATCGAAAAAATAGCAGGGTACGAACTGAACTGAGGAGATTCGAACCTGTGACCTATGTCTAGTCCCACGGCTACCACCTTCAAGCTTGAAGTGCAGTTGACAATGGGAGACCACCTTCAAGCAGCTTGATTCATTCTGCATGCATTTCACAGTGGGAGATGACGGGTTACCACCTTCAAGCTTGATTCATTATGCATGCATTTCACTATGCAACCGTCTCAAATTCTCACTACATTTTCCCTCAATTAGTTTCTCAATTCAGCATGACCCATGCCTGCCGTCCGAGGAGTGTTGCCAGCGGTCTTGAGTTTCAGCCTGGAAATGGTGACGATTCATGGTATTATGTTTCCCTTCGCCTGCAATATGACAAACTCAAAGTTCACTACGAATGTTTGTCTGACAAATGTGATGGTTTGGGTTCCATAACCCTGGTTCCATTCAGGGACACTTTGAGGAATTGCTCCGGGGTAACGGAACCCAAACCGTCACATTTGTCAGACAAACCTTCACAGTGAACTATGAGTTTTCCATATTGTAGCTGAAGGGAAACATAATACCATGAATCGTCACCGTTTCCAGGATGAAACTCAAGACCGTTGGAAACACTCCTTGGACGGCGAGCATGGGTCATATTGAATTGAGAAACTAATTGAGGGAAAACACAGTGAGAATCTGAGACGGTTGCATAGTGAAATGCATGCAGAATGAATGCAGAGTACTGGGTGTCGAGAGAAATGGTTGTGGGACGTCGTATGAGAGGAAATGGCGATGGGAATATATTGATAAGGTCAGGCTTGAAGGTGGTAGCCTTGGGACTAGACATAGGCCGCAGGTTCGAATCTCCTCAGTTCAGTTCGTACCCTGTTATTTTTTCGATGCAAATTGTAGGTTTTCTTTATTTTCCTTTGTCAACTTTACGTATCCCTTTATATGTTTTCTTTATTTTTCTTTGTTAACTTTATGTATCCCCTTGTGATAATGGGGATTGTTAATATCAAGTCACTCGAGAATGAACATAAAGAGGATTTCCACGGTAATATGTTCCATCCAAACCTATCAAGTGTACTTTTAGGTCAGTAATATTCTTGTAACAAAGCGATGAAAGATCTTAGAAGCAAATGTAACAAAGCCCTGAAAGAAGTTCGCGTAACATAGTGGTTTGTGTTTGCAGGAATCCTTCAATTTACAGGGTGAAAATGGCCAAAGAGCTGCCACATTTCGGAGACAACAATATTGCTGACCTAAAAGTGCACTTGATAGGTTTGGATGGAATATATTACCGTGGAAATCCTCTTTATGTTCATTCTAGAGTTTTGAGAAAACCAGAGATATATGAAACGATGCTTTATGACAGTTCGTCTTCACAGCCACCTCTTGAAATCAAGATAAGACTTGGATACAACGGGAGAAGTTCATATGATAGGGGGAGTAGTTGAATCAAATGAAGTAAAAGTTCATTTTCTTCAACTAATCTGCCTATTGACTGAGCTTGATATTGTGTCTTGTAAGTTATCCTTGTACCTTGCCATCTTCATCAAAATTTTGCTGCTGGTTTTTTCATGCTAAAATGCTCCCCCTTATGCTACTTCAAACTTCAACAAGGTTTTGTCTAGTAAATTCATAAAAGGTAAGCATGCATCATCATTCCATACTCCCCCTATCAATCATATCATTTCTCAGTCATACTTCTTGTCAAATCAAGCTGAAAGGATATTCTCTTCAACAATATCCAGTACATTGCTTCACTGAAGCTTCCTTTTTCCAAGAGCAACAAGCCCGAGCTTGTCCACTTTATCCTTATCGAAACTGATTTGACCTTCTCCAATTCTGTTATAGCATGCTGAGCACTTAGAGATGTGTAATATTCAATTCGACCATGTCTTCCTTGCATTGATAACTTCTAGCAATCCCGAGTTTGTCCACTATCTCCAACATTCTTCATTCTTTGAACAATTTTAAGGCTTCCATGTATATGCTTACTGATCCACACTTTTCACATTAGAGTTGAGAGGAATGCTACTATTTTTTCCATAAGGTATAGCTTACTACCATGGATGCTACCAATCACTCAATACCAATTGATTAATATAATTTGTGCCATATTTCTTGAACTCATACTTGTCAATTATATCTAGTAAATTCATAAAAGAAAATCCTCCAATCATCAAGTTGCTTTTATTTCATTTGATTCAACTACTACCCCTATCATATGAACTTCCTCAAGGGAATCACCTTCACATAGGATGAAGTGACTGAATTAGAGGTAACCGCGGCCAGACTCGTATAGATGTCAAATGACGAGGATGAAGAGTCAACTTTGAATCACCCACAAGGTCTACCTACTGCTTAGACTTTTATGAGACCTTCGTGCAAACAACAATCTCTAATTAATTGTCCATAAAATCTCTAATTAATAAGACCCACCTTACAAATTTGATCACAACATAATACTGTTTTTTAAAAAAATTCCATAGTGACGTCGGATATCCGACTTCCATTGCTAAGCCATCCGACGTTCTTTCCATACCACCGACGGCTAAGATCGTCGAATGGTTTCCATTTTTACATTCTACTTTCATCGGTTATCCGACTTCAACAGGCTAAGGTATCCGATGTTCCTGCCATACCACCGATGACTAAGAATATCGGATGACAGGGATTTTTGCATTGTGATGTCGTTGGTTATTTGACTTCAACAGGCTAAGGTATCTGACGTTCCTGCCATACCACCGACGGCTAAGAACCTCAGATGGCTTCCATTTTCACATTCTGCTGTTATCGGATATCCGACTTCAACGGGCTAAGGTATCCGACGTTCCTGCCATACCACCGACGGCTAAGAACTTCGGATGACAGGTATTTTTGCATGGTGATGTCGTCAATTATCCGACTGCAACGGGCTAAGGTATCCGACATTCCTGCCATACCACCGCCAGCTAAGAACGTCGGATGGCTTCCATTTTCACATTCTATTGTCATCGGATATCCGACTTCAACGGGCTATGGTATTCGACGTTCCTGCAATACCACCGATGGCTAAGAACGTTGGATGGTAGGCATTTTTGCATTGTGATGTTGTCGGTTATCCAACTTCCACGGGCTAAGGTATCCCACATTCTTGCCATACCACCGACGGATAAGAACGTCAGATGGATTCCATTTTTACATTCTGTTGTCGTTGGATATTCAACTTCAACAGGCTATGGTATCCGACGTTCCTGCCATACCACCGACGGCTAAGAATGTCGGATGGCAGACATTTTTGCATTGAACGGTCGTCGGTGATCCGACGTCCACGTCTAAGATATCCAACTATAAATTAAGTGTTAACCATCGGATAACCAACTGCCGGGCCATCGGTGGTATGTGTTGGATATCCGACGGGAAGTCCTACCATCGGATTTCAGCCGAAATTAGACTAACGTTTAAAAAAGATGGATATTGTCAGATGGCCGACATCAAGATGTAGAAAATACGACGTATATGCCGTCAGATTTTGGGTCCAAAAAACTTAGTGTGGGAAATGCGCCCTCCTCATGGGGAAATGCGCCCACCTTTATGGGGAGTCAATCCCACCTATTGTGCTGCCCAAAAAGTTACTAAATGTCCTCTTACATGCCCAAAAATATAGCTGGTCCAAAATCCCATCAAATTTGAAATTTTTTAATTTTCTCATTTTTTGACTTTTTGTAAAAAGATGAAAAATAAAGTGCCTAAACACTTAGGAAAGTGGGTTTAGGGGAAATGTAGGTGCTCCGGGTTAGAAAATCAGCACCCCCATGGCCAAAACAACCCCTAGACCATGATTTTATCACATTTTTAATTTTTTTGCCCAAACCATTAAAAAATGGCTTGTTTTACAGAAAATAATTTTTTCTCGGAACTAAAAAAAAAACTAGGGGGACCTAAAACATGTTCATACGACTCAAAAAATATGTCTAGAATGGCTTAATACATTGACACATAGACTCTAATAACTTCTTAAGGCTTAAAAATTACGCCAACCTCCCTAACTTTGGAGGATTGAGTGAAAAACTCAAAAATTATTAGTCGTTTATTTAACAACAAATAATTTCCAAGGAAAAAAAGCACTCTGGGCTAGTCGAATTAACGTTTAAGTCCTAGAGGCCGAGTCTTTTACAAAAAGATACTGTGCTAGCACATTATTACAAAATTCCCCGAGGGGGTATGAACATGTGGTACACAAATAAAAAGGGGCCTAGAAGGCTTGATGGACTTCTGAACTCTGATAATGAACAATTAAATTGTTCAAGTCTTTGTCGGCTCACTTGAAATCCAACTAAGTATGATTTAGTAGGAAACATATGGATCCATCTAGGGACACGTTCTCTTATTGATCTTTAATCATAAAGAGTATGTGATAATTCTAGAATCTATGGTTCCTACACGAAATTAAGACCCATCAACATCATATATATAAGAAACCAAATGAAACAACTAAGTCATAAATAATGTACATAAAAAACTATAATACAAAAGAGAATATGGTACAACAATAATATGCAAAAATAATATACAAAAGAAGGGTTTAGAAAAATCCTAGTAGATAATGCCCCTATGGGAATCCAAGGTTGTTGCTGAAGACCAACTTCAACAGCTGGCCATTCACTGGAAGAGTCAGTTTATCTCCATCCATGTCATTTAGATAGAAAGAATTAGCACTAGCTACTTCACAAATGATGTATGGGCCCTTCCATAAGCTGTCGAATTTTCCATGCATGCCCGGCTTCTCTTGTTGCTTGTCCCATAATAAAACTGTATCACCAATATGAAAAGGCCTTGGTCGAGCAGATTTGTCAAAGGTCCTTTTAACTTTATCTTGATTCCTTATACACTGGTCAAGTGCCTTCCTTCTATTTTCATCCAATTCTATCAATTGATTAACTCTGTTATGTACTGCATCTTGATCTGAACTGAAATCCCAAAGGAGATGATATATATGAAGCTTTATGTAATGTCCCTTGTTAGGAATTTTATCAAAATGGCAATTTTCCACTTTTTTTTCCCTAGTTCGACCTTTGACTAGTTTTGATCTCTAGGTCCCAAATTTGCCCCAAATGATCCCAAATCTTCTGAGAAGGTATATTAATGATATTATAACATAAATATGTGTTTCAGGGATGCCTTTGGACCTTTAAAATACTTCTGCAAATCCTCTTTCAATTCTGATCAATGTAGGTAACTTTACTAGTGATTTTCCTTTGACTAGTATTGGTCTCTAGGTCTCAAATTGACTCCAAATGCCTTCAAATCTTCAAGGAATGTGTATGAATGATATTAGAACTTTAATATGATTTTTATGGATGACATATGTCCACCAAAAAACCTCTGCAAACTCTCTTAAGATTCTGGACCAATTATGCAATTTTACTAGTAATTTGGGGTTCAAATCCCCCTGGGGTAAGTACTGAAAATGGCTTCCCAAATGCCTCCAAACCCACTCAAATTTATGAACAGAGGTATGTAATGTGTTAAGTATTTTATTAAAGTCTCATATGAACCATTAATGAATTATTAAAACTTTTCTCACCCTCTCCCATTCAACTGCAAAAATCCCCAATTCGACCCTTGGGGAAATGGCACTATTTCACCTCCCAATACAACTAAACTGAGTAAAAATGCTTCGAATGCTCAATTACAATACGTAAAACTTGTAGAATACATCCATGGAAGTATATTGATCACAAATATATCAGATAATCATCCATTCATTCGAAATCATCATCAATACATTGGCTCACAACAAGGTAGTGGGAAATGGCATTGTTCTTCCATTAAAAATGAGATTTATACATTTATACTTGGAATTTCGACCTGAAACTTTTTGGAGATGAATAACATAGTATTTAATTCATATTAAAAAATAAATGGGGCATTAAAAGCTTCCCCAAAGAGTACAATAGCTCACCAAAAACGCCCTCCCTCAAGGATCAAGAATATGCCATCAAAACTGGAAATGGTTGAGAGAATGTGCTGCAATAGAAGAAACCATGAGCTGCCCTGTAGCTTACACCTACAAATAAAGATTCCATTAAATCTCCAAATGAAAGGTCTGAATGGCCTTTCCAATTACCAACTTGGATGGGAATCTTTCACCCTCGAAATTGGCTAAGGCAAGAAACTAGTCATCCACTAGCTCTCCCTCTACACAAATGCAATTGAAAATTCTACAAATGATCAAAAGCTGGTTTAATTATTTGTTATTGACATTTATAAATTTCTAATGTCCTCCATGGGTCGAATTCCTTCCAAGATACTCATGCCAACTCAAGTTGGGAAGAGATTCCAAAGAACACCACTTGTACAACAATTCCTAGTCTCCCACTTCCACCAAATCACATGTGGAAGCATCTTAGCTGCCCTAACACCCTTGAGCGCCCTCTTGGAGTCTATTTTTAGCCCTGACATGTCATATATGTCATATCTCAGCCTTCAGGTCTGATTTGTGTCATAGGTGTCATAGCATCTTCATCATTTTTGTCATAGAGCTAGGGAATCTAGCCCAAGTGTCTCACTAGCTCCAAATTGCCTATTCCTCTTCCATGGGAGTTACTCTTCCTCTATATTTCGACCTTGGATGATTCATGCCACGAATAATACCTTTTGGACTCCCCCAAGTATGTTACCATTCACCTTGAATTCGAATTGGTGAGAGAATGATGCCAAGTGTAGTGGGGAAATCTAGCCATATGTGGGTCCCACTTCCTCCATGTGTCTTCATGATGAAATGCCACTTTGATTTTCACTTGTATATATTTATTTAGCTCCTTTATTAAATATTTATGCCATTCTAATGTTCAAACATCATTTATTATCCCCATTATTCCAAATCCCAAAGCTTCCACCCCAAACCTAGGAAACTAGTAATTTTCCTCCTTGGCAATTATTTGACCTTTAGCATCAATTTGACAAACTCTAATGAATAGGGCCAATGTGATTAGGCCATTGTGACCCAATACCAAATTTGGGACATGACACTTTAAATGAATGGGAAAAGTAACATAAAGGCCATAAACAAGTTCAAAAGGACTTTCTCCAGTTGAAACCTTCTTGGTAATCCTATCTTCCCACAAAGCATACTTAATTTTGCTATCCCATGCTTTTTTGTTATCACCAACTGTTTTCTTGATTATGGTCATGAGGTTTTTATAACTTGATTCAGCAAGACCATTTCCTTGAGGATAATAGTTGGAAGAATGGGATAAGACAATACCATATTTAAAGCAAAAGGCAGAGATTTCCAATGAATTGAAAGCAGGGCCATTGTCAGTGGTTATTTTGGCTGGAACCCCAAATCTAGTGATGATCTTGTTGTCACCCAAAACTGACATGCATGTGTTGAAGTCCAAAAAGTGAACACACCAACTCGATGACAACTCTCAAGAGAGAAGCCAATGTCACCACACTACTCTCTTCTCGCTTTAGGTTGGCTCTTCTCCAACTCAAGGGGGGTATCCCTAAGGTAGGATCACTAAGGCAGGTGCAACGGAGGGCAAGGTGAACTGAAGAGGATGCCTTAGAGAAACAATTGTAACAAAAGGTATCTTGATTGAGTGATGGGAAAGATGGGAGGATTAGTCCTCGAGGAAAGGCCAATGCCAGTATATCAGAGGGGTGAATGGAGTCAAAAGAGAGCTCAAAGGGGCCTTGTGTCATATGTGACTGAGGGGGAAAGATCACATGATTGAGAAAGCCCTGCTCAGTCTAGTGTTTGACAATCAGAAAAAGTACTTCTTCTCTAGCTGCGGGAGGTGCGCTATGTAAACAACAGATCAATATTACACAATCAAACTAGATTAAATGCAAAGATCAATGCCCGTGTATGCATGCTCATAAAGGGAAAAAGAAAGCAGCTGCTAAGAATTCTTCACCAAAGGGAAAAAGAAATCAGTTGCTAAGAATTCTTCACCTTCCAATGTGGTGGATTACACCCCTCTATGGCCTCTTACACACAATAGAAAAGAAAACGCAGAATCTTAAAAATATTCACACTTATCTAAAATATCATAAGATCATGCCACACAAAGAAAATGCTCAGTTTATCCAAAAAAACCCATAGTATTTCATTAAGCTCAAGGGAAGAAAAAATTCCAAGTTTTTTCCATCATTTACAATGAAGGAGGATGGCTTTTTATAGTCCAAAAACCTCTTATGAAAATAAAGAATAAAAATAAAATAATAATAGAATAATGGAGGAAAAAGTGGAACAAGTGAATCCTGAATCCACTTTTTTCTCAACTCCCTTTATTAAATCAAACCCCACTATGGGCTGAACACTCTCACGCCTTTGTTAGAAAAGGTAGATAGCTCATTAAAATTAAAATCTTTATGGATCAGATCCTCTCTTTATCCGTGTAAGTGTTAAGTAGACGAGTCGTTACCCATAACTCCCTCAACAGCTCACTTAAATCACGCACATTTACAGGTCCAAAATAAATGACTCAAGGTTGAAGTTGGCTGCCAACTAGACATGACGCGATGTTTCCATATGTGAAATCATTTTTACTATTTGCTTTAAAAAATCCAAATGACTGTGAAACTGACTCTTATCAGCTGTCAAACGCCGGATATGCAAATAGGCTGCCATCAAAAGTATGGGTCCGGTCTCGAAATTATGACTTGGCTGTGATGTGACCTCCGATTTAGTTTGGTTTGTTGTGCCGATTATCTCACTAAACCGTGAGTCTTGGCGATGTGGAAAAATTCAAAGTGGGCGAACCTCAGAATTAAAACCCACCGAATGACAGATGGTGGTGATATGGTACAAAATATCTTCACATTGATCAGTCGACTTCCAATCAAAATAAATGATACCTGCTTCAAACTGAACTCACACCAAATGAATGAGGGATGCGCAAATCAACACGTAGGAACCATATCTGCGTATCTATGGGCCACAACTTTAATGAAACAACATTGATCAATCAAAATGATACACGGGTCAAGTAGGTGGATAAACGATGCTAAAATGACTGCAGGTGTCACAACATTTACTAGATACGACTTCATAACTAGCAGCGGCCCGGATCCAAGGCAAAATCCAGAAAATTGTGCTTATGCTGGCGACCACAAAATCAAAGGAGAATCGCCGTATTTGGCGTAACCGGCTGCTAATAAACACGTGATGAGTTTATCAATGTCTAGGACAATTGACGAAACTGACTCTCACTTGTAATCGGCCTCTTCAATTGCACTAGCTAAGCGCACAGTGAAAAGTAGTACCCCACTCGAAGATGGAGAAACTGCAAGAGGTAGTACAGTCGATGGGTATTTGAAATATCCTCTTTTTCATCGCCGCTGCACCTACCAAATAACAAATTCCTGACCCACGGAGACATCGCAGCTCTAAAACCTCTTCTGGTCCTTCAAGTTTCTTTAACAACACTCCCACCTTGTCTCGACCATCAAGGGATTCATCAGCTACCTTTAGATTTTTTTCGTTATGAATGTACTCAACGAACAAAAAATTTGGCTTAAGGAACCTTTCCTTTCAATCACTGAAGGTATATTTAGTTGTGCCCACTGAGAATGAATACCATAAAAATATTTTGCCACGATTCCACACACAGCAGGTTTTCTTTGCAATCCTTCTGAGATTGGATAATTTTCTGTCTTTGCAGCCATCCAATGATAATCCCGATTCCAATACTCAGGACAAGAAGATTTTGGATCTTCATTGGCATTTTCATTGTCATGTAACTTCTGCATACCAACGCTCTCATTTTCTACATTCTGAATGCAATATCTTGATTTTTTAAAAACAGACTGTTCTGTGCCACTTAAATTTTTTGTAGCAGAAGCATCCAAGTTGGATTCTATCTGCATTTTCAGGGTAATCCACATCATACTTGGAACCAATAGGAAGCTCATTCTCCATCTGAATATTATTTGTTTCGCATTTCATGTTTTTAAGGTTGTTCCAGATAAATGCAAACACTCAATACGCCTTTTCTTGGTTTACATAACGCTCTTGTTGATTTGTAATATGTTGCAGTGTCTTTGCATCCAGACGTGGTCTTCGAATTTCTGCTTGAAGCAAACCCCAGTAGCAACCTATGTGCACAAGGACATGGTCTTCCCCTGCTGCTCTGTGGACACCCCTGTAACAATGAAGAGGTAACAGATCTTATCTTCTAAGAATTCCATAACCACTTGGCCAGTTTCCCTCTTGGTGGGAATTGCTTTCACCCACTTGGTGAAATAATCGGTTGCAATGAGAATCCAAGTATATCCATTACTTGAATTTTCCTTGAATTGGCTAACGAAATCGATCCCCCACTGCTGGAAAGGAGCTTGGACTACTACTGGCTGAAGGGGAAAATATTTCAACTTTTGCTTCCCAGTGAACAATTGACACTGGGGACAACTTCTGATAAACTTGTGCACATCTGAAAAAAGACTAAGCCAATAGTAACCAACTCTAAGAATTTTGTGGGCTGTTGTTTTAGCTGCAAAATGTCCACCACAAAAACTTGAATGAAACTCAACCATGAGTTTTTTAGACTCTGGTTCATCAATGCACCTAAGTATTAATCCATCTGAGTTTCTCCAACCCAGTCCATTTTGTGTTATGCAATACTTAGTGGCTTTTAATCTCAATGCTCTTCTCTTATGGCCAACTAGGTGATCTAGGCATGTGAGATTAAGGAGAAAAAAGATAATATTTGAATACCAAGGACGATGCTCTAATCTTTGAAGTTCTGCTAATACTCTTTGTTATGAATTATTGTTCTGACAAACCATTCCCAAGGCTTCTTCATTTCCTTGAGTTAACATTTTATCCAGGCCTTGTCCTTTTACTAACTTAGTGGGTTTTATCTCTAAGTCATATTCCTGAATTTTCGAAACCCACTTGCCTCTTATGCCTAGACAATCTTGTTGGGATAGGATATCTTTGACAACTGTGTGAGGTACATATCCTACAATTTTTGAATATCCAACATAAGTCCTAAAATGCTTAAGATATTTGACAAGTGCATATGCTTGCTTTTTCATGGTAGTGTATTTTAATTCTGAATTTTGTAAGGCCCTACTCATGAAAGCAATAGGTTGCTCTTGTCCTTCATTATTTTTCTGAAGCAAGACACCAACAATTGTGTATTCTGAGGCAAAGGAAAATATCTGAAAGTATTTTGAATAGTCTAGACTGATTAGAACTGGAGGCTTAGTTATGGCATCCTTTATATTTTTAAATGACATTTTTCCTTCACTTGAACTTTCAAATCTGGCATCTTTCTTTAACAATTTTTGTAAAGGTTTCATATGCTCTGCTAGATTAGGGATAAATATTCTTATAAAGTTGATTTGACCATTGAAGGATTGGAGGGCTTTTAAATTTTGGGGTAAAGGAACTTACTTGATAGATTCTACCCTCTCGTGATCAATCTTGACCCCATATTTGGAAATGATATGGCCTAACAACTTGCGCTTGTCAACACCGAATACTGACTTTGCTGGATTTAGAGAAATGCCATACTTGCGACATCTTTCAAAGACTTGCATTAGATGATTGACTTGGTCAGATCTTTCCTTAGAAAAAACTGTCAAATCATCCTGATATATTTCAATTATCTTATGAATTAATCCATTGAAGGCAAAGTCCATGGCCCTCTGAAAAGTGGCACCCGCATTTAATAAGCCAAAAGGCATCCTTAGAAACTTATAAGTGCCCCATGGTGTGGTGAATGTTGTTTTATGTTGATCTTCTTTACCAGAGAAGGCATCCAACATGGACATCATTCTAGAACCAATTACTCTTTGAAGTAAGGTATCCATGTTGGGTAATGGGTAATTATCTTTTAGGCATGATATGTTAAGATTCCCGAAATATATACATATTCTAATTGACCCATTTTTATTTCTTACAACTACTAAGTTGGAGCACCAAGATGAATGCCTTGTAGGTGCTATAATCCATGTTGCTAACATTTTCTGAAGTTCCTTATGAACAATAGGGGCCAACTTAGGATTTATTTGTCTAAGTTTTCGGCGGAAAGGTTTGAATTCTTTCATTTATTCTCTAAACGGAATGGTGTATTGGAAAACATCATCCCTATAAGCTTTAATCTCCTCACAACCAAAGGACAAAACATCTCTATATTCTTTGATTAATTTGATTAAGTCATTTCTTTCTTTTTTTGAAGTGCCTTTTCCAATTTTTATAAATTTGGGGTCTTTATCTGTTCCAATATTTAATTCCACATACTCCCCTGGTTTTATTGATTCCTTCTTATTCCTGTGCCTATCCTTCCTATCAAAGAGTTTCTCCAAAGCTATGAGATTACTTGGGATATGATTTCTGACATTTTCTTCATGCTCCTGATACTCTTTACCCTCTTGTTGATAACTGACCCGACAATCCTCAAATTTTTGAACATTATGGATGAATCTCAGAAGTTGCTCATCATTGTTGAAAACTTGCCAATGAGTTATATTGTCAGGAGTTGATGGCCTAAAATTAATTTCCATTTTACGATTTCCACTTATCATTTCATCATATGGTTGAAGGGTGGATGCTGCCACTGCTAGTTTATCTGCTGAACTGTTCTCTTCTCTAGGGATTTCTTGAAGATTAAGTGCATCAAACCATTCCATGGTGTCCCAAACATAATTCCTATATTTCTTTAATCTTTCACACTTGCATTTATACTTGTTCTTTAGTTGAAGGATAGCTAAATCTTAATCATCCTTAATGTTCAACATCTTTATCCCCATATCCTTAGCTGTTTCTAGCCCAAGTAATAATGCTTCATACTTTGCTACATTATTAGATGCTTCAAATTCAAGTCTAAAAGCAAAGTTGAAGGTTTGCTTAGAAGGTGAAATGATTACTACACCAGCCCCTTTTCCTGACTAAGAATATCCGTCAAAGTACATTTTCCAAACTTCATCTACCTTTTCATCTTTTAATTTTTCTTTAATATTGGCCATGAAATTAGACAAGATGGCATAGTTTCCAAAGTTATCAGTATTGCACACAAACTCATTTGAAGGCTTCTTAGGATTTTCTACATGATATTTCCTTTCTGTTTCCCTATGAAGTATAACTCTTTTGTTTTCTGATGCAGGCACAGTTGCATAAGTCCAGTCCATTTGAATATGACCACCTAAGGTTGCATCCCATTTCCTTGACAAAAGCATGCCCCAATTATCAAGCACATCAATCACCAAAACATCCATTGTAATATTGACATATGGGTACTTAGACAATCTTACTTGAAGGTCCAAAATTATCCCTACCACATCAATCTCTCTAGCATCCATAACACAAACATTGTGCTAAGGTCGGGTGATTCTCAAATCTAATTGTTCCATAACTTTTCTTGTGATCACATTTGATGATGCACCCGAGTCAAGCATGCAATTATGAATAAGCATGTCATTTACTAATAAGGAGACATAGAAGGGAGGATGATCCTCTCTTTTTGGATCCACACTATGCAGAATTACTGGTGCATCTTCACTAACAACATTATTACTTAGGAGGACCTTTTGTTTGAATTTATCATGGGTTGTATCCTTAGGGCCTTCTAAAGCTTTTAAAAACTTATCCTTTTGTCTAGGATCCTTAAGGAGTTCAGTTGCATGCACAAGGACTTTAGCATTATTTAACCAATTACCCATGTCAAGCTTTGAATCAATTGTTTTAAGAGGATTTATTACCTTAGGAAAAAATGGAGCTTCTTTGGTTGATGTGGAATCGTCCTTTCTCTAATAAGTAGCTCCCTTAAATCTAGCATCCATCATTTGTCTAACCTGTTCTGGTGAAGGATTCTCTCCATATTTTTTTGTAATGAAGTCCTTTTCTTGGCTATACTCTATGGACTGTTTCCAAAGCTGATTAGATAGGGGATAGGTTTGGTCTACCAAATTTATAAATTCAGGATTGCTTGATTTTGCATCTTGATTACTGGTCTCAAGATTTTATTGTTTATTAACCTGGCTAGATATATAACAAGTGGATTCTTGATGAAACTGATCACATGGCATGGAATATGGAATGGGATCATCTATCATGTTGGTTGATTCTAACTGATTTGGAACTCTTGGCTCACGAAACGATGCTTTCTTCTGATACACTTGATTTTGCTTATGTTGAAAATTTCTTGGTGCATGAGGAGTGCCTTGACATCTAGCTGCTCTAAATCCAAATCATATAAGGCAACTAGTGCTAATATAATTTTGATAGAAACAAGTTTCAAAACTGGCGAAAAAATATCATGAAAGTCAATACCTGCTTTCTGAGAAAACCCTTTTGCAACCAGTCCGGCCTTGTACATTGGAACAATGTCATCAACTCCTTTCTTCAATTCGTACACCCATTTGCAACCAACCACTTTCCTACTCTCAGAAAGTTCCACAAGATCCCATGTTTTGTTCTTTTCCAAAGAATCCATTTCTTCTTTCATTGCAAGTTTCCATTTGTCACTGTTAGGCACTTCTAATGCTTCCTGATAACTACCAGGTTCTCCTTCATTAGAAATTAAAGCAACAAATGTGACAAAATCATCATACCTCTTTGGAAAAGTTCTGACCCGTGTATATCTTCGTAGAGTTTGCTATGGCATTTACTTTATTTCTTGATATGTTTCCGTCTGCTCATCCTCTTGAGGAGTTTCCTTATGAATATCCTCCTCATGGAAATCCTCATGATCCCTCCTCGTAGATGAATGGGTATCAAGCTGAATTTGTTGTAACTGTGGTACATTAACCTATTTCAAATCATTACTTACATCTAAATTTTATAGAGAAAATTCATGAAATATTACATCTCTGTTTATGATGATTTTGTGGGCAGTAGGATTGCATAATCTATATCCCTTAATACCATCACCATATCCAACAAAGATCAATTTGCTTGATTTATGATCTAGTTTGGAACTCTGATTTTTTGGAATAAGTGCATAGGCTTCACAAGCAAATACTCTAAGATTAGAATAATCACATGGTTGACCTGTCCATTCCTCTTCTGGAATTTTGTAGTCAATTGCTGTTGATGATGATCGGTTGACTAGGTAACAAGCTGTAAGTAATGCCTCTCCCCACAATTCCTGCTGCAAATTTGCATTACTGAGCATACTCCTTGATATTTCAAGAAGAGTCATGTTCATGCGTTCAGCAACACCATTCTGCTGCAGAGTGTAAGCATTGGTTTTATGTCTCTCGATCCCATCCTTCTTGCAATAATTATCAAAATCCTTAGAAGTAAATTCAGTTCCATTCTCTATTCTAAGACATTTAATGAACCTGCCAGTGTTCTTTTCAACCAAAGCTTTGAACTGCTTAAATATATCGAAAACATCAGTTTTTCTCTTTAATAAGTAGATCCAGAATTTCCTCAAATAATCATCTATATAACTGATGAAATGTGTGAGCCCCCATATAAGATATTTTAGAAGATGGACCCCATAGATTAGAATGAATATAGTCTAGGATCCCTTTACTGGTGTGTTTTCCAGATTTAAATTTTTGTCTAGCTTGTTTACCATAAATACAATGCTCACAAAACTTCAAATCTACAGATTTTAAACTAGGAAGCAACTTTCGATTAGCAAGTACCTTCATTCTTTTATCGCTCAGATGACCTAATCGCTGATGCCATAAACGAGTGGAGTCTGCTGCACCAACTGATGCTACTACTGCAAGATTGATTTATGTCCTCCCTTCAAGTTTATATAGGTTCCCAACTCTGTTCGCCTCATGATAACCAAGATACCTTTTGATATATTCATAACTCCACCTAGAACTGTGAATTTATAATCGAAAACATTTAGAACTCCCATTAATATCAAGTTCTTCTTAAGTTCAGGTACATGCCTCACTTTTGTTAGTGTTAATATCTCCCTAAGATCACTAAGTTCCCTGATATATGATACCACATAGGAATTCTAAATAGGTTCAAAACCATGATAAAATTCTAATAAGCCTAGATCTAGAAGCAAAGAAGTCCTCACAAGAATTTATTAAGAGGTATGGAAAAATAAGAAGAAATATTGAAGTAGAATCATCAGAGACATAACTCAATTGATGTAAATATCATCTTTATATTATTCAACAATATGAATACAATATATAATACATCCTCAAGAGGACCACTAGAAGAACTAATCCAAACATCCCCTTTCAAAAGAATGATATTATTATTTAGAGAAGGATAAATAATATTGAACTTACTTGAAGTTGAAGTGCCTTCAGACACCGACTTTGACAAAGTTTCCACCTTCAAATCCACTGGAGAAGGAAGAATAGGAGATTCTCAAACCAAAGTAGAGCCATCACCACAATATAGCCATCATCACTAGACTTGACAATGATAGGGATTGACACACCCCAACTTCCCTGTGAACTTCAACAAGCCCTGTAATCACCTTGTATTAAAAATAAATAGAATTAATGCAATATTCATACAAAGAGGAGAGTGATGCTAGAAGGAAATTACTTTGATCACGGGTTCAGATCCATTGAAACAAACTCACTTTTCAGAATTTGAGGAAGTTGAATCTGGATATTTTGTAGGTGTAATGTCAGCCTTGTAGTTATTCAAATTTGAAATTGTTTGGTTGTGAAGCTTATTCACTTACTCCTAAAAATCACCGTTCTAAGTTAGACCTCAGATCAAAGAAATGCATCTTTGTTGGTTATGATGATGTAACGAAAGGGTATATGTTGTGGGATCCTACTGCTTGAAAAATCATCATTAGAAAATATGTAATTTTTGATGAGTCTTCTCTTATTAAATCAGAAAATGTAAAAGTTGACGTGGAACAGGAACATATACCATCAAAACAACTAGTTCAGTTGAAGTCCCCATATTCTCATGATCCAAAGAGACAAGAAGAAGTTTTTGGTGATAAATAAATCATAGAAGATGAATAAATTGTGGAAACTCCACAACCTACACCAAGAAGATCTACGAGGGAGAGAAATCCTCCTAAAAGGTATATACCGATTTTGTTTCATCTGTTACTTTATTTATTGATGATGGAGAACCTTCTTGTTTTCAGGAATCCATTGATTGTATTGACAATGCCAAATGGAAGATGGCAATGAAAGAAGAAATGGATTCGATAGATAAGAACGAGACATGGAACTTGGTTGAACTCCCCAAAGATAGAAAAGTTGTTGGATGTAATTGGGTCTTCAAGTTGAAGAAAGGTGTTGATGGTAAGATTGAAAGATAAAAAGCTAGATTGGTCGCGAAAGGGTATTCTCAAATGGAAGGTATTGATTATCACGAGATCTTTTCACCAGTTTTCAAGCTTGTATCTATTCGTGTTGTGTTATCACTAGTTGCAGTGCTTGATTTGGATTTAGAGAAACTAGATGTTAAAACAACATTTTTACATGGAGATTTAGATGAGGACATTTTTATGGAACAACCAAAGGGTTTGTGCAACATCGTAAGGAAAGATGAGTTTGCAAGCTCAATAAATCATTGTATGGCCTAAAACAGTCACCCAAGAAATGGTACAAGAAGTTTGATTCTTTCATGGTGAGCCAAGGTTATACTAGAAGTGAGTATGATCATTGTTTGTACTTAAAAAGGTTGAATGACATATTGATTATCTTAGTATTATCTTAGTATTGCATGTTGATTATATGCTTATTATGAGTAAAACCATGGACGAGATTGACAGGTTGAAGGCTCATATGGCTAGGGAATTTGATATGAAGGATCTTGGAGCTGCAAAACAAATTTTGGGTATTGAAATACACAGAGACATAAGAAATGGTAAGCTTAGTTTTTCACAGGAGAAGTATGTTGAGAAAATACTCATAAGATTCAGAATGAAAAAGGTAAAACCTGTGAATGTTCCTTTGGCTTCCCATTTTAAGCTTTCTTCAGGTTTATGTCCTATTAGTGATGAAGAAAAGGATTAGATGTCTCGTGTTCCTTATGCCAATGTAGTAGGATGTTTAATGTATGCGATGGTGTGTACTAGACCTGATATTTCATATGCGGTAGGTGTTGCTAGTAAATACATGGAAAATCCGAGAAAAGAACATTGGAACGCAGTGAAATGGGTGCTTCAGTATCTAAGAGGCACAAGTGACTATTGTATCACCTTTAATAATAACAATGATTCTGTATGCGGTTTTGTTGATTCAGATTTTGTAGGTGATTTGGACAAGAGAAGGTCTACTAATTAAGGTTATGTATTTACTCTTGTAGGTGGAGCTATAAGTTGGATGTCAGAGCTTTAGGAAACAATTTCTTTATCCACTACAGAGGCAGAATACATTGCTTCCTCACATGCTTGCAAAGAGGCAATTTGGATGAAAGGTCTACTTGGAGAAATTGGAAGGTTCCAAAACAATGTGCCTGTTTTCCGTGATAGTCAAAGTTCTATACATTTGGCTACAAATCCTGTTTACCATAGTAAGACTAAACATATTGATGTAAAGTATCATTTTGTAAGACAAGATATTGGTTAAGGTGGAGTAGATATGAAAAAGGTTCACACTCAAGAAAATTGTGCAGATGTGTTTACAAAACCGGTGTTATTAGAGAAGCTACAGTGGTGTGTGGCTTCTCTTGTCTTGAAAAAGAAGTGATGAATAGTCTTGGGAAAAGTATTAGATAGTTTTTTTTCAAGGTGTATACTGTTAAAATTGTGACAACTAATTAATCAAAGATGGTTTCTCAACCGTCTAATCGTTGGTTGGTTGGAAGTTACTCTAACCGGTGGCAATTCTCCTATATTTGTAACTTCTTGCACAAATGTATTTATATGTAATTTTGAGAGGAGTACATATGAGAGAAATGTATGGATAAAAAAATGCCTGATTGTAATCTTTGTTATTGAAAGGAATAAGACATCAATACTTTGCCGGGTGGATGTTTCCCCAAATTGGGGTTTTACCACATTAAAATATTGTGTAATATCTGTGTTCTATTTGTCCATTTTTCCTGTCTTTTAGTTTTAATTTAGACTCAGAATACCAACAGGGCTAAAAGGAGTGTAACCTTTCAAATTGAAAAATGAAATACCTTCCAAATTTGATCCCCGGTGGTAATCGTTGAATCACTTCCTTGATCTTCCATGCTTTGTAAAAGACATCCCAAAGATTCTCCTCCATGAATGCCTCTACCACAACATGCATTGTTCCACTATGATCTCTTTCACTTTAAACATACAGCTTGGTGAGCTCTTAGAATGGATGCCTAATGAGGGAAACTAGACTAGTATCCTACTTTAATTATCAACCCGGGGGACGTACAAACTTCAGAGGTGCTGGCACTATATGTGCTCTTATAGGATAGTCTTTGTCGTGGTTGGGTGTTGGTCTCAATGTCTGAAGGGTTGCCTAAAATAAATCGAATAATCAGGGAAAGGATTGCCTAATTTATGGATGAAAAATACCTATGCTAAGAAGTTCAAATGTTGAAAACAATAAATCTATGTTAAGGAATTCAAATGATGAAAACAATAAATCTATGTTAAGGAATTTAAATGCTGAAAACAGTAAATTTATACTATGAAATTGAAAGCTGAAAACGTAGCAGATCTATTCTAAAATAATGAAAGCTGGATCTTTAATCTAAGAAGAAATAACTGTAAATCGAATGCATAAAACTAGAAGTTTGGTATAACCTATTCAATTGCCAAAACCAAGTTTAGAATGCCATTATCTAATGCTATGAATTAATCAAAACTTTAAGAAGTGAATATCATTAATTAACCACGGTATTGAAAGTAAGCAATATTCATGAGCAACTGTAATAATGAAAGAGTGCATAAGCTTTAAGATATGGATCACTGTTTCAAAAGCAATAAGAGCACATAGAGAAATAGATGCTTAAAATATGCCTTGGAATAATGCTGCTACAGGACTACTGAAACAACATTACCGAACTATAGAATGCGTGATAACCAACTACGGAATCAGAATGGTCATTTTATACAGAAATCAAATTGTACTATTTAACGCCATTTAAATGCTTTCATATGCAATATAGATTTAGTCAATGTAAAGCACATAATGAAAAATACTCGAACAGTAAGATCTTCTGACTTACATGTTGGAGGGGCCCTCTCCAACCCGTACTCAGGAGTGAAGAAAATTTATATACGCCGAATTGAAAGCAACATCAAATCTTTATTCAAAATAGTAACTTCATGGTTTGATAAAGGTCTGTAACTCAAATTATCTCAATAGTATAAAAACGTAAAACGATGGTTCTAAAAAATGGCAACAGGACCCTCTCGCTAATCAAGAGGCCCGTATATATATGCCTCTAATGCTTAACCTAACTATATGTCTAATTTCCAATTCTGTTTGAACATGAGTTCTCTCTAGAAATCAAGGAAAAAGGCGCTAAGCTTTGTATGATCTTTCAGTCCTTCGCTTGATTTGCGTGTTTGTCCGTTAGTGTACCTGGACCTGCTCAATCATACTCGATTTTCATATAATTAGTTTATTGAACACGCATTCAAACATACAAGAATCAATATTTAAAACAACTTCATTAAATAATCAAGGTAAATAATTTCTCCCACAAAACAAGTGTATTTCTTCACCATTTCTTGTGCTTTACTGTGGGGAAAAAGGCTATCAGATACCTGTAACTTGGACTCATCATTCTCCCCCATACTTGAAGGATTCACCCATCCTTGGGTGACATATTCATCTCTTCGACGACTTCTATGATGTCCCATGCTACCACCTTGGGGGTACCTGCCTGCCTGAAGTAGCCCATGCTCTGATCCTCCTTGACCCATGCTCTCCTCTCTTCTTCCTCATTAATATGTTCCTTAATAACATGAGGAAGGAAAAATGGGGGATTTAGTCTCATTCCAATCCATCTGAGCTGACTCTTTATCAAGGATTCTCGGTACAGTTTAGCTTTTACAAGAGCAACTTCCAGTTTGAGTGGGGAGTGAAGCTCCTTTCTTTTTAGATCATTTGCTACTCTGCGCCATCTTTCATTAATAGACTCATGAACCTCCTTGTGTGTGCTCTGGAGAGTAACATCAAAGTGTGCCACAAACTCCTGCTGCTTTGCAAGGAGAATGGGGATCAGCTCCTCATCCTGGGTGAGGATCCTATGGTTGAAAATTATTCTTTCAGGGTGAGTCGCCTCTGCCCTGACCATTAATGGAGTTTTCCATTTTGCTGCAATGTAAATGTGGTAGTCCTGAGCTCGTTCAATTTCGTGATTCATCCATGAACATAGTGCTCTCAACTGGAAATCGCCCATGTAAGGGTTTGGCGACCAATTGGGAGAGCTAGGAACTACAAAATTGTGCAAGAAAAATTCACTTAGTTGGTCCTTCTCCAACTCTATGGAGTTTAGAGATGCATCCATAAATTCTTTGGGGGAGTTTATCTCTATTGGGAGTCCCTGTTTTAACCTTTGGAGCTGGAATTTACCCCACTTTTCTTGTAGATAAATTGCATAAATTGCTGATGGCGGCCTGAGGTCCAGTATTTTATCATATATTTTAGTGGTAGTAGCCAAAATGTCCCTCAATTGAACAATCTCCTGGTCCTTTTTGGCTAACTCCTCTTATGCCTCAGCCAATTTATCTTTTAGTGCTGAATTTTTCTGCTCAGCCAGTTTTAGCTCCCCTGCATGATGCATTTTCAGAATTTGTGTCTTTTCAGGTGAAAATAGGGGAGACGTTGGCTGGATTCCTGATTCAATTCTCAATGTTGCCATCTCCTTTCTAAGCTTTTCTAGTTCCTCCCGTCCCTCAACGAGTTGGTCGACGACCCCAGGGTTTTCATTATGCTCAGGAAGGTTCCCCTGGAAGTTGTCTTGCTCTTCTTGTGCATTCTGTTCTTCTTCTGCATCCTGTTCTTTTTGTTCATCCTGCTCTTCTTGTTCATCCAGCTCTTCTTCTGCATCCTACTCTTCTTATTCATCCTACTCCTCTTCTGCATGCTGCTCTTCTTGTTCATCTAGCTCTTCTGGTGTAGTGGGATCTTCCTGATCTACCCAAAGATCATCATCCTCATCAGACACATTTTGAACTAGGGGACTGGGTTCCCTTTTATCCTCCTTGGTAATTCAGATTCTGGATGCTTGTGTGAATCTTTTACTTTGTCTCTTCGGCCCTTGATTGCTGGTAGAAATCCCTGGGTTCATTTTTTGGGAGTCATCTCGTGAATGCTTTATCTTCACTAGGGTATCAACCACGTTGTCTAGGTCAATTTTCCTCGTAGTCCCTGATGTAGAGGTGGTCTTGCTCTTTGATCCAGGAGGTAGGGTTATGCCAACTGTGGGTGTACCCTTCATTCTTTGAACATCCTCAGTAGATACCAACACGAATTCTTCCCAAGAAAGCTTTGGGATTTGCACTTTTAATTGCTCACAAACAATCAATTTGATCAGCCCATGGTGGGATAAAGCATCCTCTTTTCCTTTAATCACTTTCTTGCTCAATGCTACCAGAGATAGGAGTAGATAGTATGGAATGCTAATGTTGTTGTTCGGTGGAAGATGGACCCTGTAACTCAACAAATCCAGAATTCGAAAATGAAAAATAGGAACATAACTTAGCCTACTAGTGCATGTAATGTATTTCTGGATGATTGCAGCCATTTCATCCCATGGTGCCGGCATGGAGAGTCTTTTGAATCCATTTTTATCTTCATCGTAGACCTTTCCTTGCTCGAAAAATGCTTCCTTTGCTTCATGGTTTTCCTCCCGGTCATCCTTGCTCCAATGCAGACCCATTGGTAGACCAATGAATTTGGCAATCACTTCATCATCCAACCTTATACGTAACCCCTTCACTCGGGTGACGAACTGTTCATCCTTGTTATGCTTTAAATTTCTTGCAAACTCCAGAGCCACCCCTGTATTGTATCCTTTCAATCCTAAGATGAAATGCATCCATCCCGCGTTGCAGATGATTGTTAAGATTCATGGGTTCTGATAAATAGCGCTGTGTTCCTCTGGTTCGCTTTTCTTGAAACCTTTTGTCATCCTGGAATCCTTTACTATAACAATAAACCAACACTTGGAGCGTAGCTATCTTACCTGAAATGGTCGAGGTTGATTACAGGTTCGAGGGCTGGATTGCTGGCTGCGTGACCACACTAGCTTCCAGTTCCTTTCTTTTGGCGAGTTCTGAGAGGTTTCGTATATGCAAAACTGGCTTTTTGGGAGATTATGCAGCCTTACTTAACTACCTTCTGCACTTATCCTCATCAATGTTTGTTGTACGTGCTGCTTGATCGAGCCCTGCATTTCGTTTCATGATTGTACATTGCACTTCTGCTCCGATTATTTGGAAGTATGGTGGCTAGATGCGGGTTTATCATTTGCTGACATGACGAAGGTGGCTAATCATGATCTTGTGAGGTAGTCTAAACCTTGCCGCCGACTTAATTTAAAAGCTGTCCTCAGCTTCGGAAATAACCGTTTTGCGGGATAATGATTTGACCTTAAAAATATTGTAAGTGTCGTAACTTATACTTGATGGGCTATTATACCACCTTGTTGGGGTCGGCCCTATATAAGTCATGTGGGTCGAAGGCTTATTAGACCACCAAGTGTGGGGTCAGCCCAGATTAAGTTAACCATGGGTTAAGTTAGACATGTAGGCCCCATTAGTTTATTGGGCAGGACAGGACAAGTATAAATAGAGATCGGGAGATCTCTATTTGATCATTCATTCACACACTTCTCTCATTCAGAAAGTGGCGCACTTATGAGGAGGAGGCTCTGCTGCTAGGAGACGACTATCTCTTGTATTCTGGTTGTATCATTGCTCTATCTATCTCTGAGGAAGTTATTGGGGTTTTTCACCTTTATGGTTTTCCCCAAGTAAACTCTGTGTCTCTTGTGTGCTTGCATTATTGTGTCCATGATTGATATGCTGTAGATTTGTTGTACATGTTGTTCTCTCAGTTAAGATCCTTGATCAGATTGAAGTAAATTCTGAAAATTTAACATGAACTGCGTGCCATTTTTTTGATTTGATTTTGTGATAATGCTTTTGCATTGGGTTGCTGATTATTCTTTGTGTTGTTGTAATCTAGGTTGGATCTCTTGAATAAATGGAAGGCTTGCGTGAAGATATTGCAGACGTGATTGAATAGCTTGTTTGTTGGAAATGAATTTTGTAGTAGTTGACACCTTTGCTTTCTTCTTGATTACGTGGCTGGCTCGCTTGGTTGCTGCAATGTTGATAATTTTCGGGCTCACTTTATTAGATTGCTGGCTCGCTTGTATTCGATGGCAGGCTCGCTTGATTGAATTTTGTAGTGTGATATCTTTGCTGCTGACTTGAATGTATGAATGGCTTGCTTGATTATTGATACCTGGCTCTCTTGATTTGATTTGTTTACAGTGTGCATGCTAGTTCTTCTTAGGGATGTATGATGCCCTGCAATGTTACCTGTGTTTACCTGATTGTATCATTTCTGTAGTTTGGTATTTGGAATTTTGCTCATCCCCCTTTCTCATGTTTTTTCTTATCATTTTCTTCTTTCTTGTTTTGTTTTTTTCTCTCTTCTTTCTTTTTTTTTCATTCCTTTTTTCATTTTGCTTCTTTGTTTTTTTTTCAGCAATTTTTTTTCTTTTTTCTTGTTTTTTTTCTTATTTTTATGAACTGAATTTCAATGATTTTTCATGCTCTCTATCAGCATTAGTTGTTGCTGGTAGAGTACCTGTGTAAACTCCTCCTTTGAATGTGGCTTCTTGTAAAGTTTGAGCCGATGTCCGTTTACTATCATGGGGAACTCCTCTTCATCAATTGTAATGATCCTTACAAATCCATTTTCATAGATCTTTTGAATTATGTAAGGTCCCAGCCATCTGGTTGTTAGCTTGCCCTTGAATGTGTGAAACCTGGACTCATAGAGTAGTGCCCAATCACCTTCCTTGAACTTTTTATCCTTTAGGTGTTTGTCATGCCACTTCTTCCTTTGCTGTTGGATGATTTCAGTATGAGAAAGTGCTTGCTGGCGTTGCTCATCCAGTTGATTCAATTGTAGCATGCGTTCTTGTTGTATCTCTGATAGTTCCATATTTAAATCTGCTGTAATTCTTAATGTCTTTATTTCAAATTCAATTGGCAGCATGACTTTCTTTCCATATACTAGTTCATAAGGTGTGAATCCTGTTGTTGTCTTCCATGTGGTATTATAGGCCCAAACTACCTCACTCAGTCTATCAGCCCAATATCTTTTGTGGAGTTGGACAGTCTTTGTCAAAATCCTCTCTAATTCTCTGTTGGTTACCTCAGCTTGACCATTTTCTTGAGGGTGATAGGAGGAGGACTGTCTGTGCTTGACATTGTTTCTTTTAAGCAAGTCTTCTATTAAATTTGATGTAAATTGTGGGCCTTGATCATAAACTAGTTCTCTTGGTACTCCAAACCTGTGAAATATCTGCTCAGTGAAGAATTTTGCCACGTTCTTTTCATTGGCTGTAGCAAGTGCTGCTACCTCAGTCCACTTTGTAAGGTAGTCAGTGCATACCAGGATGTAGCTTTTCTGATTAGACTATGGGTTGATTGGACCTACAAAATCAAACCCCCATTTTTCGAATGACTCCCATGAGATTTGTGGATGGAGTGACATTTCTTCTTTTTGTGTAGGTTTCCCCATCCTTTGGAAGAAATCACACTGTGAAACATATTCATAAGCATCTTTGTGGAGTGTTGGCCAATATTACCCTGTTTGCAAAATTTTATAGGCTGTCCTCTTTGCAGCATAGTGTCCTCCATAGGGTTCATTGTGAGTGGCATGCATTATGTCATGCACTTCATCTTCTCTAATGCACCTTTTGAGTATTTGATTTGGTCCTTGTTTGAAGAGCATGCCCTCTATCCATGTGTATGTGGCACTTTTCCTTGTTACTTTGGTCTTTTCTTTGTAACTGTAATGTTCTGGAAACTTCCCAGACACTAAATAGTTTGCTATGTCAGCAAACCATGGGCTTCTTATGGATATGGAAAAAAGGTGCTCATTTGGAAAACTGTCATTGATCACTTCACTGTCTTGTCCATGTGTGCGCCTAGATAGGAAGTCAACCACCACATTGTGTTTTCCTGGCTTGTCTAAAATCGTGATGTCAAACTGTTGTAGGAGTAGCAGCCATCTAATGAATCGAGCACTTGTGTTGGGTTTGTTCATGAGATACCTTATGGCTGAATGGTCTGTATGAACAAAAACTTGGTAGCCAGTGATATAGTGCCTGAATTTATTAATGGCATGTATGATAGCCAATTTTTTTTCTTAGTGATAGTATAATTTAATTCTGCCCCTGCCAAATTTTTACTGATATAATATATTGCATAGGGCTTCTTCTCTTTTTGTTGTCCAAGGACAGACTCGATTGCCATATCTGATGCATCTGATTGGATGTGGAATGGAAGTGCCCAGTCTGGTCCTTGGAGTACTGGAGCTATAATTGTTTTCTCCTTAAGTTTATCAAATGCTGTCATGTAATGGTTTGTCCATATGAACTCAGTGTCTTTTGTGAGAAGGGAAAACATTGGTGTAGCAATCCTGCTATAATTTTCAATAAATCTCCTGTAGTACCCTGTTTGTCCAAGGAAACTTCTCACATCCCTTTGTTTGACAGGTGGTGGCAGCGTTTTGATTACTGAAACTTTTGCTTGATCAACCTCTATCCCCCTTTGTGATATATGGTGCCCTAGAACGATGCCTTCTTCCATTAACATTCTGCATTTGTCATTGCTCATACATAAGTTTATCTATATACATTTTTCAATACTAATTCAAGATGGTTTAATGCCTGGTCAAAGTTTTGTCCACAGGGTGTGAATTCATCCATGAAGACTTCCATTTGATCATTTATGAAATCAGAGAATATACTTAGTATGGCCCTTTGGAATGTTGCTGGGGCATTACATAATCCAAAGGGTAGTAATCTGTATGCATAAGTACCCCAGGGGCATGTAAACGTTGTCTTTTCTTGATCAGCTGGGTGTATTAAAATTTGGTTGTACCCACTGAATCCATCCAAAAATGAGAAATACTTGTTCCCAGCTAATGTGTCCAGCACCTGATCGATAAATGGGAGTGGAAAGTGATCTTTCTTGGTCGCTTTATTTAGCTCTTTGTAGTCCACACAAATTCTCCATTTGCCTCCTTTTTTAGGGACTATAACTAGTGGTGAGACCCATTTGCTGTCAGAGATGGGATATATGAACCCAACATCTAATAAATTTTGTAGTTCTACTTTGAAAATGTCCTTTAATGCTGGGTTCAGCCTCCTTTGTGGTTGCCTGATAGGAATAGAACCTTCTTTGATGTAAATGTAATGTTTGGAGATATCAGGATGTATACCCTTCATGTCTGCATATGTCCATGCAAAAGCTTTATTTTGTTCTGATAGTACCTTCATTAACCAGGTTTCTTGCTCTGGCTTCATATTTGAATTAATGTTGACTGTCTTTCCAGGCATAATTTCTACTGTCTTTGCTTTTTTTGATTGTCCTTCCAGAGATAGCACTTCTGCCCATATTTTATTTAAGTTATGGTTTGAAATTTTGCCTTCTTGTTGCTGGCCTGTTTCAAAAAATCTTTCAAGGCCATCATTGTTAGAATATGCATTTTGTATAAACCTATCTATATGACCGTCTTCATCTATGGCTTTTAATGATAGTGCAACATCAATTGTTAGTACATGTCATAGGTTTTGATTTGGTGTGTCGTGATAATCATCAGTCCAATTTTGGTATTCTAAGTCTGAAGATTTCCTTGCTGGTGGGTAAATCGTGATTTTCTTCCTGGCATGTCCACTGGTGATAGTCATGTTTCCTAATCTGCAACCTATGTAAGCATCTGCAGTTGCCAACAAAGGTCTGCCTAGTATTATTGGATAACCACTAAGTTTACTTTTTACTTCGATGACTATGAAATCAGATGGGTATTCCTAGGATTCAATATTGATCATAATGTCTTCGAGCATCCCTTCGGGTTTCACAGTGGATGTGTCAGCTAGCTAAAGTACTATAGTTGTTGGTCTGACCATTGATTGGAGTCCTAGGTATATCATGGTTTCCTTAGTCATCACATTGATAGCAGCTCCCAAATCGATTAACCTTCTATTTATTTGTCTGTTACTGATGGTGACATTTACTACAAGACTGCCAGGATTGAGATATTTAGGGTTAATAATAATACCCAGCATTAAATCAGCTAATTGTCCCACTACATTTATGGTTGGCGGGTCATGCTTCCTTCTCCCAGGTTTCTTCAGACAATTTTTTCTAATAAATTTGTTACAGATGGGCACATCCCTTATGGCTTGCAAAATCAGAATTTGGATGTTTAAGTGCTTTAATTCGTTTAAAATCGCATTTTCTTCTTCCTCTTTTGTACTTCGTACAAGTTTCTCTAGAAGTGGAGGGTTTCTATTTCGCATGAGTGGTTGAGTGTCTTCCTCGTGAGGGTCTGGTTCATCCGGATGTTGAATATGGGGTTGTGTCATTTGTTCGTGAGCCTCAGGTTCTTGGATATGCTGTGTGTGTGTATTTTGCAATGTTTTCCCAGGCCTAAGGTTTATTTCGTTTATTTCCATGGTGTCTACTACATAGGTAGGGAATTGTGTGATTTCAACGTTATAAGTCTGTTGCTGTTGTGCAGGTCTGTTATTATTAGGGTTTGGGATGGGTTGGGTTGGAATTGTTGGGGGTCGGGGGGGTGTTTGAGTCTGTGGGGGCGTCATAATAAGTGGTTGTTATAATGAGGCTCTCCAATTTGATGGATGGGGGTATTGATTTGCATAATTTGTGGTTGATGGAGGAAAAGGTGGGGGGTATGGAGGGTAAGACGGTGGGTAATAAGATTGTTGATAGGGTGGTTGATAAGTTTGCTGACTCTGCTGCCATTGGTTTGGATTTGGCTGTGCTTGCCATGGAGTTGATGCAGAGTTCCAATTTTGCTGGCCCTGATTATAGTAGGCTTGATTGCTAGGTTGGTATGGTCTAACAAAATTACTCCTCCTTTGATTTACAAAACAGAGCTGTTCTATTGCACCTTCTGTTGTGGGATCTTGAATAACAGCCTTACATGAGGGTAAGAGGGGACATTTATCAGTGGAGTGATAGACAGTGCAGAGACCACATATTTCTATGGTGTTTAATGTGCACTACCCCTTCTCATGTTTCTTTCTACAACGAGGACAGAATATTGCAAGGGCTTGGTTAATTTCATCCTGCTTCTTCTTTATTTGGAGTGCATCAAGTTGCATGGCCGAGGATTGTAGGATGTCAGTTTTCATGTCATCAAGGAGGTTTCCTAGATCAGATTTTGTAAGGTTTGGTCCCGCGGATGATGATTATCCTATGGATAGATGTGTATCTCTTGTCCCATTTTTGCTTTTCCTAGACCTAGAATGATTTTTGAAGATCTGTAGTATCTGGTCATAAGTTTTCTGGAATATGTCTCCATCTCCCAAGAGGTTTAAGATCTCAAAATTCTCTTCTTTGATCACTCTAAGAAGGACAAGTTTCAGCGATTCAGGGTCTAGGGTCCAATGGTTAGCTCGTTTGTAGCGGAGCTAGAAACGTTGGGCATAGTCTTCTAAGGATTCACGGTCTCCCTGTTGCATCCTAAATATTTCATCCCTTGTATCTTTTGCTTTGCAGTAGTCCCTATATTTTTCTAGGAATGCTTGTTTCATTTGGTCCCAGCTAAAAATACTATTTCCTTCTAAACTCATGAACCACCTAAGTGATAAATCTTTCAGTTTGGAGGGAAAAATCCTTAGCTTTTGTGCATCCGTAGTGTAATCAAAGGATCTGCAAAATACCTCAAACTCAAACATGAATGTGTCAGGATCTTCTGAAGTCAACCCATGGAAGTTTGACAGATTGTTAGGGTTGATATTCTTCATCCTGGCATCTCCAAGAGGTATGCTAATGGGAAAGGTGAACAACTCTCTAGGTTCCTCTTTTTCGTCTGCCATGGTGGTGTTTGAGCTGGAACTAGCAGAGAAGTTGTCTTTGTTTGGATCATATGTGGAATCAGTTTCATTTTCAGAGTTTAGGAATTCAAACTGAGAGTGGTCAGAATTGTTGTTACCATTGTTACTCATGGGACGCCTAGGCAGAAAGCGTCCAAACCTATCCCTTTGCCGACGAGGCATTCATTGGTAAAATCTTTATGTTTTTATTTTTATTTTTTATATATGCTATTTTTTCTTTTCTTTTTGTTTTGTTTTTGAAGATGTCTCCTAAAATATTTAGCGCCTCCATGGAAACAACGCCAAAAAGTGGTGAGCTCTTAGAATGGATGCCTAATGAGGGTAGCTAGACTAGGAGCCTACTTTAATTATCAACCCGGGGGACATACAAAATTCAGAGGTGCTGGCACTATATGTGCTCTTATAGAATAGTCTTTGTCGTGGTTGCGTGTTGGTCTCAATGTCCGAGGAATTTCCTAAAAGAAATCGAATAAGCTGGGAAAGGATTGCCTAATCTATGGATGAAAAATACCTATGCTAAGAAATTCAAATGCGGAAAACAGTAAATCTATGTTAAGGAATTCAAATTCTGAAAACAGTAAATCTATGTTAAGTAATTTAAATGCTGAAAACAGTAAATTTATACTATGAAATTGAATGTTGAAAACGTAGTAGATCTATTCTAAAATAATGAAAACTGGATCTTTAATCTAAGAAGCAATTACTGTAAACCGAATGCATACAACTAGAAGTCTGGTCTAACCTATTCAATTGCCAAAACCAAGTTCAGAATGCCATTATCTAATGCTATGAATTAATCAAAACTTTAAGAAGTGAATATCATTAATTAACCACGGTATTGAAAGTAAGCAATCTTCATGAGCAACTGTAATAATGAAAGAGTGCATAAGCTTTAAGTTCTGGATCACTGTTTCAAAAGCAATATGAGAACATAGGGAAATAGATGCTTAAAATGTGCCTTGGAAGAATGCTTCTACAGGACTACTGAAACAGCGTTACCGAACGACAAAATGCATTATAGCCAACTACGGAATCAGAATGGTTGTTTTACTACAGAAATCAAATCATACTATTTAACGCCATTTAAATGCTTTCATATGCAATATAGATTTAGTCAATGTAAAGCACATAATGAAAAATACCTGAACAGTAAGATCTCCTGACTTACGTGTTGGAGGGGCCCTCTCCAACCTGTACTAAGGAGTGAAGAAAAATTATATACGCCGAATTGAAAGCAACATCAAATCTTTATTCAAAATAGTAACTTCATGGTTTGATAAAGTTCTATAACTCAAATTATCTCAACAGTATAAAAGCGTAAAACGATGGTTCTAAAAAATGGCAACAGGACCCTCTCGCTAACCGAGAGGCCCGTATATATATGCCTCTAATGCTTAACCTAACTATATGTCTACTTTTCGATTCTGTTTGAATAGGAGTTCTCTCTAGAAATCAGGGAAAAAGGCGCAGAGCTTTGTATGATCTTTCAGTCCTTTGCTTGATTTGCGTGTTTGTCCCTTAGTGTACCTGGACCTACTCAATCATACTCGATTTTCATATAATTAGTTTATTGAACACGCATTCAAACATACAAGAATCAATCTTTAAAACAACTTCATTAAATAATCAAGGTAAATCATTTCTCCCACAAAACAAGTGTATTTCTTCACCCTTTCTTGTGCTTTACTGTGGGGAAAAAGGCTATCAGATACCTGTAACATGGACTCATCACAGCTCTATATTACATATGCCAACAAACTCTCTATTACATCCAACATTTCTTCCATGTTCGAACAATTGTTAATGCTTTCACATAGCGTGTACAAGTTGTTCCCCACAATTATTCAAATCATATCCAATCATATTGATGCATCCTCCAATTTCCATTTGTTTCCCTGTATCTGCAATTCCTTGGAGATATTTTTTGGCAACTTCAACAATTCTAGATTCCAAGTTGTTGACGGGAAGAGACAAGTCCAACCACTTGTGCATTTTTTTCAAACTATGGAATTGTGTGTCGACTTGTTTGCTTACCAAAGTAGCTTCTCCACTAACACAATGATTCCCCATTATTCCCAACAGGCCTATACACACTGTTCAATGGTATAATTGGGAGACCGATAGAGAACTTGCCATATTCTTGATAGAATGCAAAGAGTTAGGATAATAATAACAACCAACGAACTATTTTTTCATATATAAAATTGTGATTTTTCTTTTATGAAAAAAATGAGAAACAAAACTACAGTCATCTTTGCATATCTCTTCCCCATATTGAAACCTTTTCCACCTATAGTTTTCTTTGAAAGATTGTAAACCAATCCGTCGACCTTTGCATGATTGTTTTTCCAGTAAGGAAATCAACACATTGCAATTTTTTCCATGGAATTCTGCCTCAGTCAGCCACACCTTCATCTCCTGGAAAAAATTTAGTTTGTCTATCCACACTCACACCAGATCCTCCCTCTGCTTTCGACTGTAAAAAAATGTAGAAAATAATGAGCAATCACACAACAATGGCTAAACAATTCACATTTCTTTCACTAGAAACTAGCCTAACAAAATTGTTACTTAAACACTTATCCAAATCAATAGAGGTCGAACAAATACTCAGATAAAAGGAGGCTGAGAAAAATCCTATAGAACATTTATGTAGGCATCCAATTAGCAGAGGCGTTTGGCATCCAAGAGGGCCACACAAGTGACTAGTCCCGTGCCCCCCAAAAAAGAAGATGGGAACCACTAAACGATCCGGTTTTTAAAACAGTTTTGGAGGTAAATATATATTTCAAATTTTTGATTTTTAATTTGAAAAGAAAACCCCTTACCATCCCATCGATACATTTTCCTGTTGAAAGTACTGTTGGACTAAATATTGATGGCTTCATTTCCGGTACTGCTCGACTGGAGATTGATTTCCGGAAATTGGGGAGGGAGTGCCAGCCGGAAAAAGGATCCTAATCCTCAATCCATCGATGGCCATGCCTAATGCCATGGATGGTTTGAAACCGAACATGATCATCTTAAAGGTGAGTTGGTTTGGTGCATAAGCCTCACCCATCAGGTACCCAAGTGGTCCCTTAGACATCACACATATAAATATTGAAAGAGAAAGCCCGAAAGAAAGATACATCATCTTGATTTTTTCATGAGAAGAGAAGAGATGTTGATATGCAAGATGAAAGATAAAGTGAAAATGTTCCTCCTACCCGAGACAATGAAATATTCCTCCTACCTATAAGATTTACGGAATTTGCAGGTTTCTTCAGTTGAAAGATTTCCTAAACATAAAGTTGCCTGATGGATCTTATAATTCCAATACAACGATGTCATTGTCTATCATAATCCAACATGTCTTCCTTCTATCTAGGATGCTGCCTATTCATATCAACATTGATGTCCACCATGGGACCTCATCGTATGCTTCATCTAATTTGATATGGGTCGTACACCATCACCAATGCATTCGATGAGAATTCCTTCGCATTAAGCATTTGTCCCTTTCTTGGTCTACACCCAGTATCTAATGTGGAGGTCCTTCGTCCATATTTTCTACCATTGTTGGACACCTTAGAGGTGACAACGCAATTAACACCATTACAACTCAAACCTAACTATTTGGAGCAAGCTATAATTGATCGATCATGGATACCCAGATGAAGGGCATTTACCAACAATGTGTTCAACTCTATCGAGTCGTTAAAGCATAACAATTTCTCCATCAAGGAAAGTGGCTCACCAGGAGTCAAATTCAACATAAGTTTCCCTATCTAATAAAAGAACTTAACACAATGGATACCGTTGGTTCCTAAGAGGGGAGGACTAATCTATATGGATATAGTTTGCCACCCACCTATTTCCACTAGCTCAAAACAACTTTTCCAGTTTGACATTTTTTTAATGATTTTTCATGCCCAAAACTTCCAAGTCCAGTTTTCATGTATAGACATATCCAAATGAATGTGTATATATCTAAAATGTGTACTTCTCTGTACTAGACCTTTCTAATGGGCTATCGAGCACCCTAAACGAAGATCGTATGTAAATGTTATGCCACTAGGAAGTTGACACATCAACTAACCACCTCAAGGCTTGCAAACCTTTTTACGATGCATCTTCTATGGTTAGGTTTTTGGATGTTATGGATTTTTCTTTCATGCTTATGATGAAAAGGCCATTCACCCTCAATTTTTAATAATCTTATGACAAATGAATGTAGCCACCACATCTTTTCTCAAAGATAAAGCTACCACCATTTTAGCTACTTTTATTTTATAGTATGTTCTATTTCATTCAATTGATATAATTTAAGTGTGTTGTATCATTGTGTTTCTTAAACTATATCTGTGTATGTGGTGCTATATATACTCTTCCATTTTGTTTCTCAAATAAATCAGGATCACCCTTCTTTATTTATATTAACATTCAATGCTTTACCTGCAACCCATTCAAAAAAGGCGAAGCTATCCTTAGAGGAAGGAGGGGATGTGTACTTGGCATCTACAGGTACTTGTTCAGATCGTGATGTATGGATGATTGAATCAGGTGTGTATTTTCATATAACTCCTCATAGGGAGTGGTTTTGTGAATATGAAAAGTACAATGGAGGAGATGTTTTCTTAGGAGATGATTCAATAGACAAAAGCATCGGACATGGAAGAGTTAAGTTGTTGGTCAAGGATGGAAGGATTAGAACTCTCCCCAAGGTTATACACATTCCATATCTAGCTAGAAACTTGATATCCATCAGCAAGATGGGTGATGTAGGTGTACAAACTGTGTTTGAAAAGGAAACATGCAAAATTGTTTGAGGATTAGTGGTCTTGATGAGGGGAATTCATATTGGATCTTTGTACAAGCTGTTGGGAAACGCAATCATTGATGGATGTAACAATTGTGTTGCACTTGAGGGTGGAGATAAAGAATACAAAACCTTTATTGTATCTGGAGGACAAACAATGCTATGGAATCAAATATTGGGGCATATTGGAGAGAAGGGCCTTCGAGCATTACAAGGTAAAGGTATGGTTGAAGGTATTTCTGATTGCAAACTAGATTTCAAATTTTGTGAACATTGCATAAATGGGAAATATAATCGGGTAATATTTGCATCTGGTGCTACAACAGTAAAGGGAATTTTATATTTAAACATGGTAATGTATTTGGACCTATGCATGTTTCATCATTAGGTATATGTGTATTATATTTCATTTATAGATGATTTCTCTAGGAACATAGATTTATTTCCTTTGAAATAAATATGAAGTATTTAATAGATTTAAATAATTTAAGTCTCTTGTAGAGAATCTGACAGAAAATAAAATAAAGTTGTTGATGACAAATAATGCTGGGGAATTATGCGGAAATGAATTCGAGGAAATTTGTAAGAGTTGCAAAATAGCAAGACAGAAAACTATTCCATACACACCTCAACATATTGGAGTTGCAGAAAGAATGGATATGATGGTGATGGAAAAGAAAAGGGGAATTATTAGTGGTGCCGATATAGGACAATGATTATGGGTAGAGGCACTGTATATTGCATGTTACTTGGTAAATTGGCCACCCACATCAGCATTGGTTGACAAAACTCCACATGAGGTATAGACTAGTAAGAAACCCTCTATTAAACATTTAATTTTTTTTGGGTGTGATGATTATGTACATGTTCCAAGGGAAAAATTGAGTAAGATGGGTAATAAAGTTGAAAAATGTATCTTTATTGGTTATATATATGGTGTGAAAGGGTTTAAATTTTGGAGACTAGTAACTAAGAAGAATGTTTATAGTCGAGATGTTGTCTTTAAATAGGTTAAAGATGTTCCCAAACAAGAAGTCACTTAAATGGAAAATGAACTAAAGAAAATAAAGTTTGAGTTGGAGGATGAAGAATTCGACTCAGTAGAAGAATTTGAATAACAAGAAGATGAACCTCATACCCTGGTTTTGAGGAGATCATCTTGAGAAAGAAGGAAACGAGAAAGGTATTCCCCTTCTTGTTTTTGGTTTTGTTTTTCTTTGTCTATTACTCATGATGATAGTAGAAATGTGAAGGAAGCAATTGATTCACATGACAACAATCTTTGGGAGAAGGCCATGGTTGAAATGGATGCCTTGGATAAAAATGAAGCTTAGGATCTTGTTGAAATACCATACGGAAGAAAAAATGTTGGTAACAAATGGTTGTTTAAGAAGAAGTTGAATACATAAGGTAACGTGGAGAAGTAAAAATCTCGCTTAATAGAAAGGGGATTATCCCAGGTAGAGGGAATTGATTTTGGTGATTTTTTTTCTCCAATTGCTAAATTAACTTCGATTAGATTCCTTCTTTATACTGTTGTTGCTTTTGATCTTGAAGTAGAGTAGATAGATGTGAAGATAACATTCCTGCATGGGGATCTTCAAGAAGAAATATACATGAAACAACCATAAGGTTTTATAGTAAAGGGAAGGAAAGAGTTGGTCTACAAGCTTAAGAATTCCCTTTATGGTTGAAAGGAATCTCCAAGGATGTGGTACCAAATGTTTGACACATATATCCTTGGATTGGGGTTTGTGACAAACAAAATTGATCACTGTGTATATTCCAGGTAGGTTGGTGTTCACTTCATTAATATAGTATTGTATGTTGATGACATGTTGCTGATTGGAAACACCATGAATGTCACAAGGGAGGTGAAATCACAGGTATCTTCCAAATTTGACATGAATGATGTGAGATAAATTAGTTCACACGCCAACTATCCAAAGAATAGGTCAAATAAGTAAAATCCATAATGGAATAAATATAAATGAGTAAAATGTGAATGATGATTTACAAATATAGAAGGCCCATATATATAATCGTTAAAAGGGAACATAGTGACTCTTCATAAGAGTTGCGACCTAATTTATTATTTATTATTTATATTATTATATATATTTTATATTCGTAACATTGCCTTGCTCTTCAGAAATGCTTTGTCCTCAAAGCATAATTTTTTGAAAGACTTTGTCTCATGATCTTTTAAGCTCATAAGTGTGATGCTTGATGAAACAAGGCGATATAATCTTCGAATACCTTAACTGATGTGTTGCATTTTCTGTGAACTGATCCACCCCAAATCTACTTTCATTGGAACTATTTGATGATCGAATGTTGAGATAGAAATTCTCGTTCTAGGCTTCCATAAAAGTTTTTGATTTTGTCTTTGCTCTTTTTCAATGTTGTAGTTGGTTTGTCTGTAAGAAGAATATTGTTTATTTTCTTGTTGACTTTTTCATTGGTTGTAACGATTCTTATGTTTTGGATGACAATAAGGCATCGTAATATTTTGTAATTGTTTTTCGGAACCATATTGTCTTGATGTTTGTAGTGATTTGTCAATATAAACATTCTTATGATTTTGAGCTTCATTTGACTTTGTATTGGTTCCCCTTTTTGGTGTTTGAGTTTGAGTGTTTGATGACTTTTCTATTGGGTCTGTCATCATTTTCTTGTCAGCTAATGATCTCTTGCGACCTAATTCTTCTTGTAAATATTTCTTATCATATCTTAGCTTTCTAATTTGTGTAAATAAGTCTTGATTATGTCTCAATACACTTTGGAAAAAACACATGTGGTTTTATAAAACCATGTGTTGGTTTTATAAAACCATGTATTGGTTTTACTTCTTTTTTTGTCTTTTTCCTTTCAAATGTTTTCTTTCTTCTTTTTCTTTTTAACTTCTTTTTTCTTTCCCCACTGGTTCTTATTTGTAGGGAATAATGAATTACTTTGAATTGATGTCTAAAATCCAAATTAGACAAAGTCTAAATAATTTCCAAAGGTCGGATCAGAGTCTCTTATACCAATGATGTGAGCTAAATTAGTTCACACGCAAGCTATCCAAATAATAGGTCAAATAAGTAAAATCCATGATGGAGTAAATATAAATGAGTAAAATGTGAATGATGATTTACAAATATACAAGGCCCATATATATAATCGTTAAAAGGGAACTTAGTGGCACTTCCTAAGAGTTGCGACCTAATTTATTATTATTTTCATTTATTATTTATTCTTTATATTATTCTTTATATTTTATATTTGTAACAATGAAGGATCTCAATGCTGCAAACTTCATACTCAAAATGGAGATTAAAATAGATCACCCAAACATGAAACTATGGTTGAATAAGATAAAATATTTTGAGACAATACTACATATATTTAGCATGTAGGAAAGTAAGCCAGTCAAGGTCCCTATTCCTGTAGGTGTAAAGTTATCTATAGATCCGTGCCCCAAGAAAAAAGAAGAGCAAGAAGACATGTCACGAGTTCTCTATGCTAGTACTATTGGTAGTTTGATGTATGCAATGGTATGTACTAGATTGTACATTGCATATACAACGGGATTTTTGAGTAGATATATGTCAAAACTAGGAAAGAAGCACCCGACAGTTGTAAAAAGGGTCTTCATTTATTTGTTTGGAACCACTGATTATGCAATTTTCTACCAACAAATACTTGGACTAAACAAACCAATAGATGTATAGGGATTTGTTGATACAAAATAGGTTGGAGATCTTGATCGCAAAAGATCTACAAGTGGTTATGTGTTTAACTTATTTGGAGGACCTATCAGTTGGATGAGCAAGAGATAGGTTGTAGTTCCACTCTCAACTAAAGAAGTTGAATACATGCCACCCACCCATGCAAGTAAAGAAGTTGTGTGCTTGTAGAGATTGTGTTCTTGTAGAGATTGTGTTCAGGTATTAGTTTTGTACAGAAAGCTATAAGGTTAAATTGTGATAGTCAACGTGTAATCTTTCTGGCAAAGAACCCTGCTTATCATGCTAAAACAAAGCATATTGATGAGCAATATCACTTTGTGTGAGATATGGTTGCAGATAAGAAGCTATTGTTGGAAAAGGTTGCCACCTTGAATAGTGTTTTAGAATAGTCGATGAATTCTACTAGTACTAAGAAGTTATATTAGTGCAGAGAATAATATATGGGCATTGTTGCCTTGAACTTGTGACCCTATCAGTATGTGGCCCACTGCATTGCAAACAAAACAACAATTGGGATAATGTTGGGTGTGTTATATTATTTGAATGTGGGTGTGGGGTGCATCACCTTATGATCCACCTCCATATAGTGCTATGTCATATGTTCCAGGTGTTTCATGTGGCATTGGATCAGAGGGGGTTCTTAAGGGGGCATGTTATTTTCGGGGTTTTTTTTTTCTAAAAATGTGTAATTTGATCATGTTTAAGGGATTAGGGGTGTAATCTAATCCATGTTAATGGATTAGGGTTTTGGATGTTGTGGAACACATAAATATTGTATTGTGAATGGTTAAGAAAAACAATGAGAAATATATAGGCATGGCTCTAAGTTTGGTTGGTTTTTTCGGTTAGGGGTTTCCAAGGTAATTCTCTATGTACTATGTGTGTGTGCTATTGTGTAATATTATTTTTCTTAAGAATATATATGTATTATTTCACTTCACAGGTTTAAAACATACACACACTCCAAGATCCACTCAGTATTTCATGTGTCTTGTTTGAAGAAGGTAGTGGGTCAAAATTGATGATTTCAAACTACATTATGAGAATTGAATGAAGAAGGATGCATTTGGATCCAACAAGAAATAATTTTGTACACTTGAGAGAGTCATCTATGTCAATGCACTATCTGTGAAGATTTGATTTAGTGGAAGGATACCTCACCAGAAGATGCTACTTGGGAACCATTAACCATTTTGTTGCAGTTTCTCCATCTCTATCCTTGAGGACCCTATTGCTTTTGAAGGGGCAGGGCATGCTAGGGTCCTATCCTAACCCCACTACTTTATCAGTGTACAATGCCATAAGGACCATTAGATAGTTAGTGGATACAGACTCAATGTGAAAGGGATCTCTTTATTAAATAAATGCCCCTGGGTGGCTGACCCTAATTAATAGCAGGACCAAAAGTAGTTAGGACTTTGGCTATTGAAGCACTATATATCGAGTAGTAAAATATGTAATGTTCAGGCAATAATTTTTATTGCATTTCGATCTTTGATCTTGGAGGTTTCCCCTTGAAGAGGTGAGTGAACATAACTAACTATTTTATGTATTCTCTATTGTGTTTTTTCTATATTTTCTATGAATTTTTGAGTTTAAGTATACTACATTGGGCATCACTCAAGTGTATGAAGTCCTTAACCATATTTGTGGAGGGAAACGAGAGCCTTTGTCCCTAAACATTGTTCCTCAAGCTCAAGTGCCATGGACAAGTCCTTGAACTACCACATATGACCTATGCAAGGTATAAATAACCTCCAAGTGTAATATTGGCACCATGACTAGCTTAGTTGTGAACCAATAATATGTCTCAGGGTGTAAACAAGGTAAGGGGAGGAAAACAAATCCCTTTTGCTCTAAATGACACTTATTAGGCTCAATCACCTTGAAAAACACCTACAATCCAAAAAACATTCCCTCTCTTGGGTATCTTTCTATTATGATTGCTTTACTAGGGGGAATAATGATGTTTTTAGTAAGAATGGAGGTCTTTGTCTCTTGTCAATTTTAAGGGAGAACTATCAAGGGCCTTAGGAATTTAACAAATATTCTCGAGATCAAGCATTATGATTATCAATGCATTGAAACACCTCATAAGACTTTTCTATGCGATCTTTGGCCTCTAAGTGGGATATGGTTTCCATTAATTGGTTTTTGGTAGTTGTGACAAGTCTAGGGGACTATGCCATGGTTAAAAAGGGAAAAATGTGCCTATACAAGAAAATGAACCTTTAAGGCCTCAAGCACTCTGAATAAGGCCTCCAGCCACAACACATGCACTCTTGGTGGGGTATTTTAGCTCTAAGTGGTATTCCAAGTGCACCTAAGGAGTTTTTCACAAAAGGGATGGGTGTAGAGACTTTGATTTCAACGGATTCACTTTTCTATTGAAATTATAAAATTTGTCATTCTGTAATAGTTAGACTTCTATTAATAAGCTAAATTATGGGCTTTCCATGTGCTTATATTATAAGATTTATGGGTATTGAGAGTCAGACTTCTATTTCCACTTAAATCAGCAAGTTCCAACAATATTGGATTTGGGTGCATTTGCAAATCTAATTCACTATAAAATATAGATCTAGAAATATAAAATCTGGGTTTAAGAATCGCCTAGAAATATAAACTCTGGTTTTAGGAATCGCAAAGCAGGACTCTGTCAGCTGTAAAGTTTTGCGGTCATATTTGCATTCAGTTCTACTTCAAGCAGGTAATATATTTCTTCATACAGATATTAATCTTCTTATGCTGTGTGTTAATCTTCTTGTGCTGTGTTAAATCCAAATAGTGACGAGAAAGATCCAGTTAGAATGTGCAAAAAGGTGTGTTAAATCTCATGCCATTTTAAATAGATTCGATTACAGTTAAATATTTTATGGTTTTCAGAGGTGTAGCTCTCCCAGAAATAACTGGCTGGTGATTTGTTATGCAGATTCAATAGCTGTGTATTGAATCTTTGAATTGAATTCAGATCCAGACTAATTTTATTTCTGCAGTTTGTAGTTTTCTTTGCACAGTTTCATTGCACGGCATTAGATCGAGTATCAGCATGGATCGAGAGGTTGACGAGGGCGACAGTAATTCCCGTTGCTGCCATTATTTTGTCCAGTCGTTTTCTCATTTTCTGCATTTAAAGCCAAGGTCCAGGGAGTCGGTGCATTCATTTGAGAAAACTTTATCCGGGAGATTGATTGGACGACTTGAAGCCCAAGAATTCAGATTTTCTGAATTTGGCATGGATTCTACAAGCTATGGAAGTTTTATCAAAGACATACGAGGATGTGAAAATCCTTATTGGTGACCTAGAGATTAAAGGAAGAGGAGATTGTGTGCGAGAGCGATGGATTACTTAATATCTGAATGACAGTATCAAACTTCTTAATGTGTGTACTGGGCTTAGTGCTTAGTGCAGATATTTCAATGTTGGATCACAATCAGGTCATGCTAATTCAATCTGTTTGCAGTCTCTTGAACTTTACAAGTGGACGTAGTACTGTTCCCCAGCAAGATAATTTGGGTCTGGCCTGGATTTCACTTCAAGAATGGATTGAAGGGACCAATCTGGGCTTTAAAAGAAAAGAATAGACTTTCATATGGGCATATTGCAGGCTCTGAGTACAGATCTAGAATTGCAGATGGCGTGAAGATCTCGGGGGGTCTTATAGCCTGGGTAAGGATAAGGGCAAGTCTATGTTTTTGAGGGCTATGTTTGGGGTGAAGGCAATGATTATCTTCATATGCAGTGTAATTTCCTGTGCTTTATCAAGTTTATTAGGGGATAACCAGGGGATTCAAGGGCGGCCATTAGTGGAGGTGCAAGTTCCTTCACAGTTATTATGGTCTACTTCATTCATGAGTTTGCAGAAGCTTGTAAATGAAGAGACGATTAGAACGAGGAGTACATTCCTGCTCAATGAATGGAAAAGTTTGTAGCCAGCCATCAGTTATATGGTGTTCTAGACAAAATTTCTTCCGATCATAAAGCTCCACCTGGTAAAGGAAATTCATCAGGAGAATGAATTGAACGACAGCATAAGAAAGATGCTGTGCGACAAGAAGTGGAAGAATTGAGACAGAGTTCAGAGGCAGTAACAAAAGGTGTGCGTCTTCTAACAGATGAACTGAATGATCTGTTCAATGTAGTTTTGAATGTAAGCAGTGCTTTACTTGACAAGGTGGGATTATCTCCACAGCCACACACTAAGATACTCCACGTCCAGTTATTACGCCTCAAAATGAAAATCAAGATCAGAAAACTGAAAGCGATTGTTTCAAGGATCAGTAAGAAGTGGAGGATAAGTGCAGCGTCGTGCTTTCATTTTGAGGCGTAATATCTTAGTCATGTGTGGCTGTGGAGATAATCTCACTTTGTCAAGTAAAGCAGTGCTTACATTCAAAACTACAAGGAACATATCATTCAGCTCACGTGTCAGAAGAAACGCACCATCTGTTACTGCCACTGAACTCTATCTCAATTCTTGCACTCCTTCTCGCACTGCATCTTTCTTATGCTGCTGTTCTTCAATTTCTTTTCCTGATGAATTTCCTTCACCAGGAGGAGGAGCAGAAATTCTGTCTAAAACGCCATATAACTGATGGCTGGCTCTATCCAAGCTTTTCCATTCATTGAGCAGGAATTTATTCCTCGTTCTAATCATCTCTTCATTTACAAGCTTCTGCAAGCTCATGAATGAAGCAGACCATAATAAATGTGAAGGAATTTGCACTTCCACCAATGGCCGCTCTTAAAGGCCCTGTTGATCCCCTAATAAACTTGATAAAGCACAGGAAATTACACTGCATATGAAGATAATCATTGCCTTCACCCCAGACATAGCCCTCAAAAACACAGCCTTGCCCTTATCCTTATCCAGATTAGAAGACCCCCGAGATCTCCACCTCATTTGCAATTCTAGATCTGTACTCAGAGCCTGCAATATGCCCAGACGATCGTCTATTATTTTATTTTTAAAGCCCAGATTGGTCCCTTCAATCCATTCTTGAAGTGAAATCTTGGCCTGACCCAAATTATCTTGCTGGGGAACAGTACTACGTCAACTTATCTCGATTGCAGATTCTCAGCAATCGGTCTACCCTGCCCTTCTTTGCATGACATGACTATACAAATAGGCTTGAGGGCACCCACGGCTGTGAAAGTAAACTCCAGATCAATGACAAAAAGGATCTTGTGCCCATATATAGCTACGAATACGAGGACAATCATAATTCGAACTCAAAAGAGTTTGAGGGCGGGCGGGAAGCGGCAATGTCACTTGTATCTGATAATAAGGCCGAACAGGTGGGTCCATGTCCGTAAAGTTCAAGAGACTGCAAACAGATTGAACTAACATGAGCTGATTGTAATCCAGCTTTGAAATATCTTTACTAAGCCCATTACACACATTAAGAAGTTTGATATGTCATTCAGATATTTAGTAATCCATCGCCCTCTCACACAATCTCCTCCTTTAATCTCTAGGTCACCAATAAGGATTTTCACATCCTCGTATGGCTTTGATAAAACTTCCATAGCTTGTCGAATCCATGCAAAATTCAGAAAATCTGCATTCTTGGGCTTCAACTCGTCCAATCTCCCGGGTAAAGTTGGCTTTGATTGTAGAGAATGGCTGCAACGGGAATTACTGTCGCCATCGCCAACCTCTCGATCCATGCTGGTACTCGATCTAATGCCGTGCAATGAAACTGTGCAAAGAAAACTACAAACTGCAGAAATCAATTCAATTCAAAGATTCAATACACAGCTATTGAATCTGCATAACAAAACATCACATCAGACTTCAAAGTTCCTCCTTTGAAATTTAGATCATGCAAACATATTCCGATATAATAAGATCAACAGCCAGTTATTTCTGGGAAAATACACCTTTGAAAACACACCAAAAGAAGATTAATATCTGTATGAAGAGATAGATTACCTGCTTGAAGTAGAGCATAATCTTGCAAGTATGGCCGCGAAACTTTACAGCGAAACTTTAAAACCAGAGTTTATATTTCTATGCGATTCTTAAACATGGATTTTATATTTATAGATCTATATTTTATACGGAAATCCAATATTGTTGGAAGTCTGAACTTGGTTGGATTCTGGGAACTTGGTGAACTTGGTTGGATTCTGGGAACTTGGTGATCTGGAGATAGAAGTCTGACTGTCAATACCCATAAATCTTATATAACCACATGGAAACCCGATAATTTAGCCTGTTAATAGAAGTCTAACTGTTCCAGAACGTTAAATCTTATAATTTCAATAGAAAACTGAATTCTTTGACCATGCAAAAAAATCTCATGGATATTGGAAATTGACAATTTTAGTAGAGATCATGTTACTCAATAAGAAGTCTGACTATTCAGTTTATGACTATTCAGTTTATGTTGTTGTTTGTTTGTCAATAAAACATTTGATATTCATCTTATGAGTTATTAAGTTTGATCATTGAACCACTTCTTTTGTATTTCATATACATATCAAATATTAACATTAACATTAACATTGTATTTGTACTTCATATACATATCAAATATTAACATTAACATTGTATTTGGCAATTCATTTTTATATGTACTAATTGTATTAATTAAAAATTGTAATTTTGGTGATGTCGAGATATAAGTTTGATTGTCAATGCCCATAAATCTTATATAACCACATGGAAATCCGATAATTTAGCTTATTAATAGAATTCTAAGTGTTCCAAAACTTTAAATCTTATAATTTCAATAGAAAAGTGAATTCTTTGACCATGCAAAAAATGTCATGGACATTGGAAATTGATAATTTAGTAGAGAACATGTTACTTAATAAGAAGTTTGACCATTCAACTTATGTTGTTTGTTTGCCAATAAGAAGTTTGACATGCATCTTATGAGTTATTAAGTTTGACCATTGAACCACTTATTTTGTACTTTATGTACATATCAAATATTAACATTAACATTGTATTTGGTAATCCATTTTTACATGTACTAATTTTATTAATTAAAAATTGTAATTTTGGTGATGTCTAGATAGAAGTCAAATTGTCAATGCCCATAAATCTTATATAACCACATGGAAACCCGATAATTTAGCCTATTAATAGAATTCTAACTGTTCCAGAACATTAAATCTTATAATTTCAATAGAAAAGTGAATTCTTTGACGATGCAAAAAATGTCATGGACATTGGAAATTGATAATTTTAGTAGAGAACATGTTACTTGTTGACACAAACCCAGTCGACAGGGGTTCCTCAGTCTGTCGACATCCAACCCATCACGATATCCCTGAGCACCGGCCTAGACAAGTTTTACCCCGTCCAACATCACCTGCGGAGTAGATGAAGTCTCACCTGAGATGCTCAAGGGAGAGCTGACGAACCATGTTTCCGCCGAATGAAGAAGGAACCTTATGCATACGCTTTTCAATATCAACTTATCGCAGCATTCATAAACATATCTAATATTTCGACTGATGCATTTAGACAGAATTGCATCATCATTCAACAGATCTTATTGTCAAATAAACCATTAGTGTGCAACATATCTAGCAGTAAAACATCATTTGGAACCAGGAAACATTGCATCATTCATATATTCAAGTCGCACATCACATTCATAGCAGGGAAATAGAAAGCGACACAGTAATTCTGCTCAAAATCACATCATATTAACCTTCGCAACAAGCCATAGATACAACAATATAGTTCTTCCATTGCATACCCAGATTAACAACAACAAGCAAAATCAACCGAGCTCAACTGTCTCTTTGATTGATCAATTGATGGTTGTCCAACACCTACAATGCTATGTCTATTTATAAGCTTGCTCCTTTACATTTGCGGTCCACTTAGGAAACTACCTAACTACTTCTTAACAAACTCTACAAAAAAGATGACCCAAAAACCCACATAATGTGGTCGACATGACCCAAAACCCACATAATGCGGTCCAAATATACATAAACTACTATTATTTCTGACTTGTGCACGGTTTTCCTCCTTGCGCGGTGTCTTTGCTGACTCATCTAAGTCGCTTGCCAACAGGCCCCCAACACAATCTTGTGGCTCACCCTTGACCCACGTCAACTGGACATGGTGTACTCGGACTCATCTGTCTCCTGACTATGCCACTGCAACTGTTCTTGCTATCTGGAGCTCTCTTGCTGTGTATTGTTCAAATTGATACAGCGATCTCCGACTCGCTGTCATGTACTTCTCAAATTGATACGGTGATCTTTCGGTTTTCTATCATGTACTTCTCAAACTCATCCTCCAGTCTCTGGAAACCTGTTGTCGACTGAGGAAAAGTGTATGAACAACACCGAGGTGCGAAACAGGCCAAAGATTCTGGCACATCTGTTTCGCACCGGGGATGACCTACTACCGGGACCAGGGGGCTGTCGCCCCTGTCGTTCTGGTGGTCGCAGGGACCACGAAGCTTCGAACTACCACCACATACTTAAACATCTCGGATGAGACTTCGTCTCTGTTGCTCTCGAGTGTTCGCCGCCGCTTCCTGCTCGACGTGTTCATGCACACTCGTCGTTCGGGCCCTCAGCGCACCTGGTGTGCTGCTGCACGAAATGAAATGTATCATTTCCACAACCTCCTTGGAGTTCCTAACTTATCTAGTTTCCTGACCCGCTCCCAGCATGGATTCCTCTCGTCGGATAGATACCTCTTTGCTCAACTATCTTCCTAGGCCTGTATTTATGCGTTTGCGTCGTGTCCGGGACGCCTGTCTCTGAAATCATTTGCAAATCTGTTCACATAAATTTTCGATCCTGTCATCATACCATTCCGCCGTCTCCTGGTGAGGTGGATCCGCAAGACTCATGCTCAGGCTTGATTTCTTACGTGCAGAGCAGCGACCATGCTTCTGTCGGTTGTCATTCATGCCAATCATGTGAGGCATCAACCATGGTACTACCGGCCATGCTTCCACCTTTTTCTATGCATGCCAAATACGCCTGACTCCGACATCAAATCCCGACAACTTAACGGTCAGAGCTGTCAGAAAGACCTATCACGTGAAAAGTGTCGTCTGCTAACGATCTATAATGATTGTTGATTTGACTGTGTCACGACCCTGTAGTTTTCATGGCATGGCTCCCTAACCGCGCGATCATCGTTCCTACGTGCGCATTCTGTTCCTATTGGTGTGCCATCCTGCCACCTAGCATCTTGCATTTTTTTTTTTGCCGCAATGCTGTTAAGCATCATGTGGCTTCGAGCCCATCCTGTTGGGCTTCAACCTGCTACCATTCACTAGCTTTGGTAGCATCACTCCGTCTAACTGTTGCAGATGTACTGCGCCTCCCGAAGTTATGCAACTAATGCGATATGGACCGAGCCAATGCATTTGTAACTTCCTTGGATGCTTCATGAACTTGCTGTCATACAACAACACCAAGTCGCCTTGCTAAAACTGTTTGTTTTTTATATGACGATCATGCCAAGATTTTTACTGATCCTTCTCCAGATGCTGGTGAAAACCTGCAGTAAAGCGGTCTTCCTCAAGCTGTACCAGCTGCTCCAGTTGTTCTACTAACGTTGCTTCATCATTCATGCCTGTTGCTGCCGCTATGCAGAGACTTGGAACAATATACTCCATAGGCATAACCGCCTCTTTCCCATACACCAATTTGAAGGGTGTCTGTCCCGTCAATCTTTTACAAGTGGTGCGAAATTCCCACAAGACTATTGGAATCTTCAAATCCCAATCATCGCGATTTGCGTTACAAACCTTTGTAAGCGCATGCTCCAAAAATTTGTTGAAAGCCTCTACTATTCCATTTTCTTGTTGATGATACAACATACTCTTCTTATGCTAGATTTGAAGCTCTTCTGTCAAAGCACTGACGGTGCGATTAATGAAGTGACACCCCTGATCACTCATCAATATCCTCGAGCATCCAAACCAAGTAACAATGTTGTCAAACACGAATCGTGCTGCTGTCGCAGCGGTGCAATCTACAACTGGTGTGGCCTCTGCCCATCTTGTCAAATAATATGTCACTGTGATTATGTACCGTGCACCAGTGCGTTTCCCAGGTGGGTTGATAGGTCCCACAAAATCCACATCCCATTTATCAAATGGATGCAATGTCACTTGAGGTATTAGTGACATCTCATCCCTCTGGGAGGGTTTTCCAGTTCGTTGACAGACATCGCAAGTCCGCTCATAATCCGTCGCATCGTTGTAAAGAGTGGGCCACCAAAGCCCTGCGCAAAGCACCTTCCTAGAAGTAGCACGACCTCCATAGTGTCCCCCAACCACTCCTGGATGTGCCTCTGAAAATATCTACCCTTGCTCATGAGAAAAGACACAGCGCCTCAAAACCTCATTCAGTCCTAGTTTATACAGCTGTCCGGCCATCAACTAGAAATCTACAGCCTTAACCACCAACTGCTTCTTTTGACCTATGGTAAACTCTGTTGGTGCAGTTCTTGTCGCCAGAAAATGAATTATCTCGTCATAGTAGTCGTCAGCCACCTCGACCTTGAACAGCTGCATATCTGGTAACCCATCCTCAATGTTGGTTGGTTGCTCCCCTGTCTCAATTCGTGAGAGATGATTTGGCCCCACATTCAAGCGACCTGGCTTCACAATTACCTCAAAATCAAATTCTTGAAAGAGAAGCAGCCAATGGCATATCTCCCCCCCGCAACACAGGCTTATTGACTAGGTATTTCAAATTAGAATGGTCTGTGAACATATTTAAGTGACCCCCCAACAGGTAATGCCTAAAATTCTACAGCGCATATACCATCGCCAGACCTTCCCTTTCGGTAGTTGTATAATTTCTCTCCACAGATGACAACTTGCGACTCGCAAAAGCAATTGGGTGATCCAGATCTCCTTCCCCTAGTTGCGCGAGTACTACTCCCAGCGCAATCGATGACGCATCCATGTGGACATGGAATTCCTTGCTCTAGTCATGAAATACCAATATTGGTGCAGAAGTCATCTTCACTTTCAGCGTCTCGAAACTTACTTGACATTCTGGACTCCATAAGAATACCGCATCCTTCTTTAACAACTTTTCCATAGGGTCCGTGATCGCTGCATAACCATGGATAAACTTGCGATAGTACCCTGTGTGTCCCAGCGTCGCTCTCAACTGCTTGACATTGGTAGGCGGTGTTAAGATCAGAATGAGCGCAATCGTTGCTGGGTCAACCAATAATCCTTGCTTGCAAACAATATGACCCAATAACATCCCAAATGTTGCACAGAAAATACACTTCTTCAAATTTAGTGATATCTGACGCTGCCTACAACGCTCCAACATCAGTTGCAGGTTTTCCAAATGATCGTTGATCAATCCATAAACTGTCTAATCGTCCATATAGACTTGCAAAAACTTATGAATAAAATATCTGAATGCAGCGACAACAACCCAGGAGAGTACTGCAGGTGCATTCTTAAGCCCAAATGGCATCACGGTGTACTGGAAGCAACCCCATTCAGTCACAAATGTCATCTTGTGCCAATCCTCTTTCATGATCCCGATCTGGTGATAGCTAGAGAACCCATTCGTGAAAGAATACATCTCTTGACCGCCCACTCCTTCCAGCACCTCATCAGTGAATGGCGTCAGAAATGGATCATGCATACATGTGTCATTCAACTTCCTCAGGTCGACAAAAATGTGTACCTCACCTGTCTTCTTATCCTGCACCACCATAGAACTAATCCATTCTGATTCTTCAACTGGCTCAATTATTCCAAGATCCAGCATGCGGTCAAGTTCAATTTTGACCCATTCCTTGTGTCACAGATTCAATCGATATGGTCGCTGTTTAATTGGTTTCGCATCTGGCTTTAATGGAATCTTCATCTCCCCTAGATCCCCTAGTATTCCCTTCATCTCAGAAAAATTTGTCGAGAACAAATCTTGGAACTCATGCAATAGATTTGTGACCTTCACCATCATTTCTTCATCCCAATAGTCCCCGACATTCACAAAATTTGGGTTCTCCTCCGTCCCAATGTTGACCTTCCTAATCTTCAGCGGCTGATTGATTGGATCGGTCGGTGCGTCAGGTGCTACGACATCCCGACTCCCTTCTGATTGTGGAATATTGATATTCCACGGGTCATCATCATCCTCTGGCCCTCCAGTGATATTATAACATTCCATCATCGACTGCATCTGTCAATGCGTATGTAGATCCATAGGGTAGGTGACTGGAACCAGCTTCAGAATGACATCGCAGATGAGCTACAGGGCATTGTGAACATCCAGATTGGCATCCACGAAACTAAAGGTATGAGTGAAGCAAATTGTCAACTCTAACCAGGTGGTAATCTCCTCGCGCAACTCAGCTGTGGCATACCACGATCGTGACATTTCATCCAAAGTGTGGACGAAGGCATGGACCCATTCATCCCTTGGTCGCGAGGGCCACATCGTCTGACATTCCATCAAATGACTGCCAGGCTCATTTCGCCCATCGTACCTACTGGTGTGGTATATTTTTGTGTTGTTGAAGCGAACCGTCATCAATCTTCGACACTACGACCACTCGGTAATTGAATTCTTATGAGTCTCCCACCAACGTGCTGGAGTAGCCTTTAGTGCCTCCTCCAGGGCCAACAACCGCTGTGGTTCTGACACCTTGTCTTCAAATGCTACTAGAAATGCAGAAAACCTGAGCAGTCCTTCATATATAGGCAATTCAACAATTTCAGTTGCGACACGGTACAACGACTGCGTAAGCAAACCATAATTCCTGAATGACACCTCATGCATGTGATTCTGCCAATTCTCTAAGGAATCATCAGAATCAGAAGATGCTGAGCTAAAGCTGCGCCATTCGAGTTCACCATCGGTAGTAGGATGGATGTAATCTTTTGAAATATTATATGCATGATCCCATCCTCTTCCAACTTCATCCTTTACAGGCTCAACATACTTGCGCCCTTCAACTGGATCCAACAGAGCTATGACTCTGAGGTCATGGTTTTCCAAGGTCATCACTCGCTTCTTGAAATTAATGACTGCCATACTGTTGTTGGCCCATCCGATCCCTATCAACGCGGGATAGGAGCTTCCCCCGTTGACAACTTCGATAACATCGAAATCAACATATATCTACATCCCCTCAATATATCCAACAAGGTGCGGGACTCTCCCAATTGGTGTTACCTTGGCCTGATTAGCCAATCATAGCTGCACGGGAGACCAACTTAGCGTTTGGCTCCCCATTTTCTGCCAAGCCTGCTTTTTGAGAATGTTGACATTTGAGCCTAGATCCAGAATAACTGAATCTACGTCGTAGTCCCCAATCTGGACATTCATGTGCATCTTGTTTCCTGTCTTCTTTCTCTGCAGAGAGTTTACTGCAGACTCTTTCTGTCCCTTGGGAAGTTGATGTAACAGAATCTCGATCTCGGCAAGAGCATCGGGATCGCTTGCTAGCAATAAGCAACTTTCAAAGAAGTTTTTTAAACTACCATACTGCCGCAATGGTCCTTCTCCCGACGTTGAATCAAAATCAAGAGGCATGTAGTAGACAATTGACTTACCAGAATTTCCTCCTAGCGTATCACGTGTTTTAAAGAACGTATCTCGCTCAGCATCAATATCAAACTGCACCTTCTTCTTTCCATCCAGTTGGATCAACTGATGCAGACCATATTCTCCTATTGTCGGACCTCCGCGAGTGATAATAGAAACAACAACATCTTGCGTTCTCGGTTCTGCTGAAATCATCGTGATAGTTGGTCCCTGATTCAGGTTCGGAGGTGGGTTCACAGGTCGATTCACATTCTGATTCTGTCGCTGATTCTGGTTTTGCATCTGATTCTGATTCTGAACCTGATTTTGATTCTGAAACTGGTTTTGGTTCTGGTTCTGAAATTGCGGAACGTTTCTATCCTGCCATCTTGTGATCAACTGTGGACAGTTCTCAACAGTGTGATCATTACCAAAATAATACGTACACTGTGTTTGCAACTACGGGCAATTTCTCTGATAGTGTGCCGATACTCCGCAAGTTTAACATTAGACAGGTCTGCGACCTCGTCCACCTCATCGACCAAAGCCTCCACCTCGTCCCCTGTGGAATCCTCCTTGCTACGATTGATTAAATTGTTGTTGCAAGGGATTTGGTTGCAGTTGAACACACTACCCTGGCTGAACATATGGCGCCGATTGAATGTACTGTGGTTGCTGCGGAGCCATCTGCATCTGATTATAATGTGGTTGTGGTACAAAATTTTGTTGTGGTTGCGACGATGGTACAAATTGCATCTGCGGTTGGGGTGGCAGCTGGGCCACCTATGGCTGCAGCTGAGACTACTGTATTGCACGATGTTTGTCCTTCACATAGTATGAGTCGTACTTTCTTTCCTGAATTAGGACATATGCCCGACAATCCTTATCTTCATGCCCAACAGACTTGCAGAATGTACAATACAAATTCATCGGTTTCGTGAACATCTTCTGCATGTATTGACACTCCTCATGTAGATGCCCATAGACCTGACAGATGTGGCACCATGGCATACCTCCACCATGCAATGGGTTCGGCACTCCGGATACCAGATAATTGCAGAAATTTGGGCAGCTATCCTTGGTATGCCCCTCTGCATGACATTGCATACACCAAGCCTCTTCGCGGTATTATTTACCCTTCTTAAGATCTTGCAACTGAATTGTCAGGTTGGCAAGCTGCATCTGAATCTGAGACATGTCGGCTACATTCTCACCAACCGGTGAAGCTTCTAACCGCATTGCAATCTCTAGAGCCTCGCTCGATGTCACAATGTTCTGTTGCATCAATGGAAGTCTGATATGGGGTAGCAATGCAGCGATGAACCATTCCTTATGCTGAACATCACTCATCTCAAAGCTTACCCTTGCCATTAGCGTTTTGAACCATTGGTAAAAATCCCAAACAGTTTCATTCGGATATTGCTTGATCTCCTTCAGTTCTGTAATGTATTGCGCTTCCGAATTTGGTTTTCTGAACTCTGCAATTAATCCTTTTCTGACTTCATCCAATGTTTTCTCTGGGATTCCCACAGGAACCTGCACGAATTTCATGAACCAGTCCAATGTGCGACCCCGAAGAGTTGTTGCCATTGACCTTTCTTGGCCTCATCATCCGTAATCTGTTTAACAGTCCACACAGCTTCACACAAAAACCAGTATTGCTCTGGGTTGTTAGTTCCATTTCCATGGAACAGAAGTAACTTCATATCTTCGCTCGCCATCTTGGGCTTCTTTCCTAAAGTCGCTGATCCGCCAGTAAGTAAATGCTATTGACACGATGAAAACAGCGGTGTTAAGGTCATATTTCTTACTGGTTGTGATATAGTGAGCAGAGGTGTGGGTACACTACTGCTGGGGGTTGGTCCTGCCTCTATCTTGGGCGTAGCCTGGTTGTCCTTGTCGGCACTGTGAGGTCGCTTCGTCCCATGTGGTCTTCCTTCGCGGTTTTGTGGTTCGATCATAGCAGAGCCTTCTCCTGTCCTCTGCCTCTTCTCTTGTCGAAACCTTGCTCCTCCTCTCGTAAGACCACTCTCTTACTCGGATTCCTTCACAGTCTCGTCATGACTTGCACCCATCTACCCCATGTCATTCCATTCACTTCCCCCCCGCTGTCGCAGTATCCAAGACCTCCGCCCACTAGGGTTCTACTGGTCGATGTGCATCTTAAGTATGCCATTTTCACAGATGAGCATATTAATGGACAATTGTAGCGACAACAGGAACCTGCCTCGTGGTCCATTGAAAAATTTCCTTTCGGCTTTGCTCTAGGATTTTGTCGTGCCAACCGCAAACTCATGGATATATCCCTCCAATATACTATCGAACCAGACTTCAACATCCCGCGATGCTTTGTTGTTTACCTCTTGCAGCTCTTGGATCAGTTCTGGGGTCCAAGATGTTGGCTCACCACCTTGGAAGTTCCGATTTTGAAAGGTTAATTGCGCTAACCATTCATATACAATGATTGGGAATTTGCAGAAGAAATATTCGTGTGGACCGTCGTGTATGTACTTTTCCAACCACCAATTTATCGACAACCCAGGGTTCCAATTTTCTTTCTTAGCGATCTCTCACAACTTTTGATCGAACCAATTTTGAATTTATGATTTTGTCAGATGCCACAACATGTCCTTCCTTCACTTCGCGCTATGGTCCCGGCAACGAAACCATTTGTTGACACAAACCCATTCGACAGGGGTTCCTCAGTATGTCGACATCCAACCCACCGCAATCTCCCTGAGCACCAGCCCAGACAGGTTTTACCCCGTCCAACAACACTTGTGGAGCAGATGAAGTCTCACCCGAGATGTTCAAGGCAGAGCTGACAGAACCATATTTCCCCTGAATGAAGAAGGACCCTTATGCATATGCTTATCAACTTATCGCAGCATTCATAAATAGATCTAACATTTCGACTTATGCATTTAGACAAAATTGTATCATCATTCAATAGATCTTATTGTCAAATAAACCATTAGTGTGCAACAGATGTAGCAGTGAAACATCATTTGGAACCAGGAAACATTGCATCATTCATATATTCAAGTCTCACATCACATTCATAGCAGGGAAACAGAAAGAGACACAGTAATTCTGCTCAAAATCACATCATATTAACCTTTGCAACAACCCATAGATACAACAATATAGTTCTTCCGTCGCATACCCAGATTAACAACAACAAGCAAAATCAATCGAGCTCAACTGTCTCTTTGATTGATCAATTGATGGTTGTCCAACACCTACAATGATATGTCTATTTATAGGCTTGCGCCTTTACATTTGCGGTCCACTTAGGAAACTTCCTAACTATTTCTTAACAAACTCTACAAAAAATATGACCCAAAACCCCACATAATGCGGTCGACATGACCCAAAACCCACATAATACGGTCCAAATATACATAAACTACTATTATTTCCGAATTGTGCGTGGTTTTCCTCCTTGCATGGTGTCTTTGGCCTTTCGCAGCATCCGCGATGCTGTGCAGCTAACTCATCTAAACTGCTTGCGGACATTACTAATAAGAAGTTTGACCATTGCATTTATGTTGTTGTTTGTTTGCCAATAAGAAGTTTGACATGCATCTTATGAGTTATTAAGTTTGACCATTGAACCACTTATTTTGTACTTCATGTACATATCAAATATTAACAAAAAACATTGTATTTGGCAATCCATTTTTACATGTACTAATTTTATTAATTAAAAATTGTAATTTTGGTGATCTCTAGATAGAAGTCTGACTCTCAATTCCCATAAATCTTATATAACCACATGGAAACCCGATAATTTAGCCTATTAATAGAATTCTAACTGTTCCAGAACATTAAATCTTATAATTTCAATAGAAAAGTGAATTCTTTGACCATGCAAAAAATGTCATGGAAATTGGAAATTGATAATTTTAGTAGAGAACATGTTACTCAATAAGAAGTTTGACCATTCAGCTTATGTTGTTGTTAGTTTTCCAATAAGAAGTTTGACATGCATCTTATGAGTTAATTAAGTTTGACCATTCAGCTTATGAATAAAAGTTGGGATGTTAATACTTGGTCTAGTTTCATATATTGCATATTTTTATATGTTTAATCATTTAAAGAGTATCTATAAATATCTCCTTAGGTTACGATTGGTCCTGATCTAGCATTCTTGATCTGTAATATTTAACTAGATTCTCAGTAGCTTGCGTTCAAATTACTAGTTGTTTAAAATAAAGCACATTACTAGAATCTTCGATTCAGGTATGAATGCCCGATCAGAGATACATTAAAACTAAATTTGGTATTTTACAGGCATGAATATAATAACATGAAAGAAGATCTAGTTTGAAAAACATAATAGGAATGATTATTCAACAAATGCATAATAAAACCATATCCTTTTTAGATGCATAATAGATCATTTTTCTATACATATGCATAACACATTTTTGCTAAAAAGAAAATAGTTGCGATTCCTAGTTAACATAGAAATCCTACTGTAACTAGTTTTAATCAGTTAATCAATAAGATAAGGAACCTGGCACCAATGTCAGGAAAAGAGAAATGGAATAGTCGTTCCTCCCAACCAACTCCTAGAGCATCCAAAATAACTTTCTCTAGAACCCCGGAGCCTGTTCGCTGAACCACAAGAGAAAAATCCACTTAATGCTCCATTTGTCCCAACCAACTCCTAGAGCAACCAAAATCACTTTCTCCAGAACCCCCGAGCCTGTTCGCTGAACCACAAGAGAAAAAGCCACTTAATGCACCATCTCTTGCATTATAAGATTCAATCCCAGTCCAATGCTATTCTTCTGCTTGCTAATGGACATACTATTATATAGTATTTTTCCTAGGACTTGGTCATTTATGAGCCTCCTTCTCTTTAGCACTCAACAAAGAGTCGTGACCTGATTTTGGGGAAGATGCCTCCTTCACCTGGAGTTCTCACTCTGTAGCTTCAGTCACTTGTCTTTTCCTCTTGTAGTTCAACGAGCACTCTTTCAACAACTATTTCATTTATGTCCCCTCTAGTATCTTTTTATTAATAAAAGAATAATTCATTACATTTTTTATTTTTGACTTCTTGTCAAAATTATTTAAATAATAAATAAAAATAAAATAAAATATTCGAAAAGTATTTAATAACAATTTATTAAATCTTGGTGTATTACATACACCTCCCCTTAAAGGATAACACTGTCCTCGATGTTATTATTTTTCTATCTTTATTTTTCCATATATTCATCTTGAAATAGGATCGGATATGCCTCCCACATATCACTTTCCAATTCCCAAGTGGACTCTTCCGGACTAAGGTGCTTCCATTGCACCTTGACTTGTTTGATGGTACGGTTCTGCAGTAGAAGTTCTCTCATGTTGAGAATACGCTCCGGTCCCACCTAGAACTCTCCTTTGGGTTCCACCTGCATAAGATCCCAATCAATCACATGAGTAGTGTCATGAACATACTTCTTCAAAATGGAAACGTGAAAAACATCATGTACTTTAATAGTAGGTGGTAGGGCTAACTGGTATGCTACCAGACCTACTTTATCCAAGATTTAAAATGGCCCACAATACCTGGGTGCCAATTTTGAATACCTGCCCAGTCTTAGGGATATTTTCTTGGGTTGTACCTTTATATACACATGCTTGCCTACCTGGAACTCTCGAGGAGTTATTTTTAAGTAAGTATAAATTTTCTTCTTGTCTTGGGAAGCTTTCAAGTTTTGTTGTACCTGTTTCACGCTTAGTTCCATATCTTTTAACAATTCACGTCCTAACATTAATCGATCAACTGGATTGATCCAAGAAATGGGAGTATTACATTTGCATCCATATTGGATTTCAAAAGGACCGACACCAGTTGATACTTGAAAATTGTTAAGATTCAATATGCTAAGACAGAAAATATCAGCATTGCATTTCATTTCACAACAATAGCATATACAGGATCATTGAAAGAACAACAAGCACAGCATAAACATAAGAGACACAGATTTATCCTGGGAAACCCTCATGGGGTAGAAAACCCAGCAAAGCTTCCTCAATACAGATGACCAGCAAATACAAAGATGTAAACCCTAGACATGAGCTCCTTCTCCTCTATAGCAGATCTCTCCCTCACCTATGCACTATTCACAAGTGAGTGTAGTGTATGTTAAATGAGGAACACACCTCCTCTATTTATACACAAATCCGACTTGTCTTTTACAAAATCTAGGTCGCCCCCAACTTAACCACTTTACATAATGTGACAGGGCCGAACCCACTAGGGTGGTCTAATAACCCTTTAACCCACATAACACATACAGGGCCGACCCCCACTAGGGAAGTCTAATAACCCAAGTTACCACATTATCCACAGAGGAATAAAACATCTCTGGACATACAATAAGGTCTTCACGGAGGAATGAAACATCTCCGAAATAATAAAGTACAAATATAATATTCTTAGAAGTTAAAATATTTCAACACTCCCCCTTAACGAGAAGGATATTATAACAACATTTGTAGGAGCAAGGAGTCATCAACATCATACATGATACATCTATAAATCAGTGGAAGCTTTCTCAACATCATCAGTAACTCAACCAGTTACTGGAATATCTTCAAGTCTTCAATACTGGAGTATCAACATTGTCAGTATTGAGTCTTCACCTTCTGCATCACTCGATCAACTACAACATTGTCATCAACTGGATCCTCTCGATCAACATCATCATCTCGATCAACAACATCATCTGGATCATCTCGATCAACAGCAACATCTGTATCATCATGATCAACATCATCATCTCGATCTACAACATCTGGATCATCTCGATCTATGGCATATGGATCATCTCGATTTATAGCATCTAGATCATCTCGACTCGATCTACAACATCTGGATCATATCGATATGCAGCATCTGGATCATCTCGATCTACAACATCTGAATCATCTCAATCTATAGCATCTGGATCATCTCGATCTACATCATCTGGATCATCTCGATCTGCAGCATCTGGATCATCTGTAATACACACGATCCAATTCCAGGATGATCAATCCTGCTCACTTTAAGAAATCTCTCATGTCTATGGACGATACAATCCAGATCTACTTACAGGATGACCAATCCTGATCCTTTTAAGACAAATCCATGTCTAGGGACAATTCAGTCCTTGATCCATTTAAGACAAATCCATGTCTAGGGACGATGCATTCCGTTTTCCATTTAAGACAAATCCATGTCTAGGGACGATGCAGTCCGTGATCTATTTAAGACAAATCCATGTCTAGGGACGATGCAGTCCTTGATCCATTTAAGACAAATCCATGTCTAGGGATGATGCAGTCCGTGATCCATTTAAGAGAAATCCATGTCTAGGGGCTATGCAGTCCATGATCTGTTTAAGACAAATCCATGTATAGGGACAATGTAGTCCTTGATCCATTTAAGACAAATCCATGTCTAGGGACGATGTAGTCCATGATCCATTTAAGACAAATCCATGTCTAGGGATGATGCAGTCCATGATTCATTTAAGACAAATCCATGTCTAGGGATGATGCAATCCCGACCACAGTGCCAATCCTTTTTCATACTTGATGTGACCTATATCAGATATAGGATTTACCACCAGATAGCTAGTCCTTTTTCATACTGGATGAGACCTAGATCAGATCTAGGATTGACCACCACAGAGCTAGTCCTTTTTCATACTGGATGTGACCTAGATTAGATCTACGATTTATCGCCCACATTTTGAACCAACTGTCCAGGGACAATGCAGTCCTATCACATACATTTTGAAATAAACGTTCAAGGATGATGTAGTCCTATCACGTACATTTTGAACTAAAATATTAGGGACGATGCAGTCCTATCATCAATTTTTGGAGACAGATGTCTACAGGTCAATTCAGGGGACCGAAGTCCAGGGATGATGCAATCCCTCTCGTCCACTAGGGACTTCTTTCTCAGAGACATATGCCTACGGATCAATTCAGGGGACCGAAGTCCAGGGATGATGCAATACCTCTCGTCCACTAGGGACTTCTTTCTCAGATACATATGTCTACGGATCAATTCAGGGGACCGAAGTCTAGGGATGATGCAATCCCTCTCGTCCACTAGGGACTTCTTTCTCGGAGACATATGTCTACAGATCTCTTTTAGAACATGTGTCCATGGATGATACAATCCACTTGTCAACTTAGACCCAGTATAAGGACCATTCACCGACCTCACTGTCGGTATCACCAATATAGGTATCCACATCATCGACCTCACTGTCGATGCAAACAATCTCATCATCAGTGACCACATAAATCCCCCTTTCGAGGAGGGTCCTTCTGAACTACACCAAGCTTGTCTTAGAAATACTCAAACTTTACTCGAGACAGAGGTTTGGTCAAGATATAAGCAACTTGTTCGTCAGTGCTTACATACTCGAGCTTGATATCTCCTTTCTGCACCATATCCCGTATATAGAAATATCGGATCTCTATGTGCTTTGAATTATCATGGAAAACTAGATTCTCTGTCATCTTGATACAACTCTGGTTGTCACACATGATCACAGTGGGGTCCATCTCTAAGTCAAATAGTCCTGATAACAGTTTCCGAAGCCATACTACTTCACAACTAGCAGAGCAAGCAGCTATATGTTTTGCTTTAGCTGTGCTGAGAGGCATGCTAGATTGCTTCCTGTTATACCACGAGATCATGGCAGTGCCTAGACAATAACATCCTCCCGATGTGCTCTTACTGTTTGATACACTTCCTGCCCAATCAACATCTGTGTATCCATGCAGTCTAAAGTCATTATCTCCAAGATAACATAGACCAAAATCTATCGTACCCTTTAGGTACCTCATCACATGCTTTGCAACTATCAGGTGAATTGACTCAAGGTGTTTCACAACAAAGCATATATCCAGCCTTGTATTCGTCAGATACATCAATGACCCAATAATATGTCTGTACAGAGTCACATCCATTAACTTTGATGAGTCATCAGCTAACAGCTTCAAATTGGAATCCATGGGAATGTCCATGGCTTTGCATTCCAATACATCAAATACTTTCCCTAGTTGAGAAGGATTCCTTCTGGGCCTTGCTATACTTCCAGACCTAAGAAGTAATCAATCCGAGATCTTTCATCTCAAATTCTGTAGCTAGTTTCTTCTTGCTCTCCATGATCTGTTTCTCATTTCCTGTCAGAAAGAGATCATCCACATATAGTAATAGTATGATAGGTTAATCATCCATAACCTTAAGGTAAAGGTTAGTATCAGCTTTGCTTTTGGTAAAGCCCAAGCTTGTAAAGAAGCTATCAATTCTCTCTCTACGACTGAACATCATTCACACTCTGCATTGAGTGATCTTCTGCATATCTATCCATGCCATCTCCCGTCAGATGGGTCTACTGATATGATCCTCAAGATCATTCGAACTCTGTGGTTAGTTCCTTCTTGCATCCATCTAAGAGAATAATGTCATCTGTATATAGACACCATCTTCAACCTTGCAGCAAATTTTGAAATCCGCATCACCCATGGTGATCATTAATCTCATCAAATGACTATCGATCCTGGGTACCCGCACAGAGCCTGATTCACACTTCTTCTTCAATTACACCATTAAGAGAATGGTCTTATCTAGCCACTTGGAGCAAAAATCTCATCATGATCCTCTTCCTCTTTCTAAGAGAATCTTCTAGCCATGAGCCTTCTATAGTATGTTTGATTTGTAAGTCTTCTTGTTGAACATCCATCACTTGTTCGGTGTTCATCATTCTTCATGATCTTTCCTACAAATCAAAGTTACTTACATGATTAGTAATAATTCATAATCATCAAATCATGTTGACATGATAACCTATTATGCATACAGATATGCTTCACATAGTTATGCAACTATCTTGAACAATACTTTGGCACAACACTTTTCCATATCCTGTATGCATATAGTGTCTATCTAGATTCCTTCCATGTCTACCAGAACATACTATCAAGAGCATGCACAACTCTCAGCATGTCAGCAAAGAGGTTTCATTCTAGATAAACAACAATGGAAAGTTTGTCGAACTTACCCATCATATGCATATTAGTAGTATATTGTTCAATCCCATATGAATGCTTACACTCAGCATGATATATTCTAGGAATGCATAAAACTACTACGAGCAATATAATTTACTATTCATAGATTCAAGAAGTAATTCAAATGACAACTTAAACACTTATCTTTTATGTTTGTGTGGTTGCCTCCCGCTTAATCTCTATTTTGAACTTCTATCCATCCTGGACCACTATGCATGCTTAAGTGTGCACTAGTGTCATCATAATGATCTCATACATAATCATACATTCATTAGTATAGTCTTAATACTATCAAAACATTATGATTCTAAATAATCTTAAGTATGTATGGTCATGATCATTTCATACATAGGTATACTTACCTAAGATCCTAACAAAGTAGGATTCTAACTTGATATAGGAAAACATACCTGGATTATCAAGCTTGGTTATGTCTTAACATACCCAAACAATATCTTCTTTGTTCTCTTCAATGATTTAGAGACCTTGTGCTAGAACCTGCATATCTCATGGGTTAAGCACAGTAGAACAAGGTCATACATACCTCGTAACTAGATCTTCTATGTGGTCAAAGACTATGGATGAGTCTTTGTCCCTATGTCATCATGGTCATAGAACTTGATTTGTCTTTCTTGATGTACCTGTATCTTTTTAGTAGACAATATCATCCTCATACAACACCACAAGTGTATTAGTACAATCATAAGTGTCATAACCTTAATCAATGAATGCCTTCTATCATTCACTTGCATTCATTATCAAACAATCATAATTGTACTAATCTCAATAACATGAAGACAAACATATCATAAAATTAACCATGAACAAATTTCAACACATACCTGTATCTCCTCAAGTCATACTTGTTAGGATTGATTTTAACCTAATCCACTTTGATTTGTTGAAACTAGATCTAGAGCTGGATTAGGGTTTGTTAGAGAAACCCTCTCAAAATTGCCTTTGAAACTTTGGGATCTTCTGGACAGGATCTCAACTAGGGTTTGGTGAAGCCCACCCTTCTTCCCAATCAAAAGGTTCGATCCAAAGCTCTAAACTTTTATTTTTCTCAGGAGCTTCCAGTCATGGTCACATACTTAAAACATTCCAACTTTTGCAGAAGCCCTAATTTTCCACCTTTCCGATCAAAATATCGAACTAGGGTTTGATCAAGCCCAGCCTTTTGACCAACCAAAAATTTCGATGTTGGTCTCTAAATTTTTATTTTTCTAAGAAGCATTTAGCCATGGAATTTGATTCCCAAAATTCCAACTTTCTCTGAAGCCCTAAATTCCCGCAGCAGTGATAAGCCAAGAATGAAGGTGCTCAGAAACAATTCTGTTTTGAAAGAAATATGCACCTGATTGTTTCCGGTGCATCTCTAAAATTAAAAAATCACAGGGTCTGAAATCTCGGCCTGTGGTAGCCTGCCCTATCAGCTTTCCAACTCCACAGGTCTGATCTCAATTGGATTTTCTGAGAGAGAGTTATTCCAAGTGTCGCAACGTGACTTGTTTATGGGATAAAAAAGGAGAGCGAACTTGTATGGCGTGCCACATGACTGGCTCAACTTCGGCCTCTGAAAACCTTACCTGAGAAACTTCAATCCATTCTCTACTTTTCAATTTTTACGAAATTTCATTTGGAGCTTCCTATCCCAAGTTGTGACATTTTTTCCTAGGTCACCTGTTTATGACTGAGATCTGGAAGAGGTAGAAACCCTAACTTGCACTGATCATAAATCACAAAGTAAAACGAATTAGAGGTTCTCCTTTGGGAAAAAGGTACAAGGGGATGTTATCTACAACCTGTAAAGGTTTTGGATCCTAAACCTTCGCAAAAATGGATTTATAACGAAAGTTCCACGATGACTGGTTTTTTCTATACAAAACCCTAACCTTCAAATTGTCGCAAGTGAAGCAAGTGTCGTAAGTGCCATACATTGCCTTCCTTTAGGTTAGCTCTAATACCATGTTAAGATTCAATATGATAAGATAGAAAATATCAGCATTGCATTTCATTTCACAACAATAGCATATACAGGATCACTGAAAGAACAACAAGCACAACATAAACACAAGAAACACAAATTTATCCTGGGAAACCCTCATGGGGTAGAAAACCCAACAAAGCTTCTTGAATATAGATGAACAAAAAATACAAAGATGTAAACCTTAGACATGAGTTCCTTCTCCTCTATAGCAGATCTCTCCCTCACCTATGCGCTATTCACAAGTGAGTGTAGTGTATGTTAAATGAGGAACACACCTCCTCTATTTATACACAACTCTGACTTGTCTTTTACACAAGATAGGTCGGCCCCAACTTAACCACTTTACATATTGTGATAGGGACGACCCCACTAGGGTGGTCTAATAACCCTTTAACCCACATAACACATATAGGTTCAACCCCCACTAGGGAAGTCTAATAACCCAAGTTACCACATTATCCACGGATGAATAAAAAATCTTCGGATATACAATAAGGTCTTCACGGAGGAATGAAACATCTCTGGAATAATAAAATACAAATATAATATTCTAAGAAGTTACAATATTTCAACAAAAATGATTATTGTAAGGAAATTCTACTAGGTGCAAATAATCTTCCCACTTCCCGGTTTATCCATTACATACATTCTCAGCATGTCTTCTAGGACTTGGTTTACCCTTTCAGTCTGTCCATCTATTTGTAGATGATACGCAGTATTGAAATTCAATTGTCTTCCTAGTCCTTTAAACAAAACTTTCCAAAAATTCCCTGTAAAGTTTACATCTCTATCTGATATTATTACCTTTGGTACGCCATGTAACCTGAAAATCTATTTCATAAATATATCTGCGATGTTAACAGCCTTATAAGTATATTTTACTGGAATAAAATGAGCTGCTTCACTTAACTTGTCTACTACGACCATGATTGAGTCGTGTTGCCTAAAATTTTTAGGTAGACCTGTTATAAAATCCATGCTGATTATTTCCCACTTCCATTCTGGAATGGGTAGCAGTTTTAGTAACCCCGCTGTATGTTGGTGTTCTTCCTTTACTTGTTGGAATTCGATGCAATGAACTTAATATACTGCTACCTCCCTTTTCATGTTGGGCCAAAATAAGTCCTTTGTAATCATGGTGATCATCTTTTGGTATCCAGGGTGTCCTGAATAGGGTCATTTTTGTAACTCATTCATAACAGTTAATTTGATTTCTATTGTATTTGGTATGTACAATCTTTTTTTATGCAGCATTAATCCTCTTCCATTTAGACTAAAATATGTTTTATTTGGTTCTTTTAATTTTCAATAGTATTTTCCTTTAAATTTTGGTATTCTTTACTAAACTTTTCTTCATTTAAGATTTGATTTTCCCAATCTGATTCGTCACTGCTGGTTGCAAATAGTAAATTTGCGTGACGACTTAAGGCATCTGCAACTTTTTTTTCTTTCTCTTTTATATGTTTTATTTCAAAGTCATATTCACTTAGGAATGACAACCACCTAGCTTGTTTAGCATTTAGATTTTGTTGGTCAAACAAGTATTTTAAACTTATATTATCTAACATTAGCAAAAATATTCTTCCGATGAGGTAGTGTCGCCACATCTTTAATGCATGTATAATTGCAACAACTTCTAAGTCATGTGTAGTGTAATTATTTTCATGTTCTTTTAGTTTTCTGGATTCATAGGCCATGGCGTAATTCTCTTGAATTAACATCACGCCTAATATTTCCTTACATGCGTTAGTGCATATGGAGAAATATTTAAAAAGATCAACAATTTTTAAGATAGGGGCGTTGGTTAACAGGTGTTTTAGTTTATTAAAACTTTCCATACACTTTTTGTTCCAATCAAACTTCTTACCTTTCTTTTGCAGTGAAGTTATGGGGTAGGATATCTTAGAAAATCCTTCAATAAACTCTCTATAATAACTCCTAATCCCCATGAACGATATTATGTCAGTTACATTTTTAGGAACTGGCCATTTATTTATAGCCTTAATCTTGTTGGGGTCGACAGATATTCCATCCTTAGACACTACGTGTCCTAGATTTTGAATTATGTCTTTAAAGAAGTCGCATTTTCTAAACTTAAGAAACAGTTGTTGTTCTCTTAACACTTGCAGAACTATTCTTAGGTGTTCTTCATGTTCCTGTTTATTCTTCGAGTAAATTAGTATATCATCGATGAAGACGACTACAAATATATCTAAATAGTTACTTAGAATACTATTCATTAAGCACATAAAAGATGCAGGTGCATTTGTTGTTGAGATATTGTAACTTCTAAGAATATTATATTTGTACTTTATTATTCCGGAGATGTTCCATTCCTCCGTGGAGACCCTATTGTATATTCGGAGATGTTTTTTCCTTTGAGAGAGTGTGGTAAATAAGGTTATTAGATCTCCCATGTGGGGTTGGACCTAAGCTAGCTGATTAGGCGTTATTGGACTCTCTTAGGAGAGGTTGGCCCAGTTAGGGTGAAAAGTCAGTTAGAATATGAGTATAAGTAGAGGAGGTGTGTTCCTCACTTATCACTCATTCACTCACTTGTGTATTGCACATAGGAGAGAGAAAGATCTGCATAGGAGGAGAAGGAGCTCTTGTTTGGGGACTACATCTTTGTATTGGTTGATTATCTATATCAAGGAAATCTTTGCTGGGTTTTCTGCCCCATGAGGGTTTCCCAAGGTAAATATTTGTCTATCTTGTGATTGTGTTTCTTTCAGTGATCTTTCTTGTGAAATTAGGCTAAACTTAACATGGTATTAGAGCTAGCCTGAATAGGATGTCTTTCACAAGGTGAAAATACCTCTCTCTCCTCCTCCGGTGAAAATTAGGGTTTCTGCAAAAGTTGGAATTTTTGGATTTTGAGACCATGGCTGGATGCTCCTCCTAAAAATTGAAATTCTGAGCCCTAGATCGAACTTTTTCAGTGGGTAGAACCCCGGGCTTTGTTAAACCCTAGTTTGAATTCTAGACCAGAAAACCAGAAAAACTGTGCACCTGAGCACCAGTAAACCAAAAAAACTGTGCACCAGAAAACCAGAAATTTTGTTGCAGATCCAAAAGTTGCTGATCAGATTTGAAGGATGAAAAGTTGAAGTTTCCAAAAGCAGAGTTCCCCAGTCATCTCAATTCAATCAAGCACATCTCTTGGTAAGTGTTATTCTATCTTTTGAGAAACTTCAATTTCTGTGACCTCCTAGATAAGATGGCTCCAAGCGCTAAGCTTGAAGTCAAGCTAGAGGGTATAGAGAATTTTCGGGCATGGAAATATAGGATTTGTCTCATTCTTGAAGAGAATGATCTTGCCCAATATATCAAAGATGAGGTTGTAGAACTTGAGGAAGATGAATCCAAAGAGAAGTATAAGAAGGACTTGATTAGGTCAAAGAGAATCATTACTGATTCTATCAAGGACCACTTGATTCCCCAAGTGGCATCCAAGAAGACCCCAAAGGAAATGTATGATGCCCTAGGAAGAATATATGAAGGAAGGAACATCAACAGGAAGATGAATTTGAGAACTCAATTGAAGAGTACCAAAATGAATAAAGGAGAATCTATTGAAGATTACTTCACAAGGGTCTCCCAGTTAAAGGAACAACTAGAATCCATTGGAGACACTCTTGATGAAGATGAACTAGTCATGACTGCTCTCAATGGTCTCACTAGACCTTGGGATTCATTCATCCAAACCATGTGTGCAAGAAAATAAATTATGAAGTTTGATGTGGTATGGGAGGATTGCATTCAAGAAGAGGCTAGGGTTTCTAATAGAGAAGCCTTGCTCAAGGAAGATGACCAAGCTTTGGCCACCCACACCAAAAGAAGAAGGAGTCATTTCAACTCCAAGAAGAATGGCCACAAGGAGTCTCAACCTCCTCATAGATTTAAAAGGAGAGGAGGAGGAAGTTCAGAAAGAGACCTCTCCTCAGTTAAATGTTATAGTTGTCACAAACTAGGACACATTGCTAGAAATTTTCCTTCAAAGAAGAAGAAGAATCTTGACAAAAGACATCAAGCACATTTGGCAGAAGATGATAGTGAAGAAGAAGAAGAGGAAAAGCCTCAAAAGAAAAGGACTAAAATAGAAGAAGAAGAAGATGCTGGAGAATATGTTCTATTCTCTGCACTCTCTGGGTCTGTAACACCTGGGGAAGATACATGGCTCATTGATAGTGGTGCTTCAAACACATGACAGGACAAAAGAAGACTCTTTCAAGACTTGAAGAGAAGACCTCTCCACAAAAGGTATCTTTAGGAGATGACTATGAATATCCCATCAAGGGAATTGGTGAAGCAAGCTACAAGCTTGATTCTGGAACTCCATTAAAGATGAAGGAAATATTATATGTACCAGGTTTGAAGAAGAACCTTCTCTCTATCTCAGCTTTAGATAAGAAAGGTTATAGGGTTGCATTCATAGATGGACAAGTACTCATGTGTCCCTAAGGAAAATCACTTGAGGATGCAATTTTTATTGGTGAAGACGAAGGAGGTCTGTACAAACTCAAGGGTCATCCAAAATCTGCCCTTGTTCATGAAGCCACTATCCCAAGTGAGCTATGGCATAGGAGGCTTTCTCACATTAACTACAAAACACTACCTCATGTGAGCAAGGTAGTTATAGGACAACTAGATTTAAAGATTGATCATGATGGCACATGCAAAGGATGTGCAAAAGGGAAGAATATCAAGAACCCATTTCCAAAGAGTGAAACAAAGACTGAGAGTACTTTGGAATTGATTCATTCAGATGTATGTGGACCAATGCCATCCACATCCTTGAGTGGGTATGAATATTACCTTACATTTATTGATGACTACTCAAGGAAGAGTTGGATATATTTCCTATAGGAAAAAGATGAAGTCTTTGGAAAGTTCAAGGAATTCAAAGCCTTGATAGAAAATCATTCAGAAAAGAAGATCAAGATACCCAGGACAGATAATGGTGGAGAATATACTTCAAAGGATTTTGAAGTCTTTTGTAAAGAAGCTGGAATCAAGAGGGAGCTAACCACTCCCTACAATCCTCAACAAAATGGTGTTGCGGAAAGAAAGAATAGAACCATTATGGAAGCAGTAAAGACAATGATACATGATCAAGACCTACCTATGTATTTATGGGCTGAAGCAGCCAAGACAACAGTCTATGTGCAAAATAGACTATCTCATAGTGCTCTTGACTTCAAGACCCCAGAAGAAGTGTTCACAGGGAAGAAGCCTGAGGTAATTCACCTCAAGATATTTCGATGCCCAATATACATTCACATTCCAAAAGAAAAGAGAACTAAGATGGATCCTTTTGGGAAGAAGGGAATATTTGTTGGGTATTGTGAAGCATCCAAAGCATTCAGAATATACATCCCAGGATTCCATCATATCAAAATAAGTAGGGATGTGACATTTGATGAAGAGGAAGCTCTCAAGATATCTAGGAAGTGCTAGTATGAATAAGTGTATGAGGAAAATGCACCTTCCATAATTACAGAGGCTGCACCCTCCCCTGAAGATATAACACATGAATATCATGACATGATAGAACCACAAGAACTCCCTGCCATAAACATATCAAGAAAGAGAAAGCCATCATGGGCAAGACACATTATACTAGGAGCAGAAAAATATGGAGGTCTTGAAGGCTCCACTAGAGTGAGCAAGAAACCAAAGTCATTCTCCAGCTATATGTCTTTGATGTGTGATCTTGTAGATCAAGAACCCACTAGGTATGGAGAAGCATCTCATAAGAAAGAGTGGTTAGAGGCAATGACAGAGGAATACCAGTCAATAATGAAGAATGATGTTTGCGATATAGTTCCCAAACCAAAGGACAAGAATGTGGTATCCTCCAAATGGATATACAAGATAAAGCATGCTGCGGATGGTAGCATTGAAAAGTATAAGGCAAGTTTTGTGGCTAGAGGATTCTCTCAGAAAGAGGGAATTGACTATGAAGAGACATTTGCACGGTTTCAAGGTACACTTCCATTAGAACCATCATGGCACTTGCATCCATGATGAAGTGGTAATTACACCAGATGGATGTGAAGACATCCTTCCTGAATGGTGTGATTGAGGAAGAAGTGTACATAGAACAACCACAAGGATTTGAGGTTGAAGATAGAAGAACCCACGCATGCAAACTAAAGAAGACTTTGTATGGGTTGAAACAAGCTCCTAGAGCTTGGTATGGAAGAATTGACAGTTTCTTGACAAGCTTGGGCTTTACCAAAAGTAAAGCTGATCCTAATCTTTATCTCAAAGTTATGGATGATGAACCTGTCATATTGTTGCTATATGTGGATAATCTATTTCTGACTGGAAATGAGAAACAGATTATCGAGTGTAAGAAGAAGCTCTCTACAGAGTTTGAGATGAAAGATCTCGGATTGATGCATTACTTCCTAGGTTTGGAAGTATGGCAAGGCCCAGAAGGAATCTTTCTCAACCATGGAAAGTATGTAGTGGAAATACTGAAAAGATTTGATATGTTGGAATGCAAAGCCATGGCCACTCCCATGGATTCCAACCTGAAGCTGTTAACTGATGACTTATCGGAGTTAGTGTATGTGACTCTGTACAGACAGATTATTGGGTCACTGATGTATCTGACGAATACCAGGCCATATATATGCTTTGCTGTGAACACCTTGAGTCAATATCTAGTGGATCCTAGACAAGTTCACCTGATAGCTTCAAAGCATGTGATGAGGTACCTAAAGGGTACGATAGAATTTGGTCTATGTTATCTTGGAGATCATGATCTCAGATTGTATGGCTACACAAATGCTGATTGGGCAGGAAGTGTATCAAACGGGAAGAGCACATCGGGAGGATGTTATTGTCTGGGATCTACCATGATCTCATGGTTTAGCAGGAAGCAATCTAGTGTGGCTCTCAGCACAGCTGAAGCGGAATATATTGCTTCTTGCATTGCTAGTTGTGAAGCAATATGGCTTTGGAAGTTGTTATCAGGATTATTTGACTTAGAGATGGATCCCACTATGATCCTATGTGACAACCAGAGTTGTATCAAGATGAAAGAGAATCTAGTGTTCCATGATAGGTCAAAGCACATAGAGATCCGATATTTTTATATATGGGATATGGTGTAGAAAGGAGCTATCAAGATCGAGCATGTGAGCATTGACGAACAAGTTGCTGATATATTGACCAAACCTCTGTCTCGAGTAAAGTTTGAATATTTCTGAGACAAGCTTGGTGTAGTTCAGAAGGACCCTCCTCGAAAGGTGGAGTGATATGGTCATTAATGATGAGATTTCCTGCATCGACGATAAGGTCAATGATGTGGATACCTGTATCGATGATATTGACAATGAGGTCAATGATATTGATGATTAATTCAATGATACCGATGATGAGGTCGATGAGTGGTCCTTAAAATTGGTCTAAGTTGATGAGTGGATTGTATCATCGCTGGACACATGTCCTAAAGAGATCCGTAGACTTTGATCTTCTAGAAAGATGTTGGTAAATCCTAGATTTGATCTAGGTCACATCTAGTATGAAAAAGGACTGGCTCTGTGGTGATAAATCCTAGATTTGATCTAGGTCACATCCAATATGAAAATGGACTGGCTCTGTGGTGGTAAAATCCTAGATTTGATCTAGGTCACATCCAGTATGAAAAAGGATTGGCTTTGTGGTGAGAAATCCTAGATTTGATCTAGGTCACATCCAGTATGAAAAAGGACTGGCTCTGTGGTGATAAATCCTAGATTTGATCTAGGTCACATCTAGTATGAAAAAGGACTGGTACTGTGGTTGGGATTGCATCATCCCTAGACATGAGAGGTGTCTTAAAGTGAGAAGTATTGATCATCCTGTAAGCAGATCCAGACTGCATTGTCCTTGAACATTTGGTTCAAAATGTACGTGATAGGACTGCATCGTCCCTGAACGTTTGGTTCAAAATGTACGTGATAGGACTGCATCGTCCCTAAATGGTTGGTTCAAAATGCACGTGATAGGATTGTATCATCCTTGGAATTATGTCCTAAAGTGAGAAGGATTGATCATCCTGTAATTGGATCGTGTGTGTATTGCAGAGTATGCTGCTATGATGATACTATTGATCGAGAGGATCCATATGTTGATACTGTTGATCGAGATGATCCATATACTATTGATCGAGAGGATCCAGATGTTGATACTGTTGATCGAGAGTATCCAGATGTTGATACTGTTGATCGAGATGATCTAGATGTTGTTGATCGAGAGGATCCAGATGTTGATACTGTTGATCGAGATGATCCAGATGATGTTGATCGAGAGGATCTAGATGTTGATATTGTTGATTGAGATGATCCAAATGCTGTTGATCAAGAGGATCCATATGTTGATACTGCTGATCGAGAGATCCAGATGATGACGTTGTTGATCGAGAGATCCAGATGATACTATTGATCGAGGGATCCAGATGACGATGCTGTTGATCGAGAGATCCTGTAACATCTAAAAATTTCATAAAAATTTAAAATTTTTGATAACAACATTAATTTTGATAATAATAATTACGGAAATATTAAATTAGATTATGACAGCATTAGTTGTACAATTGTTAGTACTAAGCATGCTTTATTTTCTGTTTTTAGCAGCAATAAGATAATGACAGTTGTTAACACATAATTAGTAAACATGATTATGACGACAATGAAATAAACAAGTTGGGAATATGATGTGACACTTTCTCTTTTGCGATGATACTGACAGTTTTGAATTTGCTGCATAAGGGTGTCCTACGAGGTACCCTGGAGCTTACTTAGTTGCAACGCTAAAGCTTATTGAATGTCATATGTGTAGATGACAGGTAAGAAGTTTCAAGGCTACGTGTACAGTTTCAAATTCAACGTCGTAATTAATAAAATGTTATAATTATGTTGCACTCCTCAAAAGTATGTAGGTATGAATTTCATAGCTAAAATTATTGTCTTCTAGATGTACGTCTTATGATTCTTCAATGTTATAGTAGCTGGCTTGTTGTCGTCTTGAGATAATTTATTACCTTCCTCTTTCTAATGTAATCGATAAATTGCAATTGTTAAAGTTTGTAGTAAGAGGGTATGGTAAGCACACATAGAACTTAGTTAACTTTTATGTTAATCCTTGCCAATGTATTCATTGAAATGTCTATCCTATTGTCTATCTATAGAATTTATATAAATGCTAACAATATCACCAAGTTAGTGTTAAAGTCTATTGTGTATGGACCTCTCCAATTATAATTTTGTAATGTTGAGCATACATGATACTTATAAGCTTTTATGGCTTATGTGAAGTATTCTTTATTAAAAATCTATATCAACTTGGTGCCTATTGCTATCCTAGCAACTATTATATAAACCAAATATTTAATAATTAAAAAGAGACTACAAGGCTTACCTTTGGAGAAATAAACTTCTATATATTAATAGCGACCTAGACCTTTAAAACTTGGTGGACCAATATAACATCGTAAGTCAACACAACATATTAATATGTTGTATAACATGGCTTGAATCATATGTATTATAAAGTTGAATTAATGTAGCATAACAATAACGGTGTGAATTTATGAATAACCAATAGAACTATATCAAAATTCTCCAAGGTACTGACAGGCATTAATGTTGGCAGGGTTCGGGTTGCTGGATCATTAATGTGATAAGAACGACGAGCTGTAAGAAAGATTGCCCTTCGATTCTGCATTGAAAGCTTGATATGAAATACAGGGTGACGAGGATTGTTATCATTCCACGTAGGAAATTTGAGGTAGTTGTTTCTACAGTTGCCAAGGTGTAATGGTTTAAGATCTCAAACTATCTTCGAAATGGGTCGTTGATCTATCCTCCATGTGCCATGGTAGCAATACCAAGCTGTACTGTGGAGTGGACATTTAATGCAGTTGTTGCTTGTCCCAAAGCTATTTCGTTGGCGCGATGGTGATCGTTGATGGTGTGGAGTTTGAGACGTTAGATTACAACCCTAATTTCCTTCGTGGATTTTGGTTTATGAGGTTGGAAAGTGGTTTAATGTTTCCATTGTTTTCGGTCTGTGGCCGACAGGCTGTCGAAATTTTGGTTTAGAAAGTGCATGAGGTTCGACCTCGAGACCTTTGGTGTGGGAAGGTTACAGTTGACTTCCTTCTGCAATGGCGTCGTTTTGATAGATTGTGTATCTAGTTTATAATGTCAATGGTTGATAGTTCTGGAACTCGTCGTTTTAGTTTCAGTCAAATATTTTCCCTAGTGTAAATGGACCGAGGGTTTCTCGTCTCGTCTTCAGCGTGGATTCATTGTTGAACTAGTGAAAGTGGAAAGCTTGGGTATTCTACAGTGAGGTAAGCTTCCCCGTAACGAAATAGTGATTCATTTAAAGTATCTCATCTTTCAGTTTTTGAAAAGATATCAGTCGTCTAAGCCATCGTTTTTTTCAGTTACAGGTTGTGAAGTAGAGAATTCGAACAAGGGTTTTACAAAGTTGGCGAGCTCTCAACTTGGTAAGCTTTGGATCTTTACAAAAACCCTCATAGGTGCTCGTCATTTGAGGTTGAAGTGGTTTGCAAGAATGAGTAACTGGTCCTGCTGTGACTCGTCGTGGTTATTATTTGAAGAACTTCGAAGCACCATTTGGAAATCAAATGATAACTATTTCCTCAGTTTTGTGTCTTTCGTTTGGTTATAAGATCTTTGGTTTTCTATTTTGTTATCTATCTTCGTTGAGATGGAAAATTTAAAGCTCGCCAATGTCGAGGTTGTTAAGGACTGGTTTCAAATGTTGGTCTTGGGAAAATAACCCTATACAATTTATGTTTTTGGTAAACATTCTGTAACTATCGTTTCTGGGCATAACTTCTTGGTTTTCTTGAAGTTGGGACTTGTAATGGCTTTGGCCATTGAGCCATGACCTGTTTTTTTAAGTTATAAGGAATGATTCAAAGAGCCGAGGCTCGTTTATGGTGAATACGATGATTCCCTTTTGGCAAAGAACGAGTATGTTAACTGTTTCTGTGTAAAAATCGTTTGTGTTATAAAACGTAATGCTGTAGGATGTCATTGCGATTTTCGTTCTAACCTTAGGATATGTGAAACCTGTCTCAGATGATAGCTCTGTAATGTATGTTGTTTGAATGGTAGATACATTCGTTATAAAGGAAACGCCAGGCCAAACCCTGGTTCGTAGATGGTCTTTTGAAATGAAACATATATACTATAGTTGTTTTCATAATAGTTCTTCATATGATAGGGTTTGTACTGTAGAGTAATGTGGAAATAATATATGTTTATAATACTGTGGATAATGACATTGGATATTCAATCAATGCGATCTTAGGTTTTACAATGCTATAATGCTATGTTTTTAATACTATAAACAGTTTGTAAAATAATGGAAAAATACAATACTGAGATTTGAAAGATACAAGTAATTTATGAAATTAAATGATAAGTGTGAAACACTATAAGTTTTCCATTGCTTCTATTTACAGTTTGAATATTTATTGGATAAAATAATTGGTAGTAATAAAATGTTTATACTATTTTCATTATCTGTTTGTACTATAAATTATAGGAAATGGATATAGTAAGAAATGAACACAGTGAGTGTATGTGCAATGTGAAAAACTGTGTAATGCCTGTTAAGTATAGTCTTGATATGGTGATCACAATCATTTATTTGCTGCTATGTTATTATAAAGTAAACACAATATAATGTATAAAAATATGATTTCTATCTATCCTCTATGTACACAGTAGTGATAAGAATAATGCCATGCAACTATACAGAATTTAAACACTGTTTGTTTTTCATATAGCTAAGGAAACATTTATAATATATATATTAGATAATATGCAGAACTTTCTACTATTATTTAACTATAGGGTAGAAAACTGTTAATTATATAACTATCTATCTATCGAATTCCAAATGGCAATTTGCCTATCTTTAATCTGTTCTTAATTTGCGTATCTTTACTGGAGTACGATGCACAAAACAACATGGGGAAAAATATAGATATTGATTTATCAATCATTTAAACTTTAACATTTAGATTTCAACAATTTTAGAATTAGATTCTATTTTGGAAATAGGAAAGAGAAATTACTAAATATACAGAACAATTCTGCTAACTAAGATAAGGTAGAAAATTCGTAAGAACCTGGATAAATCTGTAGGGCAACAAACAGCCCAAGAAGACTGTTCCACCCAACCAATTCCTGAAAACAGTCAAGTACTATCTTAGGAACCCCGAGCCTGTTCACTGAACCACCAGGAGGAAGAAACTCAGGAAATAGGACTTCTTCTTGCAGTAGCAATAACTTCAGAATCTTCAATAGCTAGCAGTCCAATAGACCTGCACCAACAACTCTGGTTCTTCTCAACAATATGCAGACTTAAGATTGCATTAACAACTAGCCTCCATATTCGAATCTCTCAGTGATCACCTGATGCACATGAGGAAAACATTCTGCAGAAATATTGATTAAGAGCTGCCTGCTCAATTCAAATTTGCCTTTATGTGCTGCCTAGGCCTTTTCAGATGTTACTGGGTCATTAAATGAGCTACCTGCTCACTCCCTCCACTTGGGGGATAATTCCCTATTTTTAGGTGTAGTTTTCCCATAACCAACAGCTAGTGGTGTGATGCAATTGCTGCCATCTGTCCCATACCTTCCAACAGCTTCCATTCCTCCTAGTGGGTCAATGAACACTCATTTAACAGTCCTCTTGGATGTTTGTCTCCTAATTAATTTATTTAAATAATGATATTCAATAATTACATTCATCCATGATCAAAACTGATCATAATTACAAAACTTTGTAATTAAATTTAACATAAAGTATTTTGCAAATAAAATAGTAATTTTCAGAAATTTGGGTAGGTGACATACACCCCCCCTTAAGTCTCAACATCGTCCTCGATGTTGGTTAATCACTCCTTGAGTGTTCCTGAAACAGAGTTGGGTATGTTTCCTTCATACTACTCTCCAACTCCCAGGTTGCCTCTTTTGGGATAAGGTGCTTCCATTGCACCTTCACTTGCCCAATGCTGCGCTTCCAGAGAATAGTTTCCCTCCTTCCGAGGATACAATTCGGTTCCACCAGAAAATCTCCGTCTTGTCCAACCTGTACATCATTCCAGTTCACAAAATGAGTAGTATCATGCACATATTTATTTAAAAATGATATATGAAAAACATTATATATTTTTAAGTTTGATGGCAAAGCCAGTTGGTATGCCACTGCTCCAACCTTAGACAATATTTCAAAAGGACCGCAATACCTGGGTGCCAACTTGGCACAACTCCCCAATTTCAGTGAACTCTTTTTCAGTCTTACCTTCAGGAATACATGTTCACCAACCTGGAACTAGTTATGAGTTCTTTTTGAATCTTCTTGACTCTTTTATCCATCTTGGGTAGCTTTTAAATGTCCTTGCACCTGTTTCACAATTAGTTCTAATTCCTACAATAATTCAGGTCCTAAAACAAATCTATTTACTGGATCATTCCACGAAACAGGTGTATTACATTTCCTACCATAAAGAATTTCAAAAGGACTAAGTCTGGCCGATGCATGATAGTGATTATTATAAGCAAATTCTGCTAAGTGAAAGTAGTCTTCCCACTTACCAGGCTGATCCTTAACATACATTCTTAATAAATCTTCTAGAACTTGGTTTACTCTTTCTGTCTGACCATCTGTTTGTGGATGAAATGCTGTACTGAAATTTAAAGTTGTGTTCAACCCTTTAAACAGTGACCTCCAGAAGTTACCTGTAAACTTCGAGTCACAATATAAAATTATTACTTTCGGTATTCCATGTAGTCTGAAAATCTGTTTCATAAAGATCTCTGCAATATCTGGAGCTTTATGAGTAGTCTTTACGGGTATGAAATGTGCTGCCTTGCTGAGTTTGTCCACTACCACCATGATTGAATCATGTTGTTTCTGATTTTTAGGTAATCCTATAATAAAGTCTATGCTGATCACTTCCCATTTCCAACTTGGTATCGGTAACGGTTGCAACAATTCAACAGGATGTTGGTGTTCAACCTTCACTTTTTGACAATCCAAACATTTAGCTATGTACTCTGCTACTTCATCTTTCATTCTGGGCCAATAATATTCTTTTCTCAGCATAGTAATAGTCTTTTGATATCCTGGATGACTAGAATAGTGACTTTTATGTATCTCTTTTAATATCAAAAATTTTATTTCTGGTATGTCTGGTACATACATTCTGTTTTTAAACAGTAATAAACCGTTTTCCTTCATGCTGTAATCTGCCATTCAATTTTTAGAACTGTTATTTGTTGTCTTTTCCTTCATTTTTCTGTATTCTTCATCTATTTCACTCTTTTCCAGAATTTGATTTTCTAAATTAGTTGAATAAGTATTGATTGCTGAAATGAAATTTAATTTTGCCTTACGACTCAATTTATCTGCAACCTTGTTCTCCTTCCCTTTAATATGTTGAATTTCGAAATCATATTCACTTAAGAATGTCAACCATCTAGCTTGTCTAGCGTTCAGGTTTGTCTAATCTAATAAATATTTCAGACCCATGTTATCTGTTAATAATGTAAATTTCCTGCCAATAAGGGTGGCCACATTTTAAAGGCGTGAATAACTGCCAATAACTCTAAATCATAAGTAGAGTAGTTCTTTTCATGTACTTTCAGTTTTCTACATTCATATGCCATCGCATGCCATTCCTGTGTCAGGACTCCGCCAAGTCCGTCATTGCATGTGTTTGTACAAACTACAAAATCCTTGTTGGGGTCAGCTATCCTCAAGATAGGTGTTGTCGTCAATAGTTCCTTTAATTTTTTAAAACTGTCAGCACATTTCTGATCCCAAACAAATTTCTTCCCTTTCTTCTGCAAGGAAGTTATGGGGTTGGAAATTTTTGAAATTTTTTCTATAAACTTTCTGTAATACCCCGTAATGCCCATAAATGATCTTACATCCGACACATCTTTAGGAACTGGTCAGTCATTAATGGCCCTTATCTTGTTGGGATCAACCGAGATTCCTTCTGCTGAAATTATGTGTCCTAGATACTGAATTTTTTCTTTGTGGAAGTCGCACTTACTAAATTTGGTGTATAGTTGATGATCTCTTAATACTTGTAAAATAATCCATAAATGTTCATCATGCTCTTCTTTGCTTTTTGAGTACACTAAAATGTCATCTATAAACACAACAACGAACTTGTTTAAGAATTTATGCAAAATATTATTCATCAGACACATAAATACAGCCGGGGCATTAGTCAAACCAAACGGCATGACTACAAACTCGTAATGTCCATACCGAGTTCGGAAAGCTGTCTTGAAAATATCTTCATCCTTAACTCGTACTTGATGATATCCTGATCTTAGATCAATCTTCGAAAATACTGTTGCTCCATGCAGCTGATCAAATAGATCATCTATGCGGGGCAATGGATACCTATTCTTGATCGTCATCTTATTAAGCTGGCGATAATCTATGCACAATCTTAAGGTTCCGTCTTTCTTCTTAACAAAGATGACAGGTGCTCCCCAAGGAGACACATTGGGTCTAATATACTTCTTGTCAATAAGCTCCTTCAACTGTGATTTTAATTCATTTAACTCCAATATGTTCATTCTGTACGGGGCTTTTGAATTTGGTACTGATCCTGGTATTAACTCTATGGTAAAATCTAAATCTCTTTTGGGAGGTAATCCTAGAATCTCCTCAGGAAATACATCTTTAAAATACCTTAGGACAGGTATGTCTTCTAATTTTAGTTTGTCCTCTTTATCCATAAACTCATCATTTACCACGTTTACTGTAAACATTTGGCATCCTTTCCTAACTGCTCTCTTAACTTGCATGGCTGAAATCTGCCTAAGGGTTACCTTCCTTGGGATGCCTTTTATTTCTACAATTTTCCCTTCGTCATTTAAACATGTAAAACTTTTTCCATAACAGTTCAGGATGACATGATGGGCTTCTAACCAGTCCATCCCAACTATAATATCATAAGAACCTAAAGGTAGAATATTCAACTTGATTTGCATTTGTAAATGATTCATGGACAAAACACAGTTTTCTATAAAATCTGATACTTTCCTCTTTGTTCCAGTTGCTAGTCTAACTAGCCATGATTTACTAAAATTTTCAGTTTTCAGTTTAAGACTTTCCACAATGTCTGGTGATATATAACTTAAGCTAGCACCTGGATCTATTAAAATAGTAACAGGATGGTCATGTATCATACCTTCAATCTCTACCATGGAGATTTGATGATCTGCTTGCCTGTTGTCGAGTGTTGCATTGATTCTGGGCATTTCCCTTGCCACATCTCCCACCGTAGGTTCAGTCTGTATAGAATTGATTTTGTTTGCTTTCCGCTTCCTTAATGGACATTATAATGCATAATGAGGACCTTGGCATTCAAAACATTTGATAGGTTCCTTTGGCTCACTGGTCTTGGCATTATCAGGTGCTTTTCTGGGTGCTGTAGAATTCTGCTGTGAATTGTTTCTGAAATTGTTCCCTTGATGATTCCGATTCTGAAAATTTTTCCTTTGAAATCCGAAATTTCTATTGAATCTGAAATTTTTCTTTTTCTGTTCAAAATTGTTGGGATTATGATTCTTCCAGTTTGACATTCCCTCTCTTCTTCGCTTTGTGTCATAACAGAAAATTGCCTTTCTCATTGCCTCTTCCAAGGTCTTAGGACTGTCGTACTCGATTCTGTCCTTAATACCGAAAGGAAAACAACTTAAGTACCTTTGAATTTTTGGTTTCTCTTCTATGAGGTATGGTACATATCTTAGTAAGTTCAGAAACTTACTGTTCATTTCCTTCATGTTCATACCTCCTAGCTTCAAATCATAGAACTCTTTGGATTTTTCTTCGTAGTATTGTTCAGACAAGTACTTCTTTTTAAATTATCATTTAAAGGTACTCTAGCTTACATATTTATCTTTGATGCCTTTTACTCTTTTGATGTACAACCACCAAATATCCTCTTTTCCGGTCAAGTTATATATAGCCAATTTTGCCTTTAAAGACTCTGAATAGTTATAAATCTGGAAGTATTTCTTCATACCGGACAGCCAAGCTTCAGCTGTCTCTCCCTTCTCAGTTTCTCCATTGAAAGTTGGAGGTCTAATCTTTTTGAACTCCCCAGAAATCTGCTCATATTCCTTTTGACTTTTCTTTCTGGGTTTGAAATCTCCTTCACTACTATCACTAGTGTAGTTACGTTTCTTTCTGCGTGTTTCAATAGCATCTCCTGATGAGGTTGAACTATCGTTCACCTTGCTGATTTTCATTTTCTTGTTTTTATCAACATGAGGAGGATCCTCAACTTTGAAAATATCTTCATTATCCTTTTCTTGTTCCTCAGTTTGACTCTATTCAAACAACACTTGGTTTAATTGTTCTTGTGCTTGCAGAATCCTTTCATTGTCTTGTTTCACCGATCTGATTTCTGCTTTTAACTCATGAAAGGCATGTAACAGTTATGTCGAACTGTTATTTAATTCACTGTGAACTTCTGCTACATAGTGCTGTCCCGAACTGTGACTGTTTGGCTGAAATCTGTCGTCTAATTGTTCAGCTGAGTTCTCCATACCTGTAACTGAAAATAATTTCTGGATAACATAATAATTAAATTTTCAAATTAGTACAATTTTCTGCTGTATGAAAATTTTCTGCTGCATGTTTTGGACCTCATTTAGGCCTAGAGTTCACATCTGAGCTCTGATACCACATGTAACATCTCGAAATTTCATAAAAATTTAAAATTTTTGATAACAACATTAATTTTGATAATAATAATTGCGGAAATATTAAATTAGATTATGACAACATTAGTTGTACAATTGTTAGTACTAAGCATGCTTTATTTTCTGTTTTTAGCAGCAATAAGATAATGACAGTTGTTAACACATAATTAGTAAACATGATTATGACGACAATGAAATAAACAGGTTGGGAATATGATGTGACACTTTCTCTTTTGTGATGATACTGATAGTTTTGACTTTGCTGCATAAGGGTGTCCTACGAGGTACCCTGGAGCTTACTTAGCTGCAACGCTAAAGCTTATTGAATGTCCTATGTGTAGACGACAGGTAAGAAGTTTCAAGGCTACGTGTACAGTTTCAAATTCAACCTCATAATTAATAAAATCTTATAATTCTGTTGCACTCCTCAAAAGTATGCAGGTATGAATTTCATAGCTAAAATTATTGTCTTCTAGATGTACGTCTTATGATTCTTCAATGTTATAGTAGCTAGCTTGTTGTTGTCTTGAGATAATTTATTACCTTCCTCTTTCTAATGTAATTGATAAATTGCAATTGTTAAAGTTTGTAGTAAGAGGGTATGGTAAGCACACATAGAACTTAGTTAAATTTTATGTTAATCCTTGCCAATGTATTCATTGAATGTCTATCCTATAGTCTATCTATAGAATTTATATAAATGCTAACAATATCACCAAGTTAGTGTTAAAGTCTATTGTGTATGGACCTCTCCAATTATAATTTTGTAATGTCGAGCATACATGATACTTATAAGCTTTATGGCTTATGTGAAGTATTCTTTCTTAAAAATCTATATCAACTTGGTGCCTATTGCTATCCTAGCAACTATTATATAAACCAAATATTTAATAATTAAAAAGAGACTACAAGGCTTACCTTTGGAGAAATAAACTTCTATATATTAATAGCGACCTAGACCTTTGAAACTTGGTGGACCAATATAACATCGTAAGTCAACACAACATATTAATATGTTGTATAACATGGCTTGAATCATATGTATTATAAAGTCAAATTAACGTAGCATAACAATAACGTTGTGAATTTATGAATAACCAATAGAACTATATCGAAATTCTCCAAGGTATTGACAGACATTAATGTTGGCAGGGTTCGGGTTGCTGGATCATTAATGTGATAAGAACGACGAGCTGTAAGAAAGATTGCCCTTCGATTCTGCATTGAAAGCTTGATATGAAATAGAGGGTGACGAGGATTGTTATCATTCCACGTAGGAAATTTGAGGTAGTTGTTTCTACAGTTGCCAAGGTGTAATGGTTTAAGATCTTGAACTATCTTCGAAATGGGTCGTTGATCTGTCCTCCATGTGCCATGGTAGCAATACCAAGCTGTACTGTGGAGTGGACATTTAATGCAGTTGTTGCTTGTCCCAAAGCTATTTCGTTGGCGTGATGGTGATCATTGATGGTGTGGAGTTTGAGCCATTAGATTACAACCCTAATTTCCGTCGTAGATTTTGGTTTATGAGGTTGGAAAGTGGTTTAATGTTTCCATTGTTTTCGATCTGTGGCCGATAGGTTGCCGAAATTTTGGTTTAGAAAGTGCATGAGGTTCAACCTCGAGACCTCTGGTTTGGGAAGGTTACAGTTACCTTCCTTCTGCAATGGCGTCATTTTGATAGACTGTGTATCTAGTTTATAATGTCAATGGTTGATATTCTGGAACTTGTCGTTTTAGTTTGAGTCAAAGATTTTCCCTATTGTAAATGGACCGAGGGTTTCTCATCTCATCTTCAGTGTGGAGTCATTGTTGAACTAGTGAAAGTGGAAAGCTTGGGTATTCTACAGTGAGGTAAGCTTCCCCGTAATGAAATAGTGATTCATTTAAAGTATCTCATCTTTCAGTTTTTGAAAAGATATCAGTCGTCTAAGCCATCGTTTTTATCAGTTACAGGTTGTGAAGTAGAGAATTCGAGCAAGGGTTTTACAAAGCTGGCGAGATCTCAACCTGGTAAGCTCCGGGTCTTTCCAAAAACCCTCATAGGTGCTCATCATTTGAGGTTGAAGTGGTTTGCAAGAATGAGTAACTAGTCCTGCCGTGACTTGTCGTGGTTATTATTTGAAGAACTTCAACCACCATTTGGAAATCAAATGATAACTGTTTCCTTAGTTTTGTGTCTTTCATTTGGTTATAAGATCTTTGGTTTTCTATTTTGTTATCTATCTTCGTTGAACTGGAAAATGTAAAGCTCGCCAATGTCGAGGTTGTTAAGGACTGGTTTCAAATGTTGGTCTTGGGAAAATAACCCTGTACAATTTATGTTTTTGGTAAACATTCTGTAACTATCGTTTCTGGGCATAACGTCTTCGTTTTCTTGAAGTTGGGACTTGTAATGGATTTGGCCATTGAGACACGACCTGTTTGTTTAAGTTATAAGGAATGATTCAAGGAGATAAGGCTCGTTTATGGTGAATACGATGATTCCCTTTTGGCAAAGAATGAGTATGTTAACTGTTTCTGTGTAAAAATCATTTGTGTTATAAAACGTAATGCTGTAGGATGTCATTGCAATTTCCGTTCTAACCTTAGGATATGTGAAACCTGTCTCAGATGATAGCTCTATAATGTATGTTGTTTGAATGTTAGTTACATTTGTTATAAAGGAAATGCCAGGCCAAACCCTGGTTCGCAGATGGTCTTTGGAAATGAAACATATATAATATAGTTGTTTTCATAATAGTTCTTCATATGATAGGGTTTGTACTGTAGAGTAATGTGGAAATAATATATGTTTATAATATTGTGGACAATGACATTGGATATTCAATCAATGCGATCTTAGGTTTTATAGTGCTATAATGATATGTTTTTAATACTATAAACAGTTTGTAAAATAATGGAAAAATACAATACTGAGATTTGAAAGATACAAGTAATTTATGAAATTAAATGATAAGTGTGAAACACTATAAGTTTTCCATTGCTTCTGTTTACAGTTTGAATATTTATTGGATAAAATAATTGGTAGTAATAAAATGTTTATACTATTTTCATTATCTGTTTGTACTATAAATTATAGGAAATGGATATAGTAAGAAATGAAAATAGTGAGTGTATGTGCAATGTGAAAAATTGTGTAATGCCTGTTAAGTACAGTCTTGATATGATGATCACAATCATTTATTTGTTGCTATGTTATTATAAAGTAAACACAATATAATGTATAAAAATATGATTTCTATCTATCCTCTATTTACACAGTAGTGATAAGAATAATGCCATGCAATTATACATAATTTAAACACTGTTTGTTTTTCATATAGCTAAGGAAACATTTATAATATATATATTAGATAATATATAGAACTTTCTACTATTATTTAACTATAGGGTAGAAAACTGATAATTATATAACTATCTATCTATCGAATTCCAAATGGCAATTTGCCTATCTTTAATCTGTTCTTAATTTGCGTATCTATACTGGAGTACAATGCACAAAACAACATGGGGAAAAATATAGATATTGATTTATCAATCATTTAAACTTTAACATTCAGACTTCAACAATTTTAGAATTAGATTCTATTTTGGAAACAAGAAACAAAAATTACTAAATATACAGAACAATTCTGCTAACTAAGATAAGGTAGAAAATTTGTAAGAACTTGGATAACTCTGTAGGGCAACAAACAACCCAAGAAGACTGTTCCACCCAACCAATTCTTGAAAACAGTCAAGTACTGTCTTACGACCCCCGAGTCTGTTCACTGAACCACCAGGAGGAAGAAACTCAGGAAATAAGACTTCTTCTTGCAGTAGCAATAACTTCAGAATCTTCAATAGCTAGCAGTCCAATAGACCTGCACCAGCAACTCTGGTTCTTCTCAACAATATGCAGACTTAAGATTGAATTAACAACTAGCCTCCCTATTCGAATCTCTCAGTGATCACCTGATGCACATGAGGAAAATATTCTGCAGAAATATTGGTTAAGAGCTACTTGCTCAATTCGAATTTGCCTTTATAGGCTGCCTAGGCCTTTTCAGATTATACTGGGTCATTAAATGAGCTACCTGCTCACTCCCTCCACCTGGGGGATAATGCCCTATTTTTAGGGGTAGTTGTCCCATAACCAACAGCTAGTGGTGTGATGCAATTGCTGCCATCTATCCCATACCTTCCAACAGCTTCCATTCCTCCTAGTGGGTCAGTGAACACTCATTTAACAGTCCTCTTGGGTGTTTATATCCTAATTAATTTATTTAAATAATAATATTCAGTAATTACATTCATCCATGATCAAAACTGATCATAATTACAAAACTTTGTAATTAAATTTAACATAAAGTATTTTGCAAATAAAATAGTAATTTTCAGAAATTTGGGTAGGTGATAGATCGAGATGATCATGTTGATGTAGCTGTTTCGAGTGCTGCAAAAGATAAAGATCCAGTATTGAAAATATTGAAGATGTTCCAGTAACTGTTTGAGTTATTGATGATGTACATATGAGGGTCTCTCAATCCTCCTGCCCACCCTTGGAGCTCCTAGGTGCATCTCCAAAATCGATCTTCCTCTTATTCGTTCTAGAGGAAGTTGGGTCCTTCGGGAAACTTGGACCACGTCCCCCTGAGACCTGAAATGACAACAATAATATGTCAACTTTTCTTGGCAATTATACAAGTATAAAACATAATTTAAAAATAAAAATAGTTTTCAAATATTAGATAACTCACCGCATGCGAGACTGTAAGTCGTGAGGGGGTCTCCCTCCTCCGTGATCCTAGTTTCTCAGCAATGCCACCTTGCAAAATTTAGAAAAATCAGATAAATGATGAAATTATATGCATATAGTAATTTTCGTTAAAATTGAACAAGATTTTCATAAACTAGTCAATCTCACCGTGAAGACAACCGGCTGGTCTTCAGGGTTGGCGGATAGAGCAGTCGACTGGACAACCTGCTTCGATGCTAGGGTGGATGGTATAGGGGAGGATGTAGCCACATCGACGGTGGCTACACCACGGGGGGGAGAGGTGGAAGGAGGCATGGACTAGGGTGGGAGAAGTGGAGATGCATGTCTAGGGTGATAAACCCCAGCTGGCTATAGTATGGATGCGGGCGTCGTGTAATGGGAGGTGAGTGTGGTGGGGGAATGTGGGGGGGGGGGGGGAGGTCTGTGTTGCGGTGGAGGGATGGGTGACTGTGGATGGGTGGTGCGTCGTGGTTGGATGGGGGATGGTGGGAGCATGGGAAACTGATACAGAGGTGGTGGAAAGGTTGGGATGGGGTGATGGGATGCAGGATATGAAACGGAAGGGGGAGTTGGATGGAACTGTGGTGTTGGATAGGAGGGGGGGGGTTGGATGGAAGGGGGTGGGGAGGGATGCATGGAATGGGGCATGTATGCCAGGGGATACAACTGGCATATACAATGGCCGAAAGGTCGGGGAGGGAGGAAAAACGACACTGCCAGGTCGAGGTGCTCGCACCTGCATACACATTTATAACCTTATAGTTTAATATAGAAAAATATAAATATACACAGACAAGTCATCATATTTGAAATTAAATTTATGCTTTAATACACACGACACCTGCACACGTGGAGATATGCTGATCCCCAAGGATGATGGATGGTCACTGGAGCCTGCAGATACCTGTGCGAACACTACAATTTTTAGATTGAATTTATAAAAACAATATTAACAATATTAAACACAATGCCAATGAGAATGACAACGATAGTACTTAAAAAACATGACTGCAATTAATTTAGATTCAAGTTAGATGATAGTGGTTTGATGGGCTTTGGATATTATATAAAGTTTTTATTGTATTGGTGTAGTCCATTTGTTCAAGACTTGGTAAAGAACATGGTTGTGGGGATCGTGTCCTTTGACCCACAATGGATTGGGCCCATGATAGGAACAAATGACTCATTCTTTGGTCATTCATTGGAGATAATGTGGAAAAGAAGGTTGACAATTTATGCTTGAAGTGTTTGATGGCCAAATTTGTCATTGATGACAACACGTTAATGACAAAGGTCAAAGTGATGACATGGCAAAGAATTGACTGGAAGAATGGTAAACATGACAAGCTTTAATGACTTGACAAGTGGCAAGCAAGCATGACAAGTGTAGAAGACTTGATGAAGTGAAGACATGGAAAACGGTTGATGACAAGGACTTGATAATGACATTGATGACAATACATTAATGACAAAGACATGGAAGAGTTAAGAACATGGAGCATACACATTATGGCAAGCACAGTGGGGATGGTGACATGGATTGAGGAATGGAAAAGGTGACAAGTATGAAAAACATGGAAAGCATCAAACATGGCAAGCATGACAAGTGTTTATGACAAGCATGGAAGAAGGACATGGCAAGCTAAGGACAAGACAAAGACAAGTGACAAGCAAGCAAGCTTGATGACTTGTCAAGCATGGTGTTTGATGACATGGAACATGACAAGGAGGACATGCTTGGTGACAAGAAGGATTGATAACTTGGTGGCATGGAGTACGATGAATTGGAAAACATAAGATTAGAGGACAAAGATAAGATGATGAGGTGGACAAGGAATATGTGCGGGCATTTGGAAGGCCGCTTGCGGGCATTTCAAAGCACCATTGCGGGCATAATCAAAAGGACCTTGTGGGAATTATTTGAAATACCCACTGCGGGTATTTGTGGTGGTATTGCACATATTGATAAGGGCCTGCGGGAATTTACATGAGACCATTGCGTGCATAATCCAAGACCAATACAGGCATGTGTTGATGGCCCTTGCGAGCATCAAAGTGGAGCCTGCTGTGGGCATTTTTAAGAGTGCATTGTGGGCATCTTAAGGGCATATGTGTGTCTCACATTTAATATTATGAAAGGATAGAAGGTGACATGGCATGAAATTAAAATTAAATAAGGTGACATGGCATGGCCATAATTAAATAATTCATATTTGATTTATTTAATCATTTTAATGATAAAACTATAAATAGAAGACAAGTTTCATAGAAGACAAGAGTATAAAAAGAAGAAAAGTTTCATTTTTAAGGAAGCAATGTGTGAAGATTTCGGGAGATTGAGGAGAGCTTGATGAATATGGTTGTTTGTTATTGTCATTGATGACAAATTAATGACAAAGTTTAAGCTTGAAGAAAACATGGCATAAGGGCATGGAAGCAAAGGTTGATTTGGTGGACAAAGTGATGGGCATTGGAGCCATTGGCACACCTATTGAGCCAAGAGTCAAATGACCCATACTGTGGTCATTTGAAGATTATTTGGACAAGGAGAATACATGGAAACGATAACTTGGATGACATGGTGACAAATGGAAAAGCATCAATAACACACATGGCATTGGTCAAGCACATGAAGAGCAAGCAAGCATTGGATGGCTTGAAGGGTCAATGCAAATGATAAGAATATGGACTTGACATGCAGAACACAAGTATTGAGGAAAATGACAAGGACGAGCATGGCCATAAAGATCATGGTACAATGAATGGATGTACAACATGGATTGAGAAGACATGCCAAGCAATCATGAGCTTGTAGGAATGATTCATAAGGGATATACAGGCATCTTGGAAGCTGGATGGGAAACAAGACATGGAGAAGTTTGCAATCCCTTGTGGGCATCCCTCTTAGCACATCTATGGGCTTGATGATAAGAGCCGAGGACAAGTGCGGGTATCCAAAAAGGGTAGTGCAAGCATCTTTTGGGCTTCCTAAGGCAGCAGCAGTGGTAGATTAATGACAACATGACCATGGAAAAATGAAGATATGTTTGGGGACAGAATGAGGACATGCTATCAAATAGAATGAATATGATCAACTTATGGAAAGATTGTTGATGGACATAATGATGACAATGTCACCTACAACAAATTGATGATGGAAATTTCTCTCATCATTGGTCAAGTAAGAATGACAGATTTTGGAAATTTCTCTCCCATTTCTATAATCATTAGAGGTCTAGGATGCCTAAAGTGAGCATGAACAGATGATTCTATTTTTATTAGGTTTTCATATTTTATAAGGTTTCATTTTTGTTTGGTTGGATTATATGAATTTATAGCTCTCAAATAATTTAGACAATATGATAAACACAACTGTAAAATACGATGATAATATGGTAATTAATCAGTGCTAATTAATTTGTAATTACTAAACACAAATTACTCATAACAAGATCTAATTATTCAAAGTAAAGAAGTTACCTGTGTGTATGGTGCCGTAATCTCCTCTGCTGCTGCCATGGCTCGGTCTAGGTCAAAGGAACTGATGTCCTCCCACTTGGAGGATGGAGACTCGAACCTGAATAATTGTACATTAAAACAAATAAATTCAACAATGTGTAATTCAAAGTTAAATATACTAAACAATACGGTATCAAATAAAATACAACAAATACTTGAACATTAAATAAACAATAGCTAACCTACTCCATATAGATCTCTGTGGCATGCTACTGCGTAGGACCATGGAAAGAATGACCACAGTGAGAACAATGATGTGCCGTTGTTCCAGTAAAACTAGAAGGCCCCGCTTGGGTTCCACCTGTACTTGGCATGTCCCAGCCACCACCCATAGACCGTGCAGCTGTGTGTGTTTGATCGATGTCCTCCCGGCTTTGTGAAGACATAGCCACAAATGTGGTATGTGGCACGTCTAACTAAGTCATCAATCTCATCTAGACCGCTACCAAACCCGGGTGGCTGAGGAGGGGGGTTTGGGTCTCTCCTAGGTGCAAGAGGTCCTCTAAGTGGGTTGTGGAAAGCCTGCGGTCGATCTTGGGCAGAGCCAAGACCGAAACCCTGAAACTCAGTGATGTCAAAATAGTTGACATGGTAGCCTAGCTCAAACTCAGCCCACAATTTCCAAAGGAAATACTGTGGGACCTCCAAATTATTGCATGGGGGCCTGTCAAACACCATAAACCATATCTTTCTCTAGTTATCTCTTCATGGCTGGTAAATACACCAGTCCATGCAAACCTGTCTCTTCCTCACATCTAGAGGCTGTCCTGTCGAGGAAACTATGAATTTGCTGTACAACTGGGCTTTGGTAATGTTGAGATATTTAATTTGTTCTTTGGACATCCCAGTGGAGTAGTGTTCCCTCATTCGAGCCCTGTATTGGCTCAGATTTGTGATCTCATTGTGGGAAATGTTGATGGATTCAATGATGTTTTGCAATGATGAAGCCAAGGAAACCCAAGAGGGTTCTTTGGTGTTCTTCAATTCATCGCTTAATACCCTTAATTCATTTAAATATTGGTGTAAATGATATTCGGGGTTTTCATTCGGTTCATTGTTTGTTCCAATTTTTTCTTCTGATGGTGCAGTTTCATTGGTTTCATCTGATGGTTCAGGTGTGTTTGTCATCTTGTTAGGTGTAGTTAATCTGCAATGATTTTTTTTTGGCTTTTTAATGGATTGTAATTTTTTTTTAAAATTAAAATTGAAATGGAAAACGAAAAAACAAAACAAAAAAAACAACAAATAGACGGTTCATTGACCACCTACCTGGAGGAAACATCGGCAGGGTGGTGGAGGTTCAAAGTGTTGGCATTGAGGAGGCCATTTGGTGCTCCACAACACACTCGTAGTGTGCTTGATGGACGCTTTGTGCTCGCGGGTTTGTCGAAAATGACAAACCCATGCTTTGTTATTTTTTTATAAAAAAAACAGGGGCATGCATGCATCATTAACGCGTTCACGCACTTTTGTGCGTACGCGCTAATATCACGTGCGTGCACCTTTTGTCTACGTCGACTCAACCACGTGGACGCTTGACATTGCCGAAGCTGGGATGCATGCGTGCGTTTGGAAGTGCGTGCACGTCACTTTTTTTTTCCGCTTGCGCGCTCTTATTGCGGCTCTTTTGGCTACTAGATTTGTGCGGGTACCCTTCATTGTTTCTCCTTGGGAAGGAGTATGCATATATCTTCTTTCCATCATTGATTATATTTTCAGATCTGATTATATATGTTACAACAACAAGAAAAAATCATTTGATGCTCCTCCATCATCAAAATATGAGCTTCATAGAGCTTCAACACATGGTTCTTTCCTACACAACATTGATGCACTGATGCATGATCATGACATCCACAATCTCTTCATCAATTCTATTACTCAGAAGCAGCCCATTCATCTCATTCAGCTCATTCAAATTAGCAACATGACAGTATGAAGACATTGAGCATGTCCATTTTTTAGGGAGGCTTTTGTTCCCATGAGGTTTTCCCTGTTTCCTCGGTTTACATGGACTAGTTATTTTTGTATTGGGGTGACCATAAGCCTTGTTTCTTGGGTCCTATATTTATGATATTTTTCTGATTTCCATCACATAAATTCAAGCTTAAGGGGGGGTGTTGGAACATTTTAAAAATCCCACTATGTCATTCTAGACTTAGGATAAATTAATTAATCATTTATGATTAATTTCCTGAGTTTCGACTAGGTAAAATAGGCCAGTTTTGTCTTTTAGTGGACCACATGCCATCCTAACTCACCAAAATGAATTTGGATGGATTCCGTATAAGATTTCCTTGGATTCCATTTGATTTTATTCTATTCCTAAATTAGAAAGACACTTTCCAGATTTAGACAACTTTATCCTATTTTTTCTACTTTCTAGTGGAAAAGGAAAAGCTAGTTGACTTGGAAACTCTTGCCACTTGACCAATTCGACCTCCAAATCATATATACTCTCCTAAAGCCATAAATACATTCTATTTACATCACTCATTAGCTTCCATACCATACTTACTAAATTCGTGAGCCTCTAGGATAGTTTTGGAAACTGCTTTTGCCACCTAGGTGTTTTTTTGTCTTTTGTAAGCCTTTTCTTTTTGCTCTTTCCAAATTGCCTCAAAGGCATTCGATTTTATCCATGGAGGATGTATTATATATTTTTATCATATCAATGAATACGATATAGAGTGATTTCCACAATTTATCTTCTCTATTCTTCTTCTCTCATTGTTTGAAATATTCCATGTGAAATTGCCTTAAAAATCTAGTTCCTAGCAATTGAAAATCTCACACTCCTTGGCTGCTTGTGCACATATCCAACCAAATCCTTGGATGCTAGTACACATGTACCATTGTCCAACCAATTTCTTTGATTTCTACCATGAGAGAGTATGACTTGGTGGACTTGATATCTGTGCAAGGATCACATGCAGTAGGATACATTACTTTTGTTCTTCTTTGAACCAGATCTGCATGATGTATCTTTTTACTTACTTCTTAAAACTAATCATGCGTGATGTATCCTTGGAATCACATATTAATATTGAATGCACTTTTGGATATAATTCTTCAAACTTGCATCAATATCTGTCACCTTCACCATCTTGCACATATACTTCTAGCTTTCATGTTCTTCTTCTCGCGCATAGAATTCTTGAAAGTGGCTTCCATACACTTCTTCATACTTCTGCAGGAATGTTGTATCCACTTTGACTTCAGCTGATATCAATGACTCAGATTGAATCAGTTGACATCCTCTTTTACATTAGTTGACATCAATGAAAACCAAAGTTCAACAATCTCCCCCTTTGGCATTGATGTCAACACCTTATGAAGCTGTGCCTAATCTTCTTTGAACTGTATGATTCATATGTACTTAGTCATAATGCTCCCCCTGTGTATATGATCCCCATGAGTTCTTCAGGATTTTAGCTACTGCACTTTCTACTATAAGTACTTCTGCTACTTCTGCGCGAGCCATATGTTCAGTCATCTTCATGTCATTTCTTCAAGTAATATTTTTCATGCTTTTTCATGTATGTTCTAGCTTCATGTTTCTCCTTTGACGATTTGCTTCATGCTCTTTCACATCTGCTAAGGATTCATGCTATTTCTTTTGCTTTCTACAATTACCCCCCTTTCATGTTGTCCTGCTGACTTCATGCATCGCTTCTATGTCTAGCCTCATCATGTATGCCACATCTTCATGCATCTCTCCTTTCATTTTGTCCTACTGAATTCATGCGTCTCTTCATGTCTCAGCCTCTTCATGTATGCCTCAACTTCATGCATCTCTCCCCCTTTGACATCAATGGCAAATATGTGCCAATTATTTGCATGATGTAGATTCTTTTGTTTACTTTGCACTGGCCTCATCATGATTATTTGTTAGGAACGACTCCCCTTTTCTTCATGCTTCGCTTATTTGCATAAATTCTATACTAATATATTTTCATAATTATCTTTGATTGACTTCTTGATACAAACGTTACATTGTCCTTTCATATTGATCTCTTGTTCCTGTCACAGTACTTCATCATTACTTGAGCAGTGATCCATACAATCATCATTATTTTCCAACTGCGCAGTGTCGAAATCAGTCCTCTAGTTGTTCTGTATTACACTTCATCCACCTGACTGCTCCATCTGTTGCATTTACTGCACTGTCATAGGCCTTGTCGTATTTAATGTTTTTTCCAAGACAACAAAATATATGGCATATTTTTAATTTATTGGCCAACTCGACATAAAATCAGACATGACACTTAGTTCGTGTGGCAACAATGATGTGTCACTTCCGTACTCGAACCTTTTGAGGAAGCATTCTTCATCTTATCATGCAAGGAATTGAATTTCTTCCTTTTTGTACTGTTTTTGCAAACTCATTAACTCCAGCATTTAATTTTAGTGACTCCACCACCTTCTTCAACTTTTATGACATTGAATACATTTATCATCAAATTAATTTCATGCATGTGAACGTCTTTCAATGAACTTTATAAGATCTCTGCGAACAATGCCCGGTTTATCGCTTTTTTCTCTCTTTCTCTTCCGTGTCGCATTGTTGTCTGATCCTCTAGTTATTCTTTTTATTTTCAATGGTCTCTTTCTATCACAGAGTAAACAATTCCCTTGAGAATGTGCGTCTTTCCGTCCAGACTCAGCATTCCGAGTTTTCATGCTTGAGAGGTGAGATGGGCTCCTAGCAATGACGAATGGAGGAAAAGCAAAATTTTCATCAATTTTCTTAGTCATAAGTGAATTATATAAATCTTGATCAGTTGATCCTTCTGACTCGTTGGGTTGACAATATGGAGCACCATCAATGACAAATTTTGGATGAATTATCTCTTCTTCGTACTCAACATGCTGATATGTCGTCATCTGCCACTCTGCAGCTTCTACCTCTCCATCCTGCTTCTGAATGCACAACACTGGTTCCAGTGGATTTGGAGTTACATCTTGCGAACTAGCCAGACTCTGAACTTGACCTTGAACTGCGGCTATAGAATGCTTCAACATTTTCTCAAATTTTCACCTTTTTCTATGTATGCCATTCTTGGCTTTGACATGGATTCTTATCTCATGCAACCTTGTAATCATACCTAATTTTGAATATAATGAAAAGATTTGTTTTGCGGAGTCTCATGTCTTTCATCAAAAAATTGTTTCTTCATGTAAATACTTTTTTGCCTATATTTGTATAACTGAATTTGATGTTCTGTAATGTATCATATGCAGTGTAAATCTTCAACTACTTAATGTATGCATGCACTTTCCCTTTTGTGACATTATCAACTTACCATAAAATCATGGGCGAACATAATTAACACATTCTAACTTCATACACATTCTAGCCACACACCTAACTAACATCCCCTTGAATTCCTGAAGATGCATCGTGTTTAACTCAAGGGTCTCCCATAGTCCTTATGGGATTAGCCAGAGAGGCAGCAATTACTTAATGTGCCTGGATTGTCTGCATATTCAACACACTTTTGAGGAGATTTCCTTACCAAGCCTTGTTGTGCATACTTCTATTTTGATTCTGCTCTGGATATTTTCCACTAAAGTGTCTTTGATTGTGATAGCCTTTGTACAACAAAGCTTCACCTAGACAATTTACTGCACTTCGACAATATATAGCTTTGTGTCCAAAATAGTTGCATGCAAAATATCTCACAATTTGACAATATTTTGCAATATGTCCAAAAGGATTGCATCATGTGCACTTCATCCTATTGATCCTTCTTTGATTAGAATACTAAAAAGAGTTATAGCTAAAGGAACCATCACACCTCAAGGATTTATCAGGATTTGGGCAATGTTCTCTGTCACAAACCTTTTTTGATGTCTTTATATAGCCAAGACCCTTTTTGTCTTCTGGTGGTCTCTGATCCTTCGAAATCTTGTTCAACATCAACGTGATGTCTTTTAACTTGTTCTTCACTTCATCTTCATATTTTGTCTTGTCACTTTCTGATTGTGCACAGATAGGATTAATACGTACTTGTTTCTTTCCCTTTATCTCAGTTAACTTGTCTTCTATACGAGATATCTCTTTATCCTTTTCCTCAAGTTGATTTGTCATCATTCTAATTTTCTGTGCCAATTCCTTTAGTGAATCTCTTAATGTAGATTTCTCTTTCTCAAGTAATATAACCTTTTCTTTTGCGCAAATCAGTTGAATATCATAGCTGTTTATCCTTTCACTAATATATGCGCCAACAGATTCTTGACTTGATCTGTCATGTTCTTCAGACTTTGACAATTGATCCTGCAAGAGTTTATTCTTCTTCTTTGAATTCTTTAACTAATACAAGGAATTGATTAATTCACCTTCCCAGTCAATGTTTGCAGTGTATTCATCATCAGATTGACTGTCAGTATTGACATCTTCAACAGTTTTTGGAGGTGTGATTGGCTTTGGCGGTGTTTTGACTGGTAGTCTCAAGTTCTTCTCTGTGTGACTACAATAACCAATTGATATTGTGCTTTCAATTGGTAGTTTGTTGTTCTGAAATGAAGCACTAGTAGCAGATGTAACTACGCACTAATTGATGTGTCTGTTTTGTTTAAGTACTGCAATCTCTTAGATAATTTGCGACGTCCTGTGGATCAAAATATTTGTTCGTTCCGTTTAACGCATTTGTCTCAAATTCTTAGACATATAAGCATGAACCTAAAATACAATCAATTGGCCCAATCATAGGCCTTCAATAATTCCAATTTTGGAACCATAACTGATAATTGTTTGGTATTAAAAGAGTGTAGGGCCTCCTAAGAAACCCCTACTACCTTGTATTTGCCTCCCTGATAGGAAACCAAACCACTCTTTGTATATTGACTCAAATAACAACTTTTTCAACCTCATTGCTATTATCTTAGCTATGAACTTACGTATGTAGTTACACAAAGAGATGGTATATACTCATCAAATGTGCTCATGATATATTCTTTAGAATTAGAGCTATAAATTAGTATTAAAGGTTGTGAGCATCTTCCCTGAATTTTTTGATTCCTTGATTACCCTTAGTAAATCATCCTTAGTCACTTCATACCATCCTATAAAGAATTAAATTGTCGATCCAATCATACCAATTATGTTGTCCTTTTGGAAATTGCGCATCGTAACTTGTAATTCTTATTTGGAGACTTCCTCTAGCACCATCACATTATCCTCCTCCTCCACAAATCTCAGGAAGAAGGAAGTCATTTTCTCCACTTCTGTTGTAGAATCCCTCTCCTCCTCTCTGCAAATTCCTTCAAATATTCCACCCCTAGATGAGCTATATCATGAAAACTAGTTGTTGCAGACCCGTCTTCTCTCTTTAACTTCCTAAATAGTATTTCTATTTTTCCTATGATTGGTATATTGAAGGAAAAAAATAGTATTCTAATCGCCCTAAGAGAGCCACAATGCTCTGCTTTTAAGTCTCCAATAATTATCCTATGTTAGTAGTCTCCTTTTCTTCTATTTGATAACCCTAACTTGTTCCTCAAAGGATTCACTAGGATATCCAACTATATTACTATTATACATTTCCTACAAGTTGGATACTTTCAAATTGTATAAGAGACTTATCATAATTATCCTACTTTTCCTTGACTATATGCATAGACTCATCTTCCTCTAGACAATCTAGGTTGAACTTGAAAGGAATCAAAGGGAGCCAAGCCTCTGCTATGTCAATGGCAATTTTATGAGGTTATTTTGGTGTAAATACTTTCCTGAGGTTAATGGCATTCTACCTGGTTTCTTTCAAAGATGTACAGGAGGTCTTATCAGCGCCAATGGCCGCTCCAATCTTGTTGTTATGCTACAAAATGAACCCAGCCACCATCTTCAGCTTTGAACTGCATTTACTAGGTGAAAAGAAAAACAACTTCTTAAAATATTCTATGATGTTTTAACGTGGTTTAATAACTCTTGGGTATAGTTACTGATGTTGAATTTCTTGCAGGAAGAGGAGGGATAAGGGTGTCCAGGAGGATTCGACCCCTGGCCCTCTCTGCAACTCAACCAAGGTAAGAAAACTTCATAGGTTTATTTTGTTCTTGCTTTCTTTTTTTAAAATAATAAGGTTTAAAACTGTGGGTGGTTTGTTTATAGGTTCAGGAGCACTGATGTGGATGGTGACAGGGTCACCTCCTCTCAGGCCCGTATTTTCAAACGCCAAGGTAAGAGAAAAGAAACTTTACTCTGTCCAATTTTGGTTTTTAAATAGTTATACCCGGTCACTGGTTGACCTGGGATTACCTTGTTGCAGGTGGCTCTTAGCTAGGTCTTGGAGCCGCAACAAAAATTTCAGGCCTCCATCTCTTCGCAAGATAAGTTACTGGGTTTCATTTTGGTTAACCCTAAGGGTTATAAAATTGAAGGACAGATGGCTTCGTAGCCCCTCTCCAATCCAACATTTCTTTTAAAACTGTTTCGTGTGTATGATTGCTTTGTTTAAGGTTTAAGGGAGGTTTCGTAGTTTCCATCATGGATGGACTTACCCCCACTTCGGTTAACCTGTAACATAATTATAAATTTTGGGTTTTCTGGAATATATGGTGGATGCCATCGTAGATGGTCTTACAGCCACATGGATTGAGAAATAATTTTGTTTTTTGTTTAACATTGATGTGATTGTTGTTAAAGAAATAATGTGACCCGTAGGGTCTTTACTACTATGTGATTTTTGTGTATTATTGGAAATTCCCTGTTGTAATTTATATCGTGGATTAAAGTAGATTATACTTATATAACCTCGCCTAGATCGTTGGTTGTTTGTTCAGTAAATAAGGAAAATGAGTTTGGTAAATCCTATAGATTCGATTTGGTTAAAAATGATAGAAGTTGAGGCTCTGAATTAGTTGCGCAATCATGATAGATGCTAGCTGCAAATGGTGGAAGTGGATCCAAGATTTAAAATTGATACCCTCGATTCAGTTAGGGTCTGCTAGTTAATGAATTGAATAAAATTTGGGATGTTAATAGTTGGTGTAGGTTCATATATTGCATATTTATATATTTTTAATTTTTTAAAGAGTATCTATAAATATCTCCTTAGGTTATGATTGGTCCCGATCTGGCATTCTTGATCTGTAATATTTAACTAGATTCTTAGTATCTCGCTTTCAAATTACTAGTTGTTTAAAATAAAGCACATTACCAGAATCTTCGATTCAGGTATGGGTGCCCAATCAGAGATACATTAAAACTAAATTTGGTATTTTACAGGCATGAATATAATAACATAAAAGAAGATATATTTTAAAAAACATAATAGGAATGATTATTGAACAGATGCGTAATAAAACCATATCCTATTTAGATGCATAATATGTCATTTTTCTATATAGATGCATAATACATTTTTTCTAAAAAGAAAATAGTTGCAATTCCTAGTTAACATAGAAATCCTACTGTAACTAGTTTTAATCAGTTAATAAATAAGATAAGGATCCTGGCACCAATGTTGGGAAAAAAAATGGAATATCCATTCCTCCCAACCAACTCCTAGAGAAACCAAAATCACTTGCTCCAGAACCCCCGAGCCTGTTCCCTGAACCACAAGAGCAAAATCCACTTCATGCGCCATGTAGATTGCATTATCAGATTCAATCCCCGTCCAATGCTAGCCTCCTGCTTGCTAATGGAGATACTATTATATAGTATTTTTCCTAGGACTTGGTCATTTATGAGCCTCCTGTTTTTTAGCACTCAACAAAGAGTCGTGACCTGATTTTGGGGAAGATGCCTCCCGCACCTCGAGTTCTCACTCTATAGCTTCAACAACTTGTATTTTCCTCTTGTAGTTTAGTGAGCACTCTTTCAACATCTATTTCATTTATGTCCGCTCCAGTATCTTTTTATTAATAAAAGAATAATTCATTACATTTGTTTTATTTTTGACTTCTTGTCAAAAATATTTAAATAATAAATAAAAATAAAATATAATATTCGAAAAGTATTTAATAACAATTTATTAAATCTTGGTGTATTACACATGGTATAGCGATATTTCTACACATCATAAGTACACCTAAGAGTTTTATATTTTTATTTAAAATCACACAGAATTTTTTAATTTTTTTGGATACAACTATCAAATTCTGAAATTGTGTGTGCCTTAGGGGTTTTTGATGGTGTTGAATCCATTTATACTATCAAAATCACAATTAAAACATAGTTAAATTTAGATTTTTCAAAATAAAAAAGTTAGGATTCCGACAAAAAAACCCGTCTAGGGAATATTTAGATGGCTTCTTAAAAAATTACTAAGTGGATTGGTGCAAAGAGTTCTATATTTTTTATTGAAAATTTACCAAGCTAATTAGTGTATGAATTCCCCTTCAAATTCTCCAAGTTATTTATGCATGTTGATGATCTTTTGAAACAATTAGGGTTGGTATTTTTTTTATTTACATTAGTATTTTAAAGATTTATGCATTGTAGAATATCAACTTTGAATTACATATTTGATAAATCATATATATATATTCTTGGATGCATTTATGGACACTTCCCTTTATTTTTAAGATGGTACTTAGTGTAAAGTCAATAGTGCCTAAATTCCAAGCACCTTGCCCTTAAGGAGTCAAAGACACTTGAACTCATAATATCCCCAACATTGGGGGAAGAGATCTCATATATAACTCATGACCACTTTATCTAACCTTCATAGTTTGGTACCGTGAATGAATAATTTGATTTTATGGCCTTGGATTCAACACAAGAGGGATTCTTTAAGGCCCCATCCTTCGAGGCTTTCAGAACCTCCATCACATGATCACTTCGGTGGTCACTTCTAACATAGACAAGCATGACGAAATGTTGTGGGATAGAGGAGTCAGTTATGGGTGGCTTGGTTCATTGGCAAGGCACACCATGAATTTTGGGAAAAGGAAAGGTGTACCTTATATAGTGACAACCCACATGGGTTGGATAGACCAAGATGTGACTTGGTGAGACAATGAAGGTTGTTGTGGGAAACCTTGTCCATGGGCATGTACGACGCATGATGGATGTCAAAATAACCAATTGACTTAGATGACTTAGGAATATGTTTGGTTAGATACATATTGGTTGGGTGGACCAAGTGGGAGCACTTTGGATCAACTTACCAGAGGCACTTGTGACAAGCATCATGTGATGGAAACACATGCCAAGGGCACCCTTACAATAGTCATTGTGAAAATCCTCACATCATATCTAAGAGCTGATGTATACCTCACAAGAAAGATTAAGTAGGAAAATAGAAGAAGAGTGGACAATGCAGTGTAAACGAGCAACCGAATTATGATACAGTAGAAATCAGATAGAAGCAGAATAACACCACACTAATTCATTAATCATAATATGAACAATAAATAATACAATGGAGAGGATTTGAATGCCAAGGTGGAAATTCGAATTATCCTTCATGAACTCATCATCAAATCAATAGAGTGTCATCAATGCACAAGTAACCATCAACCATGTGTCAAAATGAGTCTAACTGAATGTAGTAGGGTAACTGATGCATGGAGAACTAATGTAGGTGTAACTGATGCATGGAGGGCGCATGTCAAAATAGTCAACCAAGTCTGTCTGGAGGTCCATCAGAGTGTTTCAGTGAGTTAACTAGTCAATCTGTCCTCAAATCAAGTAGAGATCCACAAATCAAGCAACTAACTGAGTGTGTCACTAGTGGTAGGTGAGAGAGGGTGCACTTCACATGTGGTAGGTGAAAAGAGGGTGCATCACTGACTAGGAGGGCTGGGATTGAGTGGAAATAGGCTCCCGTGGCTAGTAAACTAAGCACTAGGTGCTGGGAGACACCATACTGATGACTGGGATGCATGCAATTGCATGATTGCATGCAAAAATGCATGCATGACTGAATGCAATCCTGGTAGGACTAGGATGGAGTATAGGAATATCCTAACACCCCCCCTTAATCCATCTTGGTCCCTGGTAACTAAGACCAAAGGTGACCCAATACAATGAATAATAAAGAACAGTCCGTGAAACAAGGAAAAGGGAAAAACCTCATGGGAAAAATACCCCCCCTCAAAAGAGACTGTAGGGCACACCAAAAAATAAATGCTCCAAAATCAAGCAGGTGTGATGCTTGGTCATATGTCTGGAGGTATCTTATTCTTGGGAAGAAGTGGTTCATGCTCCAAAAACATGTGCTTGTGTTCTCCTTCAGTGGATGAAAGCGAATATGGAGACATGTGCTTGTACTTTCTCTTCAGACCGAATGTGATGAGAACAAATCCAAAGGTATGAGGATGATCCTGGAACCCGTGATTCGAATCAGCTGAGGTAGGATCAAATCCATGAATGCGTAGATAGTCCTGTTATCTCCTTTGAACCATAATAGGTGTGATCATGCCCAAAAGAACCATCACATGATAGTGGTTGCTTGGACTTCAAATCAGCTCCAAGACTTGATAAATGGTTTCTTGAGATCTCCTTTGAACCAATGGGGGTGTGATAAAAACTAAATGAACCATGAAACAATGGTAATGGCTTGGATTCCGAATCAGCTCCAAGAAATGATGAATGGTTTCTTGAGATCTCCTTTGAAACAGTAGGGGTGAGATCAAAACCAAATAAACCATGATATGCATGAGAAATGATCCCAAGTGAATGGTAATGTCCTACATCTTCAATGAACTTCTGAGAGCATGTAAAAATGATCATACAGTAGTACATAAGAGGTAAGTGATCCAGGAGAGTGAATGCATCACCTCCAATTGCTGATTTAACCTCCGAAACATTAAATAGATCATCATTATGCAAACCAACAGACTCTTGTGCAAGAGAGGATTTAAGAACCTCTTCAGTTTCTAGAGTGTGAGCTAGCTTAGAATTCGAAATAGAAGACATTGAGAACATGAGTGTTGAATATGCAAGTTCTTCTTCTTTTTGGACAACTTCATTATGACATATGTTTGATATTGAATCATGATCAGAGAGACCATCAAGGAGGGAGAATGCATCATTGGGATTTCTCTCCAAATAGTTTGCACCAACCCCTTCATTCTGTTTTCCAAATATTTCATCCAGATGGGCCCATAGCTCTAGGGGAGATTCAGCAGAATCATGGAAGTGGATTAACATACAATGAGACATAGCAGTCAACATTGCTCCATAGGCTCTGTCACCTTCATTTAACCAATCATTCTCCTCTTTAGAGGATTCGAACTCTTTTTCAAGACAATAATAAAAAATACCATGTCTCTTCAAATATGCTATCATCTTTGGTTTCCACTCATCATAATTGAATGGAGAGAGAGGAGGAATTCCTTCCAGATTCATGGAAGCTGTTGCAGAAGACCTGCAAAAACAATAGAGAATATCTGCAACTGCTACTGCTATTGCTGCAAAAATGCAAAAAATTGTTGCAACTGCAGCTGCACTCGAAATCTTGGTAATAACCTGAAAAAAAACTCTCAGGAATTGAGATAGAATATACTCTCAACATGCTCTGATACCATGTGAAAATCCTCACAGTAGATCTAAGAGCTGATGTATACCTCACACGAAATATTAAGCAGGAAAATAGAAGAAGAGTGGACAATGCAGTGTAAAAGAGCAACCAAATTATGATACAGTAGAACTCAGATAGAAGCAGAATAAAACCACACTAATTCATTAATCATAATATGAACAATAAATATTACAATGGAGAGAATTCGAATGCCAAGGTGGCAATTCGAATTATCCTGCATGAACTCATCATCAGATCAATAGAGTGTCATCAATGCACAAGTAACCATCAACCATGTATCAAACTAAGTCTAACTGAATGTAGTAGGTGTAATTGATGCATGGAGAACTAATGTAGGTGTAACTGATGCATGGAGGGCGCATGAGGAGCTAACTGCAGTCAAAATAGTCAACCAAGTCTCTTTGGAGGTCTATCAGAGTGTTTCAGTGAGTTAACTAGTCAATCTGTCCTCAAATCAAGTAGAGATCCACAAATCAAGCAACTAACTGAGTGTATCATTGATGGTAGGTGAGAGAGGGAGCACTTCACATGTGGTAGGTGAAAAGAGGGTGCATCACTGACTAAGAGGGCTGGAACTGAGTGGAAACAGGCTCCCGGGGCTAGTAAACTAAGCACTAGGTGCTGGGAGACACCATACTGATGACTAGGATGCATGCAATTGCATGACTGCGTGCAAAAATGCATGAATGACTGAATACAATGCTATTAGGACTAGGATGGAGTATAGGAATATCCTAATAGTCATGAGATGGACATAATGCGAGGGGTAAATTTGTCAGAAACGATTGTGATGGGAACTATGCGAAGGGGGACTTGCTAAAGGAAAATGCGATGGATGTAGATGTAATGGGAAAAAAAGAAACAAGCATACTTGCAGTGAGCATGGACATGGCATGTGCACTTGAACCGATAAGATTGTGATGTGCAATGGCATGATGGGTGCACTTGACTTGATGAGCTTGTGATGCGCAATGAAATGATGGGAACATCTCCAGGAAGTTGGGATTCCCATGAACGTGTGATGACGATTGCATGGCAAAGAGGGGGAGACGTCATAGGGTTGGATTTCAGAAAGACAAGCTATGTGGGGAATGTTAACACCCAAAATTTTCCAAATCTGAAAGGGATACCAAAAAGTCATAATCCAAGTAGAGGGGTTGAGGATAAATGGTAAGTGCTTGAGGGCTCAAATAATATAGAAATACAAATCAAGGATGAGAAGAAGAACCAGTTGTTGAAGAACAAGAGCTAATGGAAATAGCGACAGGGTGCTAAATAAAAATGGAGGACATGATCAAGAGCGAGACCAAGTGCCGAAAAAAAAAAACTAGAGCATGAGAGACTAGATCGTGAAAGGGAGCGACAAATCGACGGTGAGAAGCAAAAACAAATCATGAAGATGTGAGGAAGATAAGAGATCCCTAAGGAGCCATTGTCCTGAAATAGCTAGGACACGTGGAATTTTTGATTGGTAATGACTCTCTGAAGTCATTTTTAAAACCACTTGAGGTCTAAGCCATTACCACTATGGCTTACCAAAAAGCGGTTTTCTGCCTACAGTTATATGAACATAAAGGGGGCCTCTGCATATGAAAAGAAGGGTGAGTTGGAATCCATGTGTACCACTCAAGAGAGGACATGTGTTAGGTGGTCCTAGTGACATCATATGACATCACACCAAATTCGTCCAATAAAAGCGCGCCAGATGTCAAAATTCAAATTTGGTTTGATCATTAAAAGGGGAAGTATTCAAATTGTTATTCATTCTACTCTGTTGAGAAGGAAAAAGAAGGCCATCTGTGTGGATCTTGCAGCCGAGTTAGCATCACTAAACAGTGCATGAATCCATCTACCAATGAATTTCTACCCTTCGAGTAATTCTCCATTTTTACCTTCGTCATTTTACCTTTGCATAAGTAGTAATCTTAACCATGTATTCATCATCAAAGGATAAACCCCCAAAACCCATTATCTCAGGAAACAAGCACTTATATGACCACGAGGATGATGTTTTCGACATAACCGTGACCAAATCAAACCTCCATAGCATCATCCTTAATGCTCAATCTAACTTTATTGCAAAGCATGACCCTTTACACCTGTGAGAAACAAATATGACCCGTTCATGCTATCCCCCAAGTGTGTATTTCCCAACATTTGTCCATTGGTGATCAATTAGATATGTCGTTGATAAGTGAGTAATTTTATCCCCTCACCAAACAAGTACCTTGTGCATCATGTCCATAGATTCCCTAGATAAAGTACTATGTTCCTTGGACATACCAACCTTGCCATTTTTGGATGAAGAATCCCTAACCGCATCCTATTAGGGCTTGAAATATATGGAAAGAAGTAACCTCCTAGCCCAACATTTAAAATAAGGTACCCCTGTCCCAAGTTCCAACTGATCCACCTCCTTATGCAATTGTTGATTTCTTAGATAGATCAAAAGAAGCCATAGGCCTGATCTGTATCATATTGGGATATGATGATGATAAGATTGTAGATGAAACTATCATGGGATTCTTATCCCTCTTGAATCCATTAGTAGGGGTGATGCCCCCTATATTTGACCTTTTCCATCACCCAGCCGAGAAAATATACAACCATTTAGCAGAATACCTTGCTTTAGAGAGATTTAGATATCCAACAATTTTATTTTATATGTTTTTGTATCAAAATTTTAAACATTTTAAAGGGATAGAGATAAAAGTTAGAGAGCGAGCAGGAAAACAACTTCCTGTCTATACATGGACAAATATGATCCTCAAGAAACTAGGGAAATATAATTTTAGAGAATTCACAGACGAGGTCATGACAATAGCATAATCCTTACTGCATGATGCATCTCCTCCTAGAATTTTCCCAGAGTATCAAGAGCTTCTGCAACTCAGCCCTGATACCAAAGTTGGAGATTGGTTCTTGTATGAAGATTAGACTATTTTTAGGGTATATTGTTTTGAAGAAGAGCCTTGCAAGTTACCTTCCTTTCTAAATCCAAGAGTGTTCACCATGGAGTTTATCAGACAAATATTTATCTCTGATAAAGTTTAATTTGTGAAGTATAAGAATCCTATAAATTTTATTCTACCCAAATATATAGGACCTTTCTCAGTAAAGACCAAGAATTCCATTTCTTACATAGAAAATATGTTAAATCAACTGAATTCGGAAAAGACAAAAAAGTGTCCCTATAAACCTCACTAGATTATTTCCATAAAGATGGTTGAAAATAAGAATTCGACATACAAATGAATGCCTCATACTGATTGGGATGGTATTAATGAAATAAATCGCATTCAAATAAAATGAATTTAAACTTTCGCATAAATCTTATCAATAAAAGAAATCATATCCATATGGATCCAAATAACCTCCACCTTTATTTTCCGTAGTGCTCAATAATATAATACTCTACATGGATTATTACCTAACATAAGATTTCAAACCAAAACTAACTCCTTTAAAGAGTGGCATTAATTAACCAAGCATTGGTAGAGCTTGCTTGATTTTTGACTTAGTAAATTTGTAGCTTTCCCACATGCCTTTAGATCGAAGAATTATCGTTTTGCAGTATGAAGAGGATATGTAGGAATTTTCCAAAATATGGAAACAAATCCCTCTGTAACACCATCTTGAGAACTCTCATAAATGATAGATTCCAATAAATTAATTTGATGGGAAATCATAATTTCATGTTTTTGTGCTTCTAGGACATGGATTTAGAAACCAACCCTAGTTTGAATAGCCACACAACTAAGGCTCTTTGCTACTCCTATATAGAATGCCAAAATCCAATGTTTCCTTTACGTAACACTTTCTTTGATGTTATATAGTGTTTTGTTTTTAGAGCTTGCATAACCAAGAGATGCAACTAATTGCATAGATCAAGTTAGGTTTACTAATGGTAAGATAGATCAAGCTTCCCACTTGTCCCTATAGACTAATTCATTGGATTTCTTTGAATCAACATTGGATGAAATGCTTAGTTGTTTTCCAAATGTGTAGATGAGATTTTGCAATCTTCCATCCTTAACCTGTCTAACAAACATTTGGTATATTTTGTTTTGTAAAAAAATTTAAGATTATCTATTTTCCAAACTTATACATTTTAGAAAGAATTTATGAGGCCTAAATATGTCATGTTAAAATCTAAACATAAATCATATTTTACCTTTGCAGTTATTCCTACCTTGCTACTTGTCTTGATGATGTCATCACTATCTATAACTAGAAATAGCACATCACCATTATTGCTTTCATTGTAGAGATTAGAGTCATGAGTACATATTTTGAATCCCTACTCTCCAAAGTATCTTTCAATTTTGATGTACCATGTCTAGGGATACTACTTCATCCCATAAGAATCTTTCTTCCATTTGTATATCATAGGATCATTCGTTAGAACCTGGAAGCCATGCAATTGGGACATGTATACTTATTCCTTTAGACCACTATTGAGGAAGGCTTTCTTCACATCCATCATTCTAATCTAGTTTCTAGGTGAAATGTGCTGCCATGGGTAGATCCAAGCAAACTGTAGGCATTTTTGCAATAGGAACAATTGTCTCCTCATAGTTAATCCCATTCTTTTTGAGAAAATCCCTTTACAACCAACCTTGATATATGCTTTTCAAACATTCCATCTTCCTTATAGTTGAATTTATAGATCCATTTTCAAGAAATGGGTTTCTTTCCTGGAGGTAACATCCCGATTTCCCATGTTTGATTCTTTAGTAAAGTTTCATGTTTGGCTTCCCACCAAACCCTAACATAATAATTGACTTCCATTTTTGTATCCATAACAATGTTTGAATTAGCTCTGATTCTTGAGATAGATAATATATATCACTACCTCTCAAATACTCAACCAAAAGTACTGATAATCTATACTACTCACATATCCTACCCAAGGATCTTCACCCACTATAACTCTTTGAACATCTCATACTTTCCAAACTAGTCATTTGCTAATAATTGTGAAAACTAAAATTGCTTTTGTCCAAATTATATAACCATCCTCATGTGATTGGGACACATGGGTCTTACATGTATGATAGGTGTGGGTTCCATGTGTCCAATACATGTCTTTTTCCAAAAGATATATACCACACAATTCAGATAGGAAGAATCTCCATATCATTTGGGGCTATAAATGTGTTCAAAAGGGTGTTAGATGTAGCCAGTGAAAACTTCGGTAATTGTTCTTTTGTATTTATGTTAAAGTGTTAAATGAACAAAATTAAATGGAATTACACATGCATACTACAATGGGTAATTTTACTCTCATATTCTTCTCTTCTCCATTGTCAACCATTTTACACAATGTTTTGGTGTTTAATCCATTTTGAGAATTTTCGACATTCATTGGCACTTTACTTTTTTGATATTGTTAAAAGAGGCATGCTCCTTCATTTAAATTTTCCTGTAATAGCTCAAGATTTCTCTCTCTAAAGGTTCATAAAATATTTGGTTGATAAGTTATTGCAAAATGTATTGAAAATGGGCTTCAAGTGAGTATATGGGCCAAAACAAGGGTACTTGCAAAATATACAAACCAATCTGGAACTTTTTGAACCAACACATATTCCTCCACTGTTTCTCTCTCCGGGATCCTTGAACATTGCCACTAACTATTTCTCTTTGTTTCCTAATTGAGGAAAGTGAAGCAAGTCATTTAGGGCATAGGAGAAAAATAGAAAAAACTCGGACACTTGGATTTTCCATTGTTTGTTTTTCTTCGACATTTGAAGATATTCTTACCTCAAATGGATTTGCATCTTTTTGAGTTGGACACTTGGATTTTCCATTGCTTTTTATTTGATATCTAAAGATATCCTTACTGCAAGTGGATTTTCATTTTTTTGAGTTGTGATGTTGATTGGATCTGTATTGGTTCCTTCACCATGACTTGGATTTTTATGTCTAAATATTTTTCTAGTTCAATAATACTAGTCATTGTTTCTTTAGTAATTGATGCTTTCTATTTCTTATTGCCGATTTTGTGAAAATAAACTTCTATGCTTGGAAACTACAAAAACAATTCTTTTGATTTCTGTTATGTGCTGATACCTATTTCTTCCAAATGAAAAACTATGACATGTTAATATTTGGGAGTGTATTTTTTCAAATTATAAAGAAAAATGAAAAAAATGAACGTCTTCACTTCTAGAGAAACAATTAGTTGTGGAGGCCTCGTGGGATCCTATGTATAATATTTGTAATATATTAAAAAAAATGGATCCCAACTTCCTTTTAACAATCCAATCTTGGATCATCATCATAAAATCCATGCTTAAAGCCAACTACATCCTTCATACACTCAATGTATCCTTCAAAACATTAACCTTTCTTTCCTTGTGTTTGATTAAGAAAAAAAATGAAGTTTTGCAAGCAATTTAGCTATTTGGAACAATCCGCATTTAACTTGTATTTTGTTTGCATCTTTGCATATACTTTAAATTTTGATGATATGTGTGCAATATGCACTCGTTAGTGTGAAAATCCTCACAGCAGATCTAAGAGCTGATGTATACCTCACAAGAAAGAATTTAGGAGTAAGATTAAGAATGGTCAATGCAGTAAAATGAGCAACAGAATAATAATACAGTAGAACTCAGATAGAAGCAAAATAACTTCACACACACTAATTCATTAATCACAATATGGACAAATAAGTAGTACAATACATGAGGATTCAAATGCCAAGGTGGCAATTTGAATTAGCCTTCATGGAGTGATCAAAAGATCACTGGAGTGTCATCAAAGGACAACTAGAAGTCTATCTCATCATCGGTGGAGTCATCAATGCACAAGTAACTGTCAACCATCAGTCAAACTGAGTCTAACTGAGTGTGGTAGGTGTGACTGAGTGTAACTGGCACATGGAGGCACGAACTAAATGAAGGAGGCTCAGTGGAGGGTGCATGAGGAGCCAAACATAGTCATAATGGGCAGTCTAGTCTCATTGGAGGTCCATCGGAGTGATACAGTCAGTTGAGAGTCAATCTATCCTTAAATCAAGGAGAGAACTAAAGATAACTCAACTAACTGAAGTGCAACTGAGTGGTAGGTGAGAGAGGACAAGTGGCTTCCTTAAATCAAGGAAGAAGGGCGCACTAAGCTCTAGGAGGGCTAAAACTGATCCATGAGAAGCTCCTGGGGATAGCTAGTTGAGGGCTAGGTGCTGGGACTGATGACTGGGATGCATGCAGAATGCAGAAATGCATGCATGCATGACTGGAAATGAAAATAATGAAGATGCTGCTAGGACTAGGATGGAGTATAGGAATATCCTAACACCCCTCCTTAATCCATCCTAGGCCTTGGTAACTGAGACCAAAGGTCACCCAATACAATGAATAATAATAGTCAATAGACCGAGGAAATGGGGAAAACCTCATGGGAAAAATACCCTCCCTCAAACTAGACTGTAAGGCACACACAAAAATAAATGCTCCAAACTCAAGCATGTGTGATGCTTGGTTATATGTCTGGAGGTAACTTCTTCTTGGGAAGAAGTGGATCATGCTCAGAAAGCATGTGCTTGTACTTGCTCTTCAAATCGAATGTGATGAGAAAAAATCCAAAGGTATGAGGATGATCCTTGAACCTATGATTTGAATCAGTTGAGGTAAGATCAAATCTATGAATGTGCAGATAATCTTTTGTCTTCTCCTTCGAACCATCATAGGTGAGATTATGCCCAAAAGAACCATCACATGATAGTAAATGATTTGAATCCAAATTAGATCCACGACTTGAAAAATGGTTTCTTAAGATCTCCTTTGAACCATTTGAGGTGAGATCTAAACCATTAAATGCACGAGAAATTATCCCAAGCGAATGGCAATGGCCATCATGGGTGAGATTATGCCCAAAAGAACCATCAAATATCAGTGATTGCTTGGAATCCAAATCAGATCCAAGAATTGAATCATGGTTGCTTAAGGTCTCCTTTGAACCATTTGAGGTGAGATCTAAACCAGTAAATGCATGAGAAATTATCCCAAGCAAATGGAAATGGCCATCATCTTCAATAACCTTCTGAAAGCATGAAATAATGATCATATAGTAGAACATAAGAGGTGAGTGATCAAGGAGAGCGAATGCATTACCTCCAATGGCTGATTTGACCTTCGAAACATTCATGAGATCATGATGCAAACCAACAGACTTTGGTGCAAGAGAGGATTTAGGAACCTCTGCAATATCTAGAGTGTGAATTGGCACAGAATTCGAAATAGAAGAAATTTGGAGCATGAGTGTAGAATCTGCAAGTTCTTCTTCTTTGTGGATAGCTTCAATATGAGATATGTTTGATATTGATTCATGATCAATGAGATCATCAAGGAGGGTGAATGCATCACTGGGCTTGCTCTCGAAAGGGTTTGGACCAATCCCTTCATTCTGTCTGCCAAATATTTCATCCAGGTGGGCCCATAGCTCTTTTGGAGATTCAACATCAAGGGAGTTGAATACCATGCATCGAAACATAGCATACAACATGGCTGCACTGGCTCTTTAACCTTCATTTAACCAGTCATTCTCTTCTTCAGAGGATTCAAACTCTCTTTCAAAACAATAATCAAAGAGATCATGTCTCTTCAAATATGATATCATTTTTGGTTTCCATTCATCATAGTCGAACAGATAAAGAGGAGGGATTTCTTCTGAAAACATGGAAGTTGTAGAAGACCTGCAAAAACAATAAAGAATGTCTGCAACTTCTATTGCTGCAAAAATGCAGAAACTGCCGCACTCAAAATCTTGATAATAACCTTAAAAAAACTCTTAGGAATGGAGATAGACAAAACTCTATGATATGATACCATGTGAAAATCCTAATAGCAGATCTAAGAGCTGATGTATACCTCACAAGAAATAATTTAGGAATAAGATTAAGAATGGTCAATGCGGTAAAATGAGCAACATAATAATAATACAGTAGAACTCGAATAGAAGCAAAATAACTTCACACACACTAATTCATTAATCACAATATGGACAAATAAGTAGTACAATGCATGAGGATTCGAATGCCAAGGTGGAAATTTGAATTAGCCTTCACGGAGTGATCAAAAGATCATTGGAGTGCCATCTAAGCACAACTAGAAGTCTATCTCATCATCGGTGGAGTCATCAATGCACAAGTAACTGTCAACCATCAGTCAAACTGAGTCTAACTGAGTGTGGTAGGTGTGACTGAGTGTAACTGGCACATGGAGGCACAAAATGAATGAAGGAGGCTCAGTGGAGGGAGCATGAGGAGCTAACTGGAGTCAGAATGGGCAGTCTAGTCTCATTGGAGGTCCATCGGAGTGATACAATCAGTTGAGAGTTAGTCTATCCTTAAATCAAGGAGAGAACTAAAGATAACTCAACTAACTAAAGTGCAACTGAGTGGTAGGTGAGAGAGGATGAGTGGCTTCCTTAAATCAAGGAAGAAGGGCGCACTAAGATCTAGGAGGGATAAAACTGATCCGTGAGAAGCTCTCGGGGCTAGGTGCTAGGACTGATGACTGGGATGCATGCAATTGCATGCATGCATGCAGAATGCATGTTGCATGCAAAAATGCATGCATGACTGAAAATGCAAATAATGAAGATCCTGGTAGGACTAGGATGGAGTATAGGAATATCCTAACAGTTAGGAACTAGATAATCCCTCCAATGCTGTAAAGATTATAGAATGGTATCAATTCGATATTTTTTTCTTTGTTAAATTTCTAACTGTGATAAGCTACCGAAATCTCTACTTGACTTAATATCACACAAAGAGATAAACCTGGGATATTACTCAAACCTCTTTGTGAAAATATGGAAGGGATCAAGGAATGTTTGGGGTCTAAGCAACCCTTGTCAATAATTTATGGTTCAAAGAGTTTGTAATAATATTTATGATATAGATATTTTGTGCTTATAATAACAAAGTTAGTTTGATGTTGAAAATGGACCTTCAAGTAATATAGCTTAATTTTGTTGATTATTTTACTAGCCATGTACCAGGTAAAGGAACGGATACCACAATGATCTCCTTGAAGCTAGCCACCACTATATTAGCCATGATTTTGACCTCTAAAACTATTTGGTATGGACACTGTTTGATTTTGATGACCTCTAAAATTGTTTATATATATATATATATATATATATAAATATCATTGGGACCGACACTTGAACATTGAACTAAAACCAGACCACCATTAGTAGACTGAAGAACCCTTGCCATGAAAAAATTTCCAGTGTATGGCATGTTCATCACAATTCTACCAAGTATGTTGAAAATATCGACAACCATCTATTGATTGAGAGATGGTAAACCATCAGAAAGACTGATGAACAACCCTCACACATCTACCAATCCCACTAAAAATACCAACAACCATTCGTTGGTCTATCGATGATAAACTGTTGGAAAGATCGACGAGCATCTGTTGCTCTACAGATAGTCGGCCATCGAAAGTCGAAAACTATTTGGACACATGTCACAGTAGGTAGTGAATCGTATGATGGAAATAATAGGAATCGGGAGTCCAATGGACACATGTTTCAGTGGAAGTCCGACAATTTCACGGGTTTTTGAATAGGACCTTTTTAATCGACATGTGTCATGATATATTGTAGGCCTTACGATGGAAAGAGAAGACATCGGTAGTGTGACAGTTTACTCACTGACACACACACACACACACACACACACACACACACACACACACATACATATATAAACCATTGGGAGATTGACACCGAAACATTGAACTACAATCGAACCACCATTGGTAGACTGACACCGAAACATTGAACTACAATCGAACCACCATTGGTAGACTAAAGAACCATTTCCATGACAAAATTTCCAGTGTATGGCATGTTCATCACACTTATACCAAGCATGTTGAAAATATTGACAACCATCAGAAAGACTGACGAACAACCCTCACACATCTACCAATTCCATTGAAAATACCAACAACCATGCATATGGAAAGAGTATATATTATTGTATTAAATCAAGTACAAAGGGAGATATTACAACCATGAATTGACGTTGCAACTTCTTCCAACTAGTATTTTGCCTCAAAGATCGAACCTTGCTTCTAATAGAGAAGGGAAACTTATCCCTAAGATAATTTCAGCAGCATTTGGATGCTTTTCACTTTCCTCTCTCTCATCCCATGAAGATGAGCTTGCATTTATACACCAAAGAGGATAGAAGGAGTTGAATATTCCATGGAGAAGGTTAGGGGATCATCCAAAAAGGATAGGGGTTCGAGTGCCACCTATGCATATCTATAGGGATAAGCATCCATGAGAGCTTCATTCTAGAAGACTCTTGAATATTCTATTTTTTTCCATTTAACAAGCAGTGATGCACCCTGCCAAAGGGAAACCTATGCCACTGAGGGGTGACACAAGTTGCATGAAGGAAACAAGAGTCATTGACGCACTCTGTCAATGTGTAGAGTGCGACACCAAGAGTATGACACATGTTGTAAACATGCAAGGTGCGTCAGTGCTCCAAAAGTTGGGAAATGAGAAGAAAAAACCTCTTCTCAATTAGTTTGGCACTAATACTTCAAGGATTAGGGCAAACCTAAGGATGGTGACGACAAGATTTTGGTGTAACAAACAAACATTTGCAATGTACAACATGATGATTGGGACTAGAGGATTCCAATAGTGTTGTGGGATTATCGTACTACTTGTAAAAGTCGATTGACCAAATCCACTCCATTTCAACTTGTTTATGGGAAGGAAGAAGTGATGCATGTACAGTTTGTAGTACCTAGTTTGTGCATTGCGATGGCTACAAAAATTACTAATGATCAATCTTTGCATTGTAGGTTGAATGAGTTGATGGATTTAGAGGAGGATATAATAATTGTAGAATTTAGTCAAGTGGGGAAGCATAAATAAAAAGCCTGGCATGATAGGAATATAAGGAAAAGTGAATTAGAACCTAGTTCCATAGTATTGTTGTATGGCAACAGGTATATTAAACACCCTAGTAACCTATGGATGAGATAAATGTGTTCGTTTTGAATTAAATATAATACAAAATTAGGTGTTATCAAATTGCAAACATTGTGGGGTGATCCACTGAAAGGAATGGTGAATGGAAGCATGATGAAGGAATACTATGGCTTACAAGGATTAAATAATGAAATCCAAATGTCATTTATTAGGTTTTGTACATAACTAGATTTTGTAGTTTGAAGTGATAAGTTATTTTAGTACATGTGTTTTGATTTTTCAAAATCGACAAGATAGATAAGTGAAAGGAATAAAAGTAGTTAATGCATAAATTTGAACAAAAGTGCAAGTACAAAGTAGATGCTGGTTAATGAATTTATGCAAGGATATTAAATGGTGGTAGCCTGTGTGATGATGATGAGGATCGGGGGACATATTTTTTTATTGGGAATGAGATCAACATTTTTTGAAGGTCATGCCAGGATTTATTATGGAGGGAATTTCAAATTAATGGTAATCAAGTGGGTAGCAAAGGAAATAAGTGTTATAAAGTAACTGAGATTTCAAAAGTTTGTATAGTTGTGAAGAAGATTCAAACAATGTGAGAGATTGTAGGTATAGTATTTTCTGCTTAGGAAGGATTATAGAGTTTCAATGACAGTCAATTGTGTTGAGAATTATGTCAACTTCTACATCACACAAAGAATGCCCTAAGATGAAGGTGTTGAAGGAAGTTGAGATGTTAGTGGTATAAATTTATAATAGAATAGATATTTTGGAGCCACTGTTTGGAATATACCATGTTTGAAGTTCTTAGATTTCAATATATAGGATATGGATAGTTTTACAAGCTTACAGTTTCAAAATATGCAGACATCATTTTGGGATAGGATGGCACTGAGTGTGTCATACCAAAGGAATGGGTGCATAAAATTTATCTGATCCATATCGTAGTTGGAATTGTTGTCGAATGCTAACGTCGACTATGACAATTCAACGAATTTGACAGAACTTCGACAAGTTTTGAACACAACATGACTTCGAAAAAATCAATAACTTCAACAAGTTCAATGACCTGAAAACAACTTTGCGACGTCAACATGCAGTGTCACCTTGAGACTTGTGCAACATCGACTTGCGATTTGCGACTGACGAACTTCGACAGATTGTCTCTCTGTATTCCAGTAGACTGTAATGGTTGAACTATCGAAACAATTCTAAATTCTCTTGTAACTGAATGTAATGGGCAGGCACCCAAGCGTATCAACACTCTCTATATAATCATGTATAATATTGTAACATACAACAATTCATGATCTTTACACCCAGTAAAAGAGATATCAATTTGCATTCCTAGATATTGTCTCTATGCATATGTTTATCTGCATAGTGTATTCCTGCCTTGATTATTCTCTTTCTTATGCTTCTTCCATAGCAGATCCAACTCATTCAGTTGAACTGTTTTCCCCCTCATGCTTCCTGGCCTCGAGCGGATCATTGGTGTCAGAGCTCATTTAGAGCTTCGTCAGAGCGCATCAATTTTGTTTGTGCTTAAGTTTTACGTAGACACTTCCATCTAAGCTACCTGAATTATGTCGGTTCAAACACACTTGTAGCTAGGGTTTTCACCCTAGCTTGTGCAAATGAGCACCTACTAAGGAGAAGGGAATCCTTAGTAGCAGTTCAATAAAACAGTAAAATATGACAGTAAAGCAAAGTAAACTTAAACTAGCATGTGCATCAACAAGAAGTAAAAAGACAGAAATATGATAAGAATTTTCTTTTGTATTAACTTTGGCTCAGATGTTGAGGTTGGTGAAGCTCTTGCAATAGTCTAGGAGGGCTGCTTCCAAGCTCCAATGGGTTCCTTCTCCTTCTCCAAAGTGTTTTGGATATGGGCTAAAGGGGCACTCAAATGTGAAATTAGCTCAAAAGGGTGAGCTAGGGTTTCAGGAGTGATTTTGGCAGAGTGAGGATAGGGAAGTTTGTGGATATGAAATGGGGAGCCTCCATCACCTATTTATAGGTTTTTAGTGGTGGAGTGTCGACCCATGGTTTTTGGCACCATATGGTTTAGGTCAATTGTATAGGATTTTTGCTTCCTTTTTTCCCTCTTTTCCCTCTTTTTTATATTTTTTATTCCCTTTTTAGAGGGTTTTTGCTATTTTTGGAGGAAAATTAAATTATTTTGGGGAAAAAGGGGGTTTTTGGCCTTTTGGAGGCTTTTTAATGGTTTTTTGAGGTTTTGGAAGCAAATATGGTAGGAAATATAGACAAATGAGTCATGTAGTGAGGGAGATGAGATCGTGAGCACTTTTTGGGTGTTAACAGATTGCCCCCTGATGTGTGAGTGCAGGAGCTCATCGTATGGACGATAGACATCATAAGTCTATGTATGGTTTTCCTGGGATGTGGAGAGGAGAAGAAACGAACTAGAGCCCGGAACAACGGTCCCGAACAAACTGCAAAAACTGAAAATACATGACCTCAATAATGAATGAGGGATAATCTCAATATGTGGACGAGTCAGGCATACCCATGCTCGGATCAAGATCTATAATAATAACAATGAGGTCCAAAAATGGGGACCTGAAAGATACATGACATCAATAATGAATGAGGAAAAATCTCAATATATGGACGAGGTGGGCATACCCATGCTCGTATCAAGATCTATAACAATAATAATGAGGTCCAAAAATGGGGACCTGAAAGATACATGGAGAACCACTGTGTACATCATAAGGGTCCAGAGGGGACACAAATCTAGGACATACTGCCGGGCTGACCATGTCTGAGCTGAAGAACTGATACATTGGAATATCAATAGTGGTGTTGAGTATGGTACCAGAGGAACTGATGAGCTGGAAGATCATAATGACGGGTGGTCATACCCTCAATGGTACACTAAACTGGAACTGAACTGGGTACTCAAGGAAGCATACAAGTGGATGGATTCCGAATACAATCGCCAATGCAACCCGGATATCCATGGGAACATATAACTGGGTGTTCCAAGGTGACTCACCAATGTGTTAGAGTCGGGGGAAGTCCGGGGTCTTTGACAAATAACTAAAGGGATATATACCCTGCACAAATCTCAACGATGCGATCAAGGTGTTGAAGTCAATCATGTGAGAAATAACCATTTAGAGAGGCACAGATGACTCCTCTCAAAATGGTCCGTAGGCACTCACCACAGATTGTGATGAGTCCAAGGCGCAAGGACCTCTCTGTCTATCCTCTGGGTCTATCCTCTAGAATATATGGGCTGGCGTCGACAGAGGGAGACCTGCAACTAGCAAGGCAATGATGTTTCCTTGATAAGAGCATGAGGTGGAGAACCGAAGTGTGAGAGTACTGATGGTAGGACTGAAATACTGTGGGGGTGGGGAATAATGGGGAAAATACAGTGGGTGGACTCAAACTTCCTTTGTTCAGAGTATGATGGAGGGGGTGATCGGGCAGCCTATGAAACTGAATGGTGGGAAGGGGATCATATCTTTAATGGATCAGGGATGGTGACTGGGATGAGTGATACTCAAGTTGGTGTAAGATGGCAGGAGACTGCAGAATACTCTAAACAAAGGCAACCTTATTGGGGGTACTACCGAGATGATCGATCATAGCGCCGAGAGGCATTGGGGGGGAACTGATTTATGGTGTAAGGAGATGGAATAAGTGTGCTCAAAATGGTACTGTCGTGTGGATTTATACGAGCCCAAGATAGTTCATGCTCGTGATTGATTTCAATTTTAAGGAGTCTGAAAGTGATAAGAAGACTCTGAAATAATGGGATGGTACCATTGTGTGGATTTGTACGAGCCCAGGATGGTGCATGCTCGTGGTTGCTTTCAATTTTAGAGAGTCTTAAAGCAATAAGAAGACTCCAGGGGGGTTATTTTTCATGTGTTAGTCTCCAAGGCCCGAAAAATCATAAAAGGATGCAATGAAGAACTCTTCTAGCCAGTGTGACTAGAGTATTCCTTTTTCGTAATTAGTCTACTAGGTCCGAAAAAGGGTCAAACTTATACCATATAGATGCCCTTTCAGGTACTTTAACGAGCATGAAAGGAAGCAAGATTTCTCAGCGATCTTTTCATTTTTTTAGGAGTCAGAAAAGAGCTTAACAGAAACTCCCTAAGTGCCTTTTTCGTAAAGGACTTGTCTGGCCCAAAAAAGGGATAAAATTATACCGAACAAAAGGAATGGCCAAGCAAGGAGAGAGTGTTCAATCAAGGGACATCAATGAGAACCAAGAACGAGGGTGGGGGGGAACACTGGTGGGCCTCCTTGTAGGATGATGAATGGTGGAAAAATAACGAAATAATTGCAGTATGAATGGAGTGAATGGCTCATGTAAGAATGTGTAACAATTCGATGGCGGCTGATGTGGCACGGAAACCAAGGTAGCAAGGCGTCGGGACATAATGTTGAAACTGTTTCTGGTGAGAGCGAGAAATGATCTCAAGCATCATCACGAGCGTGAAAATATGAATCTGGCGATATAAGGAACGTCAGAACAGACGATGGCCGAGGTGGCACGCGAACTGAGGCGACAGGGGGCGTTTTAGAAAAAATACCCGAAAAAACTGAGGGTGAGAGCGAGAAATGATCTCAAGTATCATCACGGGCGCAGAAATATGAATCCGACGATGCAAATGGTGCAAAAAATGGAGGTCATAAGGACTCCGAAATGGTCAAAGGAAATAACTAGGTTAAAAAATGGTTGCAAATAAAGGTGAGCCCACCAATCCAAGGATGCAGTGGTGGGGAGAAATGAGTAGAGCGTCAACAACAATGGTCAGAATACCAACAAGCAGCAGGTTTCCTAAAAAATAAAAATAGTTGACTCGCTAGACCAAAGGGAGGTAAGGGAGCATGCAAACACCTAGCTAAATAGTATTCTGACTCAACCAGACATATCCTCTGCAAGGTGATGAAATCCAAGTCAGACAATATGGATAGTAGAGGCAAGTGGCTAAAGATACCCCCCTACCGGGAGGGACAGCGGGTAAGACAATCCTAGAAGAAAGGAAACTAAGATACCCCGTTCATGACATGTCCAGAAAAGTGAATCTATAGCTCTGATCCTATCACCATGTGGGCCTAAAAGGAATCACCACACGCAGACCAACAAGTAGGTAGCCTTTGGTTACTGAATGGATTGCGATATTCCACTCAGGCCTCCGGAACTAGTCTGGCTACTTCAACCCTCCTAAAGGAGAGGCCCTCTGATAAACTACTTGTGACCGTGCCAAAAAATACTAGGGGATTTTGGTTCCCTAATGGACAACAACTATGTCTCAAGTGTAAGCGACCGAGGGGTGTTATTTGGATGCCTATCCCCCCTATCCTACCTAACTACAATATTATTATGTGTTCCCCAAGTGGGGTTAGAATTTTGGTTGTGTTAAGTAGTATTTTAAAGCTCACTTGAATTAGGTGACAGAGTGTGTGCGTGTGAGGTAATGAACCCAATCAAAAGTGCCATGGGGTGGGCAACTTTCTAACTAATACTAATGTAGAAATTAAACTTGTAATGCACAAATTTCTTTTTTCAATTGAAATGCTTAAACTTAAAAAAATTATGTAAATGGAACAGAAAGCAAACTGCAGAAAAAGGCTGTAAGTAAGTATGGCTGCAGACAGAATAGGTGGCTGTGTAGATGCAAAAAATATTGCAGCAAAGTTCTGGGTTAAAAAAAGGGTAAAAAAGTGCAGAAAACAGATCGCGGGTCTATGGTGAAACTGTGCGGCCGGATCGTGGGAAACAGGCTGAAAGCCGCGTGGAGATTGCAGGAAACAAGTTGAAATCCGCGGGGAGATCGCAGGAAATAGGTTGAAAGCAGCGGGGAGATTGCAGGAAATAGGCTGGAAGCCGCGGGGAGATCATAGGAAACAGGCTAAAAGCCGTGGTCGGATCGCAGCTGTGGGGAAAAAATACGCGATTTTCGGTAGCAAACCCAACTGCCGAAAGGGACAGCCGAAAGGGAAAAACAGAAAAATATTTGCAGAAAATAAAATTTTTAAAATTTTTTAACCAGAAATTCAAAGGAACACTAGGGGAGTCGCCAAAACTGTAGCTAGGGTTTTCACCCTAGCTTGTGCAAATGAGCACCTACTAAGGAGAAGGGACTCCTTAGTAGCAGTTCAATAAAACAGTAAAATATGACAATAAAGCAAAGTAAACTTAAACTAGCATGTGCATCAACAAGAAGTAAAAAGACAGAAATATGATAAGAATTTTCTTTTGTATTAACTTTACCTCAGATGTTGAGGTTGGTGAAGCTCTTGCAATAGTCCAGGAGGGCTGCTTCCAATCTTCAATGGGTTCCTTCTCCTTCTCCAAAGTGTTTTGGATATGGGCCAAAGGGGCACTCAAATGTGAAATTAGCTCAAAAGGGTGAGCTAGGGTTTCAGGAGTGATTTTGGCAGAGTGAGGATAGGGAATATTGTGGATATGAAATGGGGAGCCTCCATCACCTATTTATAGGTTTTTAGTGGTGGAGTGTTGACCCCTAGTTTTTGGCACCATATGGTTTAGGTCAATTGTATAGGGTTTTTGCTTCCTTTTTTTCCTCTTTTTCCTCTTTTTTATATTTTTTATTCCCTTTTTAGAGGGTTTTTGCTATTTTTGGAGGAAATTTAAATTATTTTGGGGAAAAAAGGGGGTTTTTGGACTTTTGGAGGCTTTTTAATGGTTTTTTGAGGTTTTGGAGGCAAATATGGTAGGAAATATAGACAAATGCGTCATGTAGTGAGGCAAATGAGATGGTGAGAACTTTTTGGGTGTTAGCAACGCTCGCAAACTCAACAATCCAGGCAGACACTACCTCCAGAGATGGAAGACGAAACATGCGATAGACATGCAATCGACGAGACACGACAGCTCATAGAGAAAGCGCTGGCTCAACAACAAATTGAGATGTTCACCCAGTTCAATGATATTCTCACGTGATTTGCTTCAACTTCAGGAGAATTTTCGATGAGAAATAACTTCGACAAAATGAACCCCTTCAAAGTGCAAATGAATTTGGACATACCGAATCTAGAAGGAAAGACTGACGCGAAATTTGTCGACAATTGGGTACAAAAATTGGAATCCTATTACTCTGTGAATCAACTCTCAGAAGCCGAAAAGATCACCATTGCAACCTTAAATATGTCAACATCTGTGCACTGCTGGTGGGAGAACCTCTCGACAAAGATGGAGAAAAGCGGAGACCCCATCGACACATGGGAAATTTTTTTTGAATACATCCGAAAGGAGTTTTACCTGCCCAAGTACCTTGAGCAACAGTATAAGAAGTGGCAACAACTAAGGAAATGGAAATACCAATCCGTACAGAGTTACATCGACGAGTTCTATTGACTCATGGATGCCACTTGGTGTTCAAGAAGAAGAAAAATTGCTTGTTTTGAAGTATGTCAGCGGATTATCCCAATACATTCAGCAGGAGATGGAGTTTCTGACTGTTAATACACTCGTGAATGCATTCCACTATGCTAGCAAACTTGAAACCAAGCAGAAGGGAAAATCATGCTTCGAGACAAAGATGACATCAGGAAGACCACTCGACAAGAAGGCACCAACCGACTTTGACAAGTCAAAATCTTCGCAGACTCCACCAAATCCAGATCACGACAAAAATCCTTTTCACAAAAGGGAATGCAACGAGCAAACTACCAGAAAATGGTGAGATTACTACCACTCATCTTGGCATGATACGTCTGAATGCAAAGCTCGAAAGACCTTTTTGGAAAAAGTGTCGACATCCGATGCATTCGACAAGACTGTGGTAGAATCTGACCCAGAAGAAACGACTCTTTTGACATCGACATCAAGAATTCCAATAGCCTCGACTATTGTCGACCAGGAGGAATGAGAGCGCTATTCCATACACAGATATGGGTTCATAAAAATCCATTTCATTTGATTGTGGATAACGAAAGCCATAATAACTTTGTTTTTGAAGAACTTGTGATGAAACTAGGTCTTGTTACCACTCCGCATCCTCAACCTTACAACATCGGTTGGATGAAGGATGGACAAGATATAAGGATCACTTGACAATGCAAGCTCACGTACTTCATAAATCCTTTTGAAGATGAAGTACTTTGCGATGTGGCACCCCTCTCCGTAGATGACACCCTATTTGGGAAGCCTTACCTATGGGATCTCCATGGAAGTTACTAGTCATAACCGCAAAAGGTGATTGTCAGAATTCAGATACAACGGTGCAACATACTAGAATGATGAACTACACAAACGGTTGCAATGATATTTGTGAAATAGACAAAGAAGCTCATCAATCATGCTCAAAAGTTCACATTGATTATGATAAATCCGCAACATTCTAGGAATACCGTAGCAACCAGTCGTGTCACCGACCAATGCAGCTCCCGACAAAAGCAGCATATCGAAAATATTCTTGATGAGTACCAGAACCTATTCCAAGTTCCAGACGGAGTACCTCTACATTTCCAAGTAAAATACTCTATTGAACTTGCTCCTGGTTCTTCTTTTCCTAACGCATCTGTCTATAGAAAATCCATTCTAAAAAATGAAGAGATTCACATACAAATTCAAGAATTGATTGACAAAGGTCATATCCAACCCAACTCCTCCCCTTGTGGAAGTCCAATCGTCCTCGTTCCAAATAAATACGAGACTTGGTGCATGTGCATCGACTATAGGGCACTCAAAAAAAATTCAGTGAATAATAGGTACCCTCTTCCATGGATAGATGAGCTCATCGACTATCTGAAAGGTGCTAAGTTCTTTACTAAGCTTGAATTCAAGTCAGGATATCATCAAATTCCAATCGATCCCTTAGATGTATGGAAAACTTCTTTCAAGACCAAGGAAGGATTGTTTGAATTGTTAGTCATGCCTTTCGGCTTAACCAATGCAGCTGTGACCTTCATGCGATATATGGATAACATTCTTCGACCTTTCATCGAAAAATGGTTCATTGTCTATTTTGACGACATACTGATTTTCAGCCGGTCATGGGAAGAACATGTCAGACAGCTTCAACAAGTCCTCGACACTCTCCAACAACATTGACTCTACTTGAACATGGACAAATGTTCCTTTGCGATGAGCATCATCAAATATTTGGGGTTTGTAATTGACTTTGCAGGCATTCATGTTAACCTAGACAAAGTACAAATTCTCAAAGATTGGTCCATTCCACACAACACTCAATAACTAAGAATTTTTCTTGGTTTGGAAAATTTCTATCGACGATTCATATTCAGCTTCAGTCACATAGCTTGGCCCTTGAATTAGTTGATGAAAGGAAGTGGGAAAACTGTCTTCAAATCGACACCGACACAACAAGAATCTTTTGAATAGTTCAAACACAAGCTCTGCACTGCACCAGTACTTGGGTTACCTGATTTGCATAAGCCCTTTGAGATTGAGACGGATGCATCAGACTATGCCTTGGGCGTAGTGATCACTCAGTCTGGTCACCCAGTCACTTTTCATTCCAAAATTTTTAAAGACACAGTTAGAAGATGTTCGACGTACAAAAAAGAACTGTACGGCATTGTGCAAGCTCTCAAGCAATGGAGGCATTACATCCTTGGCAAGGAAACGGTCATCCTTATTGACCACAAGCCTCTACAGTTTGCTCTGACCCAGTTGAAACTACAAACAACTTGACAACTCAAGTGGATTAATTACTTGCAACAATTCTAGTTGGTAATTAAGTATCAGAAAGGTAAAGCTAATGCCTCAACTGATTGTCTAAGCCAACCACCCATTACTCTCCTTTTTATAGTGATGAGTATGTAGGGATAAGACACCACTAATTGTCCTTAGTTGTATCAGCAAAAACATCAACTTTTCACCGGTCTATCGACAACTTCAGACTGACAAGTCGTCGACCGCTAACTATTTCCTGAAAGACACCTTGCTATACAAGCTTGGACAACTTTGTGTACTCACATGTGAGCATTGAAAGCAACTCATTTGGGACGCGCACAATAGCAAGACTGCAGGACACTTTGGAGTAGCAAAGACTCTTTCTATTCTCCAGAAGTATTTATTTTTTCCTTCACTTAAATCGACATCACCAAGTACATTCGATCATGTGTGGTTTATGCCATTTCTAAGGTGCCTAATCGACGACAAGTATTGTACACATGTTTTCCAGTTCCTAGTCGACCATGGGAATCTATTTCCATGGACTACTTGACAGGATATCCTAATACAAAACATCATCATGATGCGATGTTAGTAGTATTTGATAGATTTTTTGAAATGGCCATTCTCATTCCATGCAAGAAGACAATGACAACGCAGCAAACCGCTCATCTCTTCTTTGCACATGTTTGGAAACACTTTGGTTTACTGAAAACCATCATTTATGACTGAGATTCCAGATTCATCAACATATTTTGGAAGACTATTTGTAAGTAGCTTGACACAAGACTCTCATTGTCGACAGATTTCCATCCTCAAACAGACGAATAGACGGAAGTTGTGAATCGCTTGGTAGTACAACTGCTTCGCATGTACAACCACAAGCATCGACGAACATGGGATGATAGTCTTCCATACATACAACACAACTACAATAATTCTCAGCACGACTCAATGGGAAATATTCCATTTGAGATCTGTTACGGATTTCAACCCTTAATGCCTATCGACTCGATCACCTCTTAGACACAGTCGAACGACACCGACCACAACCAACGATAAGTTGACAAAGCATTTAGGTTTTTAGAACAGATTTACGACATCCAACAGCAAGCACAGGAAATGCTGCAACGAGCAAACACAAAAGCTAAGGCCCAAAACACATCGTATCCCTCATTCATTCCAAATTGGGGATAAGGTCTGGTTACATCTAAATAAGGAACGCTTCACTGGCCCATACAGGAAGTTGAAACCTTTGTGATATGTCGGTCCATACAGTATTCTTCAGTAGATTGGCGAAAATGCTTTCCAGCTCAACATTCCTTCATGCTTAGGTCTACATCCAGTATTTAATGTGGATCTACTTCGACCATACCATGCACCACTGTTGGAACAGAACGACTTGCAGTTAGCAGAACCTCAAGACATCCATCCAGATGTTCAGGAGCCTCTCCCTTGCGACACCATTGTGGGATGACGAGTACGCCATACAAGGATGAACACAATTCCCTTGTTTCAGGTTACTAAAGCCAGACAGATCCCAACATAAGGAAAATGGTACTCTTCTACTGAATTGACCAACAAGTTTCCTCAACTTCACGAGCAAACAATGGGGACCATTGTTTATTAAGGAAGGAGGTCTGATCCATATCCTAGTTGGCATTGTTGTTGAATGCTAACATCGACTGCGATAAGTCATCAACTTCGACACAACTTCGACAAGTTTAGCAACCTCAAAATAGCTTCACGACGTCGACATGAAACATCACCTTGTGACTTGTGTAGCATTGACTTGCAACTGTCGAACTTCGATAGATTGTCTCTTTGTCTTCCAGTCGACTGTAATGGTTGGATTGCTGAAACTGTTCTAACTTCTCTTGTAACTGAACGTAATGGGTAGGAACCCAAGCGTCTTAGAACTCTCTATATAAGTATGTATAATATTGTAACATACATCAAGTCATGATATTTACACCCAGCAATAAAGATATCAGTTTGCATTCTTGCATATTGTTTGTGTGTATATGTCTATATGCATAGTGTATTCCTGCTTTGCTTATTCTCTTTCTTATGCTTTTGCCATAATAGAGTCGACTCATTCAGTCGAACTATTGTCCCCCTCGTGCTTCCTAGCCTCGAGCGGATCATTATCAGTATGGGATAACGATTTTATTAGATGTTCCTCATTTTGTGTGTGGCCCCAGTATTACTCGCTGCATTATATTTTTATTGTTCCATTTGCAAGGAGGGTGTCTGTGGTTAGATAAAGAATATCCTTTGGACATGGAAGTCATGCATAACATGTTAAGTTTTCCATGCTTGGGAGAACATTTTGTAGAAGTGATATCGATGCGAGATTTAAAGGTTGAAGAAGCATATTTGAAGTATGGACTGCATGGTGGGACAAGAGGAGTAGCAATTTATGCAATTTCTATTCTAGAAATTCATTTTGCTACACAAATTTTTGCAGGGAATGTGGTAAGGAAGTGTTGTAAAGATGAATGTCCCATGGAATTTTTATTTGCATCATAGAATTGTACACAAGGTATTAAGGTGAAATGGGATAAGTATTTATTATATGACTTTATTCAGGATTGTTTAGATGCTTAAGACCTAGGTAAAGAATTTCATTTGAGTTGGGTTTTAATATTGGTTGCAATGGTTTATTGGAAACCCCCACAAGGAAGGGAGTATAATACATAAATAACACCATCATTCCCTACTCCTAAGTTTAATATTTGGCAGCATGTTGTTAATAAATAGATGCATTAGGGTACAAATTTAGCATTCCAATGTTGGTACATAGAGATGATACAAAAAAACAGTTGAATCATACCGAATTCCACCTTATCTTGTAGATAAGTACCATGATGTTTTGTGTTTTTCAGTTGATGCACATAATGTTTATATGGGGCCACATGCAGATCCACAAAATAGAACCAAAATTTTATCATTCTATGTTCAAGAAGAATATATTAATCAAGTTATGGAGGATTGGCCTCTAAAGTTTAAGCCAAAACCTTACCCTATTGTGGAGATTTTAAATATCCCAGGAAGTAAGTCAAAGAAGAATTCGTATATTCAGGGTTCTACCAATAATATAGTACATGAATACCCAAGGTTGTCTGTGTGGAAAAACAAGAAGCCGAAAAATATCAAGAATCCCATGTTTCTAAGAAGAAGAAGCATACATGTAAGTATCAATCTCTTGTTCCAAATTAGGAAACACTAGAGGAATGAGAAGAAACAGAGACGCCATCATTGGATAGAACACCATTTGCAAGAGCTTGTAATATTTGTAGTAGGTTATTTTCAAAAGGCGAGCAACAACCTTCAAAGTAGGAATTGATATTGGCGAAGAATATTATAAATACACCCCAGGTAAATATTGTGATGCAGCATGTGCTTCAATTGGATTCTATTGAGATATTGTAACTTCAAAGAATATTATATTTGTACTTTATTATTTCAGAGATGTTTCATTCCTCCGTGAAGATCTTATTGTATATCCGAAGATGTTTATTCCTCCATCGGAATGTGGTAACTCGGGTTATTAGACTTCCCTAGTGGGGGTCGGCCCTGTATGTGTTGTGTGGGTCAAAGGGTTATTAGACCACCCTAGAGGGGTCGGCCCAGTCAGTTGTAGTGGGGTATTTAACCCATTGGTTAAATACGAGCCTACGTGTACTTGTGTAAAAGATATGTCAGAGTAGTGTATAAATAGAGGAGGTGTGTTCCTCATTTGATACACACACTCACACACTTGACGATAGCGCACTTGTGGAGGAGAGGTCTGCTATTGTGGAGGAGGAGATCATGTCTTTGGTTTGCATCTTTGTATATTGCTGGTCATCTATATTGAGGAAGCTTTACTGGGTTTTCTACCCCATGAGGGTTTCCCAGGATAAATCTGTGTCTCTTGTGTTTATGCTATGCTTGTTGTTTCTTCAGTGATCCTGTATATGCTATTATTGTGAAATGGAATGTAATGCTGCTATTTTCTATCTTAGCATATTAAATCTTAACATGGTATCAGAGCTAACCTGAAGGAAGGCAAGGTATGGCACTTACGACACTTGCTTTACTTACGACAATTTGAAGGTTAGGGTTTTACATAGCAAAAACCAGTCATCGTGGAACTTTCGCTATAAATCCATTTCTGCGAAGTTTCAGGGTCTGAAAAGTTTACAAGTCAAAGATAACATCCCCAGGTACCTTGTATCCAAAGCGAACCCTCAGATTCATTGTACTTTATGAGTTATGATCAGTACAAGTTAGGGTTTCTGCCTCTTCCAGATCTTAGTCAAAATCAGGTAACCTTGGAAAAAAGGTCATAACTTGGGCTAGGAAGATCCAAATGAAATTTCGTAAAACGTAACAGGTAGTACACAGACTGTTCTATCTCAAGAAATTGTTTTAGAGACCGAAGGTGAACCAGTGACACGTGGCATGCCGTACAAGTTCACTCTCCTGTTTTATCCCATAAACAGGTCACGTTGCGACACTTGGCATAACTCTCTCTCAGAGAGTCCAATTGAGGTCACAAATTTTAGGATAGAAATATAATAGGGCGAGCTATCTCAGGAAAAGTTTTCAGAGGCTGATGTTCAAACAGTGACACGTGGCATGCCGTACAAGTTCGCTCTCCTCTTTTATCCCATAAACAGGTCACGTTGCGACACTTGGCATAACTCTCTCTTAGAAAATCCGATTGAGGTCAGACCTGTCAGGATGGAAAGATGACAGGTCAGGTTACTGCAGAAAAAGTTTTCAGACCCTGTGGAGCAAAAATTTCAGAGTTATAGCAGAAACAATCAAGTGCATATTTCTGTCAAAACAGAATTATTTTTGGAGCACCTTTATTCATGGCTTCCGGAATTTAGGGTTTCAGAGAAAGTTAGAATTTTTGGAATTGGAGTCTACGGCTGAATGCTACTCAGGAAAATTGAAATTTAGAGACCAAGATCAAATTTTTTGGTTGGGTAGAAGACCGGGCTTGATCAAACCCTAGTTCGGGATTTTGATCAGAAAGATGGAAAATTAGGGCTTCAACAAAAGTTGGAATTTTTGAAGTCTGTAACCACGGCTGGAATCTCCTCAGAAAAATAAGAGTTTAGAGCCTTGGATCGAACCTTTTGATTGGAAAGAAGGGTGGGCTTCATCAAACCCTAGTTCAGGTTCCTGTCCAGAAGATCCAGAAGTTTCGAAGGCAATTTTGAGGGGTCAAATTTTGGAGATTTCAAAAGTGAAGTATGCTAGTTTGATCAGCTCATCAAGACACATCCTTCCATCTATTCGGAAGCATGAAAGTCAAAGATTGAATTTTTAGGGTTTCTCTAGCAAGCCCTAATCAAGCTCCAAATCAAGTTTCAGGGGAGTTGAGGCTAAGGCCTTACATAAGAAGACTACAAGAAGTCTCGACAGGTATGACTTAAGGAGGTTCAGGTATGTCTTGAAATCTGATTCCTGATTAAATTCATAATGTGTTTGTCTTCATATTATTTGTTAGTACAATCTTGATTAATGTTATAATTATCTTATCACGCTAGTAACAGTATGAATGCATGTGAATGATCGAAGACATTCATTGATTAGGGATATATGATTGTACTAATGCATTATGGTGTTGTGTGAGGTTGATGTTGTCTGCTAACAAGATACAGGTACATCACAAAAAGACAAATCAAGTTCCATGACCATGACAACATGAATACAAAGACTCATCCATAATATTTGTTCTACTTATGAGGTATGTATGACTTTGTTATATTATGCTTAACCTATGAGACATACAGGTTCTAGCTCAGGATCTCTAAATCATTGAAGAGATTGTTTAAGTATGTTGTACATAACTAATCCAGATATGTTTTCTTATGTCAAGTTAGAATCTTACCTTGTGTTAGGATCCCTTATATAAGTATACTTGGTATGATTGGTTATGCTTATTCATAAAGTTAGTAATCAAGGGTTTATGCATATTTTGTCTCTTGTCTTGATGATTTAATTAACCAGAAGAGTATTATGATCAAACAAGAATATGCATGAGTAAAAGAAGACTTCCTTGAAACTCTGAATACTAATGATCATGACTATACATATTCAAGATTATTTAGAATTAGAATGTTTGGAGAATATACTAATGAACGTATGTTTGTGTATGAGATCATGAGGATGACACTAGTGCACACTTGAGCATGCACAGTGGTACAGAATGAATACAAGTTCAAAAGACATATAGAAGATCAAGTGGGAGGCAACCACACAAACATAAAAGATAAGTATTTGAGTTGTTATTTGAAATAGTAAATGATATTGCTTGTATGCATATTTGTATTCCTAGAATATATCATGTTGAGTGTAAACATTCATAGAGCATTGAACAGTATACTACTAATATGCATATGATTGGTAAGTTGGACAAACATTCCGTTGTTGCTTGTCTAGAATGAAACCTCTTTGCTGACATGCTGAGAGCTGTGCACACTCTCGATAGTATGTTCTGGTAGAGATGGAAGGCATCTAGATAGCCACTGTATGCATACAGGATATGGGAAAGTGTTGTGCCAAAGTATTGATCAAAATGGTTGCATAACTATGTAAATGATATCTGTATGCATAATAGGTTATCATGTGAATATGATTTGATGATTATGAAGTATTACTAATCATGTACTTAATTTTGATTTGTAGGAAAGATCATGATGAATGATGAACACTGAACAAGCAATGGATGCTAAACAAAAAATATTTTCAAATCAAACACACTATAGAAGGCTTGTGGCTAGAAGATTCCCTTAGAAAGAAGAAGAGAATCATGATGAGATGTTTGCTCAAAGTGGCTAGATAAGACCATTCTCTTAATGGTGTAATTAAAGAAGAAGTGTGAATCAGGTTCTGTATGGGTTCCCAGGATCGATAGTAATTGATGAGAATACATGTGAGGATTGCATCATCCTTGAACACAAGTTCTAAAGTGAGCCGTAGACAAGTGTCTCCGAGAAAGAAGAGGGATTGTATCATCCTTGAACACTTGTTCTAAAGAGAGCCGTAGATGTATGTCTTCGAGAATGAAGTTCTTGGTGAACATGTGAGGGGATTGGATCACCCCTGGACTTCAGTCCGAAAGAAGAGAAGTAGACGTATGTCTTCGTGAATGAAGCTCTTGGTGAACATATGAGGGGATTGGATCATCCTTGGACTTCAGTCTGAAAGAAGAGCCATAGATGTATGTCTTCGTGAATGAAGTTCTTGGTGAACATGTGAGGGGATTGGATCATACCTGGACTTCAGTCCGAAAGAAGAGCCGTAGACGTATGTCTTCGAGAATGAAGTTCTTGGTGAACATTTGAGGGGATTGGATCATCCCTGGACTTCAGTCCGAAAGAAGAGCCGTAGACGTATGTCTTCGAGAATGAAGTCCTTGGTGGACGGTTGAGGATTAAGTCATCCTTGGATGTAGTCCTAAATGTACGGTGGAGGATTAAGTCATCCTTGGACATGGTCCTAAATGTACAGTTGAGGATTAAGTCATCCTTGGACGTGGTCCTAAATGTACGGTGGAGGATTAAGTCATCCTTGGACGTGGTCCTAAATGTACGGTGGAGGATTAAGTCATCCTTGGACGTGGTCCTAAATGTACGGTGGAGGATTAAGTCATCCTTGGACGTGGTCCTAAATGTACGGTTGAGGATTAAGTCATCCTTGGACGTGGTCCTAAATGTACGGTGGAGGATTACGTCATCCTTGGACGTAGGTCCTAAATGTACGGTGGAGGATTAAGTCATCCTTGGACGTGGTCCTAAATGTACGGTGGAGGATTAAGTCATCCTTGGACGTAGGTCCTAAATGTACGGTTGAGGATTGAGTCATCCTTGGACGTGGTCCTAAATGTACAGTTGAGGATTGAGTCATCCTTGGACGTGGTCCTAAATGTACGGTTGAGGATTGAGTCATCCCTGGACGTGGTCCTAAATGTACGGTTGTGGATTAAATCATCCTTGGATAGTAAATCCAGTAATTCCGAAAGGAAGGATAGTCCTAAATGAATTGAGTGGATTAAATCATCCTTGGACAGTAAATCCAGTAATTCTGAAAGGAAGGATAGTCCTAAATGAATTGAGTGGATTAAATCATCCTTGGACAGTAAATCCAGTAATTCCGAAAGGAAGGATAGTCCTAAATGAATTGAGTGGATTAAATCATCCTTGGACAGTAAATCCAGTAATTCCGAAAGGAAGGATAGTCCTAAATGAATTGAGTGGATTAAATCATCCTTGGATAGTAAATCCAGTAATTCCGAAAGGAAGGATAGTCCTAAATGAATTGAGTGGATTAAATCATCCTTGGACAGTAAATCCAGTAATTCCGAAAGGAAGGATAGTCCTAAATGAATTGAGTGGATTAAATCATCCTTGGACAGTAAATCCAGTAATTCCGAAAGGAAGGATAGTCCTAAATGAATTGAGTGGATTAAATCATCCTTGGACAGTAAATCCAGTAATTCCGAAAGGAAGGATAGTCCTAAATGAATTGAGTGGATTAAATCATCCTTGGATAGTAAATCCAGTAATTCCGAAAGGAAGGATAGTCCTAAATGAGATTGAGTGGACTAATCATCCTGTAAATAGATTGGGATTGCCTCGTCCCTAGACATGGTGAGATGTCTTAAAGTGATAAGGACTAATCATCCTGTAAATAGATTGGGATTGCCTCGTCCCTAGACATGGTGAGATGTCTTAAAGTGATAAGGTCTAATCATCCTGTAAATAGATTGGGATTGCCTCGTCCCTAGACATGGTGAGGTGTCTTAAAGTGATAAGGATTGATCATCCTGTAAGTTGATCTGGATTGCATCATCCATAGACATGAGAGTTGTCTTAAACTGAGAGGGACTGATCATCCCGTAAGCGGATCGGGATTGCATCATCCTTGGACCCATGTCCTAAAGTGAGAGGGATTGATCATCCCGTAATTGGATCTTGTGTGTTGCAGGGTATGCTGCTATTGTGTATACTTGTATTGATGAGGATACTTGTATTGATGATGTGTATACTTGTATTGATGAGGATACTTGTATTGATGATGTGTATACTTGTATTGATGAGGATACTTGTATTGATGATGTGTATACTTGTATTGATGAGGATAGTTGTATTAATGATATTTATACTTGTATTGATGATGTTGTTGATCATGATGATCTAGATGACGATGTTGTTGATCGTGATGATCTAGATGATGATGCTGCTGATCATGATGATCTAGATGACGATGCTGCTGATCGTGATGATCTAGATGACGATGTTGATGATCGTGTGATGACGATGCTGATGATCGTGTGATGACGATGCTGATGATCGTGATGCTGATGATGATGCTGATGATCGTGTGATGATGATGCTGATGATCGTGAGATGATGATGCTGATGATCATGAGGATCCAGATGTTGATGTTGCTGTAGTTGTTCGAGTGCTACAGAAGATAAAGATTCAGTACTGAAGATGTTGATGTTCCAGTATTGAAGATGTTCCAGTAACTGCTTGAGTTACTGATGATGTTGAGAAAGCTTCCAATGATTTATAGATGTATCATGTATGATGTTGATGACTCCTTGCTCGTGCAGATGTTGTTATAATATCCTTCTCGTTAAGGGGGAGTGTTGAGATATTGTAACTTCAAAGAATATTATATTTGTACTTTATTATTTCGGAGATGTTTCATTCCTCCGTGAAGATCTTATTGTATATCCGAAGATGTTTATTCCTCCATCGGAATGTGGTAACTCGGGTTATTAGACTTCCCTAGTGGGGGTCGGCCCTGTATGTGTTGTGTGGGTCAAAGGGTTATTAGACCACCCTAGAGGGGTCGGCCCAGTCAGTTGTAGTGGGGTATTTAACCCATTGGTTAAATACGAGCCTACGTGTACTTGTGTAAAAGATATGTCAGAGTAGTGTATAAATAGAGGAGGTGTGTTCCTCATTTGATACACACACTCACACACTTGAGGATAGCGCACTTGTGGAGGAGAGGTCTGCTATTGTGGAGGAGGAGATCATGTCTTTGGTTTGCATCTTTGTATATTGCTAGTCATCTATATTGAGGAAGCTTTACTGGGTTTTCTACCCCATGAGGGTTTCCCAGGATAAATTTGTGTCTCTTGTGTTTATGCTATGCTTGTTGTTTCTTCAGTGATCCTGTATATGCTATTATTGTGAAATGGAATGTAATGCTGCTATGTTCTATCTTAGCATATTAAATCTTAACAGATTCTACACAATAGGTTTTGGAACTGGTGTCTACATTGAAGTTAGCAGGTTTGAAGAAAATTACTTAGACGCAAATTTCATCAGGTAAGAGTGTAGGGACTAGTGTGCGGGATTCCAACTTAAGTCTTGGAAGGCATGTTATATGCACAGAGACAAAAAAGGCTCATAACTAAAGATCCACGAGTAGTGGTGCTGAAGGATCCCAAATTTTATTCATCTACAATGACAAGTCTTCCTTATTTGGTAGTGGACCTTACACAAGTTCTTTTTCAACAACTTTAGGAATATGTTACAACACTTACAATAGAGATGGGAGCGTGGCATATAGGTTTGATTTATGCATATGTAGCTATACATAAGGAAAATGATAATGAATTTATTGTGCATGCTTCATTGACTACTGTAGTATATGAGTTATATTTAATTGCGCATATTGAAGGGACATAAGATTCAGAAGGGAAAACCATGGACAACAATTTGAAGAAATGTAGGTTGTAATAAAAGAATTAAAGGGACACAATGAAGAATTGAAGGACAAATTTTCTAAGCCTCTGACAATAAAATAGTTGGATTTGAAGGAGCAAATGGCTCAAGTAGATCAAGCATTTTAAAAAGTGAATTTTGGCGTGGATGGACTGTCCAAGTTGGTAGATACAAGTTTTTTGCTATGGACACATTTACAGGATGTTCCAAAAATGTGTGAGAAGGATGATCATATCAAGTCATGGGAGGAAAAAATTAAAACTAAGAAGAAGTATTTGGCTACATTACTTGTGTTTTCTCATACAAACACAATGACGATTTAAATTTTGACTAAATATATTGCTTCCACTAGAATAAAGTAGCAACACATTTCTAATCGAATCACGCAATTCTAGGAATAAGAAGAGCAACAATACTTACATTTAATTATATTCATACTCAATCATTGAAAGCAATTGAGTTGGGAGAAAAAATTCGAACACAACCAAAATATGCTACCTTGGAGCCAATCAAAGTTCAAGCAATACTATGAAACTTTGTTATAGTCTATTGAAAAATTGGATAGTCAATTCTCTGATTTTGTAGTTAAGTTGGAGCAAGATCTTCCATCAGTCTAGTAGGTCGTTTCTTGATGATGATTCTTGGATTGAGGGCGAGCCAAACATAGTGTTAGGGGCATGTTTTAGCTATATAGTTGGCACTACATTACTTTTGTAAATATATATTGTAACAGTATAAAGGCTTGCACAATATAACTTAGAGATAGATTAAGAGTAAACAAGTCTTAGAATTAGTTAATGTTTCTTACTTAAAATATATTTAATCATGTTGCGATTGTATACAATATATATAAAGATCAGAATGATAGAAGTGGAAATATTCTATGGCCTTGATTCCATGCAAGAATGATACAGATAAGGATCTAAAGCCAATATAATCTTCACTTAGAATTGCAACAGAGATTAACATAAAATATACAAGAAGAATGAGCTAGAAACCACACGAGATAAAACTCAATTGGAATAAAATCTCTCATCATATTATTCAACAATACGATAACAATATATAATGCATCCCATAGGAAAAATTTGAGAGGCTTGGAGGAAACTTGAGTAGCTCAAATGTGGTAGGCTTAGATTTGGCCAAATCTCCATCTATGGAAAAAATCAATCTCCAACTGATAGTAGATGGTCATGAATTGGTTAAGAGGGCATAGTTATTCCATGAGTGACCATAAATCAACTAGTGAGTGGATTTTTCAGGAGAAATGTTAGGATATTTTAATACGCCATCCTTGTCCTACCTAGCATTATTTATTTTTACTAGTTGTTGATGATGTCATTTCCCCCCTAGTAGTGTGTAGATGTCATCTAGGATCCATCTACCACCTTTTGATCCCTGCATGCATCATTTTAGGACCACTTTAGTCAGTTCCCTATTTTATATAAACCAACTGAGTGTTCCAGTGTAGTCCACCTGAGTTAGCTGACTCTTGTGGGGGGTTGGAGCTCCGGATGACATTGATTATGGCCTCATACACCCATTTTTGATTGACACACATGACAAAATCACTATTGCGCACTCCTTATTTAGTTAACTGATTGTGACTTCAGTTAGCTGAGTTTAGGTTCAATTCAGTTGATTTTGAGTCTTCCAGAGCACTCTAGTGGTGATAATCCCTATGCCAGACCAACTGAGGTTTGAATTCTCCTGTGTGCTTCGCATTCTCTCCATTTTATCATTAATGTTCATCACACTGATTATTGGATAGTGTGACTTTATTCTGCTCCCATCTGAGTTCTACTGCATAATTATTTCTCTTTTACTGCAATTTTCACTCTTATTCAACTTTTCTGCTCATTATTTCTCTATGAGGTATACTCATGTCACCTACCCAAATTCTAAAAATAATATTTTATTTTCAAAAATACTTTATGTTAAATTTTAATTTCAAAGTTTTGAAATTATGACCAAGTTTGGTCAAGGATGAATGTAATTATTGAATTATTATTATTTAATAAATTAAAGTAGGAGACAAACACCCAAGGGAACTGTTAAATGAGTGTTCACTGACCCACTAGGAGGAATGGAATCTGTTGGAAAGCATGGGACAGATGGCAGCAATCGCACTTCACCACTAGCTGTTGGTTATGGGACAACTACCCCTAATAATGTGGCATTATACCCCAGTTGGTGGGAGTGGGAAGGCAGCTCATTTAATGACCAAGTAACAACTGAAAAGGCCTAGGTAGCCTACATAAGGCAAATTCGAATTGAGTAGGCAACTCTTACACAATATTTTCTGCAGAAATATTCCTTAGATGCATCAGGAGATCACTGAGAGATTCGAATAGGGAAGCTAGTTGTGAGTGCAATCATAAGTCTACAAACTATTTTTATAAGGAGAACCAGAGGTACTGGTGCAAGTCCTTTGGACTGCTAGTTCTTGAAGATTTGACAACTATTTCTATTGCAAGTGGAGATCCTAAATTCCTAAGTTTCTTCCTCCTGGTGGTTCAATGAACAGGCTCGGGGGTCCTAAGGCAAGTACTTGACTGTCTTCAGGAATTGGTAGGGTGGAACAGTCTTCTTGGGCTGTTTGTTTCCCTACAGAATTAATTCAGGTTCTACTGTTTTCCAAATTCTTTCAATTTATTAGATCTGTTTAGTAAAAAAATTAGTAAACTCTGTTTTGAAGAAGAATTGGTTTCTGATTTTGTTTAAATCTGATGTTAAGTTTAATGATAATCTGAATTGATAATCCAATCTCTAAATTTTTCCACATCCTGTTATTTGCATCGTACTCTATTGTAGAGAAGCAAATTAAGTATAGATGAAAAGATAGGCAAACTGCCATTGATTCGATAGATAAGTACAGTAATTTATATGTTTTTCATTTTCTGTCCTATAGTTAACACTAGTAGAAATTACTTTATAGTATTTAAAATAGTATAGAATATCTCATTGATTCATGAAAAGCAAATATTGTTTATTCTCTATACAAATACATAGTGTTTACATATCTATATTATTTACTTAGGAAATAAATGTAATTCAAATTTCCATACATCATTCTATAAATAAAAAGTATTGCTGCATATAAATAGAATTGCTAACAATGGAACTAAGTTGAAAAACACAGTCTTTACACAGTCTTCATATTGCACATATACACAGAGATTTCTGCATAAATCTCCTACTATAACATGTTCATTTATTATTTTAGTATTTCCAGAGAATGAAATTATTGTAAACCCTATCTTGCATTCATCCATCTTACTTCCATTTTTGTTACAATCTATGTACATTGTTCAAATCTAGGTTTCGTATCAAACCCTAGGTAGTATTTCCAAAAACCATAACATCATTTTCCAACCGTTAAACAAACACGATCTACACACTCTTGTACAGACTACATAATAAAACCTAGTTGTCGATTGAAGGTTTTCTCTGGAGTTCAATTTCGAAAACATCTTACATCGAAGGAAAATTTAGATTTGGTCATAGCCCTGTTCCTTTTCATTTGTAAACAAAAAGCTACTAAATTAAAATACACAGAGTTTTTCCAACTACGAAAATGCACACAGTTTTGCATAGCTTGACAGTCCCGTTATCCATTTAGAACTTAAATAATTAACATAACAACATTTTTCCATTGCCGAGAAATTAAAAACATAGCATACAGAGTTAAACGAGCTTCGACTCTAACATTTTTATTCATTAAACGTAACCCCAAAACTTTCCCAAGTTTGAGTTTCGAACCCAACGCCAATTCCAACTTCACGAAGGAAGCATCAACATACAGGCCAACATTACATTACCAAACAAAAACTACGCAGGGTTTATCCCCACCCTAAAGCTCTTAAAACAAGTATTGAAAACTCTCAGCATTGATGAGCTAAGTATCCAACTAAGCTGTGTAACATTTAAATGGACGAGAGTCTTCACTCTATATAATTATTTTTTTTAAACACAAAAGGTTCCTCAAAGAAACTTGACTGACAGACAATGCCGAAAGGCATGGTGGAACTCTGTTACTTTCTTTTGTTGAAAACCTCATCAACCAAGTCTGTATAGGCACCTACGAGGGTTTGGGAACCCGGAGCTTACCAGGATTGGAGACATGCCAATCGTTTTCCAAACCCTTTGCCCAAGACGTCTTTCAAACCCTGCAACATACACAACCATTTTTCAAAAGTTAGACAATTTATTTTTATATAAACTGTAAGTCGAACTTCAACAAAAGAACCATGAAGTTTCAGACATGCTTACCTTTTCAACAGCGGTTGAGCTCTGTACATCAAGCAACGAACGACGAGCTCCTTGTTTCGGACGAGACCAGGACACCCTTATTTCTTTTTGCAGGGAGATGTATTTTTTCATTCAAACTTAGAAACAAAAATTGCAAATCTACCAACATCGACAGTTTTTCAAACTAAAGACAGTACATTCTATCACACATCATGGTAGTAAGACGAAGCATGCAAATTTCACCCTAACCTATAGGTCTCGAGGTCAAAACCTCTTACATTGTCATCTAACCCTAAAATCCAGCAGCCTGTCGTCCTCACTGCCAAAACAATAGTAAAAATGGATGACATTCACTCCTGATCAACCAACATAACGACACAATGCTAGGGTTACATCCAATGACCCTGATTCAAGTGGATCAACGATCACAATTGTTCCAACACATTTACTTTGGGGATCATATAGAATTTGCATTTATTGCTCCATCATTTCACAAGCACGGCCTTGCCACCTTGGCTCACGATGGATCAATCTACATCCAGCTCAGAAGAGTTTCAAATTTACAACCATTTCATAGTGGCTTCTGTAATCACTGTTATATTGTTATTGCATTACGTGGAAATGTGAACAATCCTTTTCACAAGGAGTATGGGTCGAGCCTTTAATGCAGGATCGAGACACTATCTCCATGCTAGCTCGAGGCACATTTCAATTTTAAAGACCTGTCAACTCGTCCATTCTGTCGACATTAATACATGTCAATACCATTTATATCGACGATATAGTTTCCAAATTGATATTCACAAATTTAAAAACATTATTGTTATATTTGTATAGTAGTTATTAGTTCTAAGTTATGGTGGCAATTTCGATATATTATTTGGATATTAATGTTTTATATAGCCACATATTAAGTTCCAATTTCATGTGAGTTTAATATTGTGAACTTTTATATATATCGTGAATAGTTTAAAATGTCAAATTATTGCATAGGATAGTAATCCATAAGAATTATAATGTTAACATGATAATCATAGTTTTCATTTTTGCAACTATTAAAAAGACAAGAGTTTGCATTTTTGGAATTTCAACAAAATCAATGGATAGACATTAGCATAAAAACCATGCTAATGCTATGGACTTCATACCCTAGCTCCTTAATATAATGCATTTATTGGTTTTAGTGATACAATTACTATATTAATACTATACAAGTATTAACTACCTTAAGACGACGACCAAAGCCAAACTATAACAACGTCATTGGTTTACGACAACAAACTTAAACAACATGTAGACTTTCTAGACGTCATTGTTGTCAACATTGATGAATGATAAGACAACGTTGAAAAACCAGTAAGTAGCACTAAACATTTCATACCTGTAGATACTTAGTTTTTCGCAAAAGAATTCACAACATTTTATATTTCGACGTTGAATTGAATTACACACATACTCTTAAACTATGCAGTCATCGAACTTCTTACCTATCGTCTGCACATAGAAATATTTCAAATGCTTTAGCGTTGCAGCTAAGTAAACTCCAGGGTACCTCGTAGGACACCCTTGGACATCAAGAAAGCAAACTGTCAGTATCATCTCAAAAGAAAAGTATCGCATCATATTTCTAACCTGTCAGTGAATTTATTACAATAATCATGTTTGTTAAAAGTGTGTTAAGTAGTCATTATCAAAATGTTGTTAACTCAGAAAATAAATTATGTTTAGTACTAAACGACTTTTTAACCATTGTTTTTGTAATCAAACACTTATTATTTTCCGCAACCATATTTATCTTATTTAATTTCGTTCTCAAAAGTTTTAAATTTTTATGAAAATTCAGGATGTTACATGTGGTATCAGAGCTTATATTCAAACTCTAGGCCTGAAAAGGGTCCAAGAACACGCAACAGAAATTTTATTACAGCAGAAAATTTTACTGATTAAAAATTTAACTATGGTATTATACAGAAAATTATTTTTAGTTATAGGTATGGAGAACTCAACTGAACATGTAGAAGACATATTTCAACCAAACAGCCATAGCTCAGGATATCACTATGCAGAAGAACGTCACGGTGAACTAAATGACAGTTCGTCAGAATTGTTACGTGCTTTTCATGAATTAAAGGAAGAAATCAGATCTGTGAAACAAGACAATGAAAGAATTCTGCACGCACAAGAACAATTAAATCAAGCATTGTTTGAACAGAGCCCAATCGATGAGTAGGAGAGAGATAATGAAGATATCTCCAAGGTTGAGGATCCGCCTAATGGTAACAAAAGTAAGAAAATAAAAGCTAATAATGTGAGCAGTAGTTCAACATCATCAGGAGAGGCTATTGAAGTACGTAAAAACAAACGTAACTATTCAAGTGATAGTAGTAGGGGAGACTACAAACCCAGAAAGAAAAGCTATAAAGAGTATGAACAGATTTTTGGGGAGTTCAAAAATATCAGACCTCCAACTTTCAATGGAGAAACTGAGAAGGGCGAGACAACAGAAGCTTGGTTGTCCGGTATGAAGAAATATTTTCAGATTTATAACTATTCAGAATCCTTGAAAGCAAAAATGGCTATATATAACTTGACCGGAAAAGCGGATATTTGGTGGCAGGACATCAAAAGAGTAAAGGGTATCAAGGATAAAGATGTAAACTGGAGTAATTTTAAATGATACTTTAAAAAGAAGTATTTATCTGAACAATACTATGTAGAAAAATCCAAGGAGTTCTACGATATGAAGCTGGGAGGTATGAACACGAAGGAAATGAACAGTAAATTTCTAAACTTACTGAGATATGTGCCATACCTCATAGAAGAAAAATCGAAAATTCAAAGATACTTGAGCTGCCTACCTTTCAATATTAAGGACAGAATCGAGTATGACAGTCCAAAAACCTTGGAAGAGGCCATGATAAAGGCAGTTTTTTGTTATGACACAAATCGGAAAAGAGAAGGAATGTCGAACTGGAAAAGTCATAAGCCCAGCAATTTTGAGCTGAAAAAGAAATATTTTAGGTTCAGTGGAAATTCCGGTTTCCAAAAGAAAAATTTTCAGAATCAGAATTATCAAGGGAATAATTCCAGAAACAATCAACAATAGAATTCTACACCACCCAGAAATGCACCTAATAATACCAAGACCAATGAGCAAAAGGAACCCATCAAATGTTTCGAGTGTCAAGGTCCCCACTATGCATCAGAATGTCCCTTGAGGAAGCGGAAAGCTAACAACATCAAATCTATTCAGACTGAACCTACTGTTGTAGATGTGGCGAGGGAGATGCCCAGAATCAATGCAACACTCGACAACAGGCAAGCAGATCATCAAATCTCCATGGTAGAGATAGAAGGTATGCTACAAAATCATCCTGTTACTGTTTTAATTGACATGGGTGCTAGTTTAAGTTATATATCACCATATATTGTGGAAAGTCTTAAATTGAAAACAGAAAAGTTTAGTAAATATTGGTTAGTTAGACTAGCAACTGGAACAAAGAGGAAAGTATCATATTTTATAGAAAGTTGTACTTTATCCATGAATCAGTTACAAACACAAATCAAGTTGAATATTTTACCTTTAGGATCCTATGATATTATAATCGGAATGGACTGGTTAGAAGCCCATCATGTCATTCTGAACTGTTACGGAAAAAGTTTTACATGTTTAAATGAAGAAGGAAAAACTGTAGAAATAAAAGCTATCCCAAGAAACGTAACCCTTAGACAGATTTCAGCCATGCAAGTTAAGAGGGAAGTTAGGAAAGGATGTCAGTTGTTTGCAGTAAATGTAGTAAACGATGAGTTTATCTGTAAAGAGGACAAACTGAAATTAGAAGACATACTTGTCCTAAAGGATTTTGAGGATGTAATTCCTGAGGAGATTCCAGGATTACCTCCTAAAAGAGATTTAGATTTTATGATCGAGTTAATACCAGGAGCAGTACCAAATTATAAAGCTCCATACAGAATGAATATACTGGAATTAAACGAATTGAAATCACAGTTGAAGGAATTGATTGATAAGAATTATATAAGACCCAGCGTGTCTCCTTGGGGAGCACCTGTCATCTTTGTTAAGAAGAAAGATGGAACCCTAAGACTGTGCATAGATTATAGCTAGCTTAATAAGATGACAATCAAGAATCGGTATCCGTTGCCCCACATAGACGATCTATTTGATCAGCTGCGTGGAGCAACGATATTTTCAAAGATTGATCTAAGATCAAGATATCATCAAGTACGGGTTAAGGATGAAGATATTTTCAAGACAGCTTTCATAACTCGGTATGGACATTACGAGTTCGTAGTCATGCCATTTGGTTTGATTAATGCCCCAGCTGTATTTATGTGTTTGATGAATAATATTTTGCACAAGTACTTAGACAAGTTTGCTGTTGTGTTTATAGATGACATTTTAGTGTATTCTAAAAGTAAAGAAGAGCATAATGAACATCTACGGATTATCTTACAAGTACTGAGAGATCATCAACTATACGCTAAATTTAGTAAGTGTGATTTCCACAAGGACAAAATTTAGTATCTAGGACACATAATTTCTAGAGAAGGAATCTCGATTGACCCCGATAAGATAAGGGCCATTAATGAGTGGCCGGTACCTAAGGATGTGTCGGATGTAAGATCATTTATGGGCATTACTGGATATTACAGAAAATTTATAGAGGGCTTTTCAAGGATTTCCAACCCCATAACTTCCTTGCAGAAGAAAGGGAAGAAATTTTTGTGGGATTAGAAATGTTCTGACAGTTTCAAGAAGTTAAAGGAATTATTGACTACAGCACCTATCTTGAGGATAACAGATCCTAACAAAGATTTTATAGTTTGTACAGACACATGCAATGATGGACTCGGTGGAGTCCTTACACAGAAAGGGCATGCGGTGGCATATGAATCTAGAAAGCTGAAAATACATGAGAAGAACTACTCTACTTATGATTTAGAGTTATTGGCAGTAATTCATGCCTTAAAAATGTGGCATCACCACCTTATTGGCAGAAAATTCACATTGTTGACAGATAATATGGGCCTGAAATATTTATTAGATCAGACAAATCTAAACGCTAGACAAGCTAGATGGTTGACCTTCTTAAGTGAGTATGATTTTGAAATTTAGCATATTAAAGGGAAGGAGAACAAGGTTGCAGATGCTTTGAGTCATAAGGAAAAATTGAATTTTATTTCAGCCATCAGTACTTATTCAGCAGATTTGAAAAATCAGATTCTTGAAAAGAGTGAAACAGATGAAGAATATAGAAAAATAATGGAAAAGACAGCAAACAACAGTTTTGAAAATTTTATGGCAAATTACAGCATCAAGGAAAATGGGTTATTGCTGTGTAAAAAAAGATTGTATGTACCGGACATACCAGAAATAAAAATTCCGATTTTAAACAAGATGCATAAAAGTCATTATTCTGGTCATCCAGGTTATCAGAAGACCATTACTATGCTCAGGAAAGAATACTATTGGCCAAAAATGAAAGATGAAGTAGCAGAGTACATAGCTAAATGTTTGGCTTGTCAAAAGGTGAAAATTGAACACCAACATCCTGCCGGATTGTTACATCCATTACCTATACCAAGTTGGAAATGGGAAGTAATAAGCATAGACTTTATTACTGGACTACCCAAAAATTAGAAACAAAATGATTCTATCATGGTGGTAGTAGACAAACTGAGCAAAGAAACACACTTTATACCTGTAAAGACTACTCATAAAGCTCCGGACATTGCCAAAATTTTCATGAAGCAGATTTTTTGACTACATGGGATACCAAAGGTGATAATTTCAGATCGTGACTCTAAGTTTACTGGAAAATTTTGGAGGTCATTGTTCAAAGGGTTGTATACAACTTTAAATTTCAACACAGCATTTCATCCACAAACTGATGGACATACATAAAGGGTAAATCAAGTTTTGGAAGACTTACTGAGAATGTATGTTAAGGATTGTTGATGTATATGTAACTTTGGAATGTATTTCACCCATGTATTCCATATATGTATTTTGTACTCCTATAGAGATGGTATTATTCTTCTATACGAAAGTGTTTGTATTCCTATAGAGATGTTATTATTCCTCTATACGGAAGTGTCGTCATTTATATTGTAAGTGTCGTAACTTATACTTGATGGGTTATTAGACCACTTTGTTGGGGTCGGCCTTGTATAAGTCATGTGGGTTGAAGGGTGATTAGACCACCCTATTGGGGGTCAGCCATGTGGGTCAAAGGGTTATTAGACCACCAAGTGTGGGGTTGGCCCGGATTAAGTTAACCATGGGTTAAGCTAGACATGTAGGCCCCATTAGTTTATTGGGCAGGATAGAACAAGTATAAATAGAGATCGGGAGATCTCTATTTGGTCATTCATTTATACACTTCTCTCATTAGGAAAGTGGCGCACTTATGAGGAGGAGGCTTTGCTGCTAGGAGAAGACTATCTCTTGTATTCTGGTTGTATCAATGCTCTATCTATCTCTGAGGAAGTTATTGGGGTTTTTCACCTTTATGGTTTCCCCAAGTAAACTCTATGTCTCTTGTGTGCTTGCATTTTTGTGTCCATGATTGATATGCTGTAGATTCGCTGTACATGTTGTTCTCTCAGTTAAGATCCTAGATCAGATTGAAGTAAATTTTGAAAATTTAACATGGTATCAGAGCTAGCCTGAAAGAAGGCATGATATGGCATGTATGACAATTGTTGCACTTACGATGCTAGGGCTTGATATAGAAATCACCAGTCATCGTAGAAATTTCACTATAAATCCTTTGTGGAGAATTTTTTTGGATCTAAAAATTTTACAGGTTAAAGATAAGATCCCCATGTACCTTGTGTCCAAAGAAAAACCTCTAATTCGTTGTACTTTGTGATTTATGATCTGTACAATATAGGGTTTCTGCCACTTCCAGATCTGAGTAAAAAATAGGTGACCTTGGAAAAAAGGTCATAACTTGGGCTAGGAAGCTCCAAATGAAATTTCGTAAAAAGTTATAGGTAGAAAACAAACTGTACTATCTTAAGAAACATTTTCAGAGGCCTAAGTTGAACCAGTGACGCGTGGCACACTGTACAAGTTTGCTCTTCTATTTTATCCCATAAACAGGTCACGTTGCGAGACTTGGAATAACTCTCTCTCAGAGAATCCAATTAAGGTTAGACCTGTCGAAATGGAAAGATGATAGGTCGAGATATCTCAAAAACAATTTTCAGAACCTGTGGATCGAAAAGTTTGGAGTTACACCAGAAACAATCAGGTACATATTTCTGTCAAAACAAAATTATTTTTGAGCACCTTCATTCATGGCTTACAGAATCTAGGGTTTTGGAGAAAGTTGGAATTTTGTAATTGGAGACTACGGATGAATGCTAATCATCAAAATAGAAATTTAGAGACCAAGATCAGAATTTTTGGTTGGGCAGAAGACCGGGCTTGATCAGACCCTAGTTTGGGACTTTGATTGGAAAAATGGAAAATTAGGGCTTCTGCAAAAATGGGAATTTTTGAAATCTGTGACCACGACTGGAAGTTCCTGAGAAAAATAGAATCTTAGAGCTTTGAATAAAACCTTTTGATTGGGCAGAAGAGTGGGCTTCATCAAAGCCTAGTTCGGGGTCACGTCCGGTGAATCTAGAAGTTTCAAAGGCAAAATTGAGGAGTGGATCTTCGCAGTTTTCAAATTCTGAACATACCAGCTTGATCAGCTCATCAAGGCGCATGTTTCTATCCTTTCGAAAGTTTGAAATTCAAAGTTTGAATTTTTGGGGTTTCTCTGACAAACCCTAATCCAGCTCCAGATCTAGTTCTTGCAAATCAAGTGGATTGGGTTAATCCTAGAAGAAGATGGATTGGTCACCTGCATAAGTGAAGAAGTTCCTATTTCAGAGGGAGATGAGGCTAAGGCCTTACATAAGAAGATTACAAGAAATATCGACAGGTATGACTTATCCAGGCATGTTTCAAGATTTGTTCATGATTAAGTTTATGGTATATTTGTCTTCATATTATTACGGTTAGTACAATCTTGATTAAATCTAGATTTGTCGTATCACCTTAATAAAATTATGAATGCATGATAGAAGATATTCATTGATCAGGGTGTTGACACTTATGATTGTACTAATGCATTATGGTGTTGTATGAGGTTTATGTTGTCTTCTAAGGTACACCAAGAAAGAAAAATCATGTTCTGATTCAAGAACATATGATCATGATGAAATGAGGACAAAGATTCATCCATTGTCATGGATCGCTTAGAAGATCTACTTACAAGGTATGTATAACTTGGTTCTACAATGGTTAACTTATGAGACATGCAGGTTACTAACACAAGTTGCTGGAGAGAACCAAAAGACATTATGCGGGTATGTTATACATAACTAGCTAGCATGCTAATCCAGGTATGTTTTTCCTATATCAAGCTAGAATCCTACCTTGTGTTAGGATCTTATACTGTTGTGTTGTTGATAATGATTATTCATGAAGTCATAGGTTTGAATAGTCATGGTTGTGTGCATATTATGTTTCTTACCATAATTTATGATATGACTAACCATAAGAGTCCTATATAAACCTTGAAATGCTTATTATTTTTGTTTGAAATGATCATGACTATACATGCTTAAGATTATTGTGTTTTGATAGTATTAAGAATATACTAATGAATGTATGAGACCTCAATGATAACACAATGATGATACTAATAAGCATGCATAATGATTAAGGATGGATATAAGTTCAAGGATAGGTAATCCAGGAAGCAAAGATCAAGAGGGAGCACACTCCAGTTGCCCCTGCAAGGATGCAGATATCCAGAGGGAGTTGACCATCCTTTTGCATTCCACAACAGAAAGGTGTAGAAGAAGCTACTTCAGCAGCTCGTGCAAGGAAGCAAAGACTCAGAGGGAGTCCACCCAACAAACAATCAAAGATAAGTATTTTAATTACCATTTCTTACATATTTGTTTGTTTAAATAAAATTGTTCAATGATGTATAGGCTTATGTTCCTAGACTTAGGATATGTATTGTGCATATTAGAATGATTGCATTAATAAACAGTATACTACTAATATGCATTTGATGGGTAAGTGGCCTATGGCACTGTACAACATTCCATTGCTACTTATCTAGAATGAAACCTCTTTGCTGACATGTTGGGAGTTGTGCACATTCTTAACAATGTTCTGGTAGAGATTGGAAGGAATCTAGAAAGTTACGGGATATGGATAAATGTTGTATTGAAGCATTGGCTAAAATAATTGCATGACTGTATGACATATTTCTTTATGTGTAAGAATTTGTTCTGAAAACTATGAGATGTTTTCTAATCATGCAATTTAACTTGTTGTGTAGGAAAGATCGTATACCATCACCTACAAAAGAAGGACTACAACATGTGTTAAAGAAACAAAGTTATCTATTGAAAATATTGAAGATATTGAAGTTCCCAGGATCTGGGAAGAATGCCATGATCGAGGAGTACCAGTCGATCATGAAGATGTTTGGGATGCAGTCCCAAGACCTGAAGGGGAGTCTGTAGTGACTTCCAAGAGGATCTACAAGATCAAGCATGCTGAAGGTGGTAGCATATAGACTTTTACTCCTGTAGCCAGATACACTTCCATTAGATCCGTACTTGCTCTGGCTGCAGTGATGAAATGGAAGATACACTAGATGGATTTCAAGACAACTTTCTTGAATGGTGTAGTTGAAGAAGAAGTGTATGTGGAGCTGCCACTTGGTTCTGAGACACATGACAAGGAGTCATATACGTGAAGAACTTGGTATGGTAGGATAGACAGCTTTCTATCCAGTTTGGGCTTTACCAAGAGTAAAGTGGATTCCAACCTTTACTACAAGGTTGAGGAAGGCAATCGAGTGATACTACTTTTGTATATGGATGACCTGTTTATTACAGGTGAAGATAGATTGATTTCCGACACGCAGTGGAAGCTTGCTGTTGGGTTCAAGATGAAGAACTTGGGGATGATGCACTATTTGTTTTTGGCATGGAGGTGTGGCAGAGTGCAGATGGAATCTTCCTTGGACAAGGGAAGTATGCAGTAGAGATCCTGAAGAGGTTCGGGATGATGGACTGCAAGGCTATGGCCACACCTATGGCATCAAACCTGAAGCATCTATGTGATGCTCCATCTGATCTGGTTGATGTCACGATGTATCGTCAGATGATTGGGTCCTTGATGTACCTAACGAACACTAGAACAGATATTTGCTTTGCGGTGAACACATTGAGCCAGTTCCTGACGGATCCCAGAGTTGTTCACCTGGTTGCTGTAAAGCATATTCTGAGGTACCTGAAGGGTAGAGTTGATTATGGGCTCAAGTATGATGCAAATCAAAAGTTTAACCATAAGGGTTATGTTGATTCAGATTGGGCAGGCAGTGCTGCAGATAGGAAGAGCACTTCTGGGTGCTACTTCAGTATGGGATCAGGTGTGATCTCTTGGTTTAGTAGGAAGCAGTCCCGCGTAGCACTGAGTACAGCTGAGGCAGAGTATGTTGCAGCCTGTTCAGCTAGTTGTGAGGAAGTATGGCTTTGGAAGCTACTGTCTGAGTTATTTGATCTCCCGTTGGATGCTACTGGTATCTTCTGTGATAACCAGAGTTGTGTGAAGCTGTCTGAGAACCCAGTGTTTCATGACAGGTTGAAACACATAGAGATCAAATATCACTATATCAGGGATATGGTGCAGAGAGGAGCAGTGAAGCTCCTGTATGTTGCGATGGACGAGCAGATTGTAGATGTGCTGACGAAAGCACTAGCTAGAGTGAAGTTCGAGTACTTCAGAGAGAGGCTTGGTGTTCTTCAGATTGATGACACTTCGAGGAAGAAGTGATGGCCACATTTGCAAAAGCCATTCCAAGCATGTTGGAAAGAGGATCCTTCACATGGCTGTGGATGTAAGCACTGGATGATGAGCATCAGGACGATGCTCCACTTACTGCTTTGTATATGCATCAGGATGATGCTGGATATGATAAGTTGGATCATTTATATGTATTTGTATATGCATCATGTTGGATGTTTGGACCATGTATCTGTATATGTATCAGGCGGATACTGTGTATGATCAGGTAGATCATGTGTGTTGATATATATATCAAGTGGATACATTGTGTGGATCATGTATCTGTGTATGTATCAGGAGGATACATTATATGATCAGGTGGATCATGAATGATGATATGTATTAGGTAGATACTTGGTATGCATTAGGTAAATGCATTGTATGATCAGGATGATCATGGATGACGAGCTTCAGGATGTTGCTCCAGATATGCATCAGGACAATGTAGTGATGAGTATCAGGACGATACTCTAGATGATATGCATCAGGATGATGCTATGATGATGATTAGGATGATCATATGTATCAGGTGGATACATTACATAATCAATTGGATTATGTGTGATGAGTTCCGAAGACACAGATGCACAGTGCCTTTCCGACATGGTGGTAGATGTGTTCTCCCATGTGTGTTGATGTAAGTGCAGAGCCTTTCCGACATGGTGGTAGATGTGTTATCCCATGTGCGTTGATGTAAGTGCAGAGCCTTTCCGACATGGTGGTAGATGTGTTCTCCCATGTGCGTTGATGTAAGTGTAGAGCCTTTTCGACATGGTGGAAGATGTGTTCTCCCATGTGCGTTGATGTAAGTGTAGAGCCTTTCCAACATGGTGGTAGATGTGTTCTCCCATGTGCATTGATGTAAGTGAAGATCCTTTTCGACATGGTGGTAGATGTGTTCTCCCATGTGTGTTGATGTAAGTGCAGAGCCTTTCCGACATGGTGGCAGAGGTGTTCTCCCATGGTCGTTGATGTAAGTGCTGTGAGCCTTTCATGGATGGTGGTAGGTTAGTCCTCCCATGCCGGTGAGTGTAAGTGCTGTGTGTGTGCATCTGGGTTGTGCTTTGTGATACTCTGTGGCCATGGACAGGTTGTGCAGTAGCATGTAAAAGGTCCTGGGAGATCCGATAGGTTGAGTTGTGTACTCGTAATAAGTCCTGGGATGCTCTTTCAAGGTTTTGTTGACTCACGTAATAAGTCCTGAGGATTCCACAATATGGCCAGTGATGATGAAGACCTGTAGGTGGTGGGCCTACATCCAGTATGAAAAAGGACTGGCTCTGTAGAACTTCCTATGATGAGTAGATTCAGAGATTGATTAAGATAGCAGCAGCAGTGACGATGACGATGATTCGAGGATGATGATTTGTTGATGATGATCCAGAGAAGAAGACTTGTACTACAAGATCTATGTCGAGAAATACCTTCCTAGTTAAGAGGGAGTGTTGATGTATATGTAACTTCAGAATGTATTTCACCCATGTATTCCATATGTGTATTTTGTACTCCTATAGAGATGGTATTATTCCTCTATACGGAAGTGTTTGTATTCTTATAGAGATGTTATTATTCCTCTATACGGAAGTGTCTTCATTTATATTGTAAGTGTCGTAACTTATACTTGATGGGTTATTAGACCACCTTGTTGGGGTCGGCCCTGTATAAGTCATGTGGGTCGAAGGGTTATTAGACCACCCTATTGGGGGTCGGCCATGTGGGTCAAAGGGTTATTAGACCACCAAGTGTGGGGTTGGCCTGGATTAAGTTAACCATGGGTTAAGCTAGACATGTAGGCCCCATTAGTTTATTGGGAAGGACAAAAAAAGTATAAATAGAGATCGAGAGATCTCTATTTGGTCATTCATTCATACATGTCTCTCATTAGGAAAGTGGCGCAATTATGAGGAGGAGGCTTTGCTGCTAGGAGAAGACTATCTCTTGTATTCTGGTTGTATCAATGCTTTATCTATCTCTGAGGAAGTTATTGGGGTTTTTCACCTTTATGGTTTTCCCTAAGTAAACTCTGTGTCTCTTGTGTGCTTGCATTTTTGTGTCCATGATTGATATGCTATAGATTTGCTATACATGTTGTTCTCTCAGTTAAGATCCTAGATCAGATTGAAGTAAATTCTGAAAATTTAACAAGGATCATCCTGGTAAGTGGGAAGACTACTTACACTTAGCAGAATTTGCATATAATAACCATTATCATGCATCATCTAGACTTAGCCCATTTGAAATTATTTATGGTAGGAAATGTGATACACCTGTTTCTTGGAATGACCCAGTAAATAGAGTTGTTTTAGGACCTGAATTGTTGCAGGAGTTAGAACTAATTGTGAAACATGTGCAAGGAAATTTAAAAGCTACCCAAGATAGGCAGAAGAGTCAAGCAATATTAAAAAGGACTCATAAAGAGTTCCAGGTTGGTGAACATGTATTCCTTAAGGTAAGACCGAAAAGAGTTCATTGAAATTGGGGAGCTGTGCCAAGTTGGCACCCAGGTATTGTGGTCCTTTTGAAATATTGTCCATGGTTGGACCAGTGGCATACCAACTGGCCTTGCCACCAAATTTAAAAATACATAATGTTTTTCATATATCATTTTTAAAGAAGTATGTACATGATGCTACTCATGTTGTAAACTTGAATGATGTACGGGTGGGACAAGACGAATATTTTCAGGTGGAACCGGACTGTATCCTCGAAAGGGGGGAAACTCTACTCTGGAATTGCACCATTGGGAAAGTGAAGGTGCAATGGAAGCACCTTAGCTTGGAAGAGGCAACCTGGGAGTTGGAGAGTAGTATGCAGGCAGCATATCCAACTTTGTTTCAGGAACACTCAAGGAGTGATTAACCAACATCGAGGACGATGTTGAAACTTAAGGGGGGGTGTATGTCACCTACCCAAATTCTGAAAATAATATTTTATTTGCAAAAATACTTTATGTTAAATTTTAATTTCAAAGTTTTGAAATTATGACCAAGTTTGGTCAAGGATGAATGTAATTACTGAATTATTATTATTTAATAAATTAAAGTAGGAGACAAACACCCAAGGGAACTGTTAAATGAGTGTTCACTGACCCAGTAGGAGGAATGGAAGCTGTTGGAAAGCATGGGACAGATGGCAGCAATTGCACTTCACCACTAGCTGTTGGTTATGGGACAACTACCCCTAATAATGTGGCATTATCCACCAGGTGGTGGGAGTGGAAAGGCAGCTCATTTAATGACCAAGTAACAACTGAAAAGGCCTAGGCAGCCTACATAAGGCAAATTCGAATTGAGCAGGCAACTCTTACACAATATTTTATGCAGAAATATTCCTCAGATGCATCAGGAGATCACTAAAAAATTTGAATAGGGAGGCTAGTTGTGAGTTCAACCATAAGTATGCAAATTATTTTGATAAGGAGAACCAGAGGTACTGGTGTAGGTCCTTTGGATTGCTAGTTCTTAAAGATTTGACAACTATTTCTACTGCAAGTGGATATCCTAAATTCCTAAGTTTTTTCCTCCTGGTGGTTCAATGAACAGGCTCGGGGTTCCTAAGGCAAGTACTTGACTGTATTCAGGAATTGGTTGGGTAGAACAGTCTTCTTGGGTTGTTTGTTTCCCTACAGAAATAATTCAGGTTCTACTGTTTCCCAAATTGTTTCAGTTTATTAGATCTGTTTAGTAAAAAAATTAGTAAACTATGTTTTGAAGAAGAATTTGTTTATGATTTTGTTTAAATCTGATGTTAAGTTTAATGATAATCTAAATTGATAATCCAATCTTTACATTTTTCAACATGCTGTTATTTGCATTGTACTCTAGTGTAGAGAAGCAAATTAAGTATAGATGAAAAGATATGCAAACTACCACTGATTCGATAGATAAGTATAGTAATTTATATGTTTTTCATTTTCTTCCCTATAGTTAACAATAGTAGAAATTACTGTATAGTATTTAAAATATTATAGAATATCTCATTGATTCATGAAAAGCAAATATTGTTTATTCTCTATACAAATACATAGTGTTTACATATCTATATTATTTACTTAGGAAATAAATGTAATTCAAATTTCCATACATCATTCTATAAATAAAAAGTATTGCTGCATATAAATAGAATTGCTAACAATGGAACTAAGTTGCAAAACACAGTCTTTACACAATCTTCATATTTCACATATACACAGTGATTTCTGTATAAATCTCTTGCTATAACATGTTCATTTATTATTTTAGTATTTCCAGAGAATGAAATTATTGTAAACCCTATCTTACATTCATCCATTTTACTTCCATTTCTGTTACAATCTGTGTACATTGTTCAAAGCTGGGTTTCGTATCAAACCCTAGGTAGTATTTCCAAAAACCATAACATTTTTTTCCAACAGTTAAACAAACACAATCTACACACTCTTGTACAGACTAAATAATAAAACCTAGTTGTCGATTGAAGGTTTTCTCTGGAGTTCAATTTTGAAAACATCTTACATCGAAGGAAAATTTAGATTTGGGCATAGCCCTGTTCCTTTTCATTTGTAAACAAAAAGCTACTAAATTAAAATACACAGAGTTTTTCCAACTACGAAAATGCATACAGTTTTGCATAGCTCGACAGTCCCGTTATCCATTTAGAACTTATATAATTAATTTAACAACATTTTTCCATCGCCGAGAAATTAAAAACATAGCATACAGAGTTAAACAAGCTTCGGCTCTAACATTTTTATTCATTAAACGTAACCCCAAAACTTTCCCAAGTTTGAGTTTCGAACCCAACACCGATTCCAGATTCACGAAGGAAGCATCAACATACAGGCCAACATTACATTACCAAACAAAAACTACGCAGGGTTTATCCCCACCCTAAAGCTCTTAAAACAAGTATTGAAAACTCTCAGCATTGACGAGCTAAGTATCCAACTAAGCTGTGTAACATTTAAACGGACGAGAGTCTTCACTCTGTACAATTATTATTTTTAAACACAAAAGGTTCCTCAAAGAAACTTGACTAATAGACAACGCTGAAAGGCATGGTGGAACTCTGTTACTTTCTTTTGTTGAAAACCTCATCAACCAAGTCCGTATAGGCACCTACGAGCATTTGGGGACCCGGAGCTTACCAGGATTGGAGACATGCCAATCTTTTTCCAAACCCTTTTCCCAAGACGTCTTTCAAACCCTGCAACAGACACAACCATTTTTCGAAAGTTAGACAATTTATTTTTATATAAACTGTAAGTCAAACTTCAACAAAAGAACCATGAAGTTTCAAACACGCTTACCTTTTCAACAGCAACCGAGCTCTGTACATCAAGCAACGAACGACGAGCTCCTTGTTTCAGACAAGACCAGGACACCCTTATTTCTTTTTGAAGGGAGATGTATTTTTTCATTAAAACTTAGAAACGAAAATTGCAAATCTACCAACGTCGACAGTTTTTCAAACTACAGACACTACATTCTATCACACGTCATGGCAGCGAGACGAAGCCTGCAAATTTCACCCTAACCTACAGGTCTTGAGGTCGAAACCTCTTACATTGTCATCTAACCCTAAAATCCAGCAGCCTGTCGGCCTCACTGCCGAAACAATAGTAACAATGAATGACATTCACTCCTCATCAACCAACACAACGACACAACGCTAGGGTTACATCCAACGACCCCGATTCAAGTCGATCAACGATCACAATTGTACCAACACATTTACTTTGGGGATCGTATAGAATTTTCATTTATTGTTCCATCATTTCACAAGCACGTCCTTGCCACCTTGGCTCACGATGGATCACTCTACATCCAACTCGGAAGAGTTTCAAATTTACAACCATTTCACAGTGGCTTCTGTAATCACTATTATATTTTTATTGCATTACGTGGAAATGTGAACAATCCTTGTCACAAGGAGTATGGGTCGAGCCTTTAACGCAGGATTGAGACACTATCTCCATGCCAGCTCGAGGCACATGCCAAGTTTAAAGACCCATCAACTCGTCCATTATGTCGACATTAATACATGTCAGTACCATTTATAACGACGATATAGTTTCCAAATTGATATTCACAAATTTAAAAACATTATTGTTATATTTGTATAGTAGTTATTAGTTCTAAGTTATGGTCGCAATTTCGATATATTATTTGGATCTTAATGTTTTATATAGCCACGTATTAAGTTCCAATTTCATGTGAGTTTAATATTGTGAACTTTTATATATATCGTGAATAGTTTAAAAATGTCAAATTATTGCATAGGATAGTAATCCATAAGAATTATAATGTTAACATGATAATCATAGTTTTCATTTTTGCAACTATTAAAAAGATAAGAGTTTGCATTTTTGGTATTTCAACAAAATCAATGGATAGACATTAGCATAAAAACCATGCTAATGCTATGTACTTCATACCCTAGCTCCTTAATATAATGCATTTATTGGTTTTAGTGATACAATTACTATATTAATACTATACAAGTATTAACTACCTTAAGACGACGACCAAAGCCAAACTATAACAACGTCTTTGGTTTACGACAACAAACTTAAACATCATGTAGACTTTCTAGATGTCATTGTTGTCAACATTGATGAATGATAAGACAACGTTGAAAAACCAGTAAGTAGCACTAAACATTTCATACGTGTAGATACTTAGTTTTTTGCAAAAGAATTCACAACATTTTATATTTCGATGTTGAATTGAATTACACACGTACTCTTAAACTATGCAGTCATCGAACTTCTTACATGTCGTCTGCACATAGAAATATTTCAAATGCTTTAGCGTTGCAGCTAAGTAAACTCCAGGGTACCTCGTAAGACACCCTTGGACATCAAGAAAGCAAACTATCAGTATCATCTCAAAAGAAAAGTATCGCATCATATTTCTAACCCGTTAGTGCATTTATTACAATAATCATGTTTGTTAAAAGTGTGTTAAGTAGTCATTATCAAAATGTTGTTAACTCAGAAAATAAATTATGTTTAGTACTAAATGACTTTTTAACCATTGCCGTTGTAATCAAACACTTATTATTTTCCGCAACCATATTTATCTTATTTAATGTCATTTTAAAAAGTTTTAAATTTTTATGAAAATTCAGGATGTTACAACTCAGCTCTTAGATCTATTGTGAATTATAATTTCACAAGAAAATGAAGGAATATTTTGAGGCAAAAATTAGCAAACGTTCCCAAGACTATCATCCTAGCACTCCATGTTCATCCTAATCCAAGTGAAAAGCAGGATAAAGTTGACTTAACTCACAAAAGTTGGATAAAAGAAGGATGAGGGTGCTTTAGCTTAGTAAAGCATAATAAAAGCATAAGTGGGTACTATTGTGGATAAAATATCAAAATGTGGACAAAATAAGCACTAGGGAGCCAATTAACATAGTCTAAACCATTAGGAAGCAAAATAGTTGGCATATACCAAGGTCTAGATGGTTAATTTGTTCTAACACCCCCCTTAAGCCTGGATTATGTGAGTGAAATAGAGATTAGGGCCCAAGAAACAAAGGCTTATGGCCACCCAGTCTTTACAAATTATTAGTCCATGTAAACTTAGGAAACAAGGAAAACCACATCGGAAGAAAACCCCCCTAAAAAATGGACATGAAACACACCATAAAATTGTTGAATGCATGTTATAGTTGAAAATGATTGTGTAAATTGTGATTGTTGAAATAGAAAGCTCCCTGTGAAAGGATAAACATGAATAAGTTCATGTGTATGTTGGGAAAGCATGAAAAGTGTGAAAGCATCATTGTTAAGAATGGGATTTTCATTTCAATCGAACAATTAATTGAATGATTTTAATGTTATGTTATGCTTAGTTAACAAAATTGCAATGATGTATTTCACAAGTGAGAAATTGAGGTTAATCGGTTCCAGCTGTTACAAAAACAATGGTACTAGCAAGCAAAGAGTGGGCTGCTGTGTACATTGGCCATGGAAATAGACCAAAGACTGTTGGAATTGGCTAGAAACCTCCTGCAAACAATTTCCAAGACTCAAGAGAATATTGGAGAAATGCTCAAGCTACAAAGGCAACAAAATGAGATGAACCACAGGGATTTACATGACTCTATCTGTCTGCAGAGGGAGGTGAAAAAAATTCTGGAAACAACTAGCAGTGGAAAGGGCAGTGGACCAATGAAGACACATACATCCACTCATCCCACTAAGAAACGTTCCAGGTGGGAAGAATCCAAGGAAATTGAGCAGGTAAAGTTAAAGCGGTCGATGAAATGTTGGAAATGTGGGGGAGATCATTTCCTCCACAACTTCCCAACAAGAAACAACAAGAAAGTTAGCATCCATGAATATTTCAGGCTTGTAGATCAGTTGGAAAGCAAGGAAAAAGAAGGGATTGTTGTGGAGAAATTCTCACCTGCAGAGCTAGAAGATCAAATCCAACTGGAGCAACTTGTGGAAGCCAAAGGGATTGGTCCTGGAAGTTCAAAGTAAAGGGATGAAATGCAGGAAGACCTACAACATTTTTGCAATTTTGGGACATGTGTAGATTGTATATGTAAGCCTAAGTGTTGGAACACCGAGGACGGTGTTATTCTAAGGGAGGGAGGATGTAATATCCCTCATTCTGACCTTATGCTATTTTGGTTGTTATGTAAATATTGCAAGGTGTGTTTACCCTAGTGTGGAGCTTAAGGCAAGGGCCCCACTAGTGGATGCTTAAGTTTAATTGGATAGGAAAGTAGTTGATAATCCATGTGTTGTTAATCCATGGAATATTGTGAATGATGTAAATAATGCTATGTAATAAAATACCAAGGGCTGGCTATGGATGCAAAAAAATGAGGGGAAACTATGTATCCAATAGGGAGAGGTGAGGGGTTATGGAATTAGAACCATGCTGCCACATGTCCAATTGTGAACCCATTTGACTTCCCATGATTACATTAATGCAACTGTAAGAGGGTGGTTTTGAAAACCATACCCATGGATTCGATGAAGTATGGGGAAACCTGTGAATCTGTATGGAAGGGTATGTCCCTGTCCGTTGCTTGTCCCTTAAGCCACTCCACGCCTGGGAATTCACCCATCCTGTTTTCCAACCCATTGTTGACCTGCAACCCAAGTCATACACACACCCATAGAGCTGGCTATAAAGAAAACAAGAGAAAACGTGATTTCAGTGTGAGCTGAATATATAGAGCCGAATACACCTAGTAAATGGGGTGTAGGAAGCAGAACGAGGGTTTATCCTTGGATATGACTCTACGGGAGAATTGCAGAGAGTGATATGCTCAAGAAACCATGAGGACGAACCATGTGTAGTATCCGAGAACCCAACTGCGGGATAACGTTGTTCAGCTAGAGAAAGGGAGAAGAAAACCTATGTGGGAAGGAACCAATAGGTTTTAGGTTTACTATTAAATACTAAAAGGGTTTATTTGCTTTGATTCAATAGTCTTTACTAGCCACACTCACCTAGGTCAGTGTTAGGAAAAAGGGTGCTCGAGGGACTGTGCACCAGTGGAGGGAACCTTTCCTATTCTAGGAGTGGGTTGATGGGGGTGCTTGGACCAGTATGAGATCATTGGGATATTCCCATAGCTTTGTGGAGAATATTATTAAGCTAGAAAACCTTACCTTCCTTCCCCATTTGATTGAACAAGCTAACTATTGGTTGGATGCCCTAAATGGCCGTGAACCCATGCTCGGGGGTGATCTCTGATTGACGAAATAATATAGGCTAGGTAGAGATCTATGGTTGGGTTGGAAAGTTGCAACCTATATCCAGTTTCTTGGAAGTTCAAGGAAAAAGATAAGTGCCCTTGTGGTGTTTAAATGGTGTTATTTCATGTCTTTATGCTATTCTTATTATGTTCCAGTTACTGGTTGATGAACTACATGATATTGGATCAATAGGGGACTGTGTATGAGTTGATTTATGGCGTTGGATTCCCATTCCTTTTTTTCATTTTGGATTACATGTTATTGGTTAATGAATGCATGACTCTTTCAGTGTGAATGATGCTACTTTAGTTATAGTTGTTTAGTGTAGGCATGCATCTATTTACTTATGGAGATGGTCCATTAATGAATAGGTCTGCATGCCCATGAATTCTGTTCATTCTGTTGTGCATATCATTGCCTTATCTCTGCACCCTTGCACTTGTATATGATGATATAAATCATATGCATTTAGGCTTAACGAATAGGGCTAAGTCCCTGCATGTTATAATATCAATCTGCCTAAAATAAATAGACTGATGTCACGACCCTTTTGTGTGTGCATAAGGTTTCATTCTCTGTATTACTGGGTGTATGAACCTACCTATGTGAATGACCTATTACACTGTTGCACATTTGTATTTTCATTGGTGAATTTTTTTAGATTGTTCATTGATGAATTAGGTCTAAGTCTGGTAAATGTGTAGGGCACTCCATCCAGGACTTGGAAAGAAAGGGCACTCTGAGGATCAAATGAAGAAGAGAAGACATGGAATAATTGGAGTAGAGATTATTGTAGAAGAGAAAAATGCACTTAGGTGAAGTTATAGACCATATTTTAAGTTGGAAAAAGGACCAAGTTAAAGTGCTCAGATTGGGGGGAGAATCATACCAATGGCTAGAGATCTCCAATATCTTTCCAACGTTACCGACTGTTGTTTGGGAAATCTACCCTATAGCGAGGAGAGGGACACTACCAAATTCTGGGGTGACAGGTAAATACATTAATCATATCACATAGGCTTCTACAAAAGGAAAGAGATCAAGGTTCTTGAAGGCATACCTTATTAACGAAGTTCGATCCTAGCTTTCGCTTGCTCCTTCGATCGATCCTCCACTTGATCTTCCGTTTGATGAATCTGCAATACAAAGATACCTTCCTCAACGTATCTTTATTGATATAACAATGATGAAATTGAAATACAATTTAGGCATCAAATACAATCAAGCATTTAATCCAAACAAATATGCAATCCATCAGACATTTGATTGGGACGGGAAGGGCATTTCAACCTTTATTGTTAAAAGAAAATAATCAATACAAGTATACTTGATCATTCAGAGTGCTTGTTCAACCGGATCCTAGGCTCCTGCTCTTCACCCTAGCTTTGGAATTCCTCCAGCGTAACAACCCTTAATGCATAGTTTCTCCTCCCCTCTCTCATTTACCCCCCTTGTATTTATGGGACAAGGTAGGCCGTTTGGATCGAGAGGTAGTTTGATTGGGAAGTTGGGGAAGTTGCAAAACCAACTGCAACTAATCCCAATTCGTCAAATTAACATATTTTTGATTACTTTTTAAGATGTGCACGAGTATTTCACAGTAGAGTAGTGCACCATATGCAACTTCACTGCTTTACAACCAGCATTTGCATGATTTTTAAAGGTGTGCGCTAGTTTGCTTAAGCAAAGTAGGGCATACTAGCAGGTGTGCGCTAGTTTGCTTAAGCAAAGTAGGGAATACTAGCAGGTGTGCGCTACTATTATGCTTGTAGAGTAGGGAACACTACAAGAAATGAGCTACTATTATGCCTGTAGGATAGTGCACATGTCAAAAGGTAAGGTAAAACAAGGTTTTGTCAGCTGCTGAGGGGCAAACCAAGTCCATGTATCAGCTAGGGCAATCTTGCTCTTCAATCCATGTTGTCCTTTTGTGTGATCAAGCTTAATGTGATCACAGACGGAGAAGTGCAGATTTTACCTATAACAGATGCCCCCTAATGTGTGAGGTCAGAGGGAAACGATGGCCGAAATACATTATAATTATAAGTCAGCGGAGGAGCAAGAAACCACATAACTAAGTCACAAAAGTACCTGAAATAATGATCAAGGTCAGTGAGCAATTACAATATTGACATCATATAGATGTGTAGCATGATACAACATGATCTCCGATACATAACAACGATATGTATATATAGCATGGCCACTGAAATACAAGCGTGGATCCATGTCGAATTGAGAGATCATAGCCATAACAACAAACTAGATCTATGTCTCATGGAGAGCCAAAATGAGTGAGGCTCAGTCTTTCGTAGCTTGGGTGATAACATGATGAGGTAATGCTATCAAAATCCCAAGGTCTTCATCCAAAAAAACCCAAGGTACAAACCCTAACCATGTGAATAAATGAGTTGAGAGTCAAACATGGGGGGTATTGTTTGATTATCGGTCATTGATGTATACCGTTAACAAACGCGAGGGCTTCCACCGATAATGATAATGGGGCCCAAGGTACCTAGTACGATCCAACACGTGTGAATAAGTGGACTCGAAGTTGAACACCTGAGGAACCTGTCAAATAAGAGACATTGATGTATTCTCATAATTCGACAGCGAGGGAAATTTCCACTGGTGACTGTAATCCCCAAGGTACTAACCGACTCTAAACTTCATTCCCAGAGAAAAATGAGTTGATGTTGATGAGAAGAAGTCCGCTGGAAGGGAGGAATTAAGGAATCCTCCACCATCCAACACGAGGAACAGTCAAATGGTATGAACTGATGTGATGTAGTACAAGTAAAAAGACTAACACGAGGAAGGCCAACACATGAGGTCAAGATAAACTGCAGAAAGGTCGACACGGGCTATATCCTTAAACAATGAGCATGACACAAAGTGACTTAGGCAGTTTCCAACATGATGGGGAAGTGATATAAGTTCGCAATGTAGGAGACATTAGCAGACCCTCCATATGGTTGGGAGAATAACCAACCAGGGGAGTAAACAACTCAGAGATCAGGTTCACCCTAAGGTCAAAAACTAAACCCAACTGAAATGATAGACTCAAATAGGTGCTGTGTTCAAGGATAGGACTGACTGAACTGCCTTTGAAACTGCAAGATGTGATATACCCTTCTTATCCCTTATTCTTTTTGATAAAAGAATACCTTTCTTGTTGTTTTAATGAGTCCAAGAAAGAATGAAAACTCAATAGATCCAACCATGTAAAGAGTTTAACGAGCCCATGGGAGGAAGACTCGGGACCTTCTTCATTGTTTACAGAGTTCAAAGAAAAGATAGAAGAATACTCTATAATACTGATCTCTGCATTTTAATATCGAGCCGAGATCTATTCTTGCTCGCCGGTGTTTTCAATTTTAAGGAGTCTGAAAAACTTAAACAATAAATCCATACACCTACTCATGGATTTTAATATCGAGCCCATGTAAGTTAATGCTCGCCGGTGTTTTCCTGTTTATAGAGTCTGAAAAACTTAAACAATCCTCTTTTTACCCTCTCATGGATTTCACATCGAGCTAGAGTAGGTGAGTGCTCGCTTGGTGTTTTCATGTTTTGAGAATCTGAAAACCCTAAAGAAGGCTCCAGAAGGTCCTTTTTCGTAAAGTTAGTCTCCTTCGGGGGAGGAGACTAACTTTACGAAAGAGGACCTTTTGGAGCCTTCTTTAGGGTTTTCAGACTCTCAAAACATGAAAACACCAAGCGAGCACTCACCTACTCGGGCTCGATGTTAAATCCACAAGAGGGTAAAAAGAGGATTGTTTAAGTTTTTCAGACTCTATAAACAGGAAAACACCGGCGAGCATTAACCTACATGGGCTCGATATTAAAATGCACGAGTAGGTGTATGGATTTATTGTTTAAGTTTTTCAGACTCCTTAAAATTGAAAACACTGGCAAGCAAGAACAGATGTCAGCTCGATATTAAAATCCAGAGATCAGTATTATAGAGTATTCTTCTATCTTTTCTTCGAACTCTCTAGGCAATGAAGAAGGTCTCGAGTCTTCCTCCCATGGGCTCGTTAAACTATTTACATGGTTGGATCTATTGAGTTTTCATTCTTTCTTGGACTCATTAAAACAACAAGAAAGGTATTCTTTTATATAAAAAGAATAAGGGATAAGAAGGGTATATCACATCTTGCAGTTTCAAAGGTAGTTCAGTTAGTCCTATCCTTGAACACAACACCTATTTGAGTCTATCATTTCAGTTGGGTTTAGTTTTTGACCTTAGGGTCAACCTGATCTCTGAGTTGTTTACTCCCTCGGTTGGTTATTCTTCCAACCATATGGAGGGTCTGCTATTGTCTCCTACATTGTGAACTTATATCACTTCCCCATCATGTTGGAAACTGCCTAAGTCACTTTGTGTTGTGCTCACTGTTCAAGGATATAGCCCGTGTCGGCCTTTCTGCAGTTTATCTTGACCTCATGTGTTGGCCTTCCTCGTGTCAATATTGTTACTTGTACTACATCACATCAGCTCATACCATTTGAGTGTTCCTCATGTTGGATGATGGAGGATGCCTTAAGTCCTCCCTTTGAGCGGACTTATTCTCATCAACATCAACTCATTTTGATATAGGAATGAAGTTTAGAGTTGGTTAGTACCTTGGGGATTGCAGTCACCAGTGGAAATTTCCCTCCCCGTCGAATTATGAGAATACATCAATGTCTCTTATTTGACAGGTTCCTCAGGTGTTCGACTTCAAGTCTACTTATTCACACTTGTTGGATCGTACTAGGTACCTTGGGCCCCATTATCATTAATGGTGGAAGCCCTCGCATTTGTTAACGGTATACATCAATGACCGGTAATCAAACGATACCCCCCATGTTTGACTCTCAACTCATTTATTCACATGGTTAGGGTTTGTACCTTGGGTTGTTTTGGATAAAGATCTTGGGATTTTGATATCATTACCTCATCATGTTATCACCCAAGCTACGCAATACTGAGCCTCACTCATTTTGGCTCTCCATGAGACATAGATCCAGTTTGTTGTTATGGCTATGATCTCTCAATTCGACATGGATCCACGCTTGTATTTCAGTGGCCATGCTATATATACATCTCCTAGTTATGTATCGGAGATCATTTTGTATCATGCTACACATCTATATGATGTCAAGATTGTAATTGCTCACTGACCTTGATCATTATTGCAGGTACTTTTGTGACTTGGTTCTGTAGTTTCTTGCTCCTTCGTTGACTTGGAATTATAATGTATTTCGGCCATCATTTCCATCTAACCTCACACATTAGGGGGAATCTGTTATAGGTAAAATATGCACTTCTCCATCCGTGATCACATTAAGCTCGATCACACAAAAGGACAACATGGATTGAAGAGCAAGATTGCCCTAGATGATACATGGACTTGGTTTGCCCCTCAGAAGCTGACAAAACCGTGTTTTACCTTACCTTTTGACATGTGCGCTACCCTACAGGAATAATAGTAGCGCATTTCTTGGAGTGTGCCCTACTCTACAAGCATAATAGTAGCGCACACCTACTAGTATGCCCTACTTTGCTTAAGTAAACTAGCACACACCTTAAAAAATCATGCAAACGCTAGTTGTAAAGCAGTGAAGTTGCATATGGTGCACTACTCTACTGTGAAATACTCACGCAATCTTGTTTAGGTTTCAATAGTCCAAACAAGAGCTTAAAATGACTTAAATGATAGCTTCTAGGATCATGACTCATGACCTGCCAAAGACTAGGATCTCAACAACCAAGTTAGTATTAACGACAAAAATCTTCAATGACATGAAATTTCGACCATAAAGTACTTAGCATGGTCTGTCAATAAAGAAATTAATTCATAATAGATTGATGCTATGAAAATCTAGTAAAAATTTGAGAGATATAGGTTGAAATCCTTCTACCAACATTTGTAGGTATTTAATGATTAAATAGATCATTTTTATGCAATTTGGAACTATAAACTTTTCACAAAAGTGGGTAAAAAATAAAAAATGTAATTTCAACTTGAAAACTCAAATATCACATTTGGAATTGTAGGGCAAGTTTCTGGAGCAACCCTTGATCTTCATCCATTCATAGCAATCAAATCGGGCCACCATTCGACTTCATTCTTCTTCCAAGTTAGTTATTTTCATCCCTACTTGCATTTTGATGGTTCATTTGTCAATTTTTATGCTTAAAAATCAATTTCTAGCCATGCTTAACTCGTGAAGTGCGTGTGCGCTACTGTGTAAGAGGGAAAGTAGGGCATACTGGAGGTGTGCACTAATCTTCCTCAAGGACAGTAGCGCCCAAATGTGACTGTCTACCTTAAGGAGTAACACACACCCCTGAACATGGAGAAAAACATGTCGAGAACTAAAACATTGACCTTCTTTTGGAAGGATGGAGTTTGTTTGGAGAGAAAGGGAGCATGAAGAGATGGATAGGGTGGCTATACAAGACCCGACAAATCTACATGCACTCCGAAGTTGTGGTTTGTTAAAATTCTATAGAACCGTCAACATGAGGCCACTTAATTGATTACTCCAAAGACTCAGTCAGTATTGGAATGCAGATGCCAATGTGTTTGATATCTGGGGAGAGACTCTAGACCTCACCATTGATGACATATACTTCATTACAGGCCTCTCTAAGAGGGGAGATCTTGTAAACCTGAAAGGGTCATCACGCAATGTGGGTGCCATGTCCGTACAAGAATACGTGAATGCATACTGTGTGGTGGGTACTGAGAAATCAGGAAGTTAAATTCTTATTTCTACTATTGACAGCCTCCCTTTGAAATTTATTGTAAGTATGTTGAACCGAATGGGAGGGAGTGCCACACAACACTTAGCCTCAAGGCACTATTTGCATATTGGTATCAAATGTTTGCAAGGTCATGTGTATGACTGGTGCACAAGTCTTTTGGCAAACATGAAGCTTCAACTCTCGATGTGTAAGATCGGGAGAATGAAGAACTTTGGATATGGTAGCATCCTTTGTACCTTCTTCTTCGAGAGGTTACCTTCTCTTAGTTTGGGCATGCCTTTTCCCCCAATCATTCCTCGTGAGCCGAGATTGGGCCGTTGGGGTGACATTTTACTCCGCCAGCGTGGTGGTGAAAGCCACTTTTGCTATCACACTAATGATTTCTGGGGATGGTGGGAGAGACAGGTGCCAGCATTTGAGTAGTTTCCGTATGTTGGTTTAGAATTCCGTCATGATCCAGAGCTGGTACTTCCTCTAGGTGGTGACTAGTGAGATATAGGTATGTTTGTGTTTTTGAAAATTATTTATTTTTTTCAATTTAAAGTATATTATTTTTATGATGAGTTTGAAAATACTAAAACGAAGTTTCATATGCAGATGTTGGACCAGTTCGTCCCAAGGGACATCCTACTACTTTTGTGAGGCCCATTGATGTGGGTGTAGCTGATGCTACACTAGGGGATATCGAGAGGAATATGAGTCGGTTGAATCATGATATTCCCACATATTGCATTGAGCTAATGCCTGTTGACATGCAGGAGGATGTAGTAGGTGTGCCCCCAGCCTGGATTAGAATGCTGCGGAAGGTAGCCAGGCTGGTCATATGCTACCGAGAGGCAGTAGATGCTGATGAGGCCCCACCTTCTCCATAGGAGAAGGATATTTTATGTATTTTGAGGCCATTGAGCCCAATTTTGTATCTTATGATATGACTTTGTGATAGACCTGTGTTCCAAACTCATACTATTTTTTGATATAGTATCGGACATATATACAGTATCGACTTATATTTACATGTGTGTGTTTTAACTTTATGTGCAATGCTTATTAATGGAAGTGTATGATACAAATGCCAATCTAGAACATAATTTGCAAGTAAATCGGCTAATGCATTCAAATTTCTTGGAATATGTTGATATATGATGGAATCAAACTGTCTTTCCAATAATTTAACTCGTAGAAACTGTCGTAGCAAAACAGGATCTCTAATTTGATAAACACCCGTCAACTAAAATACAACTAGTTGTGAATCAAGTCTTACCTCCAAATGTGAAATGCCCTGTATAAGAGCATCCCGAAGAAGTTCTATGACCGCACTGTACTTAGCTACGTTATTCATTGTGGGAACCAAACAAACCCCCTTGAAGAAACCAGTTGGCCAGTCGATGAGTAAATGACCCAAGCTTCTGAAGCCAACTATCGGGTGTGGTGACTGGTGCCATCAGCAAATCCTAAAAAAGGTTTAGTTGACATTTGAAACATGAAGCAAGAAAACACACATAAGGTCGACTAACAATCACAAGCAAAAACTAGTTCTACAAAATGTACAACTATAATACATGAAAAACCACAAATGCCTAAGCGTAGTACTTCTTCAGGTAGAACCCATTTCTAGGCTTGGGTAGCTTATTACCCTCATAGTCCGTTAGCTCATAAGCTCCTTTCTTCAATACATTCGATATTATGTAAGGATCGAGCCACATGGACTTGAACTTGCCAGCCCCTAAAGGTTCCTTGTCTTGATCCCAAAGCAGAACAAGGTCTCCTTCGAGAAAAACCCTAGGTCTGACAGACTTATCATGCTGTCCTTTGACTCGTTTCTTATGGACTTCGTTTGCTGTGAGCGCATCACGGCGCTGCTTGTCTAGATGCTCTAAATGTAGCAAACGTTCTTCTAGTACTGAGGTTTCTAGTAATAGTTGGACAGGCAACTTTAATGAGGGAATGTCGCATTCAATCGAAACGACTGCTTCAATCCCATGCACAAGTTGGAAGGGAGAGAACCCGGTAGCAGTCTTTACATTTGCTCGGTAAGCCCAAAGAGCAGGATACAACATGATGTGCCCGTTATTTTTACTGACATTAACGGTTCTTTGTAGAATAGTCTTCAAAGTTTTGTTAACCGCTTCGACCTGACCATTCGCCTGTGGATAGAATGAAGACGAATGCTCCTGTCGAAAACCTAGCATGGTATAAAGCTCAGTCACCATGTTGTTCTAAAAATGACGACCGTGATCTATCACGATCACTTTAGGTATGTCGAACCTTGCAATAATCTGGTTGAATACGAAATAAGCAGCAGTTTCTCCATCCTCCTTAACAATAGGCATTGCCTCGACCCACTTGGTGAAGTAGTCGATGGAAACGATAATATAACGATGGCCTCCAGCCGAAAATGGATTACAAGTCATATAATCAACCCCCCATTTGGTGAAGGGACCTGCTGTGATCATAAGATGAAGAGGAGCTGGATGTGCTCTCATTTTTTTGGTGAAAAATTGACACGGGCGGCAGCATTTCACAACTTCCACACAATCTTTAAAGATGGTAGGCCAAAAATACCCAGCACGCAGTATTTTCTGAGTTGTTTCCAACCCAGAAAGATGACCCCCACAAGCTCCACTCTAAGCATCATTCAATATTGATTCCGCTTCTTCTAAATTCAAACAACGTCGTTAGATGGAGTCTATCCCATGTCTGTACAAAGTGTCAGAAATAATGAGATAGTTTTTCGCATGACTTTTCAATTTGCGTCGTTCCTCTCTAGAAAAAGTGGTAGGACACCTAAAAGTCTGGAGATATACTAAAATATCCCCATACCATGGTTCAGAGGAGGCAATAAGGAAGATATGTTCATCTGGGAATGATGACTCTTCCTCAATATGCACTACGTCACTTGGAAATTCTGACATTAATTCAGCGAACACTAGTGATTTCTTCGATTTGGCAGACTGAAAAATCAAATCGAACTCTTGCAGGATTACAATCCATTTATTGTATTTCCCACCGATGATGCATCGAGTGAGAACATATTGAAAATAATTGACCTCCGCGATCACAGAAGTGGTTCGTAAAAGGATGTAGTGACGAAGCCTCTGTACCGCATAGACTGCAGCTAGTGCTAACTTCTCAACGTGTGAATACTTAATCTCAAGAGCTATCAATGCGCATGAGAGATAATAAATGACATGCTCTTGGAGCGTATCATCCTCCTGAACTAGTACTATGCCAATTGTGTATATAGGCGCCGCCAATTATAAGAGGAAATCCTTTGTATAATTAGGCGGGCTTAATAAGGGGGCTGACAATAATGCCTTTTTCAAGGCCTCAAACGATGCTTGAGCAGCCTCATCCCACAAGAAGTAGGTATCTTGTTTAAGCAGTCTCATGAAACCTTTTTTAATTTTAGCATAGTTTATGATAAAGCATCACAAGAAGTTAGACATGCCTTGCAGACTTTGGATTTGTCTTAAGGTGCGAGGAGGAGGCAGATTTACAATCGCCTCAACTTTTAATGGGTCTACCATTATGCCACGACTAGATACAATGAAACCCAGTAGTCGTCCAGACTCGACGCAGAATACACACTTGTTAGGATTCAATCGAATCTTTTATTGTCTGCACCATTCAAACACAAGTCTCAAATGAGCTGGATGATCCCATATCTTGTGAGATCGTGCTGGGAGGTCATCCAGGTAGGGTTCAACTATGTGCTTGATATCGTGAAAAGCGAAATTCATTGCTCGCTGGAAAGTAGCTACGGAATTCTTTAAGCCAAACGACATCTTTCGATAAGCAAAGGTTCCTCATGGGAAAATAAAAGCTGTTTTGTGTTGATCTTCGGGTTTGATTTGAATTTGATTATATCCTGAAAATTCGTCCATGAAAGAAAACATCTCATGTCCTACACATGCATCTATGATTTGATCAATAAATGGTGTGGGGTAATTATCTTTTGGGAAAGCTTCGTTCAGATCCTGGAAGTCAGTACAGACTCGAATGGTACCTTGCTTTTTATCAACCGGAACAGGGTTCAAAACCCATTCCGTCATGTCGATCGGATAGATAAATCCGGCTTTAAGCAATTTTTCAACCTTCTCCTTAATGGCGGCCGCTTTTCGAGGATTCACTGGACGGATCTTTTGTCTCATAGGTTTCGCGTTAGGATACGTTGTGATGACATGCTCAACAATGGCAGGATCAACGCCTGGCATCTCCTCATAAGACCAGGAAAAAATATCGCAGAATTCTTTAAAAATATTGGTATACATAGCGATCTCCTCCGGAGAACAATCTGCTCCAATAAAAATGTTTTCCACGATCTCGGGTTTGGTGGAAATGTTAATCGGGATGGTTCTCGATATATTAGCCATATTCCCTTCAGCATAAACAATACTTGAAGTGGAAGAGGAAAAATCAACATTCCCACCAGGTCTCATCGAAAACTCTCCTCTCTCTATCCTGTCTACATTTGGAAGCAGGTAGGACCTGTGGTGCATGTGTTCCCAAGGTTGGTCCAGGTCCATCATGGCTTTATCAAAAGGAAAAACTGTGTCTAAACAGTCAAAAGAGTGGGTCGAGTCTACTGACCATGCCAGACCATAGTCCATATCCGACTCAGCAGAGACTAGTGGAGTCACGATATGTTCCATTACAGCATGTTGTGCTTCCATGTATACTAATTCTGCAACAGATAAGGGCACTGATGGTTTTGATACAGTAGGAAGGATCCACGGATCGGTCTTTAAACCAACTGTGAAATTTTCAGTAGATGTACCTTCATCAGAACGCATGAAAAGAACACGAGAGGGTAGGTAAAAAGTTCCCATTAATGACCTGTAAAGCCCTGCTCCTAAACTCTCACTTGCTGGGGCAGATTGATTAACTAAAGGAATTGTGGATTCCGATGAAGTCTGGTTGTTTTTCCAATAAAACAAAAGTTGATCGATCGTGATGATCTTGCCTTCGTGCAGGAACATTACAACTTAGAAAACTGTCAATGGAATAGCTTGCATGGCATATGTCCAGCTCCTGCCTAACAACATATTGTAATCAAGCGGAGTGTCCAGAACTTCAACCTCTACAACAACTGTCTTACCAGCAAGTGTATAGTCAAATGATGGCAAGACTTCGTGTGGACGGAAGGTTCTGCCATCAAAAGCAGTAAGCAGTGTGTTAGAGGGGGCTAACTTGGGAGAACCCAAGGCTTTCCAACAAGAAATTTACATTACACGCGTAGACACGCCCTCATCTATGACGGCTCGTCTAATGGTCTTAGGACCATGACTTACCTCTATTTGAAGAGCAACGTGGTACGGAAACTGGTATTTGATATCAGACATATCAAAACGCGCAGTCATGTTGGATGATTCCATACTTCCAATCACTGCCAGAAGTGTATTTCGTTGTAATGGACAACTTTGCAAAACTTCTAAGGTGGACATAGCACAAGGGGTCTGGGCTAGATCTTCAACCACATTGTAGTTGGCAGCAGCCCGTGCATTGGGATTGTGCGAAGCTTGTTTCAAGACACCTTTTGGGATATTGGGCAGTGGATCCATAGGTATGTGGAGAGGTGTGGAAGATTCAGGAACCTCTTTATCCTTATACTGTGGATCTGAGGTATAATTTCTTGCCCGCGTTTGTAAAATAACGTTCGAGTTAACCATATTAATAAAAGTTTGATCAACTGAAGCATGGGTGGTTCCCCCAGCATTGGAGGTGCCAAAAGCTGATCCCTACCCTTTAGGAAATGGATCTTTAAGGATAGCAGGTTTCTTTTCTTGAAGCAGCTTCTGGGCTTCTTTGATTAGAGGGCATTGATGAGTGAGGTGGTCCTTCTTGCAAATCTTGGTGGGCATTTTATTTGTTTTTGGGATTCTGTTGGTTCCCCTCTCCTTTCTTGCCCTTCTTTTTGTTGTTGGGTTGCCGAGGAACCTTTTGATTAGTCTGAACCTGCTATACATATTCAGTAGTAGAAGGAGAGGTTGTGACGAGAGTCACTTCAGTAGTCAATTGTTTGACCGATAAGGCATGAACCTGTTTAGTCAATGCTTCGAAGGCTACAGAATCAACTGAACCTACTATGCCGTCAGCATGTGGTCCAAGATTTGGTCTACCTAGATCGATGTTCGATCGTGGTGCAACAGGTATAATCTCGTAAAGGAGCCCAGACTGAGCGTAAACCAAGTCTAGTTGCTGGGTCCTTAAAATGGCTTCTTCTTCTGATGACACCCTAGAAGTAGCTACTTCCTTAGAAACATAAGGAAGGAGTGATTTCAGATACCACTCTAATAAGAATTCTGGGGGGATATTGGCCTTAATAAGCCTCTTTCGTCTTCGCCACTCCTGAATATGATCAGATAAGTGGGTGGCTTTGTTTTGTCTAAAGGTAGACAAAAGATCTGTCCCGACATCGTATCGAACAAGAAGCTAGAAGTGGTTCAAAAAGACTATAGCGAGATCCCAAAAGTTAAAAAAGGTGGTTGTAGGTAGCTCAATGTACCATTTGGCTGCAGCACCGGTCAAGGTTCTTTGAAAAAGTCTCAACCTAACGGAATCTTCATTCAATGAGTTCGAAGAACACCAGAGATGAAAAGAGGTAACATGATCACCATGATCCTCACCAGTTTTACCTTCGAATTTTGGAATGTCCGAAGGTAGCTTAGTGGGAACTGGTGGCCACGTGACATTATGGCACACTGGATTGTTCGTTGACTTGGAAAGATATGGAAAATTGAGAGTTTCCAGAAATGGTAAACGAGGTCTAGAAGATGGCATTTGATAAGCTGGGGTCATAAAGGGGGAAGCTCCCATAGTTTGACCCATAAAATGATGGTTAGGGTTGCTCCCAACCATTTGCTGGTAGGGGTTTCCCACAACCATCTACTGGTAGGGCTTGCCCCCAGCCATCTGCTGGTAGGGGTTTCCCCCAACCATTTGTTGTTGTGTGAAATTTCCCCACCCAAATGAAAGTGGGTTGGCACCCTGTGCGTTTGTCCACTGTGGCTAGGTGTTGGCCCTGCCATATTGTTGGTTAAAAATATTACCCCCTCCTCCGGAAAACAAAGAAAAGAGGACATTTCCTGCTGGTATATTACTTTGATTCACATTGTAACCTACAAAGGTGTTAAAACTAGGGGTATTCAAGGTGGACGACACAGTCATGGTACTAATGACAGGAATGGTTGCAGAGGGATTCGGCCCTACATTGGGTGTGAAAATCCAAGTACTAGGTATATGGTATGACTGTTGAGTCGCAGGAGATGGAGTAACATTCACTGCACTGTTGGGTCCAAAAGTAGGAGTGGTAACTGAGGCAGACGTCAAAGCTGTCGTGCTTGGCATGCCTAAAGTACCAGCGTTAAAACTAAAAGACGGAGTTGAAGCAGAAGCTGTCTGCGACGAACTCGGTGTATCAGTGGAAGAAGGATTTACAATTCTTGTATTCATACCCATTGTGGGAGTTTGTGGAACTCCTTGTTCGTCTCCTGGGTTAGTCATAATATGCCCAGGTGTGAAAAAATATGCACTATACTCGGGTTGCTGGAAACCAACAGGTACCAAAAGCGGATCGTTACGTCCAGTAAAAGGAGTGTTAAAAGGAGTGTTAAACTCACCCGAAGTAATATCCTCCACCTCGACAGTATTAAGTACTTGTTGATCTGGGGTTCTAGGTTGTGGCTCACCAGAAACCTCTATTTCACTAGTAAGTTCAAAAATACCATTGGAGTCTGTCCTCTGTCATGGTGGTGGCGGTAGTGGCTCCACACTGAGTGGGGGAAGTTTTTGCAACCTTCGAGACCTACGAAGTTGTTGGTCTTCCACAATTATATAAAAATAAAACTAAGTAAAAATCTAGTGGCCACTAAGACTAAGGGGCAAACAACATACCACTATAAAAATCCTAAGTAATAAAACCAATCAAACGGATAACAAATAATCTTGGAAGTAAGTCTGGGATGATTCGGGCCTAGAACAGACTAACAGAGTACTGATGGTCAGTTTTGTGGCGTCCATCGGAGGTCCACTGGGTGCAAGGGCTTGAATCACCAAATCACTTTCCCAAGATTACTGCCAGAGTGTTACCTTCCACGCCTGTCTGAGGTGAAGTGGGAATAACCACCCACTCTACCTATGTAGGATCCTAAATGTCTGATACTAAGGCTACCATACATACGAAATATCCTGGGGGACAGTCGTCAGCCTAGTCAAAATGCAGGCAGGGTAGCAAAGCTTGAAGTCCGAAAGGACCCCCGTACATGAATCAACTCTAGTTTATGGTCAAAAGGAAAGTGAGGGGATATCCTCAACAATTCCAATCTCCCACGGCCTCGTGCTTAAATCTGGTTTGAGTAGAGCATCCCAGGGTTATTTGATATATACGGGTTTACCTAAATGAAAGTTGTACTATGATTGTTGTGTAATGAAGCTAGTTGCGAGCAGTTTAAGGTGATTTAAGCTCGTAACTCTAGCCTAAGCTAGTTGATGTCGTGTATACCTAAAAATAAAATGTTTCTAATTGATTTTATTAAAAATTCTTTTTAAGGCAACTTTTTACTCAACGAGGTAGTGCATTGTGTGGAAATGGTTTGAGAAAGTAAAGTGCAAAAGAAATAACTTTCAAAGCAACAAAATACTCTTTTTCTTTTTTTCGCTTATGCTCTTTCCAAAATGAAAACTAGGCAAACCTAAAACAAATCTCTTTTTTCTTTTCTTTTCAAATTCCAAAACAAAGTAAACTATGCTACCTCGAAATGATCATAAGCCTTACTATTTTAAACTACCAGACTCATTATTTTTTTTTTTCAATATATGTAAAAGAAAAAGGACTTGAAAATGGAAGTAAGCAAGACCTAAAAGAGAAATGCGAGTAAGGAAAAACAACTCTAAAGTTCACAACAATCAAATTGTTGACTTGACAAAGACTTGTCCTACAAAGTTTTTAAAGGGAAAAAACCTTGGGCTTGGAAGACAAAGTGGAAAGAAAAGAAGGATAAGAGACGCTTTAAAATGGAAAGGCAAACTTCAAAGGTTGCTCCAAAGCATCAAGAACCCTAAAAATCACTAAGTCAAGCAAACGGTAGGCAAGTGAACCAAAGATGGCCTTACAATCACAAAGACTCGGATAGAAGAAAACTGAAAGACTTCAACTTACTTGAAACTGAAACTGATAAAGTAATCAAGAAGTGTCTAGACTCAAAAAGATTTTGAAAACACCCTAAGGACTCCAACTTGGGGTCAAAACCCTAGAACAAAGGACAAGACACTGTCGAAGTGTACTAGTGTTGCAACAAACAACAAGTGTCGTAAACAAAGGTTTGTATACCTGCAACAAGTAACTAAGGTACGAACATGCAACTATGTTCAACTAGGAACAAGGCACGGTTTCCAAAAAGAGTCACAAGCAAGCAAGATACCTCAAAAAGTAGTCAAGCAAGAAAAATATGACCTAAGGGACTTAGGAGAGGCAAACAAGACTCAACAAGGGCCTAAATACCTCAAGGATCAGTTAAGAAAGCAAGGCAAGAGACTGGACATCAAACCAAACAAGTGGAAATCAAAACCCTACAACAAATAGAGAGTTACAGGGGTATGCACTACTATGTAGTGCATAAACCAGCGCACACTGGGTTATGTGCCCTACTGTACAGTAGAGGAAGTAGCACTCATCATCAGGTATGTGCTACTCTATATAAGGCAGACTAGCGCACATGTCAGAGGAGGTCTGAAACAGGCTCTAAAATTTCAAATTGGGATGAGTCAAGCAATGGAAGCAGGCTACAGTAACCTGTAAAGACTCTCAGAGGATCAAAAAGATTAAAAAGTACTGGAAGGAAAGTTAAATGAGTCTCCTAGAACAGAAAACAATCGGTCCCCAGCGGAGTCGCCAGTTTGTTGTTCGGGAAATCTACCCTACAGCGAGGAGAGGGACACTACCAACTTCTAGGGTGATAGGTAAATACATTAATCATATCACATAGGCTTCTACAAAAGGAAAGAGATCAAGGTTCTTGAAGGCATACCTTATTAACGAAGTTCGATCCTAGCTTTCGCTTGCTCCTTCGCTCGATCCTCCACTTGATATCCCGTTTGATGAAACTGCAATACAAAGATACCTTCCTCAGCGTATCTTGACTAATATAACAATGATGAAATTGAAATACAATTTAGGCATCAAATACAATCAAGCATTTAATCCAAACAAACATGAAATCCATTAGACATTTGATTGGGACGGGAAGGGCATTTCAACCTTTATTGTCAAAAGCAAATAATCAGTACAAGTATACCCGATCATTCAAAGTGCTTGTGCAACCGGATCCTAGGCTCCTGCTCTTCACACTAACTTTGGAATTCCTCCAGCGTAACAACCCTTAATTCATAGTTTCTCCTCCCCTCTCTCATCTATCCCCGTTGTATTTATGGGACAAGGTAGGCAGTTTGGATCGAGAGGTAGTTTGATTGGGAAGTTGGGGAAGTTGCAAAACAAACTGCAACTAATCCCAATTCGTCAAATTAATATTTTTTTGATTACTTTTTAAGATGTGCGTGAGTATTTCACAGTAGAGTAGCACACCATATGCAACTTCATTGCTTTACAACCAGCGTTTGCATGATTTTTTAAGGTGTGCACTAGTTTGCTTAAGAAAAGTAGGGCATACTAGCAGGTGTGCGCTACTATTATGCTTGTAGAGTAGGGCACACTCCAAGAAATGCACTACTATTATGCCTGTAGGGTAGAGCACATGTCAAAAGGTAAGGTAAAACAGGGTTTTGTTAGCTGCTGAGGGGCAAACCAAGTCCATGTATCATCTAGGGAAATCTTGCTCTTCAATAAATGTTGTCCTTTTGTGTGATCGACAACTTAATGTGATCACGGACGAAGAAGTGTAGATTTGACCTATAACACCGACCTTGCCCAATTTGGTCCAAGGATGAGGGATTTATGACCCTTGGAAGTTTTCCCTAGAAACTTGCTGGAGCAAGGGTTTGTGGTCCTGGCCTTTCCGCATCCGCAAGGACCTTTCTGCATCTGCAATGCAGATTGTGGACATTGGAAGGCCGATTTCCATAAGACTGGCGTATTGCATTTCCGCATCTGCAATGCAGAATGGGGAATGCAAATTGCAGGATGTGACATTTTCCCGGAATGGATATTTGGACTTCCGCATTTCCGCATCAGCAATGTGGAAGGTGGATTGTAGTTTGTATGAGTGAGATATTTCTAGAGCTATGAATTGGGATTCTGCCCTTCCGAATTCCTCAATGCAAATTGTGGTATTGCGGATTGTGGAAGTTGGAAAAGGGATTTATGTGGAAGGATTATTGGGCAATACGACTTCCGAATCCGACCGTAGATTGCAAATTGGATGGAAATGCGTAATTCGGATTATGGGAGGTAACTTCGTCGGATGGAAAATGGAGACTCTGAATTCCGAGTTCTGCATGCGGATTGTTGAACTGCAGAAGCCAGATGGATAAATTCTCGAAGCCGTAAATGGATTCCAAATTCCAACTTCCGCATTGCAGATTGCGGATGTTGGAAGCGTGATTTCAATGAAGGGTCTGATTTGGAAATCCAACTTTCGAGTCCTGCATGCGTACTGGGGAACATGGAATGCAGATTGCGGATCAAAATGGTGGATTGCAGATCTGAGCCCATTGCGGCTATGTGTGAAAATGAATGAATTTGGAGAAAAAAATGTAACAGAGATCTTCCATGGCCTCTGAAGGTCATCGAGGAGGTTGGGGAGCGTGAAAAAGTGGTATCAGAGCTTCAGTTACAACACTAGGGCTGATTTGGGGCCAAATCATGAGTTCCATGCATATGAACTGGGTACAACGAAGCTGTTGAGGTGCTCAACAGAAGCTACAGAAGGCTGGCAAGGCTTTACAAGTGGACCAACTATGATATGGAATAAGACTTCCATGCTATGATGAGGAATTGGAAAGGGAGAATTCCTTAACCCCTATATTTCCCTTGTATTTCTATTTGTGAACTTGTATACAGAAATTTGGGGCATAGGAATGCTGAAAAATACAATGGACCGGATGAGTGAAGTGATATGCACTAGTAAGCATAGTGTTAGATATTGCATAGTGCATATAAGTGAGGTTGCATGTTGGTAAAGTGAGTAAGGTTTTACATATGCAGTGAGCTACTAATGACTAATGTTGTGGTCGTTGATGGTTGCCTAACCAGAGAGGGTTGAAGCATGATACCGTTACATGTGACCAACAACATATGAAGAAGGGATGGTGTAGTCATTTGCAAGAGGCCAGCTGACCAAGTAACATCAAGGATGGTAATGGGAACCCTACAGGTATGTTTATTTATGCTAGTTGCCTAAGTGTTGAGAAAGGCGTTTGGGTAAAGATTCCTTGAACCATAATTGTAATCATAGGATGGTAGGCATGTATGGTTGAATGCATTATGTGAATGTCATATCACAATGGCATGGTGGGATATGTAGTAGTAAAGGAAATGAGTATCATACCCTCTAACTGTTTAAATGTTAAAATGCATTCGCATGAAATTATATTATGTCATTTTATATGTTGAGTATGAGTTTAATGACTAGGGCAAGTAAGGAATTATAGTCCTGTTATGGTGGTGTTATAGTAGTGCATGCTATGTGAGATGGCCATGGTTAGGACCATATGTGTTTGATTGATGGAATGCATGGTATGATAATCTAGTATGCATGAATCAATGCAAGGTGACATTGAGTAAAGGTGCATTAAAATATTTTGTGAATCTTGTGAACATGCATTGAGTGAATGCACCCGAAAATTTTGTGTAAAGGTTGTAAATGTGCATCATGGGAGTGGGTGCACATGTTGTGATGCATTGCATGAATGCATGTTTGTGATGCATGTTCCATTGAAAATTAAATCATGGATAAAATGATGAATTAATGTTAATTATAGAATCATTTCATGAGTTTCTATAAAGGCAGGAGTGTGAGTGCATGAAGAAGACAATCATGTTTGATGAGCTTCCAGAATGCTATGTGGAATGACATAGTAGTATAAATGATCTAGCTGTGAAGTATTTAAAGTTCCATTTAAATTGTATAAATGGTGGGATTGTACCTTGCAATTTTAGTATGGTAATGATTCACATGAAGTGAATGCATTTTTCTGGGATATGGACATGCTAACATCTAAAAGTGCTTGAATGATTGAGATTTATAATTCTGAAAATTACTTCAGTAACTGTGGAAGCAATGACTAAGTTATGTGAATGAAGAACTTACAAGTGTTTGGATTATTGAATTTTTAGATCTCAGATAGAAATTCCTTGGGTATGGAAGCGTGGGTAAGACCATAACGAAAGGATGGAAATTACCATGTGCAAGAGCCAAACCTCATGAGGAGGGTATCATGGTTGTAAGATTATGTTGATGACCAAAAAATATTGTTAATTTCATATTTGAAACCCTATAAGTTTATGGAAATAATTCCATGACTGAAAATCAAATTATGCAGGAGACAAAATTATAAACCCATGTTTGAATTTAATTAATGATTTCATTGATTGGTTATGAGACAATTAGACTTGGACTTTTTTTTTTTTTTATACCACTGACTATTTGGTGTCTAAGAGTTTTGTCAAAGGATAGGTTGTAGGGGATGGTTGTGTAATGGTAGCAAGCAAAAACCTAATGTACAGAGGGGTGCCACTTACAAGAGCTAAACAACATGAGGATGTCTCATCTCCACTGCATAATTGGAAAACGATATGAACAAGATGGTAAATATTATGCCAGTAAGGAATATGTGGGTTATGGAACAAAAAAAGGATTGAGGTGGCAAAATGAGGGACTATCAACTCAGAGAAGGGATCCCCCATTTCTCAGAAATGAAGGAAAGATACATCTACAAGTGGATAAGTGTTCTGTAAACCCTAACTGAAAATATACATGACTGATTAATAATGTTAATATGCAGATCTTGTTTGATTTTATTTTTATTTTTATTATTGTTATTATTTCATGCTGCCTAAGTATGATTAGGGCCTACATGGCTCACATCAGGTAGGGGTGTACACCTTTCTGGTGCTGAGTTATGTTAGGGTTACCAATATTGACTACACCTCAAAGGAATGGACGCATTCCTGATGTTTCAATATTTGATATTGAATGTTATATGTTTACAATTTTGGAGCAGTAGTACTAATGAGATTGTTTAACCCTATGTGTTGTCAGATTGAACAGATACAATTTGGTACTGCACACTAAAGAAACAAAGTGAAGAAAGTGTTTTGAGGCGTTGTGGCGAAGGATTGCTATGTGCATGAAGGGTTTTTATGTGTATGAAGAGTTTTGATGTGTATGAAGGGTTCTTGTAAGTGGGAAAGGATAATGCATGCCTATGGCTCCGTAGTAGAGCCCTGACCTGGAAATGGTCACGGTGTAGTTTCCTTCCATTGACCTCTGACCCAGATGAAAGTGTTGGCTTGGCAATGGAGAGGAAAAACCAGGTATGGGACTGGTTTGGCACCACGGGGGGTTCACTGGTGAGGCAATATTATATCACGTCCATTCATATTGAGGGTTTGAATACTCTTAAAAACCTCAAAAATATATTGCCCTGTATTAAGGGCCAAGGGGGGTTTTTAATTTGACATAGTAATATAAATATTGGGGGTTATTTTATTTGGGTGGGATGAAGAATAACCTCCAATTGTGGTATGGATTCATACCTCCAAATCCTGGGATCAATTCACACCCATCTAAAACTTAAGGACCCTCCATTTTTATTTGATATTGCTTATGATCCTAAGTTTTGCATAAATCTGATAATAACTTGTACCAATGATACTATCGATGGAAGTCTCTTTGGATTACTGACATTGAGCAATCTTCATTTAAGAGCTTATTTAGGCTTGGTTTGAATTGATGTTATATTGTTTTTCATATTTAAGTTAAGAGATGTAGCTAATTGGGAGTTTTGGAGTTGAACAATTGTATTGTATTTTTTGTAGGCATTCGAGTAAAAGATCCAACTCTTCATTTTTTAGGTTGGATTTTAGGTGGGTATTGCGATTTAATCAAACATTGCTCCATGACAACCAAGAAAAGTGAGATCAATATTTCTTGGTTCACTGGAACCAAGAAAAGTTAGATCAATCTTTCTTGACTAATTATTTCTTTCAACTTTTTTTATTCTTCTTTAACATTTTCACATTGCCAGTTATGTATAGTTCTTAAATTGAGTTATATTTGGCACATTCATAATTCTAATTTCAATTCTTATATCCAAGGAATCCATCTTAATATTGTATTGGAACTGACATGAACATAGGTGAAAATCTAAACCCTTATTTACATATCCTATGTGTTATCGTTACCATGAAATGATATCATATAAGTTTCATCATCTGTGTATCTTAATAACTATTGCATGCTTGAAACTTAACAATGGAGATTTTTACCTCTCCTGTAAAGATAAAAGAAAAAAGTAGATATATCCTAAGAAAACGTAACTAAATGTTGTTAATTCCCTTTATTGCAAGAATAAATGTAGAGGAAGTGAAGGAAATTCATTGCATCTTGTGAATTACCCAAATCCAAGCTATGCACAAGACCATATGGTGTTATTGGAAAGTAAGAGGATTTTTTTTATGCTCATTTGGGTTCAAACATCAATGATATTTGTTTTGATAGGAAGGTATGGGAGTCCATTCACGAAAGGGTTTCAATTTTGCATTTTTATGGAGTTTAATTTATTAAGCTTATAGAAAACATGAGCACTTTACGGCTATGCTTATATTTACATGATATAAAATTGTTAGATTGGTAGGTTGTGGTGTGAAACATATGCAATTCTCATATTTTCTAAGCATTGCACTAATTATTAGACTATCAGGATTTTACATTCTTTGTTATGTTTATCTCTTGACTAGGTTTCCTTTTACACATTTTTCCTTCCCTAGTACTATTTCGTTGGGTCTTCCACTATCCAACGCTACAAATTGATCAGTCACCCCTGCAATCCTGGTGGGATAATTATTAGCATTATACTATTATTTTATTTAGCATCCTGTTTGCTTATACTAAGATGTGTTAGGGCTCTTGTTTGTTACAACTTGATAATATGATATAAAGGGGGTGTTAAAAATGGGTTGATAAAAATTGATACGTACAATATCTTGTGAAACTAGGGGTTTTCTTAATTGGAAAGGCATATTGGGAGAGGGGTTCAACAATAAAATTTGAGGAAGAATTTCCCAATATTTAGTGAAATTAGGGATATTCTTTAATATCGTGCGAACGATCGTGCTATGTAACAAGTTCACTGAGTGAACCCCCCGCGTTTGGCACCATCAATGCATGATAACCCAGTCTGTGTATTGGCTGGGCATTGACTATTTGGATGGCATGGAGTGGGATGTGGGCTAGCCAACATCCAATTCCACTATTTGGATGGAGTGGAGTGGCCTATGGGCTAGCCAACATCCAATTCTAAAGGCAATCCCAAGGATTGTAAAGTAAAGCAAGACCCTGTGGACAAGAGCAGAAATGTCCAATACAGATAAGTAGTCGATTGTCATCTATTTTGTATTTTGAATAATGAAAGATTTCATGTATAAGTCTCATAAACACCAAGCTGATACATTATTGTGTTTGTGTTGGAAACCTTGGTCATTGCAGGAAGCAAGAACCCTTGAAGGAATCCTAAGGATGCATGGGGACATGAAACTATTCTAGAGAGTTCAGTATGAGAAGTAATGGAAGTGGTGCTAGTGGACTAGTGTGGGTCCTAGCAGCCAAAGGTTCTATAGGAAATCATGGGGAAGAGTTCCTTGGATGAGAGGCCTGGGCTAGACCTTAGACACTAAGTGTCGTAGCCAAGAAAGGGAAATTGAAGCATTCACATTGAAGTGAAAGAGGCTAGGATCATGAAACCGCAGCGGTGATGTGGCTTCGGATTAGAACAAGACTAAGAGGAGAAAACTCTTACTCTTCTCTTTCCCTTTTATTAATGCATTTATAAAACAAAAAATTGTTGAATGCATGTTATAATTGAAAATGATTGTGTTAATTGCTTGAAATAAATTGTGATTTATGAAATAGAAAGATCCCTGTGAAAGGATAAACATGAATAAGTTCATGTGTATGTTGGGAAAGCATGAAAAGTGTGAAAGCCTCATGGATAAGCATGGTATTTTCATATCAATCAGAAAATTAATTGATTGATTTTAATGTTATGTTATGCTTAGGCTAACAAAATTGCAATGATGTATTTCACAAGTGAGAAATTGGTTAATTGATTGAACCTGTTACAAAAACAATGGTACTAGCAAGCAAAGAGTGGGATGTTCTATACATTGTCCATGGAAACAGACCAAAGACTGTTGGAATTCGTTGGAAACCTTCTGCAAACAATTTCCAAGACTTAAGAGAATATTGGAGAAATGCTCAAGATACAAAAGGAAACAGAATGAGGTGAACCATAGGGCTTTACAGGATTCTATCTGTCTACAAAGGGAGGTGAAAATCATTATGGAAACAACCAGCAGTGGAAAGTGTAACTAGGGTTTTCATTCTAGCTTGTGCTAAAGAGAACCTACTAAGGATTAAGGAATCCTTAGTAGAAATTCAGTAAATGGGTAAAAACTAAATGTAAAATAACATAAAACCTATACGACGAGGATTCTATTGGGGCTCCTCTATGTATGTATGTGTATGGGGTACTATGGGCACAATGACATTTCTATTATGATGTATATATATATGTGCACATGGATGCAACTTATGATGATGGATTCATTTTGTTTTTTATGATGTTTATGTATTCCTATGTGATGGATAGATGCATGTGGATGATATGATAATGCATGTTTATGGTTTACTTAATACATGTTGTGATTTATGTGCCAATCTAGAATATTGTTAGCCATTTGGTCTGCTACACTATTTTGACTTCTTGGGACATGAGTGAATGAAATGGATTCAAACTAATTGATGATTTATTTAGTGCACAGGAACTTTCTAAAAAGGAAAGGATCCCATACCTGGTAAAGGTTGTTGAGTTGGGCGACAAGAAGCTGGGAGTCAAGAAACACGCGAAAGTGACTTATACCCATCTGGAGGGTAGCAGTCAGGAGACCGGTCACAACATCGTACTCAGCCTAGTTATTGGTAGCACTGCCTATACACACTCTGTCGAGGTGGATCAACTCATGTGACGGGCAATATAATACCCAAGCTACGGAGGCGAGGTTTGGAGACCAGTGACTTGCACCGTCGGTAAAACTAACATAGTATGGTGGAACAGGATCCATCTATGGTCATGCAGGGAAGCAAAGTGTAAGTTTCTAGAAGCAAAAAATGAAAAACAAAAACAAATGAAACTGTACAACATGGACTAGTGGGTCCAAAAAGTGCTAAGGGTAAAAGCGTTTGAGGTACAACCCATTACGGTGGTTTCCCAAGGGGTTTTCTTCGGAATCTGTGAGGATATATGCCCCATGTGCTAGGAAGGTGTGGACAATGTATGGGTCTTTCCACATGGATTCAAACTTTCCTTTCCCAGTATTTTCATGTACTTGGTCATAAACAAGGACTAAATCTCCTTCTCGAAAATTACGTGGGTGGACGTGTTTATCATAGCTTGATTTGGAGCGGTTCTTTGTAGCCTCAATGCTTTGGATGGTTGTTCGATGATATTTGTTGGCTTGTTCCAAAAGGATTAAGTGTTGTTCAAGTGGTGAGGTGTCTGGGAGGAGTTCAATAGCAATATGTAATGCAGGAATCTGACACTCGATGGGAAGTACAAACTCGACACCATGGACTAAATGAAAAGGGGTAAAACCAGTGGCGGTCTTAGTGGATGTACGGTAAGCCCAAAGTGCAGGAAATAACATATGGTGCCAGTTGTACTTATGGTGGTCCACAGTGCATTGAATAATGGTCTTCATAATTTTATTAATAACCTCTACTTGGCTGTTCCCTTGAGGGTAATAGGAGGAGGCGTATTGGTGTTCATATTTGAGATAAGTCGACAACTCCTTCCAGATGTAGTCCTTAAAATGTCTTCCATGGTTGGAGACGAGTTTCTTTGGGACCCCGAATCGAGAGATGACATGGTTGAAAAAAACAACGGGCTATAGTTTCAGCTCTGTAGTTAAAAGTAGGCATGGCCTCGGCCCATTTGGTGAAATAGTTGACAACCACAATGATGTATTTATGGCCATTCATCGAGGGAGGGTTACACTCCATAAAATCAATGTCCCATTTACAGAAAGGAACAACAGTGACAACTGGATGGAGGTGGGCTAGAGGGGTCCTTGCCTTGGGGGAAAAGAGCTAGAAATTTTGACAATGTTTGACTGTCGTGATGCAATCAGTAAATAGGGTGGGCCAAAAATATCTAGTGCAGATAACCTTTTCAGTAGTGGCCATCCCAGAGAAATGACTACCGTAGGCTTCACTATGAAAATCGTTCAGAAGAGAACTTGTTCAGCCTCATCTTGAGTGAGGCATCGACGTAAAATGGTGTCGACACCGCGACGGTACAGGACATAGCCAAGGAGGAGATAACATGAGGCATGATGGCATATGCGACGATGATCATCGCGTCTGATATTAGATCAAAACTTCTATGTGCATAGGTACACGAGGATGTCGCCATACCAGGGGTCATCTGATGAAATGATAAACAAGTGGTCATCAAGTACGCTAGTATTGATTGGTGGTGATGTAGATAAAGATGGTAAATTCGTCATGAGTTGTGCCAATGCGAGGGCTTTGGTACTTTTGGCTGTAGTGAATATGAGGTCGTATTCTTGAAGTATGATGACCCATTTAGCTATGTGGCCGTGAAGAAGGCGACGACTTAAGAGGTATACCATGGGGTTGGAGTCTTTCACAACTGTAGTTTGGCTTAATAAGATATAGTGACGAATATTTTGGACTGAGAAGACGAAGGAAAGGGACAACTTCCCCTCATGGGGGTAATATAGTTGTGGGACGGATCAAGTATGGATCACATAATAGATGACGTGTTCTTGTCATGTGCTATATTCTTGAATGAGCACCCCTGAAACGACATAGTTAGATGCTGAAACATAAAGGATACAATCCTTTGAGAAATCAGGAGGTGAAATCAATGGGGTGTTAGTCAAGGCTTCTTTGAGGGCTCCAAAATCCGCTTGTGCTTGTTCATCCCAAATGAAACGGATGTGGGTAACCAAGCGAAGGAAACTATGAACTGTCGTAGCATAGTCTGGAATAGAGAAACAGAGAAAGTTGGCTTTCCCTTGAAGACTCTGTAATTGGCGTAATGTACGTGGAGATGGGAGGTCAAGTATGGCTTGGACCTTCAACGGGTCGACGAAAATTCCTTTTTGGGAAACGATAAAACCCAACAAATACAAACTTGAGGGGGTTCAAGCAAATTCTATACTTACAACAATGCATAAAAACCATTTGGAGGTCTTTTAGATGGTCGGACCATTTCTTGAATCAAGCCATGAGGTCATCTCGATAAAACGAAATGATATGAGCTAAATCATGAAAGCAATATGTCATGGCCTGTTGGAACATGGCACCGGCATTTTTTAGATGGAAAAGCATGACGCGATAGCAAAAGGTGCCCCATGGTATAGTGATCACTACTACATATGGCTCAAAAGTCCCACGAAAGTTTGCCATGAAACAGTTAAAATTGATGTTTTTGTGGAAAAACAGTTTAAATTTTTGGAAAAAAATTGAAAATTCCCCCGACGATCGTCGCTATAGCCATGGATGTATTTTTCGTCTCTATAGCCACGAACTTTTGTCACTATAGACATGAAAAGTACATACGTCGCTATAGCCATGAAAAATACTAAAGTGGTTGGTGTCCAGTGTGGATTACAACTTCCTTCCCCTAAAGAGAGTGTTCCCATCTATTCATTGCTTGTACAAGGGCACATGGTTTTGGTACCTTCACTGCTATACCCCCTTATTGGAATTCCATCCATTGTTAGTCCTCAATATCATAACCATTGGTTGGTTAACTCTCCTTACTTGCTGAGTTTCTTCAACTCTTGTAATCTTCCTCCATTAATTCCCTCACTGGTGACCTCCCTCTGCAACTGCTCAATCTTCTTTTTAACTACACACATACAATTAAGCCAACATCGATCTATGATCTATGCCTTTCTTAGAACATGTTCAAACCTCTCATTATTTCTTGATTCCCCCATGATATTGCCTCTTATATGCCCTCAACATTGTCAAAACCACTCCAACCACCCCCGTGGTGCAAGGTTTTGATGTTTCCATGCTAATGGGTTCAAAAGGTTACCCTCCTTTACCAATAGTATTTTGATCCAAGTTGAGTTTTTTGTCACCAGTCTCATCCTCACGCCCCACTTCAACTCTTCCTCCACCTTTGAATATCATTAGTATGCTTCTACAACAAACTCCTCTACCATTGTTTTCACCCCAAAATCCATTGCTTGGTTTATCAAGTGGTCTACTTTCCAAAGCATAATTAGGTTCTAGATATTTCACTCTACTATCTTCTCCACCTTCTAGATGTATTCCACTGCCTCCTTAATCAGTTGTAACCATTGATAGAGACTCATTAGGATGTCCACTTAGAAGATATTGTACTCATTTCTAGTAGCATTTCCATACAAAACTATCTATATATAGTTTTAAGTATCTTTCCCTCACAACTCAGCTTCCTATTTAATGAAAACTCCAAAATGTGTTTCAAACCACTCATCTAACCATGATTTCAATAACCCTTGTCTCATCTTGCGACAACTCCTCCCTAATGAAAGGAAAGTCAAGGAAAGGTGGAAAAATGATGCTAAAAAGCTTATCACTCATCTACCTAGTGATGGTGTATGGTTCATAGCGAGTGGTTTGATCAACCTATTGGGTCTTGTAAGTTGCTCTTTTTGCAAGTGAAATAAGACCTTGTTACCAACATTGTGATGTTGAACCCAATAGTGATCATGTCATTTATTGTGCTTTCCAGAACTTCGATATAGGATGTCATCTACTTGTCATTGAATGTGCTAAAATCATTTCAAAACCAATTTGTTTCTTTCTTTCTCTATGAGCATGGGAAGATACTTGTGTTGATGTAATGGGAAAAACTACATCAACTAGTGAAGCCCAATGCAATTTTTGCATTGGGGGATTGAGAGAAATTAAGGTTACCTTAGAGATAGAGTTGAACTAGAAGGAAATTATGCCAATCTTCATCATCTACAAGGAAAATTAGGTGTTGAAGCTTATATCTAGCCTAATTCTTTTCAATGTCATCCTCACCCCTTGGTTCCCCTCTATCTTCTAACCCTTATTTGAATCCCTAGATGGCATTTAGATTGGGAATAATACTTGCCATTGAGGTGGTGCAGATATTTTAGGAAGGTGTGCAATAAAGGGTTGTCTTTCTCTAAGACAAAGTCCACATGTCACGCTATCATCTCTTTTGTGTGTAAGTATAAGTCAAAATCAAGAGAGTATGTAGTCGTTTAACTCTCAAACCCTATGTCTAGGATGATATCCTCCAATTACTAGTCAATTTTCTTGTTGTTGGAGTCAACCCTTCTACCTCGATCCTTATCATCCAACTTTTCCATTTTTCAGGCTATGGTGGCCAACTGTTTGAAATATTAATTGCAATTGAAATATGACTTCATAAATCCATCTTAAAAAATACCAAAGAATTTGATTATATCATTGGATCATATACTTAAAAAATTTGAGGATTTTTGTCTAAGTTTCATACATAAACCTCTCCCCAGTTAAATCAAATACCTTCTTAGCATGATTCAAAATTTCCACCACAATAATCTTAGTCTAGATCTACTATGCTTCTATATATTATTATAATTTTATAATATTTTTCTTTCATAAATATTCCCACTACATACTCTACTCAAAGGTAGTTTTTATAATTTTATAATGTTCAGTTCATTTGGTAAAACAAATATCTATACTCTACCTGAAGGAAACAATAGAGATAACTCTATTGCACTAGAAACTATATAGTTCACACTCGCTTCCACCTCTACACCAATGTGGTTTGCAAATAATGAATTCAATCAACCTCCCTGACCGAAAAGTCATTTGGTGCCATTTTTGGCTTCCCATTTCTTTAGCTTTGCCATTTCAGTTGTGATATCTCCTGCAACTGTTCATAGAAAACACACAGGAAAATGGAGGAACCAACATCGATGGACGTCAATGAACGATTTCCTTCTAAAAAACCAACAAAGGAAAAGGAAAAATTGGGAACAATGCTATTCAAAAGACAGGCCCATGGGTTGAAAAATATCGCCCTCAATCTCTCACAGACGTTGTAGTTCATAAAGATATCATTGAAACAAGTGATATTTTTCTACCCATTTCGGTTTTCAAGATTTTTTGAGGGTCAAACTTGTGTTTAAGATTTTTTTTTTTATTTAATGATTTTCAAGGGGAATATTTGGGGTTTAATTCCACGTTCCTGGCTTTAACGATGCCTACAACGCAATGGTGGCCATTTGATGTTTGATAATGTGTTTAGGGTTTCAAATTTGGGGTTAATGGATGTATTCGATGCAAGTGCAGTGTGTCAGGGTTTAGGGTTTAACTATATATTCATTGCAAGTGCGGTGTGTCAGGGTTTAGGGTTTAAGGATGCTGAAATTGTTAGAGCGGTGAATAATGCACATCGAGTTTCAATTTTGGGGTATAGGAATGTATGCATTGCAAGTTTACTGAGTCATGATTCAGGGAACAATATTAAAGGATGTTGACATTGTTCAGTGGTAATGTTGATAGGCTGACGAGAAAGAACAAGATGCCTCATCTCCTTCTTTACGGTTCGCATGGCACCAGGAATACATCCACTGCGTTGGCTATAGCATGAAAGCTTTATGGGAGTCAGTACCAGAACATGATCCTGGAGTTGAATTCCTAGGATGATCGAGGAATTGAAGTTGTTTGCCATCAAATTCAGGATTTAAAAAATTAAAAGTCCTCAAGGAACAGAGGAACATAAGACTTCTGCTGTTAAAGAAATATGTCTGAAGGTGGTGGCAGCGAAAGCGATGATAGCATGAACAGTATAAGCAACAAGGATTGGGAGATGGTCTCCCTCACTTCATTCACATGCGCTGAAAATGGTTCGAATGTAGTTTATACAGAGGTTTTGGAAGCTTTGGACTCCGATACCTTCATTTTTCCCCCTAGTCGCCACGAAGGCCTACCAACTGAATCTAATGACCATTAGGGCATTGAAAACCCTCTACTTGGTTCCGAAAATTTGAGTGATAACAATGCTGAAAATGAAGAAGAGGACCCTTTAGGAGGTCCATAGTTTGAATCCCCGAGAGCAGAGGAAGAAACTTTGAGGAACTTGGATGTATTAAGGGATTCAGATGCTGGTGGAGAAGGAATTCGTGATTCGGCAGTTGATGAAAATGTGGAATTGAAGCACGAGGGTTTGGATAATGAGGGTTTGGGGAACGGAGGTTGGTTGGATGAGGGTTTTGGAGGCAAATATTTTAGGTGTGATGGTTGGTGGAAGCATCAGATGGATTCATTGACACAACCCAATACTCTGTGGTCGATTGCGGTGTCTACTGCTCTACGGGGGATTCTATATTTGGGGCAGCGATGGTAGCACAAACGCTGGAACAACAAGAAGCTAAGGCTATGGCTCTGTGCGAAGGATGAGGTATCTTGAATTATTTATTTTGTTTATGTTTATTCTTGCCTTTTAACGTCCTTTGAGACTTACTTTCTCTATAAGAGCTCTTCTATTCAAATCAAAATGGAAAACTGAAATTAACTAGGATTTAGTCAAATGTTTCCATCTGTCTTTGAAAATCTGAGTCATGAAATTTCTTAGTTCATTTTGTATTTTGTTGGATACTGTATGCTGGAGAGAAAATTGTGTTTGCAAATTTTATTTATTTATGATTTAGAGTGTGGTTTCACCCTTAAACAAGAATGTTGTTTTTATATGATATGCAAGGGCATTTTTTGATTTCGAATTTTGTAAAATGGTTTGAGATTTGTGTTTGAGAAAAATGGATTTGTATACAGTCATTATGCCGAGGTGCTCTTACAACTAGGGTGTAAGAATGTGAGATGCGTATTTTCACCTGGGCTTCTTTTGATCCCTCTCTCCAAATATGTAGATTCAGGGTTAAATGAATCTTTGTGTTACTTTATACTATATAGCCCTGGTGGTTTCCGGTTATCCATTAACTCTGTGTACACATGTAGCAGTGCATTAAGTATAGATGGTGCAATGGGTGTATTGAATATGTCGGGCAATTTCCAAGATCCATCTAAGATTAAGGATGCGTATGCCCCTCACCATATTTACCATCATGTCTTTGAGTGACCACTGTCTATCAATGATACTACCTTGGATGTTTTGTGGGTCTTGGGGAGAAAACATAAAAGGATCCTTAAGTCACCTCCATCCCTTGTTATTCCCTTTCCTTTCCAGATCCGATGCTTTAAATATAACAATTAATGAATGGTAAGCATCATAAACTCTGCAGTATGCTTCAACTGCTCTATAATAACGAGCACTTTTTTCCCTTTTATAGTAGTTGGGGATTTTCCTTTTGAAATCTGGGTTGCTGTTTTCTTTAATGCTTTCAGTCGATTGCCTCATGTGGGTCCCCCCACCTTAGGAGTTTCCCTCTAACTCCCTTCATTGTTTTTTTAATCCAGACAGTTAGGGAAAGATTAAAAGTGTTCTTGACACCCTTCACTGTCTGGGTTCCAGATGGTTGGGTGCTCTGCTTCTCCTCTTATCTTCTTTTCTGGTTCCATGTGGGATGAAGGGGACACTGTTTTTTGATCCATTATTGTCTATTCAAGAAATGTGAGAGATGTTGAGCTACAAGAGGTTGACTATGGAATGTGGATTGCTGAGGCTAGGAATGCCAAACGATAAGGGGGGATGTGCCATGTCATATTTTCCCTCCAATTTTTTGGCAGAATCTAAGATTTGCCTAGTCATTCATGTCTACAGCTTTTCATCCCAATGGAGATTATCCTCACAATTATAACGATCAGTTTAGAGGTGTCCCATCCTAGCCTTTCAGTAAAATGCCTAGTCACTCTTTTGCTCGAGCCTCCCTCCTCATGTGCTCCATTATCAATGGGAGGTGGATCTCAATACCTCTCAATCACCAACAATATGGTGGGAAGCATGATTATCATGCGTTGGAACCTCTGTGGAACCCGGTTTATTTTGGTCCTAGCTGTCTTCAATAATCAAAATTTTGAACTTGTTGAGAATCGAGATTCACGTCTTCTAGTAGTTCATTGTGGGTCAATATTAGGGGTTTCACTCTCTAATGGACCTCAACACCGAATGCAATTTTTGGTAGGACTTAGGGAGAACATGGGGGTGAGCTTGGGTTTGAAATATGTACACACAAGTCCCAATCCTGTTGGACAACATCATAGTCTCATTTCTGTGTATGGCATTCTTTTCTTTCCTTTCATTTTTTCTACCATATCTATTGAATGAAACTCCATTAACGAAAGGTAGACAGTAGAACTTTGTACATGGATGATTCTTTTAAACCTTGTGTGGTTTATTATAGGCATTGTCAAGTCCATTTGGTTGGTATCCAAAGCTATTGAACCTAGAGAAAGCCCCTAGTGTTCACTCATAATTGTACCTGATGGAAAGCTTGTGGGTGTTAAAATTCTAGAGGAAAGAAGCCCTTTTGGGAAAAGTCAAGGAACTAGTGCTAGGAGATTGGAGTGGTCAGAAATAATTGCCAAAGGCACAACGAAACTTTTTCTTTATTTATCCTATTTGTGTCATTAAAGTCTTGGAATTGCTAGAATTGCTTCCATTGGTTCTCTGCTATATTTATTTCATTTGCTTGAGTAGAATTTAGTCTAATAACCCAATAACTAAATGGTGGGTAGTAAAAACGTAATTGTGTGGGATGCAGATGGTATCATGGTTGATGGTACCTGGGATGGCCAATTGAGGTTTGTGTCTGTATAATGATTTTTTCTTAAATTAGAGGATATTACTTTTGTAGATGAAAGTAATTCCATACTGGAATTATCAATCAGTAAGAGATGTTGGTGTCCATTTTCATCATTGGTTTTAAATTCATTCTTGCTTGTGTGAGGGACAAATTTAGATATCTCTCAACTACTTTTTGGTATCTGTTTCACCTCTTTGTCTGAATATACATAAAATATTATGCGCTAAGTGGAAATTCTTGAGGTACTGTCATTGTTTATTTCTATGCATTGAATTCTTATGATGGACTAAGACAGCCCACGACGTGGAGCTAAAGAGCAGCTGGTTGATATTTTCCTTTGGAATTTTTGCTGGTGATTGTAGTATTAGCCTATGAATGACATTTGTTTACTCATACTGTCATGAACTAAATTTATATAAATAAAAATAAGTAAGAACCTATGCCCCTGAACCTGTCTTCTCTGCAATAATTCCCAAGTAAAAACCTTGTTAACAGAGCTAGCCACATATGAATGATATATTTTTTTGGGAGCTATTCTATTTAGAGTTTATACCACCACCACATTGTGTCTTGCTTCTCTTCAGAACTCAAAGCCATATATCCCAGTCTGCAATGTAGTAGCCCCCAGACTTATTCATAGACCAACCCAGAATATCAGTTTAATTTTTAATTCTTATGTCCATTTCTTAGCTCCTCAAGATATGATGCCCACTGACTAGCATGGTCACCTACCAGGCCCAACACTTAAGCTGAAAACCACTTCTGATGCCACAAGTCTGTAGAGTTCCTGTCAGCAGTTTGATTTAGAGTAAAAAGATCCAGCTCATGGTGGTGACTGATCAGATTTATCAGGGAGAAATATGCTATTTCCATAGCCTATGTCAGAGGGTTTGCCGAATTTGAACCTCCAAGTTTGAAATTTGGCTAACCTTAACCAATAATCGAATTCATTGAGGTTCCTCAATCATAGCATATTTCTTTGGGAGCCATGACATATGTGGGTTGGGGTGACTTGATGCCTTCACTGTTGTGATATTTAACTACATCTTATTAAAAACGACTGTTGTATAACTTGTATACATAAATTTGGCTATATAGTTGAAGATCAAATTTGTATACAACTCAAGATCAAATTCAAGTGCCTTATTCTCTAGCCCTATGGTAATATGCGGTATGCTTAGTTAGGTCAATACAATAGTCTTTCCTAATAATTTTTTGAAAGTGATCAAGAAACTAGGTATTTTTTAATATGAGGCAGGTGTAGATGCCACTTTGTGGTATGTACCTTCTCTTTATGACATTGCATTGACTATGGATCCATTTTCCAAGTTCAAAGATCATTTACCAACCAAATTATAAGGGAATCATGGGGTAACCTCAACCAATAAGCATTTGGATTCCTTTTCTAATGCTTGTGATAACATCGGTTCCCATGCGAATGAAACTTGTATGAGGCTCTTTTTCAACTCCTTGGAAGGTAGATATGTCCAATTATTCGACTTACTTGATAAAATTTTCTCCACTTGGTTTGAGTTGATTTATTGTTTCAAAACTACTTTTGGTAGGATAGAAAATATTGCTAATCACATGTAAAAATTTAATAATCTGTATTTCAAGAAGGGTGAAACCATAAAGGATTTTAACCTCAGGTTCATGAAGTTGTTCAATCAATTTGCAAAGGTCATCTTCCCAACCCCACGAACAACTTTGTTTCATTACTATAACAACATTCCACCTACTTATCGTCACTGATTATGAGAGAAGGGTGCAAATGGTATTGGTTCAACTTTCTATACCTGTTTGGAATATGATGAACATAATACTAAAATGGGTTTACCATTTCATATTAATGGTCCTAAAACTGACATGACTATTTGTTGCAAATTATGCATGATATCTTTTGTACATTGGTTCACTACTAATCCCAAACCTATTTCAAATTCTTCTCTTTGCCTATTAACAAGGATGAACCTGTCTCAATTTGAAGATGCGTTTGTCCATTGTTGGTGTCATTTCTATGAGGAATCCCATGACCAAGCTACTTGCGAGCAATTTTTGGTGGCTAAAGAGTGAGCTAAAGAAAAGAAATAATTTCCTAACATGGTTGTTATTAAGGAAGAAGAATCATAAAATGAAGTATACACTATCATGACTCATATCTAGATAGCTTATAATCAATTTAAACCCAAGCCCATCCAAAATTATCCTCCTGGTAATTCTAGAAACCGCAAAGGAAGTGAGAATGATAGGTATGTCCTATTTTTATCCCTAGAACAACAATCCTTACCTATTATTCATCATAATTATTGTTTAAACATAAAAGATTGCAACTGGGCCAACCAACTAGTCACTATATAATGTAGCCTATGAATTGGCATCTCGGCCAATATCAACTTCCTAGATCTCCTCTAAAGTGCTTGAGTATTAGTAGAATCTTAATAAATACCTTGCTATCCCTATCTTAATAGTTGGAAATTCTATAGAAACAACATCTATTGTCGCTAATGTTGCTAAATTTGGAGAGAAATTTAATGTTACAATCGAAACTAGCCTCGAATATGAGAATCCTCCCTTCTATTTGTATATGTGGATAATAAAAAAGATTGCACATTCTTTCCTAATTGATAGAATATCGTATCCAAACATCATGTTTAAGGTGATTATGGAACAAATTGATCACACTTGTACAAGAGAAGTCAAGAATGTGCTTATCTTCAACAAAAAGTTCCAACCTACCATAGGACAAATCAAAGACCTTACCTTGGTCATGTGCTTAAATCCATAAATTTGGACTAGTAATTTCCTTGTAGAAGACATGGAGGTGGGTAAATTCTCCATAATACTTGGGTGAGAATGACAACATCTAGCTGGTGGTTACATGAGCCTTGAAAACTCACATTTGATTATTCCTCATGATCATAAAAACCTTATTATAAAAAGGGAACTCATAACTATCTCGTATAATGAGAATACCTCTGATTTTGAGGTGAAATATGTTGAAACTGGCCTTCGTAGTTACTCCAACCCGTTTGGAACCCTCCACATCACAAGTAGTTTGTTTTAGGGATGCTGCTACACAGGAAGTCACCCTAGACTGATCAAAATGCACCCAGATTTGGATAAAGATGCCATTTACTGTTGTTTATGTGCCGGCCAGAATGGAGATTATGTGTTGTTAGGGGGCTGAGAATTTGATCTGATTTTATAGAGCCAGAAGTTTAAAGCAATTTTCCTAGAATGAACAATCAGAACTACATAAGTTCAACTTCAGAAAACATCAAAAACCCATTGACAAGGTTTTCCTTCCATAACTATTCTTACTAGTTACTATGTGTTAGAACATACATCTCAATTTAATTTGATTTCTCAAAATGTCAGATCTTGAAACTAGACTAAAAATATTTCATTTGGAGTATTTCACAAAGGTCTTAAGACCAATAAACCTTTGGTTCACAGTCCCTTTCATATAATTGGGAAACTAGATCTCCTCTAGGTAACAAATCAGTTCACTTCTACAATGTGATATTTCCGAAAACTGTTTGCAGTTGAAACTTTAGCAATTTGTTATGCACAATTTACAACCATTTAAACATTTTCAACTCAATATTAGCATAATTTTCAACCTTGGATTCATTACTCCTCCTAGATTTTATCCACTGTTGACCAACTTAAAGTATTCATCACATTGACTACAACCTTTAAGCTGTGGAAAATCATATGCATTTTCAACCTTGGATTCATTACTCCTCCCAGATTTTACCCATTGTTGACCAACTTAAAGTATTCATCACATTGACTACAACCTTTAAGATGTGGCAAAGCATATACATTTTATTGAAGTATTTGGTTGACTGCCACTTGGAAACAAGTCATTCATCCAGATTGACACAACGCTGTTGTCATTGACAATTTACAGAGGAACCGATCTATATTTGATTAGATTCAGATCTATTATAGAATCATTATAATGTATAGATTGATTTATATGAAGTTTTTTTTCATAGAGATAACTTTATATCTGATTGCTGATACATTCTCTATTTCTGCAGATCTGTGACAAAATTGGACTAAAGTAAAACTTGGGACCAATTTAAAATTTCTATGCAATATTGATGTCCTATTGACCATGGTAGAGTACCATACATTTCAACAAGAAGTGGCTATGGGCCCACCGTCTACAATGCTTTCAGTGGAGGATGCTACACATATTGTGCTGAGCATCACAAAGTGCTTGGAACCTGTCACAGTACAGCTGCATGAGGCACTGGGATTAATTTTAGCCACAGATGTAAATGCTCCTGATCCATTGCCACCTTATCCATCATCTGTCAAGGTGTGATGCGGTTTCAATTTCATTCTCTCTCACTCTCTAATTTTCTATGCACAATAGGTCATGACTCATCAATAGTTTCCTGTTATAATTTATTTACTGTAATCTTTGTTTCAGTAGTGGAGACAAGTATATGCCAGATTCATTTTGAAGCATTTGATTAGTTCTATCTATTGGCCCGACATAGCTTAAATATTCTATCAATTTGCAATTGGATTTACTGATTTTTCCTCAAACTTGTTGAATTTCCCCCTCTCCTCATGACTAGTAATTCACCATCCTTTTTACATGATCCCAAGCTATCTTCTTTGCAGCTTTTCACAGTGGATTTGATACTTGTGCTTTTGAACTTAGATGTTCCAGTGGTCTTTGGACTCGTGGCTCTAATATTACAAGTGATTTTAGCTTCTGGCTTTAATTGCTAAACATTGAGATACATAAATGTCACAAATATTCCTCCAACCCACTAAAGGTGAACTTGTGGCTTTAGTATTACAAGAGTCTAATAATTGCTAAACATTGAGATACATAAAAAGAAGGAGGCCTATGTTTCATCTTCTTATGTCCCCTTCCTAGTAGATAAAATACACCAGATATCTAGATATGTGCCAAGGAATGCCAATAAACCAATATAGATTTTAAAACAAAGATGACCAACATTAATTTTCCTCCCCTCAAAAACCACAACATGTTTCAACAAAAATTAATTATCCTCTTAACCTTTCCAATTAGCTACCCAATAAATCCCCAAATAACAGTACTCTCTTCATCAATTCTAGTGAAAAATTTGTTTGTACTCTCATCATAATTGATGCAACTATTAACTTCATTCATGTTTCGATTGTTGCATATCATCGCTCTATTGATTTCTTTAATGGTTTCCCCAAATCCTTGATCAGGGTTAATAGCAGAGTTGATTTTTTTTTCACATTCTAACACTAGAGCATAGTCATCGACATGATGATTGCTTCCATGGGAAGCTTCCCTCAAACAATCATGGGAATCACCCCCAAATAATGAATTTTGATCCTTAGCTTAGCGTAAATAGAAATATATTTACACCGGACGGGTACTAATAAATGGGATTGTTCAGGTCGGGTGGCACTACACCAAATATAGATCCATTAACTAAGAGAGAACTGAAAAATCTCTCTAATTTCAGGAGAAACCAAGGTTCTTCCAAAGCCAGAGAATGCGGTGACCTTAGTAATGAAGACACTATATGTATAGAAATTATTTCTTGCTCGGTTATTAGAAACCATATAGGAAATATCATTGAAGAAATATTCAATAGCGTATTCCCCACATCTCCGTGGTAGATAGAAAAGGAAAGAGAAAGCTGTAGAATAACAACACTCGTTGCCATAAGACCGAGATGCAATTACACTGGCTGTAGAAAATTTTACACTCAACATAGATTAGAGATGATTCTAATCCTCAGTGTGATAGACAAAAAAATGTGTCAAATTGATTCCATCAGATAAAGTTGATGAATGGAGACTCAAGAGTAGAGAGTGTGATGGATGGACAACAATGGGTGCACCATGTGTTAGCAAAGGAATTTTTTTAGAGAAAGAAATGGAAGGCCTTGGGTTTTTTCAAGGAAGTCATAATGTTCAAGACTATCATAACTAGTGGGACTAAATATAGGGATCATGCTGCAGATTTGTGATAGTTACATCCTTTATGAAAACCAGAGTTTGGGCATCCTTTTTTAACTCATACTTTAGGTTTGTGTATAGCCAGATACATTCTGTGTTTAGGTTTTGTGTATAGCCAGAAACATTATGTGTTTAGGGTTTGTTTATATCCAGATACATTTTGTGTTTACATTGTATATTATTTCTTTGGTATCAGAAGATATATGAAAATTCTTATGGAGGCAATAGATGTATATGTTTTCACTATATTAATTTGAAAGGGTGATTTAGTTAAGGTTTATCCATGCTTACAGGAAATGGAAAGTTCATATCCCAGGGTAGGATAATCATTTCCTTTGTCCCTCTATACTTCTAGGATTGGATATGAAACTAGTGCTTCTCGATCAACTCAGTTAATCGATTCTTAATATTGTCTATGCAACTAGAGGATCTGGATCTAGAACTCAATATATATATTATGCAATAGTCTGTATGAAATTTGCTACTATATATTTATGTGACTCTTATGTTGGTGCTTAAACTACTATCATTGGTGTTGTCGATGGATCGATTTAGTCACTTTCTTACTCAAGAGAATCTACGGAATAAACACCACAATTGAAATCTAGTGTTGCTTCTGAAGCTTGCTTTGATGCTTCTATCTTAGCTATTGGTACTGATGGTGCCTTAGCTACTTCTAGGCAATGCGGTGGAGAAATTGGGACTAGTGCAAGGAAGCATTGGAGAGTACCAACACTTGTAACACTATGTGCAAATGCAAAGTCTACTCCTGCTCATTTTGGTTCTACTTCAACTGTTGAATCAACAAAAACAATTGATCTATTTTTTCATTTCTTTTTTAATATGTATATAATAAACTAAGAAATGTAATAAAATAATAATTTTACCTCTATTTCATTATTAATTAACTACTATGTTCTAACTCAAAGAAATAGGGACCAGGACTGGGTTTTAATAGAAATATTTGACACACCTATGATCATCATCAGAGTTGCGGGCACACCATTGCATAGTTTCTAGAAACAAAATTGTTTCGGGCACAACAACATTCAATAATACTTAAAATAGTTGAAAATTCAATATATTAATTACCTAGCCATTCTTGCACTATAATTGCAGCCTTTGATGTTGAGAACAACAATATTAGAAAATTCATTGTCGAATGCAACTTGAAAATTGCAGTGGCCACAAACTGTCTTACCTATTCTGAAGGGGTATTGTATGGGAACGCCCAAGCAAGAAAACATAGAGGATTAGTGCAATCCTCCAATTGGTAATCATGTCCATCCTCTTGGAAATTATGCAATATGGCATATGTTTCCCTTTTGTCGTCAAGAATCAACAACATGGGGAGAGCCTCGAACTAGCAAAGGTTGCAGGGCCACACATCACATAATGTACATCCACTTGGAAATCATGCACTACAACATACTCTTTCCTTTTGTCATGAAGAATTGGAAACTTGGTGAGAGCCTCGAACCAATGTATGTAGTGGGGCCACAAGTGGAGCACAAATCACATCATGTCCCTCTAGTTGGAGGGATCCACATAAGATTGGTAACTTTCATCTTTTCGAATGTCTTTACAAAATTTTCATTCATTTTCTGTTAAAGGCTTTGCAACCTCCCAAGATGTTGTTAATGAAGTTGATTGTTATCCATTGCAATGGCTCTCACAAATAATGGAGAAGAAAATAGGATGCTCATCACCAAAACATCAATATGACTGTCATAGTACATTTTATGTGTGGAGCATTGGTCGGGAGGAATAATACATTTGCATTGGATCAAGATGAGTTTTATAGGACCAACCAATAGTAACAACAACATTCTGGGAGACAAGCCTCCAATGATCTTGTTTACTCACAACAAATATCTCTTTCTAGCAAAGCATCATTTACAAGGTGTTTTTACCGCCACTTCACCACTTACATCTGCATGTAGTGTTTTATATGTTGAACATAAACAATGAATCTATACTTAATATCTTATTGTATGCAATTTCTAGGGTTTTTTAATAGCTTCATGTTTTCTTATTCCTCTTCTAATTTTCAAACCAATGTATAATTTGAGACTTTGGTATCTACTAGCTAAATACACAGGCTTTAAAATCTATATTGGTTTATTGGCATTCCTATGTTTCATCTTCTTATGTCCCTTTGGAATTAAAAAATGCAAGGTATATCCTTTTCCCTTAAAGTGCATATATCTGGTTCTAAAACTTTGCCAATGTAAACTATATCCTCAAGGCTCAGTCCCATCCAAGGAGACATAGCAAAGATATTTTAACATTATTACAGTGTTCAGGTCAACCACTTAGTCACACTAAAGGAACATGATGTCATATTTTTCCTTTAGTTCGTATGTAATTCATGTTTCTATGTGTTGTGAAAAAGAGAGAATGGAGGTGTTGTTTATTATGCATGATCTGTCTACACAGGTTCAGGGCCAATACAAAACAGATTGTGTATTAATGTAAGCACATGCAAAAATGCTTGAGGTGCATAAAACCTTGGGTAATTCGCAAATTTCATTTGTATGATTCCTGATGTGACAGACAAATCTCAACCATATTAGTAGATCCATTTTATAATTTGCAAGCCATTTTCCTTTATATTCCAAGTTTTCCATGGAACATTGCCTTTATATTGCAAGTTTTCCATGGAACATTGCAACTTTTGCCTATTTCTACACCAAGAGAAATAAGTTGTTCTACAACTTGGGGAGGGGGGAGATGCCCATTACTTCGTGTCTTCATGTGTGTGTGTGCTGCATCTAGCCACAAAAAAACACTAATTGTACACAGAAACATCATAGATTCATCTTAACCTCGAATCCATTAAATGTTGAAAGGTTTGCACCTTGAGTTTTTTTATCCCTCTTGATGCTTATTAGATAACTTTGCTTGCTCTTTTTGTTGAGCTTGGTTTCCCTTCATCACTGGGTGTCTTATTCTCATGGGCATGCATCCAAGTTGGGCCCATTCCATTCAATAAATTTCTCATGTCAACATAGGTAACGAAATACTAAATAGGCATTAATATATTGTCAACACATTGTTTGTGGAAGTAACAGTGCAATATTGCAGGGCTTCCATAGTTTCAACAAAATTCATTTCCAAAATGCTATAAAATTCTAGAGCAACTATTTTCCAAGTTTGTCCTTACTATTGCAGTGATCACCTTATTAAGTGTACACAATATAGAGTGTATTACTTGGGCAAATATAGGCAGCAATGTTCATTACTACCTGAGCTATGGACCTCTTCCAAGTTCTAATCTAATCACTTTTTAAGTTTTTATGGCTTTTTGCTGAAAGGAGAAAACCCTTATGACACCATCCCCATTGGTAAAGTTCATATTATTTTTGAATTTGGAGTTTTAAGGTTAATCAAAACTTTTGGAAGGACAAGTGCTACCTTGATGTGCATGTCATTAGTTTAGGACGCTATCTAGACATGTAAAATGGTTGCGATATATACAATCAAAAGAATCAGAGCACCATAGCCATGAGTGTGAGAAGAATACCTAGCTCCAGTCTTATCTACCTTTGTGATGTAACAAACCTGCAACAATCGCGATATCTTGTTGATATGAAACATATAATTTTTGAGATGAGATAGGGAAACTATATTTACCATTGGCAAGGTTGGTGGCTTCAGAGTTTGGATGTCATGAATATAGCGAGTGAATACCATTTTATTTTTAAAAAAGTATAATGACTACAAAGGTGTTATACTAGTTGATCATGCTTCCTCTAACAATCTCACTATGGAAAAGCGTGTGGAACTATGATTCAAATAATACTAATGTTGAAGTTCTTTATCGAAGGAGATGCCATCCTTGTTTCTTGAATATCCAAACCATTTTTCTGTTATCTACTTTAAGAGTTAAATATTACATCTTTAAAAATATGCAACAGTAGGAAATTGCACACCTAATTGATCCCTTAACCAATCAAGAGATGGCTTGAGAAGTCCCACAAATTATATTTCTTAGTGATATTCACAAGGCTCTTATAGAGATGCTTTCTTGCTTTCATTGATCCTACATGCATTTTGATTATGTAAACTATTGGAATTCAGAAACAGGGCACACATATCTACTCCAAAGGGGAAGATGCTTGATGGGATTCCTGGATGAAACCTATACTCTAAAATACAGGGAACTATTTCTTCAAGTTTCTTGTACTCGAGAAGAAACATCTTGGAAATTATAGCCAATTAGCATATACATTCTCTAACCACGTACATTGAGTATGTCTCAAAGTACAAATCACCTACAGTTAGACCATATATTTTCAAAAGAAGTTGATTTTCCAAAATTGGCATTCCTACACAAATTCTTGTCATTTTACACCTAGAAGAGTATCACCTTTTTCTAGAGAGTTTGAAAGCCATTTTTGGAGGAGTTGTCCCCTTATGAGTGGATTTTCTAGTACACATTGAGGGACGTCCCTAGCTTGGAGACCACTCTTCCTTAGGTTTGCGAGTATGCTAATGTTGCCTAGCAAAATGCATTACTCTAGAAAACATGTTTATTATTCTCAAAGACCTAATCAGACCTATTATTGTGGTGGACATAATTGGCTGCTGTAAAACCTAATTCAAGGTGTTGTCAATACTTGGTGTGTTCCATATCTTATCTCAAATCATTGATTTCATAGCAAATTTTCAGCAGTCACCAATGTCTTGAAAGCATATAAATACTTTTTTAGCAGGTTAATAGTGGTTTTGATCATAACAAAGGCTTCCAATGTCTATTTCCTTGTAGGTGGATTTTAAAGTACCATCATTAATTAAAGAGGATGCATGGGAAGGGCTAGTTGTGTGAGCCCTTATTAATGAATTGAGAAGTTTAATTGAGATGGTAAAAGTGCTTTAATAAGAATTTCTCAACCTATCCTTTATTACAGCCATTGAAACAGTAGCAACCACATGGGATAGGCGCTGGTAATTGGAATCCCATCAATCTTTCAAACATTACAGGTGATAAGCACCGAGATTTTGAGAAGGAAAGCTACAGAAAGTTTGCCCATAATGCAGTTATATTTCCTTTAAATGAAAGCTAATTAAAACCAGCATTAAAGATGATTGTTTGGCAATTCTATTTGTTGTGATTTGACTTTCATGCATCCTACAAGAAATCAGAGTCTTGGACAGCAGGCCTTACCCTCAGCAAAGAGACAATTTTGACATTAACTATGTGCTTGACAACTTGTTGATTGGAAGAGTTTTGATGCATATATCATCTTGTGTTTTATTGTAAATGGCAAGATAGGATCCAATGATGATAGATCTAAAGAAATTGCTTCCTTTGGAAGACTATGAAAGGCAGTTTGACAAATTATGCAATTCTGTAAATGATACTAAAGCTTGGTGTGCTGATTAGAAATATCATGACTTTAGAAAAGGCAATTCTACTTTAATTGCAACCATGCAAACAACATAAATTATGGGTATTTCTTACTGAAGCAGTGGTGATAGTGGATCTGGGCATATTCCCAGCATGGTGGATCTGGATCAATGTCTGGGTACAATGTAATGGCCAGGCCACACCTAGGGCCTTTTGTGGAAGGCATCATCCAAGCATTGGTTGAATGGAAGTCATTTCCTCATGAAAAATGGGCTCCCAATTTAAAGATCCTTGTAATTCAAGCTTGTTGCACTGTTAATGCACTACTTTGCTTTTGTGGTGTCATCATTCTTACTTTTGGAAGATGGGCATAAAAAAAGTCCTTTTTGATTCGCTTTTGTTTGGTAACTCTGATGGGAAACAATGGTCAAAGTGTGGGGATGTATGCCAGGGCCAACAAGTGGATACCGTGATCAGGAACTTTCATATATATATAAGCATCATGTTATATGATCCCATCTTTGAGATATTTTAGGTTGGATTGCCATACATTGTGAAGCAAATCTTGATTCAACTATATCTGCGAAGAAAGAATCACTCTTAAGGTTTATTTCATTTGCCTGGTATTTTGCTTTTCCTTCTCTCATATTTTCCATATTTGTTTGGGGTTCTTTTTCCATATCCATTTTGGGTTGCTTAGTGTTTGAAGGTAAATTAGCCATAAGTTAAAACTAAGACCTCATGATATAGGAACTTATAATAATTGGATGCTAACACATGGTTTGCAAATATGACCATAAAATTGTGGTAAGAACTATTCATAGACGTGGTCAGCTTCATTTCCAGCAGGAAATCAGGAATCAGCCTACACAGGAAGTACCTGATATATCTGAGAGAGAACCTATTTTGCAGGGCTGTCCTGTTTCCTGTTTATTCGCCTTTCAAATATCTTTCATCACAAGAACAAATTTTTCTAGCTGAAGCTCTGGAGCCATTTGGTCATGAGTGGCTACAATCTTTATTGAATACTGTAGCACTAGGAGCTTGTAACAATGGAAATTCTGTATCTGATGATCTTCTGATGGTAGTAAGCTTGATGTCTTTGGCAAGTTTTTCAAGCTTGGAACTGTATAGTTGGAGTTTACATAAATATAATGTACTAGAAATATTGTCCCATGCTATTAAGTTCTACTATGACAGTGAAGTCAAAGTTGCAAGATCAAATGTATCTATTCATGTGTTAGTGCAACACATGGGAGAATCTGCTGTTGGGATGAAACACAAGATTGAAAAGGAAGCAATTTAATATTGTTTCTTACCCACTCGCCCTTCGCAAAATTGGTTCCAAATTCATTCTTTGCAAAGAATGTTAGACAAGATATCCATGTTGAAGGTTCTATTGAAAAGGTTGAATGTGAAGAAGCAGAAACTGGAGTATCAATCAGGCAGTTTCAGAAATTGGTTGCTGACAATAGCATTGCTCCTGGTGTACAATGTTATGCAGCACACAACATGTCCTGCTTCGGTATTTATGGATTTCCAAATAAATTTGGAAGAAAAATGAAGAAGGCATTTGATAATGATGAGATGTATGACCTCTTGTTGGTCTTGTTAGATGGGAGTTCATTGTTTGTGTTATGATTTAATATGCTAAGACAGAAAATATCAGTATTACATTCCATTTCACAACAATAGCATATACAGGATCACGGAAAGAACAACAAGCACAACATAAACACAAGAGACATAGATTTATCCTGGGAAACCCTCATGGGATAGAAAACCCAGCAAAGCTTCCTCAATATAGATGACCAGCAAATACAAAGATGTAAACCCTAGACATGAGCTCCTTCTCCTCCATAGAAGATCTCTCCCTCACTTATGCGCTAATCACAAGTGAGTGCAATGTGTGTTAAATGAGGAACACACCTCCTCTATTTATACACAACTCTGACTTGTCTTTTACACAAGCTAGGTCGGCCCCAACTTAACCAATTTACATAATGTGACAGGGCTGACCCCACTAGGGTGGTATAATAACCCTTTAACCCACATAAAACATACAGGGCCGACCCCCACTAGGGAAGTCTAATAACCCAAGTTACCATGGAGGAATAAACATCTCCGGATACATGACAAAGTCCCATCGGAGGAATGAAACATCTCCGGAATAATACAATAAAAATATAATATTCTTAGAAGTTAAAATATTTCAACACTCCCCCTTAATGAGAAGGATATTATAACAACATCTGCAGAAGCAAGGAGTCATCAACATCATACATGATACATCTATAAATCATTGGAATCTTTCTCAACATCATTAGTAACTCAAACAATTATTGGAACATCTTCAATACTGGAACATCAATATCTTCAGTACTGAGTCTTCATCTTCTGCAGCACTCGAACAACTACAGCAACATCAACATCAACATTTGGATCCTCATGATCATCAACATCGTCATCACACGATCACCAGCATCGTCATCACACGATCATCAAGATCGTCATCACATGATCATCAGCATCGTCATCTACATCATCATGATCAGCATCATCATCATCTAGATCATCACGATCATCAACATCGTCATCTAGACCATCACGAACAATAGCATTATCATCTAGATCATCACGATCAACAACATCGTCATCTAGATCATCACAATCAGCAACATCGTCATCTAGACCATCATGATCATGAACATCATCATCTATATCATCATGATCAACAACATCATCATCTAGAACATCACGATCAGCAGCATTGTCATCTAGATCATCACGATCAGCAGCATCGTCATCTAGATCATCATGATCAGCAGCATCGTCATCACACGATCAACATCATCATCATCACAATAGCATAACCTGGATCCTCTCGATCAACAACAGAATGGAAGCATACCCTGCAACACACATGATCTATTTAAGACAGCATATCATGTCTAGGGATGATGCAATCCACTCGTCAACTTAGACAAAGTCTAAGGACCAACTCTCGGAGACATCTATTTGTGGATCTGTTTTAGGACTGAAGTCCAGGGATGATACAATCCTGTCACTCTCAGAGACATCTATCTGCGGATCAGTTTAGGACTGAAGTCTAGGGATGATACAATCCTCTCACTCTCGGAGACATCTGTCTGCGGATCAGTTTAGGACTAAAGTCCTAGGATGATACAATCCTCTCACTCTCGGAGACATATGTCTGTAGATCAGTTTAGGACTGAAGTCCAGGGATGATACAATCCTCTCACTCTCAGAGACATCTGTATGTGGATCAGTTTAGGACTGAATTCCATGTATGATACAATCCTCTCACTCTCGGAGACATCTATCTGTGGATCAGTTTAGGACTGAAGTCCAGGTATGATACAATCCTCTCACTCTCGGAGACATCTGTCTGCGGATCAGTTTACGACTAAAGTCCAGGGTTGATACAATCCTCTCACTCTCAGAGACATCTGTCTATGGATCAGTTTAAAACTGAAGTCCAGGGATGATACAATCCTCTCACTCTCGGAGAAATCTGTCTGCGGATCAGCTTAGGACTGAAGTCTAGGGATGATACAATCCTCTCACTCTCGGGGACATCTGTCTGCGGATTAGTTTAGGATTGAAGTCTAGGGATGATACAATCCTCTCACTCTTGAAGACATCTATCTGCGGATCAGTTTAGGACAGAAGTCTAGGGATGATACAATCCTCTCACGTCCATTTTGAACTAGTGGTTCTAGGATGATGCAATCCCCATCACGTACATTTTGAACTAGTGGTTTTGAGATGATGCAATCCCCATCACGTACATTTTGAACTAGTGGTTTCGGGATGATGCAATCCCCATCACGTACATTTTGAACCAAGTGTTCAGGCATGATGCAGTCCTATCACGTCCACTAGGGACCATACAATGACCTCATTGTCAAAACAGGTAGCCTCATCATCGATACAAGTATCCACATCAATACAGTATCCATATCATCGACACAAGTATCCTCATCATCTATACAAGTATCCATATCATCGACACAAGTATCCTCATCATCGATACAAGTATCCATATCATCGACACAAGTATCCTCATCATCGATACAAGTATCCTCATTATTGACCTTACCGTCAATATAGGCAATCTCATCATCAATATAGGTATCCACATCGATACCAGTATCCAAATATCATCATCGACCACATCACTCCCCCTTTCAAGGAGGGTCCTTCTGAACTACACCAACCTTGTCTCGAAAATACTCAAACTCTTCTCGAGACAGAGGTTTGGTCAATACATCAACAACTTGTTCGTTAGTGCTCACATACTCGAGCTTGATAGATCCTTTCTGCACCATATCCTATATATAGAAATATCGGATCTCTATGTGCTTTGACTTATCATGGAACACTGGATTCTCTGTCATCTTGATACAACTCTGGTTGTCACACAGGATCACAGTGGGTTCCATCTCTAAGTCAAACAATTTTGATAACAACTTCCGAAGCCATACCGCTTCACAACTAGCATAGAAAGTAGCTATATATTCCGCTTCAGCTGTGCTGAGAAACACACTAGACTGCTTCTTGCTAAACCACGAGATCATGGCAGATCCCAGACAATAAAATCCGCCCGATGTGCTCTTCCTGTCTGATACACTTCTTTCCCAATTAGCATCTTATGTAGCCATACAATCTAAAGTCATGATCTCCAAGACAACATAGACCAAAGTCTATCGTACCCTTTAGGTACCTCATCACATGCTTTGCAACTATTAGGTGAACATATCTAGTTTCCACTAGATACTGACTCAAGGTGTTCACAACAAAGCATATATCTGGCCTTGTATTCGTCAGATACATCAATGACCCAATATTATGTCTGCACAGAGTCACATCCACTAACTATGATGAGTCATCAGCTAACAGCTTCAAGTCGGAACCCATGAGAGTGGCCATGGTTGTACATTCAAACATATCAAATCTTATCAAGATTTCCACAGCATACTTTCCCTGGTTGAGAAAGATTCCTTCTGAGCCTTGCCATACTTCTAGACCTAGGAAGTAATGCATCAATCTGAGATCTTTCATCTCAAATTCTATAGCTAGCTTCTTCTTACTTTCCATGATCTGTTTCTCATTCCCTGTCAGAAAGAGATCATCCACATATAATAATAGTATCATCCACAACCTTAAGGCAAAGGTTAGGATCAACTTTACTCTTACTAACGCCCAAGCTTGTCAAGAAGCTATCAAATCTCCCTCTGTGCCTGAACATCATTCCTACTCTGAGTGATCTTCTGCATATCTATCCGTGCCATCTCTCGTCATATGGGTCTACTGATATGAGCCTCAATATCATTCAAACTCTTTGGTGAGTTCTTTCTTGCATCCATGTCATCTGTATATAGAAACCATCTTCAACCTTGTAGCAAAGGTTGAAATCCGCATCACCCATGGTGAGCATTAATCTTATCAAATGACTATCGATCTTGGGTACATGTACAGAGCTTTCTTCAATTGAATCTTGAGAGTTTTCTCGATTCACATTTCTTCTTCAATTACACCATTAAGAGAATGGTCTTAACTAGCAACTTGGAGCAAACATCTCATCATGATCCTCTTATTCTTTCTAAGAGAATCTTCTAGCCACGAGCCTTCTATAGTATGTTTGTTTTGTAAATCTTCTTGTTGAACATCTATCACTTGTTCTGTATTCATCATTCTTCATGATCTTTCCTACAAAGCAAAGTCAATTGCATGATTAGTAATACTTCATAATCATCAAATCATGTTGACATGATAACCTATTATGCATACAGATATGATTCACATAGTTATGCAACTATCTTGACCAGGACTTTGGCAAAATACTTTTCCATATCATGTATGCATACAGTGGCTATCTAGATGCCTTCCATCTCTACCAGAACATACTATCAAGAGCGTGCACAACTCTCGGCATGTCTGCAAACAGGTTTCATTCTAGACAAGCGGCAATGGAATGTTTGTCCAACTTACCAATCATATGCATATTAGTAGTATACTGTTCAATGCTATATGAATTCTTACACTCAGCATGATATATTCGAGGAATACAAATATGCATACAACTATTATGAGCAATATCATTAAGAAGTAATTCAAATACTTATCTTTTTATGTCTTGTGAGGTTGCTTCCTTCTTGGTCTCTACTTCCCTTCCATGTCATGAGCTTCTATCCATCCTTGACCACTATGCATGCTTAAGTGTGCAATAGTGTCATCATCATGATCTCATACATAATCATAAATTCATTAGTATAAACTCAATATTATCACAACATTATGATTCTAAGTAATCTTGAATATGTATAGTCATGATCATTCAATACATGGCTATACTAAGATCCTAGCACAAAGTAGGATTCTAACTTGACATAGGAAAACATACCTCGATTAGTATACATGCTTAGTTATGTATAACATACCTAAATAATATCTTCTTTGTTCTCTTCAATGATTTAGAGACCTTGTTCTAGAACTTGCATATCTCATAAGTTAAGCATAGTAGAACAAAGTCATACATACCTCGTAAGTAGAGATTCTATATGGTCAAACATTATGGATGAGTCTTTGTCTTCATGTCATTATGGTCATAGAACTTGATTTGTATTTCTTGATGTACCGGTATCTTGTTAGCAGACAACATCATCCTCATACAACACCATAGGTGCATTAGTACAATCATAAGTGTCATAACCCTAATCAATAAATGTATTCTATCATTCCAATGCATTCTTACTTTTACTAGGGTAATAAGACAAGTCTAACATTAATCAAGATTGTACTAACCTAAATAATATGAAGACAAACGTAAACTTAATCATGAACATATTTCAACACATACCTATATCTCCTCAAGTCATACCTGTCAGGATTGATTTTAACCCAATCCACTTTGATTTGTTGAAACTGGATCTGGAGCTGGATTAGGGTTTGTCAGAGAAACCCTAAAAATTCAAACTTTGAATTTCAAACTTCTGAATGGATGGAAAGATGCACCTTGCTGAGTTGATCAAGCTAGCATACTTCAATTTTGAAATCTCCAAAATTTGACCCCTCAAAATTGCCTTTGAAACTTCTGGATCTTCTGGACAGGATCCCGAACTAGGGTTTGATGAAGCCCACCCTTCTTCCCAATCAAAAGGTTCGATCCAAAGCTCTAAACTTCGATTTTTTGAGGAGCTTGCAGCCGTGGTCACAGACTTAAAAAATTCCAACTTTTGCAGAAGCCCTTATTTTCCACCTCTCCGATCAAAATCCCGAACTAGGGTTTGATCAAGCCCACCCTTCTAACCAACCAACAATTTCAATCTTGGTCTCTAAATTTTAATTTTGATGAGGAGCATTCAGCCATGGACTCCAATTCAAAAAATTCCAACTTTCTCTGAAACCCTAATTTCCCACAACAACGACGATTCAAGAATGAAGGTGCTCAAAATCCAAATCTGTTTTGACAGAAATATGCACCTGATTGTTTCTGGTGTAACTCTGAAATTACGAATCCACAGGGTCTGAAAATTCTTCATGTGGTATCCCGACCTGTCCTCTTTCCAAAACCATAGGTATGACCTCAGTTGAATTCTCTTAGAGAGATTTATGCCAAGTGTTGCAACGTGACATGTTTATGGGATAAAACAAGAGAGCGAACTTGTACAGTGTGCCACGTGTCACTGGTTCAAATTCGGCCTTTGAAAAAGTTACCTGCGAAACTACAGTCTGTGCTCTACTTGTCACATTTTACTAAATTTAATTTGGAGCGTCCTAGCCCAAGTTGTGACCTTTTTTCCTAGGTCACCTATTTATGACTGAGATCTGGAAGAGGCAGAAACCCTAACTTGTACTGATCATAAATCACAAAGTACAACGAATTAGAGGTTTTCCTTTGGACACAAGGTACAGGGGGATGTAATCTATGACCTGTAAAGGTTTTAGATCATGAAAATTTTCCAAAATGGATTTATAGCGAAAGTTACACGATGATTGGTTTTTTCTATACAAAACCCTAACCTTCAAATTGTCGCAAGTGAAGCAAGTGTTGTAAGTGCCATACATTGCCTTCCTTCAGGTTAGCTCTGATACCATGTTATGATTTAATATTCTAAGATAGAAAATATTAGCATTACATTCCATTTCACAACAATAGCATATACAGGAACATTGAAAGAACAACAAGTACAACATAAACACAAGAGACATAGATTTATCCTGGGAAACCCTCATGGGGTAGAAAACCCAGTAAAGATTCCTCAATATAGATAACCAGAAAATACAAAGATGTAAACCATAGACATGAGCTCCTTCTCATCCATAGAAGATCTCTCCCTCACTTATGCGCTAATCACAAGTGAGTGCAATGTGTGTTAAATAAGGAACACACCTCCTCTATTTATACACAACTCCGACTTGTCTTTTACACAAGCTAGGTCGGCCCCAATTTAACCACTTTACATAATGTGACAGGGCCGACCCCACTAGGGTGGTCTAATAATCCTTTAACGCGCATAACACATACAAGTCTGACCCCCACTAGGGAAGTCTAATAACCCAAGTTACCATGGAGGAATAAACATCTCTAGATACATGACAAAGTCGCATCGGAGGAATGAAACATCTTCGAAATAATAAAATACAAATATAATATTCTTAGAAGTTACAATATTTCAACAGTTTGCACACTTGGTTATTTTAGCAGCTAGATGCTCATCTTTATTTCCCTCTAGCTATATTTTCTAAAATATATGTTACCCTAGACCATGACTCAACAAGGTCACGATTTTAACTAGATATTTCTGATCGTGAGGGCCGATGGATTCTTAGGCCTTCTCTTGTTGGAATAATATAAATGATTACCTAATATAGGTCTTAGCATTTTATTGTATTAATATTGTTACAAGTGTTTAGTTCCCAATTAAATGGTTTCTACAGGCTTTCCAGCTAATGAATGTGTTTATGGGTCTGAGCTGCATTTTTCCCATTGAAAACATATCTTTATAAATATGATAATGAACTATTGCGTGTGATTCTAATCTATATTAGAACTGATAAATGGATGAATATATATATAACTCTAGAATAGAGAGTATTTAGATAGAAAAATAATATATTCCTAATAATATTTAAAAAAAAAGTCAAGCGTCTCTCCTAGCAAGTTTCGATGAACTTGCTATACTAGCGACGAAAATTTCCGTCGCTAGTATAGCATGTTCCTCGAAACTTGCTAGGAGAGATGCTTGAATTTTTTTAAAAAAATATGAGACGCCGTCTCTATAGCAACGAACTTTCCTTGCTAGAGAGACGGGGATCGCTTGACTTAATTTTTTTTAAATATGAGTCTCTGTCTCTCTAGCAACGCAAGTCCGTTGCTATAGCAACAAACTTTTTCGTTGCTATAGAAACGAAATTTCGTTGCTAGAGAGATGGAGATCGCTTGAATTATTATTTTTTAAATATGAGATGCTGTCTCTATAGGCACAAACTTTTGTTGCTATAGAAACACCTTTGCGTAGATATAGAGACAACAAGGGTGTTGCTATAGAAACACAATTTGTTTTTTTAAAGATAGCACGGTCGATGTCATTTCTGTCTCTATAGCAACGAACATTGGCAAGTGTTGCTACAACAACTAAATTAGTGCCATGAAAACAAGGAGTCCTATTTGTCGCTATAGCAACGGAAAAGTGTTGCAATAAAAATGATTTTCCGTGGGAAAAATGTTCACATGTACTAGTGTGAAAGCAGTCTTGTATTGATCTTCCTTGCAAATTTGAATTTGACTGTACCCAGAGAAATGGTCCATGAAGGATAGTATCTCATGTCTCGCACATGCATCAATAAGTTGGTCAATGAAAGGTGTGGGGAAGTTGTATTTGGGACAAGCTTTTTTTAAATCGTGAAAATCAGTACATATGCAAATGGTGCCCTATTTTTTGTTAACTGGCATTGGATTGGAAACCTAGGTGGTGTAAGCATTGGGATAAATGAACCCAGCTTTACGTAGTTTCTCAATCTCAACTTTGACAGCGGGGAGATTGTATGGGTGGATGGGTCATTGCTTGTGGCGAACGGGTGGGACATTCGACCAAGTATCAATATGGTGTTCAACAATAGAAGGGTCAATGCCGAGCATCTCGGTATAGGACCAAGAAAAGACATCGCGAAACTTTTGGAAGAGATTCTTATAGGCATAAATCTCAGCTTCAGTACAAGAAGTGCCTAATGTAATGAGTTCAGGTGCACCGGGTGCGGTGGAAATGTCAACCTGTATGGTAGGTGAAATGTTAGCCATGTTACCTTCCTTGAAGGCATCGGAAGCTAGGATGGGGTTCTTGAACCATTCCACTTTATTTGGGAGGAAGTCCTTTGACTCGACTGAAAATTGGTTGGCCGCAGTAGTGGTAGAATCCTTAGGAATGAAATAGGATAGATGGTGCATATCATCCCAAGGGTATTCAGGTGCAGTCAACGTCTCTAGGATTTCCTCATCGCTATGAAAGCATTGTGTTGTCAAATCGGTAGAGGGGAGGCTAGATGCTGGAGGTGAAATGGGTTCACTCTTCATGGAAATCATGTAGATGTTTGGATATTCCCATACTCCATCCTAGTCCTAACAACATTTTCCATTTTTGCATTTTTAGTCATTCATGCAATTGCATGCATCCCAGTCATTAGTCCCAGCACCTAGCCCCCAGTTATCTAGCCCCGGGAGCTTCTTTCTAATCAGTTTTATCCCTCTTAGTGATTAGCGCTCCTTGCATGCAATTGCATGCATCCCAGGCGCCCTCTCTCACCTACCACTCAGTTGCACTTCAGTTAGTTGAGTTATCTTTAGATCTTTCCTTGATTTAAGGCTAGACTGACTCTCAGCTGACTGTATCACTCTGAAGGACCTCCAGTGAGACTAGACTTCCTATTTTGACTCCAGTTAGCTCCTCATGTGCCCTCCACTAAGCCTCCTTCATTCAGTTAGTGCCTCCATGTGCCAGTTACACCTACCACACTCAGTTAGACTCAATTTGACATCTAGTTGACAATTACTTGTGCATTGATGACTCCACTGATGATGATCAGGACTTTTAGTTGTGCTTTGATGACACTCCATTGATCTGATGATCACACCATGAAGGCTAATTTGAATTTCCACCTTGGCATTCGAATCCTCTCACCATTGTATTATTTATTGTTCATATTATGATTAATGATTTAGCATGTGATGTTATTCTGTTTCTATCCGAGTTCTACTGTATCATAATTCTGTTGCTCCTTTACATTGCATTGAACACTCTTCTTCTATTTTCCTTCTTAATCTTAATATTTCTTATGAGGTATACATCAACCCTTAGATCTTCTATGAGGATTTTCACATGGTATCAGAGCATGTTGAGAGTATAGTCTATCTCCATTCTTGAGAGTTTTTTTGCAGGTTATTATCAAGATTTCGAGTGCAGCAGTTGCAGCAGTTTCTGCACTTTTGCAGCAGTAGCAGTTGCAGACATTTTCTATTGTTTTTTGCAGGTCTTTTGAAACAGCTTCCATGAATCCAGAAGGAATTACTCCTCTTTTTCCATTCAACTATGATGAATGGAAACCATAGATGATAGCACATTTGAAGAGACATGGTCTCTTTGATTATTGTTTTGAAATAGAGTTCAAATCCTCTAAAGAAGAGAATGACTGGTTAAATGAAGGTGAAAGAGCCTATGCAACCATGTTGTTTTCTATGTCTTGTTTCATGGTACACCACTTCTTTTCTATTGAATATCCAAAAGAGATATGGGCCCATCTGGATGAAGGATTTGGAAAATAGAATGAAGGGATTGGTCCAAACCATTTCGAGAGAAAGCCCACTGTTGCATTCGCCCTACTTGATGGTCTCTCTGATAATGAATCAGTATCAAACATATCTCATATTGAAGTTGTCCACAAAGAAGAAGAACTTACAGATTCTACACTCATGCTCCAAATTTCTTCTATTTCGAATTTTGTGCCAACTCACACTCTAGAAACTACAGAGGTTCTTAAATCCTCTCTTGCACAAGAGTCTGTTGGTTTGCATCATGATCTATTGAATGTTTCGGAGGTCAAATAAGCCATTGGAAGTAATACATTCACTCTCCTTGATCAATCACCTCTTATTTACTACTGTAAGATCATTTTTTCATGCTCTTTGAAGTTTATTGAAGATGAAGGCCATTGACATTCGGTTGGGATAATTTCTCATTCATTTCATGGTTTAGATCTCACCTCTAATGGTTCAAAAAAGATCTTAAGAAACCATTTTTCAAGTCTTGGATCTGATTTGGATTCCAAGCAATCATTGACATTTGATGGTTCTTTTGGGCATAATCTCACCCATGATGGTTTAGAGGAGAAGAAAAAAGACTATCTACACATTCATGGATTTGATCCTACCTCAGCTGATTCGAATCACAGGTTCCAGGATCATCCTCATACTTTTGGATTTGTTCTCATCACATTCGATCTGAAGAGCAAGTACAAGCACATGCTTTTTGAGCATGAACCACTTCTTCCCAATAAGAAGATATCTCCAGACATATGACCAAGCATCACACCTGCTTGAGTTTGGAGCATTTATTTTTGGTGTGCCCTATAGTCTATTTTGAGGGGGGGTATTTTTCCCATGAGGTTTTCCCCATTTCCTTGGTTTATTGACTGTTATTATTATTCATTGTATTGGGTGACCTTTGGTCTCAGTTACCAAGGGCCAGGATGGATTAAGGGGGGGGTGTTGGGATATTCCTATACTCCATCCTAGTCCTAACAACATTTTCCATTTTTGCATTTTCAGTCATGCATGCATTTTGCATTTTGCTTGCAATTGCATGCATCCCAATCATCAGTCCCAACACCTAGCTCTCAGTTAGCTAGCCTCGGGAGCTTCTTTCTGATCTGTTTTAGCTCTCCTAGTGCTTAATGTTCCCTGCATGCAATTGCATGCATCCCAAGCTCCCTCTCTCACCTATCACTCAGTTGCACTTCAGTTAGTTGAGTTATCTTTAGATATTTCCTTGATTTAAGGCTAAACTGACTCTCAACTCACTGTATCACTCCAATGGACCTCCAGTGAGACTATACTTCCTATTCTAACTCCAGTTAGCTCCTCATGTGCCCTCCACTGAGCCTTCTTCATTCAGTTAGTGCCTCCATGTGCCCGTTACACCTACCACACTAAGTTAGACTCAGTTGACATCTGGTTGACAGTTACTTGTGCATTGATGACTCCACTGATGATGATCAGGACTTTTAGTTGTGCTTTGATGATAGTCCATTGATCTGATGATCACACCATGAAGGCTAATTCAAATTGCCACCTTGGCATTTGAATCCTCTCACCATTGTATTATTTATTGTTCATATTATGATTAATGAATTAGTGTGTGATGTTATTCTGCTTCTATCCGAGTTCTACTGTATCATAATTATGTTGCTCCTTTACACTGCATTGACCACTCTTCTTCTATTTTCCTGCTTAATATTAATCTTTCTTGTGAGGTATACATCAACTCTTAGATTTGATGTGAGGATTTTCATAGTAAATAGTCTTAATTTCTCCCGAGGAGGAGGATTCAGGAGGATGAATCTCCTTGATAGTGGTGATGGACGACTCTAATGAATACTAATTCAACTCATGAAGAACCAATATGTACTCGGGTAGATCTAAGAAATGATGTGAGTAATGACTGTAGAATCCGCATATGGCACAGGAATGGTTGGTGCGCAGTGATTTGTTGCGTTGTTTAGGGGTGGGATCCAGTTTGACAACTAAAATATTGGGATCATCATCTAACGTTTTCATGTGCTCTTGAAGGTTTGGAAATTGTGGACAGTTATGGGTAGCATGGCCCAAGTCATCACATAGAGAGAACCCAAGTCATCACATAGAGAGAATGTAGGGGGTGCGCAGAATGGCGTTAAGTTTTATACTAATTTGACTAGCAAGATCACTGAAAGAAACACAATCACAAGATAGACAGAGATTTTAACCTGGGAAACCCTAATCGGGTAGAAAACCCAACAAAGCTTTCCTCAATAAGATGATCAACCAAATACAAGATGTAGTCCAACACTAGAGCTCCTTCTCTACCTCCTATGCATACCTCTCTCTCACTTGTGCGCTACTTTCCAAGTGATGGAAGAGTGAGATAAGTAAGGAGCAACCTCCTCTACTTATACTTGTTTCCTGACTGAATTTTTACCCTATGGGGCCGACCTGTCCTAAGAGAGTCTAATAAACCCTAATAAATTAACTCAGGGCTGACCCCCACATGGGAGATCTAATAGCCCTAGTTACCATAATCCATCAGAGGAATAAACATCTCCGGATACATAATAAAGTCCCATCGGAGGAATGAAACATCTCCAGAATAATACAAATATAATATTCTTAGAAGTTACAATATGTCAACACTCCCCCTTAACGCGAAGGATATTATAACAACATCTGCAGGAGCAAGGAGTCATCAACTACATGATACATGATTCATCTATAAATCATTGGAAGCTTTCTTTATACATCATCATCAGTAACTCAGACTGTTACTGGAACATAATCAATACTGGAACATCAACATCGTCAATATTGAGTCTTCATATTTTGCAGCACTCGATCAGCTATAGCATCATCATCTGGATCTCTCGATCAACAGCCTCATCGTCTGGATCTACCGATCAATATCATCATCTGGATCCTCACAATCAACATCATCGTCATCACGATCAGCAACATCGTCATCTAGACCATCATGACCACAGCATCGTCATCTAGATCATCATGATCACAGCATCATCGTCATCACACGATCTACATCATCATCATCAACTGGATCCTCTCAATCAACAACACAATAGTAGCATACCCTGCAACACACATGATCTATTTAAGACACCATATCATGTCTAGGGACGATGCATTCCACTCATCAACTTAGAAAAAGTATAAGGACCACTTCTCAGAGACATATGTCTACGGATCAATTCAGGGACTGAAGTCCGGGGATGATACAATCCCCTCACTCTTGGAGACATATGTCTGCGGATTAATTTAGGACTAAGGTCCAAGGATGATACAATCCCCTCACTCTCAGAGAAATCTCTCCGCGGCTCACTTTAGGATTGAAGTCCAAGGATGATACAATCCCCTCACTCTCGGAGACATCTGTCTATGGCTCACTTTAGGACTGAAGTCCAAGGATGATACAATCCTCTTACTCTCGGAGACATCTGTCTGCGGATCACTTTAGGACTAAATTCCACAGATGATACAATCCTCTTACTATCCACTTAGACAAAGTCTAAGGACCATTTCATCGACCTCATCATCGGAAGAGGCAACCTCATCATCAACCTCATCGTTGGAACATGTAGCCTCAATATCATCAATACAAGTATCCATATCATCAATTCAAGTACCCACACGAATACAAGTATCCTTATCAAATACAAGTATCCACACCAATACAAGTATACATCATCAAAAACAAGTATCCACACCAATACAAGTATACATCATCAAAAACAAGTATCCACACCAATACAAGTATACATCATCAAAAACAAGTATCCACACCAATACAAGTACACATCATCAAATACAAGTATCCACACCAATACAAGTACACATAGGTATCCTTAACATTGACCTTACCATCAATATAGGCAATCTAATCATCGATACAGGTATCCACATCGATACCAGTATCCAAATATTATCATCGACCATATCACTCCCCCTTTCGAGGAGGGTCCTTTTGAACTACACCAAGCTTGTCTCAGAAATACTCAAACTTTACTCAAGACAGAGGTTTGGTCAATACATCGGAAACTTGTTCATCAGTGCCTACATACTCAAGCTTGATAGCTCCTTTATGCACCATATCCCGAATATAAAAATATTAGATCTCTATGTGCTTTGACTTATCATGGAACACTGGATTCTCTGTCATCTTGATACAACTCTGGTTGTCACATAGAATCACAATGGGGTCGATCTCTAAGTCAAACAATCCTGATAATAACTTCCGAAGCCATACTGCTTCGCAACTAGCAGAGTAGGCAGCTATATATTCTGCTTCAGCTGTGCTGAGAGCTACACTTGACTACTTTTTGCTAAACCACGAGATCATGGCAGATCCTAGACAATAACATCCACCCGATGTACTCTTCCTGTCTGATACACTTCCTGCCCAATCAACATCTGTGTAGCCATATAATCTGAAGTCGTGATCTCCACGATAATAGAGACCAAAATCTATCATACCTTTTAGGTACCTCATCACATGTTTTGCAACAATTAGGTGAACTTGTCTGGGTTCCACTAGATACTGACTCAGATTGTTCATTGCAAAACATATGTCTGGCCTGGTATTCATCAGATACATTAATGACCCAATAATCTATTTGTACAGAGTCACATCCACTAACTCTGAAGAGTCATCAACTAATAGATTTATGTTGGAATCCATGGGAGTGGCCATGGCTTTGCATTCCAACATATCGAATCTTTTTAGGATTCCCACAGCATACTTACCTTGGTTGAGAAAGATTCCATTTGGTCCTTGCCTTACTTCCAAACCTAGGAAGTAGTGCATCAATCTGAGATCTTTCATCTCAAACTCTGATGAGAGCTTCTTCTTACACTCGATAATCTGTTTCTCATTTCCAGTCAGAAATAGATCATCCACATATAGAAACAATATGACAAGTTCATCATCCATAACCTTGAGATAAAGATTAGGATCAGCTTTACTTTTGGTAAAGCCCAAGTTTGTCAAGAAACTGTCAATTCTTCCATACCAAGCTCTGGGATCTTGCTTCAACCCATACAAGGCCTTCTTCAGTTTGCATACATGGTTTCTTCCATCTTCCACCTCAAATCCTTGTGGTTGTTCTATGTACACTTCTTCCTCAATCACACCATTCAGGAAGGATGTCTTTACATCCATCTGATTTAAATCCCATTTCATCATGGATGCAAGTGCCATGATGGTTCTAATGGAAGTGTACCTTGCAACTGGTGCAAATGTTTCTTCATAGTCAATTCCCTCTTTCCAAGAGAATCCTTTGGCCACAAATCTTGCTTTATATTTTTCAATGCTACCATCTGCAACATTCTTTATTTTGTATATCCATTTGGAGGATACCACACTTTTGTCTTTTGGCTTGGCAACTATATCCCAAACATCATTCTTCATTATTGAGTGGTATTCCTCTGTCATTGCCTCTACCCATTCTTTCTTATGAACTACCTCTTCATAACTAGTAGGTTCTTGATCTACAAGATCACACATCAAAGCCATATAGTTGGAGAATGGCTTTGGTTTCTTGCTTACTCTAGTGGAGCCTTCAGGAGCTCCATACTTTTCTGCTCCTAGTATAATATCTCTTGCCCATGCTGGCTTTCTTTTCCTTGAAATGTTTGAAAGGGGGGGTTCTTGTGGTTCTATCATATCATGGTCTTCAGGTGTTACATCTTCAGGGATGGATACAACCTATGTAGTTCTGGGAGGTGCATCTTCTTCATATACTTGTTCATACTGACACTTCCTAGATCTCTTGAGAGCTGCTTCTTTATCAAATGTCACATCCCTACTTATTTCCATATGATGAAAACTTGGGATGTAAATTTTGAATGCTTTAGATGCTTCACAATATCCAACAAATATTCCCTTCTTCCTAGAAGTATCTAACTTGGTCCTCTTTTCTTTTGGAATGTGAATGTACACTAGACATCCAAATATCTTGAGGTGACTTACCTCAGGCTTCTTTCCTGTGAACACTTCTTCTAGAGTCTTGAAATCAAGAGCACTATGGGATAGTCTATTTTGCACATAGACTGTTGTCCTAGCTGCTTCAGCCCATAGATACATAGGTAGGTCTTGATCATGTATCATTGTCTTTACTGCTTCCATGATGGTTCTATTCTTTCTTTCCACAACACCATTTTGTTGGGGATTGTAGGGAGTGGTTAGCTCCCTCTTGACTCCAACTTCCTTACAGAAATCTTCAAAGTCCTTTGAAGTATATTCTCCGCCATTATCTATTCTGAGTGTTTTGATTTTCTTTTCCGAATGATTCTCTATCAAGGCTTTGAACTCCTTGAAATTTCCAAATACTTCATTCTTTCCTTTTAGAAAGTATATCCAAGTCTTCCTTGAATATTCATCAATAAATGTGAGATAGTTTCATATCCACTCAAGGATGTGGAGGGCATTGGTCCACATACATCAGAATGAATTAACTCCAAGGTACTCTTAGTCTTTGTTTCACTCTTTGGAAATGGGTTCTTGGTATTCTTCCCTTTTGCACAACCTTTGCATGTGCCATCATGATCAATCTTTAAGTCTGGCAGACCTATAACTACCTTGCCTACATGACGTAGTGCTTTGTAATTAATATGAGCAAGCCTCCTATGCCATAACTCATTTGGGCTAGTGGCTTCATGTACAAGGGAAGCTTTTGGATGTCCCTTGAGCTTGTACAGACCTCTTTCCTCTTCACCAATGACAATTGCATCCTTAATAGATTTACCTTTGGACCACATTAATACTTGTCCATCAATGAATGCAACTCTATAACCTTTCTTATCCAATGTTGAGATGGAAAGCAAGTTCTTCTTTAATCCCGGTACATATAATATTTCCTTCATCTTCATGGGGGTTCCAGAATCAAGCTTGTAGTTTGCTTCATCAATTCCCTTGATGGGATATTGATAGTCATCTCCTAATGACACTTTCTGTGGGGAGGTCTTCTCTTCCAGTTTTGAAAGAGTTTTCTTTTGTCCAATCATGTGCTTTGAAGCACCACTATCAATAAGCCATGTATCTTCTCCAGGTGTTATAGATCTAGAGAGTGCAGAGAGTAGAACATACTCTTCTGCATCTTCTTCTTCACTATCATCTTCTACAAGATGTGCTTGATGTCTTCTATGGTGAAGATCTTTCTTCTTCTTTGAAGGACAATGTCTAGCAATGTGTCCTATTTTGTGGCAATTGAAACATTGGAAAGAAGAGTGTTTTCTTCTTCCTTTCTTCTGAAATATTTGTGGAGATTGAGACTCCTTGTGACTATCCTTCTTGAAGTAGGATTGATTCCTTCTTCTTTTGGTGTGTGTAGCCAAGGCTTGGTCATCTTCTTTGAGCAGGGATTCTTTGTTGGCAACCCTAGCTTCTTCTTGGATGCAATCTTCCCATACCACATCAAACTTCATGCTCTCCTTTCTGGCACACATGGTTTGGATAAATGACTCCCATGGTCTAGTGAGACCATTTAGAGCAGTCATGACTAGTTCATCTTCATCAAGGGTATCTCCAATAGCATCTAGTTGTTCCTTGAACTAGGATATCCTTGAGAAATAGTCTTGAACAGATTCTCCTTTATTCATCTTTGTGCTCTTCAATTGAGCTCTTAGATTCATCTTCCTATTGATGTTCTTTCCCTCATACATTCTGGAAAGGGCATCATACATTTCCTTTGGAGTCTTCTTGGATGCCACTTGGGGAATCAAGTGGTCTTTAATAGAATCAACAATGATTTTATTTTCCCTAATCAAATCCTTCCTATACTTCTCTTTGGCTTCATCTTCTCTAGGTTCTGTAATCTCATCCTTGATATAATGGGCAAGATCATTCTATTCAAGAATGAGGCCAATTCTGTATTTCCATGCCCGAAAATTTTCTATACCCTCTAGCTTGTCTTCAAGCTTAGTGCTTGGAGCCATCTTCTCTAGGGGTCAAAGAGATTGAAGTTTCTCAAGAGATAGAATAAAATTTTCCAGGAGATGTGCTTGATTGAAAGTTCTGGTGTGTTCGGCTTGTGGAAACTTCAACTTTTCACCTTCCGGATCTGCAACAGAATTTCTGGTTTTCTGGTGCACAGGTGCACAACTTTTCTGGTTCTCTGGTTTTTTGGTTTTCTGCACTTTTGGTCAAACTAGGGTTTGAATTTCCCAGAGTTATACCCAACCAAAAACCTCAATCTAGGGCTCAAAACTTTGATTTTGAGGAGGGCTATCCATCCATGCAATCAGAATCCAAAAATACCAACTTTTCAGAAACCCTAATTTTCACCGGGGGAGAGAGAGAGAGATTTTCACCTTGTGAAAGATGTCCTATTCAGGCTAGCTTTGATACCATGTTAAGTTTTATACTAATTTTACTAGCAAGATCACTGAAAGAAACATAATCACAAGATAGACAGAGATTTTACCCTGGGAAACCCTCATGGGGTAGAAAACCCAGCAAAGCTTTCCTCAATAAGATGATCAACCAAATACAAGATGTAGTCCAAGACTAGAGCTCCTTCTCTACCTCCTATGCAGACCTCTCTCTCACTTGTGCGCTACTTTCCGAGTGATGGAAGAGTGAGATAAGTGAGGAACAACCTCCTCTACTTATACTTGTTTCCCGATTGACTTTTTACCCTATGGGGCCGACCTCTCCTAAGAGAGTCTAATAACCCCTAATAAATTAACTCAGGGCTGACCCCCACATGGGAGATCTAATAACCCTAGTTACCATAATCCATCGGAGGAATAAACATCTCTGGATACATAATAAAGTCCCATCGGAGGAATGAAACATCTCCAGAATAATACAAATATAATATTCTTAGAAGTTACAATATTTCAACAAATGGGGGGGAGGTTTTACGGGTGTCATTTCCTGTGGGGCAGTGTAAGTTTGTGGGCCTCTGCCCCCAGTGGTTTTGGGTGGTGGAGGGGCAGGGTTGGATGTAGATGTGGTCGCCACACTAGGAGGTGGGAGGTTCGTGGTGTGAATTGGTTTGACTAGTTTGAGAACGACATGCGGTGTCGGGGGAGGAGTAGGAGCAGGTAGGTACCACACGGGAATTCCTAGTGTTAACCCGAGGAGATTCAGCGTAGCCATAACTGGGGCACTTACCACCCTTGAAGGTGGGAACAAGAATGAGATAGTATGGATAGGTGTTGCTCAAACATGACTAGGTAACGATGGTGGTTGTGGCAGCAAAGGGGGTTGTGTGTTAGGCACCGTTTGTTTGGATGAAATGGTGCATAGATAAGATATATCCACTGTCGACGGGGGGGGTGGGGGGGGTGGGGGTGGAGTGAATCGAAAAATAGAGGTCATGGGAGTATCTGAGTAAATTCCAGGTCCAATGTTGGAAACAAAAGAGGTGGGTGCACCAAGAACAGGTTGTTCAACCATGGGGAGAACGTTTTCGAGTGCATCGGTGGCATTTGGGTCATAATACGTAAGTTGATCGATCTTAACAACCCATCCCTCGTGGGATAGCATCATGATGTGGAAGACTGATGAAGCGACAACCTTCATAGCATACATGTAACTGCATCCGAGCAGGATTTTATAATCAAGCTGTGCGTTGATGACCTCAATGTCAATAAGGATTGTTTTACCAGCTAACTGGACTGGAACGTTGGCCAAGAGGCCTTGGGGTTGAGCTGAGCGACCATCGTAAGCTTGTAAGGTGGTCATGGATGGTTGTAGTGTAGGGGATGAGCTTTTTCCAAATGAATTTAGACATAATGCATGTGGAGGCACCCTCATCGAACCTCCAGTCAAAGGCAGGGGAATCATGTAGGAAGGGCCTACGCCCCCAAGTGTGCTACTAGTCACCAATGGGACTATATTTGCAACCAATACACTAACCATAGGGATGGATGTAGTGATAGGAATACTAGGTGTAGGTCCTATAGAGGGTATGGCAGGGATAGGTGTTGAAGTGGTAGTTGGGCTAGTGGTGGATCCACCACCAACGAACCCACCGAAAAATGGGTTGGAAAGCACGCCAGCCATGGGGCTAGACGGAGCTGTGAATATGGGTATTTCTGATTCAAAATTAGAGGTAAAATAAGGGGTGTTGGGATCTAGTGACAAGTCTCTATGCTTGTGACGAGTGGTGTCAAGTGAATCGTGCTATGGGGAATGGCCTTGTAGGTGCCGAGAATGTCTCGGAGACTCAATGGTGACCACAGGAGTAAAACGAATGGGTTGTGGTGAGTGAAAAGCTCAAAAATCCTAATGAAACCATGTGTGCAAAAGGAGAGCGCAAAAAATATGGCACTCAGGCAAACAACAATCTCAAAACAATTACTGTAACACTTGTGTTACAACAAGCAGAGCGACCAAACAAAATTGGTCAGAATACCAACAAGCAGGGTTCCTAAAAAATAAAAAAGGTAGACTCACTAATCCAATGGTGGTATGGGAGCATGCAAACACCTAAATAGAAGATCTGGAAGCTCACGCAAATCGTATCCTCTACAGGGTGATGAAATTCGTAGTCAGATGATATGAAATGGAGAACCAAGTAGGTGATGAAATCCTGGGTAAAAGAGCCCTAGGAGAACGGAAACTAGGCTACCCTGTTCATGGCACATCCAAAAAAACCAATCTCCATGTCAGTCCTTTGGTCGCTACACCCCTAGTATGGAAGTGCAACGAGGACAATGAGTAGGTGTCCTTCGGAACTAAGTGGAGACTGACAGTCCACGTAGTCCTCCGGAACCAGTCTCACAACTTACCCTCCTAAGGGAGAGTCCTTTTCCGAAAAATTGGTTTTTAATCGTGCTAATAAGTAGTAGGGGATTTTGGTACCCTAATGGTCAACTGCTATGTCTCAAGTGTAAGTGACAAAGGGGTGTTATTTGGATTCTTATCTCGAGTGTCCTACCTAACTACAAATCGCTTTTGTGTTCCGCAACTGGGTTTAAAGGTTGGTTGAGTTAAGTAAATTTTAGGGCTCACTTGAGTTAAGGTGACAGAGTGTGTGTAGAAAATGTTATGTACCCAACAAATGCCAGGCCATGGCAATAAACTAACTAGAACTGTAAATACAAGTATTAATTGCTATGTAAAACTTTGATAAACTTGTTGAACTATAAATGCTAACATAATTTTTTTTTGAAATGGTACAACAAGAAGATAGCATAAAAATACAGCTAGCCAAATGGGATGCAAGCAAAACAGGTGGTTGTTAGGGCAGAAAAAACAGGAAAAACTAGTTGTAGGGTAAGGGAAACTGCTGAAAGATTGGTCGAAAAATGGCTGACAAGAACAGAGAACAGAGAGCGGCTGTAAGGATGGAAAATGTGCTCTGGGGTGCGGCTGTCAAGATGAAACCTGTGTTCTGGGGCATGGCTGTCGGGACGAAACCAATGCTCTGGGGCACGACTGTCGGGCCGAAACCAACGCTCGGGGCACGGCTGTCGGTCTGAAACTAATGCTCTTGGGTGCAACTGGCGGGCCGAAACCAGGACTCTAGTGCGCGGCTTTCGGGCCAAAACCAATGCTCTGGGATGCGGCTATCGAACCAAAACTTGAGCTCTAAGGCCCAAATGTCGGGCTGAAAGAACCGCTCTGGGACATAGTTGTCGCGCTGAAAGTAGCACTCTGGGATGCGGCTGTTGGGCCGGAACCCGCGCCTCGTGACGCAAAAAATGGCTACAAAAAGTGTCGGACAAAACGAAAAACTAGGTATTTAAAGCTCACAGAGATAGTAGGGGCTAGGTCTGTAAGTATTGGGGCTCAAGGGTGAACTAGATCTGTAAAAATAAACAAAATGGCAAATACAAACTAAAAAATAACCAAAGATTCAAACTAGTGGAGTCGCCAAAAATGTAGCTAGGGTTTTCAACCTAGCTTGTGCTAAAGACCACCTACTAAGGATTAAGGAATCCTTAGTAGTAGTTCAGTAAATGGGTAAAAACTAAATGTAAAATAACAGAAAAACTAAACGCTAAACTAAAACATGTGCATGGAAATATTAAGATTTAAATCTAGAATACAATAATAAAAGTAAAAACATTCATGTGAAATCAGTAAATAAAGATTTACGTTTTTTATTAATGGAAATCAAGGGTTTGCATGAATTTTACCTCAAATATTGAGGTTGTTGGAGCCTTTGTAGCTGTACGGGAGTATTGCACCAATGCTCCAATGTCTCCTTCTCTTCTCCAAATGCTTCAATGGTGGCCAAGGGTTAACCTAGAGTGGAGAACTCAAACTCGAATGGTGGGATAGGGTTCGGTGGTAATTTTGGCAGCATAAGGTTAGAGTGGATGATGGATGTGAAATGGGGGGCCTCCATCACCTTTTTATAGATATTTTGGGTGGTGGAGTATTGACCCATGGTTTTAGGCACCAAATGTTTTAGGTAAATGGTTTTGCACTCTTTTTTCCCTTTTTGAAATTATTTTGACTTTTTTCCCTTTTTATTTTATTTTTGGGGATTTTTGGACCCCTTTTGAGGGTTTTTTGACATTTTTGAAGGAATTTTATTTATTTGAGGAGGGAAATATTCATTTTTTCTTTTCTGGTAACCATTTGAGGGTTTTTTAATGTTTTGGAGGCCAAAACGGTAGGGAAAGTGGACAAATGGGTTATGTGACTAGAAGATGAGCTAGTGAACAACTTTTGGGTGTTAACATAAAGGGTAGTGGACCAATGAAGAGACATTCATCCACTCATCCCACTAAGAGATGTTCCAGGTGGGAAGACTGCAAGGAAATTGAGCAGGTAAATATAAAGAAGCCGATGAAATGTTGGAAATGTGGGGGAGAGAATTTCCTCTGCAACTTCCCAACAATAAACAACAAGAAAGCTAGAAGCCATGAATATTTCAGACTTGTAGATGAGTTGGAAAGCAAGCAAAAAGAAGGGATTGTTGTGGAGAAATACTCACCTGCAGAGCTAGAAGATCAAAACCAACTGGAGCATCTTGTGGAAGCCAATGGGCTTGGTCTTGAACATTCAAAGTAAAGGGCTGAAATGCAGGCAGACCTGCAACATTTTTGCAACTTTGGGACGTGTAGATTGTATATGTAATCCTAAGTGTTGGAACATCGAGGATGGTTGTATTTTAAGGGTGGGAGGATGTAATATCCCTCATTCTGACCTTAGGCTATTTTGGTTGTTATGTAAATATTTCAAGGTTTGTTTACCCTAGTGTGGAGCTCAAGGCCAAGGCCCCACTAGTAGATTTTTAAGTTTAATTGCATAGGAAAGTAGTTGATCACTAGGTTTTTTGGACCCAAAATTCGACGGCCACAAAGTCGGATTTTCTACATCTTGTGTTCGACTATCCGACAATCTCAGTATTTTTTTAACGTCGATCCAAATTCGGATTAAAACCTATGGCTCATACGTCGTCGGTTCTTCGACACCATCGGAGGTCGGATAACTGACGCCCGTCATAACTGAAAAGGTATTGGATCCGACGTCTTTTTGCCATCGGATCTATGGCATACGCGTCGGTATTTTTCACTATGGCCGTCGGATAACCGATGCCACTCAAAACTGAAAATGGCTTAGCACCGATGTCTTTTGGCGTCGGATCTATGGCAAAGTCATCAGTTTTGTGGACTATGGAGGTCGAAAAACCGACGCTATCCCACTTGAAAATGGCTGAGCACCGACGTCTTTTGTCATCGGATCTATGGAAAAGTAGTCGATTGTGTGCACTGTGGATGTCGGAAAACCGACACCCATCCCACTTGAACATGGTTGAGCACCGACGTCTTTTGCCATCGGAGCTATGGCAAAGTCATCAGTTGACTTTGTTGTGACCGACGATTATCCGACACCATTGGGAAATTTAAAAAAAAAAAAACATTATTGTTTGGAAGTGTATGTTGATATAATTCCAAATAAAGGTGTAGAAGAATTAATTGTAGCAAAATACAATAAGGAAAAGATTGGGGGTAAAGGTCGAGCTTGTACAAGAAACTCAAGAAACAATGGAAAAGTTGTAATGGATAAATGTTGCAGTAGTGAGTGGTGTTGTTGTAGAAGATGACACTATAGAAGAGAGTGGTGTTACAATGGTGGACTTGCAAGTATATGATATTTAATTAGATGTAGTAGTGGAAGATGCAAATGTGAATGTCTTATTCCCATAAGTAAAAATATAGCAGTTGTATCATAATAGAGCAGTTGTATCATAAGAGTTTATGGAAAAGAGTGGAGATAAAGTAGAGCAACATTGTGTTGAATATGATTGCAATAGAGGATTTCTTGCATTAAAAAAAATCAAAATGAGGAGATGATTGAGAAGTCCAAGCATTTGTGGAGTTTGTTGCTTGAAAATGGTAATGTTGTAGAAGAGGGAGGATGGAGAGACAGTAAGCACAATTCAAAAACAAATGAGAGAGAGAGAGAGATTTGAGGGAGTATGGAATGATGATGCATGCTTACCTTTTATGAATTTACTTGACAGAATCTTGTTGAAGTTTAATTAGCATAAGGGGGAGCATTTTAGCATGAAAAAACCAACAGCAAAATGTTGATGAAGATGGCAAGGTACAAGGATAATTTACAAGGCACAATATCAAGATCAACCAATAGGCGGAGTAGTCAAAGCAAATGAACTTTTACTTCATTTTGTCCAACTACTCCCCCTATCATATGAACTTGTCCCGCCGTATCCAACTAGTCTTAACCTTGATTTCAAGAGGTGACTGTGAAGTCAGACTGTCATAATGCATCATTTCATATATCTCTGGTTTTCTCAAAACTCTAGAATGAACATCAAGAGGATTTCAACGGTAATATATTCCATATTCCAAACCTATCAAGTGCACTTTTAGGTCAACAATTTTGATGTCTCCGAACTGTGGCAGCTCTATGGCCATGATTTTCACCCTGTAAATTGAAGGATTCCTGCAAACACAAACCACTATGTTACGCAAACTTCTTTCAGGGCTTTGTTACATTTGCTTCTAAGATATTTCAACGCTTTGTTACAAGAATATTTTTGACCTAAAAGTACACTTGATAGGTTTGGATGGAACAAATTTCCATGGAAATCCTTTTTACGTTCATTATCGAGTGACTCAATATTAACAATTCCGATTATTGCAAGGGGATACATAATGTTAAAAAAGGAAAATAAAGAAAACACATAAAGGGATACGTAAAGTTGACAAAGGAAAATAAATAAAATCTATAATTTGCATCAAAAGAATAACTGGGTATGAACTGAACTGAGGAGATTCGAACCTGTGACCTATGTCTAGTCCCAAGGCTACCACCTTCAAGCTTGACCTTATCAATCAATTCCCATCGCCATTTCCTCTCATACGAAGTCCCACAACCATTTCTCTCGACACCTAGTACTCTTCATTCATTCTGCATGCATTTCACTATGCAACAGTCTCAGATTCACTGCGTTTTTCCTGAATTAGTGTCTCAATTCAATATGACCCATGCCCATCATCCAAGGAGTGTTGCCAACGTTCTTGATTTTAAGCCTAGCAACGGTTAAGATTCATGGTATTATGTTTCCCTTCAACTACAATATGGAAAACTAATAGTCCATTGCGAAGGTTTGTCTGATAAATGTGATTGTTTGGGTCATGCTGAATTGAGAAACCGAAACCATCACATTTGTCAACAAACCTTCGTATGAGAGATTTGAGTTTGTCATATTGCAGCCAAAGGGAAACATAATACCATGAATGGTCATTGTTGCCAGGATGAAACTCTAGACCACTGGCAACACTCCTTGGACAGCGGGTGTGGGTCATGCTGAATCGAGAAACTAATTGAGGGAAAGCGCAGAGGGAATTTGAGACTGTTGCATAGTGAAATGCATGCATAATGAATCAAGTAAGGTGGTATCCCGTTGTCTCCCACTATGAAATGCATGCAGAAAGAATCAAGCTGCTTGAAGGTGGCCTCCCATTGTCAGTTGCACTTCAAGCTTGAAGATGTTAGCCTTGGGACTAAACATAGGTCCCAGGTTCAAATCTCTTCAGTTAAGTTGCATCCCTAAAAAATGATGAACATTGACAATAGGCAACATGTTTCTAATTGTTGTTGGTGTATGCTAGATTAGTTGCAAATATCATGCTTTAGAAGCCAGGCTTCAATGGTAAATAGACCATTTTGGAAGGGTTTAATGTGAGGTTAAGGATATTGATTCCAAGGAAATTAAAGAAAAGGTTAAGGATATTGATTCCAATTCATCATTTACTCAACCTTTGATGTTGTGGAAACTGGAAATTGGTCATGATGAGAAACCATACATCAAAACAATCTCCAAGAAATTGTCAAAATTTATATGACATGCGAGTGGGTTGTAGAAAGCCAGCATCGTAGCCATTCATTGAGATCCTCTCTGTTTCGAGCATAATTTAATATTCTCTATTGAACAGGGCCAACCATGTGAAGGTGGAAGCTCTTATGGCCCCTCCCCCCCCTCACATCACTCTCAATTCCCCATACCCAATGCATGTACTTGAAAAAAAAAATACGTGCAAATTCATCCATATTTCATCATGAACTTTCATCTACCATTCATTCAATAAAGGCTAACATTCATTAAACCATTGTTTCATTCAGTCAACACAAACATACAATAAAAGATAAAATTCAGTAAACCATTCATTCATTCAGTCAACACATTCATTCAATAAAAACTGACATTCAATAAAGGTAATGGTTTACTACACTGAATCATTAAACCATTAAACTATTCATTCATTCATTAGGCCAAAAATCATGGACGATATATTGTTATACAAAATAATTAGACGACATTTTTCCAGTCACTTCTTTTTACTAGTTTTTCTTCTCTTTATAATTGGTAAATAATCTCTAAGAGGAGCATCTACATCTGGAATTTCTCTTCCAGTTCTTGGTTCTTCATTAGGCACTTGTGGTGATGTCTGCATCCTAGAGTGTTGATCTAGACGTGGATTTTGCAGCAAGGGGTTCAGATTTGCTACAACAATGTGAAAATGTTACATCGTTGTATTTTGATACTGTAATGACAATTATTTTAGATATTTTAGGTTTCCATGGTTTGCATTGCTAGGGTGGGTTTTCGGATAATCCACGGTCATCATTTTAATTGTCGTCGATGTTTCAAATCCCAAGCTGGATTCATCATCAGGACAAAACATATGTATAAAAGTTGCTAGTGAGGTGTATAAATAGCGAAATGGATGCCCAATCCTTTCACCTTCCGACTTCTGACTTGTCCCTTCATCTTCATCTTCATATTTCTCAAGTTCCTTCAAAAATAAGACAAGAAACCCTAACTCGAGAAATTAGTACCAAATAATAATGAACTTGAAATAATAAGCAAGGAACCAAAGTAATGATTTCTCCATAATGAACCAGTTAACTCTAGGGCCCATGTCTATATACTTATCATGAGAACTTCACATTTTGGTGGAAAGTTTGTTTGCCCCCTGCAATTATCTCATTGATAAAGAGAACCGTCGCTCTCTCACGGGTATTGATTGGGAGAATACAATACTCATATTCGATGAAGCCCATAACATGGAAAGTATCTATGCAGATGCAGCCTCATTTGTTCTATATTCTATTCATCTGACATCACGTATTGAAGAAGCAGGATAATGCATAGATATGGCACATGTACAAATTATAGCTGAAAATGTAGCAGATTCATCCATTGATCCAGATAATTTTGCCATTTTAAAAGCACTTCTACTCAAACTCAAAAAGAGGATCAATGAAGTTCCATTCTAGTCAGAGGATTCAGGATTCACACTCAGCCTCAGCCATAAATGTTATTGGACATTGATTATCATGCTCAGCCTCCAAGTCATAATAAATTTCATGCCATGACTCATCATATCTACTGCTGTCAACAAGCACTCGGTTCACCATGTGTTGAGTGTGCCAAATGTTTGATCATGTAGATCTCAATGTATATATATATATATATATATATATATTGTTCTTTGCATCCTCATTCATAGGTTAAAAATTCATTGCTGGAGATTAAGCCACCCATTAGCAAAGTGTCACGCAGAGTTTGAATGCTTGTCAATTATGGGACATCAAATCTGCTTAAACATATTTTTATCCCTATATTGTACAGGTGGTAGAGCATGTGGCATCAATCAGTTGAATTTTGGAAAGAACATTTCAACATAAAGATCGATGGTCAAACTATATTCCAAGTTAAACATCCAGGTGTCATATATCAAACAAAACTTTATTATTTCCAGATCTTCAGGGAGAACCTCGATTGACAGAATACAAGTGGAAAAGAGGAATGACATAGCATTTAATAACTATGGATACTTGGCAAAACCTTGGAGATTCTTCATGATCTTGAATTCTTTGCAATAAATCTAAACTTGTTTCTGTTTTATGCATTGAACTCGATCCTTAAGAGCTAGCAATAGCTGGGGTATTGTAATCTTTATAAATTTCATCATTTGTATTGGAGAAGGGAGGTAGAGTTCCAGCCGAGAGGGCTGAGGCAGAGGTCAGTATAGTTTGATACAGAAATTTGTAGGCATGTATGTGGTCTTTATTTCCATATTCATCAGAAATGATTGTTTTTGAAATGAATTATGATCTTTGAGCCTTTTTCTATTTTAATTAATGAAGTGTATGTTGTCAATATTCTGTCTATGCATGGTCTTAACATTTCATGCTGTGATTCTAAGATAGAACCTGAGCTTTTACATTCATAAAGTCATTCTCATAGTCATTTTCTGTCCATGTTTAGATACTGAAACCAATGTACTCCTTGTTACTTGATTATTGAGTTGTTTGATCTCTGTTATATATTCATTTGCCACCAAAACTAATAGAGTTACTGTGTAGATATCCTATGTCTACTAATCAATATTTCCTTAAGCTTGACCTTAGCTGTCAGGTTCAACTTTAGGGATAACATCTTTTGGTGCCGTTTCCAGGGACGAAGGAACGAAAACATACATCCCTGGGTTGTATGACAAAGAATATATCCAGACTTTGATGGTGAACAAAGGCTGGTGACATAGGGGCTGTGATATTCACCTGGTGACTCCACTGGTTTCAAAATGGAAGATTCAGTTGCTGAGCGAGTTACTTCTGTACCAAGACTACAGGGTTTGAGGTAGATCATGTTTTTCTTCAAGGTTTTCAAGAATGGATGAGTATGTCTTTTGATGATGAATGGGACAAAGATTTGTTTTCTTATTTAGATTCTGATAACATTTATAGTGAAGAAGACAAAATTGATTTTTTGAAGAAGCTTTTAAAAGCATTTGAGTTAGAATATGAAAGTTTGTTGTCAGAAAAGACTTCTCAAGATGATAGTATTACTGCTGTTGTTCCAAGCATTTTTGAAGATATATGTGTGGCTTTGAATGAAGAATTAAATCTGCATATCTTAGAAAGTAAAAAGTGGTTTTCAAATGATTGTGAAGAAGATGGTTTTATGGAGATAGTGAGGTCAGAGTTCATCCAGAGGCAGCTTGCTTATCTTGAAGAAGAAACAGGGATATCTGATAAAAAAATGGTTTTTAATTATTTTTATGATCCAATGGCTGCTTATCTCGAGGTTTTTATCAATTCCAACCATTCAGTTTTGTTCAGCTGCAAATATCAGCTTCAGATCCATGACGAATTGCATATGAGTTTTTCAATCTTTATTTTATAGAAGCATATTCCAGGAGTTCAATTGCTAAATCAATTTTTAGCTTGGTTTCATTGGAAATGGAGTTACACATGATCAGCTGATCTCTACAAGATTAGAGTAGAAGTGTTGATAAATAAGCTCATCTATGAGCATTTATTTTTTGCAGTTTTCATAGTGATTAGATTTTTAGTAGGTTTACAATTATTTTATTTGAATAAGTGGTGGCAGATTTCAGAATTTTTCAGGTGTTGATTTAAAAGTTGACTGTATAGCCCAATGGATAAGGCATAGATCTACAAGTTCTTGGCAGCTCGCAAGGAGCATGCCATCGCCAGATATGGCCAGATGTTGTCACCAGAATTACCCTCACTCAAAAGTTATAAATTTTGAGAGCACAGACCTTAATCTTCATTGCCAGAAAATACACAAGCATTATCGAGCTACAGACAGTGAACAGTTTATCCAAAATTACCAATTGTTGAGAGGGAACTTGCACACAAGTCCATTGGATGAGTGCTATTGCGCCATTGGCTGCTCATTGGTTATGTTTTCTTTATGTTTAAAACACCATGGAGAGCTCAAAATAATGCTTGTTGCTCGCATTGCAAGTCTTGAGCTTGCTATCATCAAAATCGTGTTAGTGAATATCTTAAGAGCCATCTGGAACTGGAAGGTGAGCCAGTTAAAACATTGAAGATTTGATTCGCATTGGAAGAATTCAGGGCCCGTGTCTATATTACTTATCATGAGAACTTCAAATTTTGGCGGATAGTTTGTTTGCCCCCTGCAATTATCTCATTGATAAAGAAAACTGTTGCTCTCTCACGGGTATTGAGTGGGAGAATACAATACTCATATTCGATGAAGCCCATAACATGGAAAGTATCTGTGCAGATGCAGCCTCATTTGTTATATCTTCTAGTCATCTGACATCATGTATTGAAGAAGCAGGATAATGCATAGATATGGCACATGTACAAATTACAGCTGAAAATGTAGGAGATTCATCGATTGATCCATATAATTTTTCCATTTTAAAAGCACTTCTACTCAAGCTCAAAAAGAGGATCAATGAAGTTCCATTCTAGTCAGAGGATTCAGGATTCACGCTCAGCCTCATCCATAAATGTTATTGGACATTGATTATCACGCTCAGCCTCCAAGTCATAATAAATTTCATGCCACGACTCATCATATCTACTGCTGTCAACAAGCACTCGGTTCACCATGTGTTGAGTGTGCCAAATGTTTGATTGCGTAGATCTCAATGTATATATATATATATATATATATATATATATATATATTGTTCTTTGCATCCTCATGCACACGTTAAAAATTCATTGTTGGAGACTAAGCCACCCATTAGCGAAGTGTCATGCAGAGTTTGAACGCTTGTCAATTATGGGACATCAAATTTGCTTAAACATATTTTTATCCCTATATTATACAGGTGGTAGAGCATGTGGCATCAATCAGTTTAATTTTTGAAAGAACATTTCAACATAAAGATCGATGGTCAAACTATATTCCAAGTTAAACATCCAGGTGTCATATATTAAACAAAACTTTATTATTTCCAGATCTTCAGGGAGAACCTCGATTGATAGAATACAAGTGGAAAAGAGGAATGACAGAGCATTTAATAACTATGGATACTTGGCAAAATCTTGGAGATTCTTCATGATCCCGAATTCTCTGCAATAAATCTAAACTTGTTTATGTTTTATGCATTGAACTCGATCCCTAAGAGCTAGCAACAGCTGGGGTATTGTAATCTTTATAAATTTCATCATTTGTATTGGAGAAGGGAGGTAAAGTTCTAGCCGAGAGGGCTGAGGCAGGGGTCAGTACAATTTGATACATAAATTTGCAAGCATGTATGTGGTCTTTATTTCCATATTCATAAAAAATGTTTGCTTTTGAAATGAATTATGATCTTTGAGCCTTTTTCTATTTTAATTAATGAAGTGTATGCTGTCAATATTATGTCTATGCATGGTCTCAACATTTCATGCTGTGATTCTTTTGATTAGTATATAACTATGCCCTTATTCTAAGATAGAACCTGAGCTTTTACATTCATAAAGTCATTCTCACAGTCATTTTCTGTCCATGTTTAAATACTGAAACCAATGTACTCCCTGTTACCTGATTATTGAGTCGTTTGATCTCTGTTATATATTCATCTACCACCAAAACTAATAGTGTTACTGTGTAGATATCCTATGTATACTAATCAAGATTTTCTTAATCTTGACCTTAGCAGTCAGGTTCAACTTAAGGGATAATAGGTGGTAAAAATCAAAAGATATACCAAAATGAGTAAAAGTCCCAAAAGGTAAAAGGCAAGGTACCACACAAATATTATCGACAAAATGGAAAGACCATAAGACAATCAACCAAGGTGGGGTACAACCAATCATCTCTCTCTCAAATGTACCATTGTTCCATATAACTTGAAAGACCATCATCATAGTAAATGGAAAAGTCCACATGGATGATGTGATCACGTGGTCCTTTAGACTACTCCTAAGGTCAAGCGTTAGTGGCTCCATCAAGGGGTGTTCAGTCCCTTGAGAAGACCATCTAACTCAACCATCTTGAAGACCTAGGAGAAGAGGACATCACACATTATCGGATAATTGGTAACTGAATATGTAAGAACTCAAAAACCCTAAAGCAACCGAGCATGCAAAAGGGGAGCTAGGAAAAGACAAGGCTCGTAGGACAAAAAAGCAAGCTGAAAAACCTGTACTGGGACCGGTGTCACAGTAAGCGAGCTGAAACAAAAGTGGCCAGAATTCCAACAAGCAGCACTAAAAAGAAAAATACCCTCTAAAAAGGTGAAATAGCAAGCAAAACCTCCTAACTAAGAGCTGGAGACCTCAACAAGTTGTATCCTTCACAAGGTGATGAAATCCAAGTCGAACAATACAAAATGAGAGACCAATAATGGAAGGATATCCCTCTACCGAAAGGGATCCTGGGTAAAAGAGCCCTAGTAGAAAAGTCACTAAGCTACCTCATTCATGACATGTCGGAAAAGGTTTTTGGCGCTTCTGCCTTATCACCTTTGTATCACTAGTATGGTGGCCGGAGAATACAAGGAATACAATGATAGATGTTTCCTTAGGGCTAAGTGGAGTGCGGCATTCCACAGAGTCCGTCCGATTCTCGATCTCGTGGTGGTTTAACCCTTGAAACAACAGGAGGCCCCTCCAAAAACTGGTTGATGACCGTGTCAACAAGTACAAGAGGATTTTAGCACCCTAGAGGACAACAACTATGTCTCAGATGATAATGAAAAGGGGGAATTATTTGGATGCCTATCCCCGGTGTCCTACCTAACTAACAAATTCTTTTTATCCTCAAGCGAGGTTAAAGTGTGTTGAGTTAACGAGTTAAATTTTAATGGTTTTATTACTCAGTCGGGTGATGGAAGTGCAACTCATGGTGTGATGACTGACTCAAACCATGCAAATGCATATGAATAAAATAAGCCTTTCCTTTCAATGAATGCTAGCTAAGGTAAGGAGAGAGTTCTTTCAAACTATAAATACTCTTTCAAATTAAATGAATGCAACAAGTGTTCAAGTTCATTCATGGGACCTCAAGGAGAGCTTCAGATATACTAAAGTCATGCAAATGAATTCATCACATAAAACAAAGTGATAATAAATATAAGGAATTGTATATATCCATGTTCATAATTATTTAGGCAGACTTATAACATTCTTCAATCATTCATCACAAAAACACAGTGATAGTAGAAACAATAAACTGCATATAAATGTTCATGAGATTAATAAAAAAATAGTAACCAAAACTGGGGAATATCATGATGCTAATAGTGTTATATGATCTATCTCACATAGTTCTACTTCATAATGGGATGGGGCCAATTAATCTTACTTTCAAAACTCATATGGTGGCACCATGAAAGAAAAACATTATGGGGGCTCCAACCTACAAGGTTATCTGACTTTACATTAAGGATGGATTTGTAGTCCTTTTGATCCCAACCACTGATATTCTCAATTACGAGCTAGTACCTTAGGGGTGAATCCATACCTTACTCATGGAATTTCATCCCACCAAGTGCTCAAAGCAACCCAAATATGCCCACATTAGCCTCCTCCAAAGGCTTCCATCAAGATTACTTGTTCAACAAGCAAGGTCCTCAAAGGGGGTTTGCACCCATCAAGATTGTCCACTTTGAAAAATGAAGCGACCATCCATGTCCAATAACACACATAACGCTCAAAACCACTAATAACACACATAACGTTCAAAATTTATAGGGAATAACACACATAATGGAATTCAATGCTACTTCACTAATAACACACCCAACGTTCAAAACCACAATCAGGGAATACAATTTAAATGAAGCTACCACTGGAGTTGAAAATTGAATGTGGGGATTCACTTTTCTTCTAGAATGCAAGCATTTTGAAGCAACCAAACCACAATCATAGATTAAAACTTATGGATCAGAACTAATGTGTAGACCACTGATTAGTAAGTATATGTACTAAGGAAGAATACCTTGTGTGAAACCTAAAAGATGCTAATAAGATATTTCTACAAATCTTCATCTAAATGAATTTCTCCAAAGTAGTCTTGATGTACAATATCAAAACTTGCCCACACTTGATCAAGGGATGCATGACTATATGAATCGGATTGACAATTGAGGCTTCCCCAACTGTAGTTTTAAAACCATTAGTGAATGATACATTCTCTTTCATCCATTCCTTGGAGATATAACTGTCTATTAGTAGTGTATATTCTCACATATTCACACAATTTTTTTTTCAATGATTTTTAACCATCAAAAGGTAAATTATAGGAAAGCACGGGGTTAATAGGTCGGGTTAACCTCTCTCAATTGGAAGTCTATGATAGGTTGGTTTAAGGGACTCGTGAATGCATGGGAATGGCAGCAACTGATAGATATTTAAAAAATGTTCATTAAAGGATAACAAAGGGGCAGAAGGTTCTCACAAAGATGATTGTGGATGTTGCAAGAATTGGTATAAAATTGTTGACAGTGCACAACTTCAAAGATATTTATTCAGGCTTAGGCTTCAAGCTTAGGTTTTAAACATGGTCGTGATTAATTATACAATCTTATGGTTAGCAGAAAGATTTTTTGTCAAGTTGGATATGGGTCATCTTGGTCAGGACTAAGAAATATGGGGATGTACTATAGGATCAATTACATAACAGAGTTTTCTGTTTTAGAAAAAATGCCATTTGCTTTCAAATGACCTCCCATTATAGATAATAATAGATAAGGTGATTTATTGATGTCTATGGATGACCAAAAAACACGGGTCAAAGGGATCCAAGTACAATCTAGTAGTGACAAATTGTGAGTGCCAAAGCAACTCGGAGAAATTAAAAAAAACCACTAAGTAATCTAAACTACTGAATAAGAGAAGCATAACCATAGATACAATACATGGCTAATGATCATCATTAGTAGACACAAAATGTGAGGGTAAAAGAGGAAGCCTTGTGAACACATCATAAACAAAGGTGGAAGAGGAGGCCCTAGTGAAATTAGAAACAGAGTTGGAATTAGAGTTGGAAGGTTTGAGTCAAGTCATCTCAACCCTGGACATCTTTGTATGGCAGCATACCACTTGTTTCCATTGATAGATGAGATAGAGGAGAAATGCAAGTGATATGCTTGCCGAGGTACATCCCAGGGGGGCCCAATCTTTGCTTTGGATAAAGATAGAAGGGGTTTGTAATGGAAATTTGATATGGTGGACAAAGAACCAAGAAGGGGTACCTCTCTCTCTTCATTATCAAAACCACCTTCATTTGCTAAGGAGAATGACACATTGCTACTGTTTGGGGTCTATAATTCCAAGTTAATAAACATTGAAAGCATCCCTATGAGGGGAAGGAGTAGGATCGGTACTTTTGATGCATCCCCGTGAAGAGAAGGAGTAGCATCAGTAGTTCCATTTCATCCCCATGAGGGACACGAGTAGCAAAGAAAGAAGGGTTCAATGGGTGGAGCAGCCTTCTGTCTCCTACTAGGTGGATAGTGGGTTCACGTGGGGCTTGCCCCATGGTTGCTTGACCTGACATGAGAGCTATGAAGTATGGAAACATTGGTATCTTTCGACCCAGGTGAAGGGTATGGGAGCTTTGAACCCTGACATGGGAGAAAGAGGATCAATCCTGAGTGACTTGAACCCTGTGAAAACTCAATGACCCGAACCTTGAACCTATTTCATAACCCCCAAAACCAAAATGAATATGAGTAAAAAGATAGATATGTTAGATATTACATAAACTCACCGATTTATGAGGCATTATGTTCCTGGTTTGTTACATTGCAGCAGCTTCGGTTCTAGTCGATGGGAGGTAGAGTCCACAGTTTGCTCAATGACAAGAGGTAGAGTCCACAGTCCACAGTTTGCTCGACGAAGAGAGGCAGAGTCGATAGTCCGCTTGACGATGAGAGGTAGAGTTCAGAGTCCACTAGGAATTAATGGGAGGCATCTATATTTCACAGTCCACTTTGCAGCGATGGGAGGCAGAGTTCATATCAATTCGCGTAATGAGAGAGTGAGGTAATATTTATAGTGTTTCTTTTTTAATTTTTGATATTTAATATTTAAAAAAAAATAGTGTTTCATTTTAATTTTTGATATTTAATATTTAAAAAAAAATATTTATTTATTTTTGTTAAATGATTTTTACGCTAGGTGATGTGTTAGGGTATAATAATTATAGTGATGCATTGTGGGTGCTAAGATTGAGAACTTATTGCTAAAGAATGAGTAGGCCTAAATCATTCCTTGATTCCAAACGATGAATATATGAATACTTGGGCTTGGAAAACCGTATCTTGAAGGGAGAAGCTCACCAACACCAAAAAATAAGACAAAATATGAAGATAATAATAACAAATATGAAGATCTTAAGTCAAAATAGATTAGTTTATTATGATGGCCAATTGGCCTTAAGAAGGAATACATTGTGTCCACTCAAAATGCACACACCTCAAGGGTTGAGAAAGAGATGGTAATGAAAACTTGCAAGTATTCCAAAGTCTTATAATAGAAAACTAAATGATCAAACAATAAAACACACAATGGGGATGACACCTTGAATACTAACCTCATGAACAACATTAGGGGTTGTTGAGATTAATCGTATAGGATACTTCGAAATGTCACCTTTATTATATATATCATAATATGCTACATGTAATGACATCCAAGAGGATGCATTGTACACATGGGTGACTACACTATTTTTGGACAAGCTCTAGAATTTGACAGCTAGTGCCTACAACTTTGCAGTTTAATAATTCTAGATTTTATTTTCCACTAGTTCAATTAAAACCTCCCATAAATCCATAGCAGATTCTCCAAAAGCAATGGGGATGCCTAAAACCCTTGGAAAATCATTGGCCTCTATATTTCCCAATAGCATTGTATTTTGGCCCATTAAATACTTGAACCTTAAGCCATTAAATGGGGATTTATATGTCCATTGTATTCACTTACAAGGTTTAATATTCAAGAGGTACATGTCATGAGGAAAACCCTCACTATAAGAATAAATGTATATTTTTGAAAAAATTATATCAACAACATACATTTATACTTGATTGTCAAAAAATGATGCACGATAATAGAGAAATCTATCGACCCTAGGTGGAGATGGATGTTTGGTCCCTTCAATGTTAGATTTTAGAAATGCAACAACATTATAATTGATTTATCATAAATAATTGGACATATAGAAGACAAGAAATTCACATAATGAGACATTGATATCCATTCAATTCTCATTCAACTACAAAATTAAATCTTATGAAAATATAAAACAAAAACATTTTTCATACCCATTTGATATATTGTAAGGAGATTTTCAAAATGACTTAATTGCAATCATAAGGTGAATATTTTGGCTCCATAAGTGAATCATTGGCGACGATGAGGATGATGAAGATGATGGTGATGATTGTGAAGATGATGAAGAAGACGATGATGATGACAGTGATGATGAAGATGATGATAATGCTTAAGATGATGAGGATGATGATGACGATGATGAAGATGATGATGACGATGACAATGATCATGATGATATTGACGATGTTGATGATGATGTTGATGATAATGATTAATATGATGATGGTGATAATTGTGATTACAATGATTATGATGATGATGATGATTATCATGATTAAGATGATTATGATGATGATGATGTTTGAGTCTTGATAATTGTGCATTTCCTTACTAAGCTTCTCTCTGTTTCGAGAATAACTTAGTATTCTCTACTAAACAAAGCCAACCACGTGAAGGTGGAAGCTCTTATGGCCCCTCCCCCCCCTCACATCACTCTCAATTCCCCATAACCCTACAAAAATATCTATGTACAAAAACTTTAAATGTGTTTTTTGACATACTCTAAAACAAGCAATGTTTCTAATTATATCATATAGGAAAATGGAAACTCACTACGAAACAATTAATTTATTATTACTGCATACCTTGTAAACTTCAATGGTTTTCATCATCTTCTTCATCTGGGTCATCATCTGTACTATCATCCGATGATCCAGATTCAACATTGTAAGGAATGGCCATATCATCCTCATCATCGATGTCAATTATGATCATCATGTCATTGTCGATATCATCTTCATGGACATTGTCTGATACACCATCTGATTCAATAAGTTCTTCGACATCTTCTTCTGGACCATGATCATCTAACTCATGTTGATCATGATCATCTTCTACGATGTCTTCTTCTTCCAAAATTTCTTCATTACCTTCATCTACATTATACTTTACCGGCCTTCCCCTTGGATCGTGTCTCACAGCAAATGAACACCCCGCTCTATCTGGAACGTCAAAGTAAAATCACTATTCACATTGGGTTGGAAGAACATAGGGCTCCATTCTTGGCTCAAACAACCTTGTATTTACCATGGTAAATCCATTTGTTAATTTTTGAGCATTAATTCAATATAATCTAGGATCTTTACTGAGAGAATAACATGTACAGTATATCAATGCATATCAATCATAGTAAGCATGTCAATCATCACAAGATGCAAACATAAGAGACAACAGACACACAGAGTTTCCGTGGGAAAAACCCTAAGGTGAAAAACCCCACAACTTCCTCAGAGATAGATAGAGCAACAGTACAACCAAAGTACAACCAAAGTACACAGAGATAGACTCCTCTTAGTAGCTGATCCTACTCCTCACATGTGCGCCACTTTCCGAGTGATGGAAGAGTGAGTTGTGAAGTGATCCAAATAGAGATCGGGAGATCTCTATTTATACTTGTCCTGACTGCCCAATAAACTTATGGGGCCGACTTGTCTAGCTTAGTACAATAACCCAACGTTAACTTAATTAGGGCCGACCCCACACATGGTGGTCTAATAACCCATCGGCAAGTTACAACACTTGCGACACTTGTCAATACAAATGACGACACTTCCATATAGAGGAATAATAACATATCTATAGGAGCACAATATACATAGATGACATACATGGCTGAAATACATTCCAAAGTTACATATACATCAACACTCCCTCTTAACTAGGAAGGTATTTCTCGACACAGATTTGCTAGCACAAGTCTTCTTCTCTGGATCATCATCAGCGAATCATCATCCTTGAATCATTGTCATCGTCACTGCTGCTTCTATCTCAATCAATCTATGAATCTACTCTTCATAGGAAGTTCTATAGAGCCAGTCCTTTTTCATACTTGATGTAGGCCCACCACTTGCAGGTCTTCATCATCACTGGCCATATTGTGGAATCCTCAAGACTTATTACGTGCGTCACAAAACCTGGCTACAACATCCCAGGCTGTTACGAGCACAAAGCTCTACATGTCGGATCTCCCAGGAGCACATTACATGTGACCCATCACAAAACTTGGCTGAAGCATCCCAAGTTGTTACGAGCACAAATCTCTACCTGTCAGATCTCCCAGGAGCACATTACATGTGATCTCACAACAAAACCTCGTTGAAGCATCCCAGGCTATTACGAGCACACAACTCTACCTGTCGGATCTCCCAGGAGCACATTACATGTGATCTCACCACAAAACCAGGCTGAAGCATCCCAGGCTGTTACAAGCACACAGCTCTACCTGTCGGATCTCCGAGGAGCATATTACATGTGGTCATGGAAAAACCTTACAAGAACATCCCAAGCTGTTACAAGCACACAAATCTACTCGTCGGATCTCTCAAGGACACATTACATGCCATAGGACAAAACCTCGCAAGAGCATTTTCCAGATCTCCGAGGGAGATATTATATGCCAGCGGAAAAACCTAGCAAGAGCATCTGCAAATCTCCTAGGGCGCTATTATATGTCCTCCCATAGCAATGCCTCGAAAGAGCATCTGAGGCCTTTTTCATCCTGTCTAGATCTCCGAGGTCTACTTACATGCTCATCTACACAACTTGTCCACGGCCATAGAGTATCCACCTGATACTCACCATACATCATCTTGATGTACACATGATCATCCTGATCATCATGACTGCATTGTCCTGATGCATGTCATCTGGAGCAACATCCTGAAGCTCGTCATCCATGATCATCGTGATCATACAAGGCATCCACCTGATGCATACCAAGTATCTACCTGATACATATCATCATATACAATGTATCTACCTCATACATACATAGATCAAGGTATTTTTTATGGGCAAATTATAGCCAAAAGGCGAAATTTTAGGATAATTTTTTAGAGTTGGCAAATATTTTATAATAAAAAAATATATTATATTTCGCCTTATTTCAAAACCCTAATACTATTTTTGGCTATAAATAGCCAAACCATATATACCTTAAGGAATCATACTGGCCTATTTTGGACAGGACTAGAAAAAGTTTGAATCATATTCGCCTATTTTTTGGGGGCTTGAGCGAATTTAGTATCATATTCGCCCTATTTTCAAGCAAGGGGGACAAAGTTTCGCCATTGTAAAGGATAAAAGGCTCGCTCTGTGTTGTCGCTAGTTATTTTTACAGCGATTTACAGGTACGTGGTTTTAATGTTTGTATAGTTTGATTTTGAGTTATAAATCTTTAAATTGCATATCTAAATCCTAGGTTTTAAATGTATTAATTGTTTATCCAAACCCTAGGTTTCAAATGTATTAAAATTCATATGCAATTGGCGTTTGTTAAATTTTCTCTAATTATGAAGGATACACATCCATTGTAACATGAATGTTTAGGAGAATGAGGGACTAATGAAAATAATTACTGTAGAAATGGTTGATCATATTGAAAGGTGATCAAAAGCTGGTGAACACTTCCATTCAATGTCTCCTGCTACTTTTCTTCTGATCATGGTTCTTTTCTTCTGATTATGCTGGCCACACACCCACCACCGATCATGCTTCTTTTCTTCTGATTATGCTGGCCACCTACCCACCACCCTTCCTTTAGCTATTTGGCTAATTGTTCTTCATAGTTTCCTTTTTTTATTGTATATATGGATTGGATTGAATTGGCCAGGGTAGGCAGGGTATGAAATTTTCATTACTAGAATATAGTAGAGAGGATTTAATAAAATACATTACAATCATATAGATATACTTCAATCAACTTATGGATGTAATCTTGGAATGCCTCAACGACAATCCTTTAAAGCACTGTTTTAGTGTTCTAGAGGCCAAAGGGCATCACATTATATGCGTAGGATCCCCATTCTGCAGCAAAAGTGGTATTTTTATTGTCGTCCTCGTCTGGTGAGACCCTGAATAAGCCTCATTCCCTATAAAATGATACGGGAACAGATCTGCAAGCCAGAAGGCAGCAACCAAGTTTTCATTTCCAAGTAGCAAGAACAGGTAGTTTATGGAACAACTCCCTTTTAGGTGCCGAGGGTAGCAAATGAGGGAATAGTCAGTATGTAGAAAATAAAAAAAACTTGCAGTAGTTACTGAAGGTAAGGAAACCAGACTTGCTCAATCAGTAATGGGCTAACGAGTTCCAGTTCTTGAGTTCCTGTATCCGATGGAGGAGTACATAAACAGAAAGCAACATCTTTTCCTCGGCTTTGGTAATATCTCTTCGCATAATTGGCTTTAAAGCACCAATAAAAAATCAGTTTCCATCTTTTAAGAATAGGGAATGATGGAAGATGGAGTCGATGGCAGACGGAAGGGAGTTTTTAATTTATTTATATTCCAAACAATTTGATGCACGCAAGATTAACATGCAGCCTACCAGTATTATAATCCCGGGGAGTCAGATGACCCCAGAACCCATTGAGAAAGCTGAGTCGAAGGCTGCATGCATGGTAGCTGAGATTACAAAGACATATGCACGAAGAGGTAAGGTTGCAGGTGCCCCACCTTTCCTGTTGCTCCCTTCGCTACCTATATCTCTGCTTGTCTCTCCGCTTTTGGTTCTCGGTCTTTAAGTGGATCCGCTGCTAGGTCAGCAAGTAGTCACCAAGGTTGATTCCGCAATTAAATTAGCAATAAAATTAGTAGCATCACTAGCAGTTGTTTAACCCGTTGATCCAATCGATTGAGCTCCTTTCATTACCTTGGTGGGATGAGTCCTTATCCATGGAAGTTAATCGTATCCATCTGAGGGAAGTGAAAGTGATCCAACTAACCTCATTTCACTAGGAGATAACCGTACTACGTCAATTATATACTGGATATAAGGATATCTGCGTAGAAGGGCTTGGGATCCGTTCCTGCCTTTGTTATTACGGTTGAATCTGGACCTGGATCGACTACTGCAATGGCTGCAGCATAAAAGGCTACTATCAGGTGTAGGCAGTAAATAAAAGTAAGATAGGTCTCGGCAGTGGATTCTAATTCCTTAATTGTTTTGTATCGGCTCGGCCAGACCGGAAGGTGATACGTGGTACCCGGAATAACTACCATACTTTAATATATGTGTACTTTTTTCTATATATTTCTAATGCCCATGCAAGTTTCTTTTTTTCTATCCCAACTAGGGTTCTTCTCTTTACATTTTTCTGAGGTTGAAACTTTAAACAAAGATATGGGTGGAAGACATAACGTTCTGAGACAGAACAGAAGAGATATGGTTTTCAAATATATATAGTTGTGGGCAGCTAGTCAACTTCAAAATTACCCAGCTTGTAGTGATGGTAAAAAATATCCACGGCATCATATGAACTTAACTCTCTGCCTCGCATTTCATGATCTATAGTGCCGAGATGTCTTGTGGAATAACCACATCAATTTACATATCTTCTCCATAATTTGCATAGGAGTAGGCCAACATATCGAAGACATACTATATTATCACCTAAAGAAGGTAAAGATGTTCCACTAAAACTTTTATATGTATAGTTATACGTTCGTGTTAGTATCTGCATTAGTGAAATCCCAATGATTTCTTGTTAGTGCCGATGGTTATGAGTCCACTCGATCAATTGGATCTTAGACCGACAATCTGCTACTGATGGCTCTACAAATGGATATTTCTATGGATCTCCAAGACTCCAATTGGACCTGCTTAAACTCTGCCTCAACTCTCGATCTTGATCTATGGGCTATGGCTCCAACAACCCTTAAATCCCTTTCTCATTGGTCCCAGGGGTAGATGATATTTTGAAATCTGCCATCGTGAACCTGCCTAACAAATGTTTGGCATGCTTTGTTAGTGAAACAAGGTGACAATGTTTGAAAGCCCTTTCTCCATAAGGATAGATGATATTTTGCAATCTTCCATCGTGAACCTGTCTAACATTTGGCCTGCTTTGTTTGTGAAACAAGTTGATAATTTTGGAGACTCTGTTGATCTTTGAGAGGGCTATTGGTGCAATATGGCTTTATCAAACATAACAGAATAAGTAAAGGAAATCTATACTGGCGCGTTATAGGCCATTGAATTATATATGTACAACGAAATTAAAATCAAATGACCTGAGCTAACTACTTTCGATACCAGGGCTCGATGCAAATAGAGGAACCGTGGATCAAATATATCAAGACATATTGGCCTTGAATATGATTGACATTAAAAAAAACAACTGTACATAATTAATATCTCCGAATAGTAAACAATAAAAATACAATTGTACATAAGTAATATCTCAGGAATAGTAAATAATTGTTCACTCATAAGAGCAGGCAAGGTGGTACTTATATACTCTTATTTATGAAATTAAAATAGACTATTAATCCTGTACATGGATAATGCAACGCAATAAACAACTAAAAGAGCTAGCTCTGCTGGTACTGGCTTTGCTCTATGTTGGTACAGAGACAAACGGACATAGTTCTATGCTGTATAGAGACAAACGAACAATATTTTAGTTTAAAAAATGGAAAAATAAGAAGAAATTTTAGTTTATTGTGAAGCCTCTACTGAAAACCATATTGTTACTGGACTAAATAATAAGAACGTGGGTTGGAGATAGAAATAAGTAGATTCAATCAAAGAGGCAGAGGGTTAAGTACTTTTCATTGGCAGTCAAAAATCCATGCATGCAACACACCAACTATAATTCACTATTTGCATATTCAAAAGTCCTGCGGCTTTTTTTTTTCTCATCCTTTCTTTTAGTGATTGATCTTATTTTTTTTAATAAATATTATGAATGATTTGCCATTTCTTAAAATAAATATTTTTTTTATAATGATATGAAATTATAATAAATATTATTTATTACAATCTCATCATGTTGGGAATATGACCGGTCGTTTGAGGACAAATTGAAAACGTTAACCTACCAAAATAAAACGTTGAGAAGCTGCGTTAATACAAATAAAAATAATGATGGAAAAGCTGTGTTTCCAAGATTTGCAAAGGACGTAGAGAATCAGATGGTTTTTAGTTTTTTAAGATTGCAAATGGCCATTTTAATTTTTTAAGATAATAGTAAAATAATTACAAGTATAAAAGGCCTAGTGCATTATGAAGTTGAAATTGTTAGGGTTAATTAAAACTAGTATGGAGAATAAGTTAATTTTTCAATGAATATGATAGGTTATTAATAATATAGGTTAGTATATTATTTTAACACTTATGGTTAGTTTTTAATTAATTAGTTAAGGTAGTATTTTAATTAAAAAAGCTAGAGTTTAATAGTTAAGGTAGTATTTTAATTAAATAATTAGTATATTAATTAAAAAAGTTACCCTTTAAGATATTAATAAGTAGAGATTAGTATTTTATTCAGAATTATGGGTTAATATTTTAATTAAAAATTAGGGTTAGTAAGTTAAAAGATTAAGATTAGTATAAAGTAAAAAAGGGTTAGTTTATTAAAATGTTTATGTTAGTTTATTATTCAAATTATTAGGGTTAATATATTAAAGTTATGGTTAATACATTAATTAAAAATTAGGAATAGTTTTTTTTATTAGAAAGTTAAGGTTAAGATATTGATTAATCTTTTTGAAATTTATTGATACTGCAATTTACATGTTAATCTTTAAGGCTAAATTTTACATCTAAAGGCTAAATTGTTACTTTGTTACTCGGCTTGAGCATTTCTTCTAAGGATGAGCCTTACTATGAGGGTGAACGTGGAGAACAAAAGCTTTTCAAGCAAGGAAAAAATAATAAAATATGTATATAAAATACTCCATAAGTAATAAAAATAAAAATAAAGATATGATGGGAATTTGAATTCCCCCTCTAAACAAAGTAATTAAAATTGGGAAGTTCGATATTAAAATATGGTTTATATTTAAATATAACATACCAATTTTGATATTATATATAAATAGATTTTTAAAAATTTGTCATGTATGTATTAGTATATATAATTTATGGTATTTCTTATATATATATATATATATATATTTAATTATTTTATAAAAGTAATTTCATTTATATAAATGATATTATATTAAGTAGAAATGTAAAAAATATTTTATTAAAAACAATTCACTAAATAAAAATCTAGATAGTTAACATAGGGATTGCATTCAAGAAAAAAATAGTACAACCCAAGCTTCCTAAAGTAATCTATTTTTTTATTTTTAGATAATGGTAAACATGACAACTTTTCACAATTGATTTAGGGAGACAAGTTCAACACTCTTCTAGTGACTTTTAGAAAAAATTAACATACCCTTTTATATAGCATTTCATGTAGCAATATATAATCTAGATAATTGTATAATATTCAATTAAAAAATGTATCAAATTATTTTAGAGATGTGTAGGATTTAAATGTCTTCTTTATTTTAATTTTAATATTACTCTAATAGTATTTTATATTTAACACATTTTGCAGGGAATACTTTCAATGGAAAAGAAAGAATATGACTTCAAAAAAAGACCTATTTTCATATTTTGATAAGGTGCAAAAACACGATTCATCTAGAGAGAAATGAAATTGAAGAAGAAGTTGAGCCTGTTAATGCTTCTAATGCTTCTAGTCACAAAGTGGCTGATATGTCAACTACATATGTACAAGAGAATTGCATTGAAAATGTAGTAAATTTGACAAGTGATGTTGAAGGGTTGGATGATTTAACTCAAGAATATGGAGAATTGAGACGACCTAATAAACGTAGGAGAGGGAATTGGGATTTCGGAAGGTCATTTCAATTGGAATGGACTTCAATATTTCCATTCATGGAGCCCGTGACTTGTGAAAATGGCGATGTGATTTAAGTGAAATGTACAATTTGTAGTTGGAGATATGGTAAAGATGTTAAAATGCAGTTGAAGAAGGATATTGTTGAGAAGCATTGTGGAAAAAATTATTACAAGGAAGAAGTTAATGGGAAAGTGGAAAACAAGTCAAGGTGGAAGACTGCAAAATAATGCAAGCATGTTGAGAATGCTGAAATGTATGAGAAAAACATTATAAATGATCATAGTAAGCAAATGAAGGGGTCACTTCATAGCTTATTCAAGGAAAAAATATCAACAGAATTGCAATCTAAAATCGTCCAAATGAGTATCATTTTCCATATTTTAAAACTTGGAGGACCAATGAAAGATTATGTCCATTATAAGGATTTGTTAAACTTTCTTTCAATCCCCAAGTTTCCTTCATCACATTGGTCTATTAATAGTGGATGGGTGTTTTTAAAATATATGGCTGAAGTAGTTAGGAAAGACCTCGGAGAAAGCATAAAGAATGCTGAACTTTTTCCTTATCATTAGATGAAGTAACTGTAGTGGACACTAGTTCATGGGTTTGTATGAATGTTTATACAGTACGAAATCACATGAAAAATGTGCATTTTTTGGCTTTGTGTAAAATGAAGGAGAGTGCTACTACAGAAAATTTATATAATATTGTGATGAATACTCTATATGAGATTACTGGATTAGATGGACTCAACATTGCTAGAAAGTTGATATGTATTGGAGTAGATGGTACATCTGTTATGCAAGGAAACTGTAATGGCCTTTGTGTTCGATTACAAACAAATTTCACACCTTATATGATTGGTATACATTGCATGGCACATCGAACAAATTTAGCATTCAAAATTCTTAACAAGGAAAGATTGGTTAACAAAGTAGATATGCTTGTGGATGATTTGCATGGATTCTTTTGCAGAAGTTCAAAGAGGATTATGGAATTCAAAAAGTTTGCAGATGGTTTGACGAGTGGAAAGAAGATTTTAAAAAATGTTGAAACACGATGGATCCCTCTCTATGAACCTGTAAAGCGTGTTTATGATGAATATATTTCTTTGGTTGGATTTATGGCTGAAACTTGTTTTAGTGTGGATAAAGCCCAAGTTCTTTTACATCAGTTAACTGATGTGGAGACATTATTGACATTATGTGGAACCCTTCCCTTGTTGCACCAAATGTATATGTTGATTAAAATGGTGCAGACAAGAACATTATATTTGGCCGAGTATACAAAGGGAAGAAAAATGGCATGTCTATATTTAGATAATTTATATATAGCACCAACAGAAGCCTTTGATAGCATTGATTTTACAAAATGGAAAGAGCTTATTGATCTTGAAAATACTCAAAATTTTTTGAAGCTTGAAGAAAATAATTGTGTATGCATTTATGTTTGCAACAATTTGGTTCCTCTTCATATTCTTCAAAAACATGGGCCTATTATAAAGGAGAAGAGAGTAACTATAGATGAATTTCAAGTTGTCATTCAAGCAGTAAAGTCAAATCTTACAAATGTTGCAAGGGAATTAACTACAGAAATTAGGGAAAGGTTTCCAAGAGATGAGCTACTAGAAGCAATGAGCATTGTTTATCCACGATTTTGGAATCATGCATTAAATAAAGAAGTAATTTTTTCTGAATTTAAAAAGAATATACGGATATTGATTGATTATTATTACTGCACACATGTCATTGAAGAACATCATATTAATGGAATCTAGATGCTGATAAATTGCATTTGCAAGCAAAGTGTTTCGTAAACACTATGATGGAGCAGTTTGGAAAACCGGAATACCCTTTGGCAACTAGGTTTATTACAAGACTATGGACCAAGTTAGATAGGAGTGATACTTTGAAGGAGCATATGTCTGAATATTTCAAATTGGTTGACTTGTGCTAGACTATGGTTTTGGGATCTATAGAGGATGAAAGGATTTTTAGCTTGGTTTCATTTTTAAAATCCAAGTTAAGGAACAGATTAGAAAATAACCTCGTCGATTGTGTCCATTTGTATTTATCAACTTATGATGTCAACAACTTTCCTTATGAGAGAGCAAATTAGCACTTTGGACATCTGAATGCAATAGGAGAGGGGGAAGCAATATGGTTGGCTGTTTGAAAGATTTTGACCTAGAAAATGAATGAGATGGTGAAGGTAGTTTTGATAAATCCGATGGTTTATCTTTTGACCATCTTAGTGATTTAGAAGATGAAATAGATAAATGGAATTTTTAGTTATGATTGGTGAATGTCTATACTTGAACACATTATATGAAAGATTTAGTGTAGTACTTGAACACATTATATGAAGGATTTAGTGTACTACTCATTGAAGTACCATGAAATTAGTTCTCTTTTGAGAAAAAAGATTGCACGGTCATTGCATTTATGTCATCATTCAAATTTCAAATTTACTATTAGGGGTAAATACCCACAACTAGCAATAGACTATGTATTGTGAAGAAAATTCTCTACATTTAAAGAGGATATCATTTTTAATTGGTGGTGGATTTAGTTATTTGTTGTGGATTTTTTCCTCGGGAGGAGAGGTTTTCCTATAATAATTTGTGCCAATTTCATGGCAGGTATCTATAGGTTATTTTGAATGCTTTGTTCTAAGTGAAGTATATAAGTATGTTATGATATTGATAGAAGTGCGATAAGTTATCTATGATTTTTGTGATAAGTTAGAGTAAATAGCATTGTGACTAAAAACTAGCCAACATGCACTTACACTATTTGTTTTAATTGCATAATGTATATTAAAACTCTCATGGGTTGAATTAGAATGGATTAGCATCTTTGGTACAATAAATTATTTCCAGGAGGGTCAATAGTGTAAAAATTTGAAGAAATTTGTTTGTATTGGTTTCCTTTCCAAAATAGACTCTATATAGTTTATCTTCTTGTGTCTTCTTACGTGAATTTGATGTGTTCCTTAGTCTTATGTGTTTATATTTACGTTGAAGTTGCAATTCCAAGACATGTGTTGAACTTGAATTTATTTCAAACTCAAAACTATGATATTATGAAGTGGTGTCACCTTCCCTTTAAAATTTTCAAATTAAAGTGCAATCACATTTTTTTCTATAGTTTGTCTCCAATATAATGACATTTATTTTCCTTTCCTTCCGTTTCTTTACTTTCCTATAATCCTACATATTTGAGCTTTTGATTATTGATTTTAGAGATGTAAAATTTTTAGGGTGTTTTCTCACCACACCAATTGAATTGAATTAGTTTAATAAGAATGGACATGAGGTAATGTAGTAAGGTAGATATGTATTTCTCAAGGTTCCAAGAATTATTTTTTTGCACTGAACTTTTTCATTTTTAATTATCCATAATTATTTCCTTATGGCAGAGGTATAGAGAACATGACTAATCATTTAGTTTGTGTTTTTATGCCTTTTACATAATGAATTCTTTTTAAATTTCCATATTTGGTAATACTATTTTTATTAGTGTATGTCCATGTCCAATCCTATCTTGATATATTCCATTTATACATGCACATGTAATAAAACAATGAAAAACACTCACGCAAATGGTAAATTGGAAAAGGAATATACGCATTAAATAATAATAACATTGAGAAAATTGAGTGTGCAAATTTTCACCAAAAAATAAACACATATCATAAATATTCGTCCAATGTTAATTATTTAATCAGAAAATTTTTCCTAAATTCTTTTTTCAATGAGGGATTATTCGCCAAGTTGGTATACTTTTCCTTGAAATTTTTTAATGATTCGCCTACCTTAAAATGGACATTCATTACAATATTCGTCTCCCTTTATATGCTCTAGGATAAATATCACACCCTTAAAGTTTTCCGTGACATAGATACATGATCCACACAATGTGTCCATCAACAAACATGATCTACCTGATCATACAACGTATCCACCTGATACATATACAGATACATGGTCCAAGCATCCAACATGATGCATACATACATAAATGATCCAACTGATCATATCCAGCATCCAACATGATGCATACATAAATGATCCAACTGATCATATCCAACATCCAACATGATGCATACAAACATAAATGATCCAACTGATCATATCTAGCATCCAACCTGATGCATAGATACATAAATGATCCAACTGATCATATCCAGCATCCAACATGATGTAGACATACATAAATGATCCAACTGATCATATCCAACATCCAACATGATGCATACATACATAAATGATGTTGAATATTGTAACTTCTAAGAATATTATATTTGTATATTATTTATTCCGGAGATGTTCCATACCTCCGATGTGATTATACTATGAATCTGGAGATGTTTATTCCTCCGAATTGGTTGTGGTAACTAGGGTTATTAGACCCACCATGTGGGGGTCGACCCAGTCAGTTATAGTAGGGTATTTAACCTAATGGTTAAATACGAGCCTACATGTACTTGTGTAAAATACATGTCAGTGTGGTGTATAATTAGAGGAGGTATGTTCCTCATTTGACACACACACTCACTTGAGAGAGAGGCGCACTTGTGGAGGAGAGGTCTGCTATGATATAGGAGGAGATCATATCTTTGGTTTGCATCTTTGTATATTGCTGGTCATCTATATTGAGGAAGCTTTACCGGGTTTTCAACCCCATGAGGGTTTCCCAGGATAAATCTGTGTCTCTTGTGTTTATGCTATTCTTGTTGTTTCTTCATTGATCCTGTATATGCTATTATTGTGAAATGGAATGTAATGCTGCTATTTTCTGTCTTAGCATATTAAATCTTAACATGGTATCAGAGCTAAACTGAAGGAAGGCAAGGTATGGCACTTACGACACTTGCTTTACTTACAACAATTTGAAGGTTAGGGTTTTATATAGAAAAAACCAGTCATCGTGTAACTTTCGCTATAAATCCATTTTGGAGAAGGTTCAGGATCTGAAACCTTTACAGGTCGTAGATAACATCTCCAGGTATCTTGTGTCCAAAGGGCACCCTCAGATTCGTTTTAATTTGTAAGTTATGATCAGTACAAGTTAGGGATTCTGCCTCTTTCAGATCTCAGTCAAAATTAGGTGACCTAGGAAAACAGGTCATAACTTGGGCTAGGAAGATCCAAATGAAATTTCGTAAAAAGTGACAGGTATTACACAGACTGTACTATGTCAGGAAACGTTTTTAGAGGCCGAAGCTGAACCCATGACACGTGGAATGCCGTACAAGTTCGCTCTCCTGTTTAATCCCATAAACAGGTCACGTTGCGACACTTGGAATAACTCTCTCTCAGAGAGTCCAATTGAGGTCAGACCTATCAGGATGGAAATATAACAGGGCGAGCTATCGCAGGAAAAATTTTTAGAGGCCGAAGTTCAAACAGTGACACGTGGCACGCCGTACAAGTTCGCTCTCCTGTATTATCCCAAAACAGGTCACGTTGCGACATTTGGCATAACTCTCTCTCAGAAAATCGAATTGAGGTCAGACCTGTCAGGATGGAAAGATGACAAGCCAGGATACTGCAGAAAAAGTTTTCAGACCCTACAGAGCAAAAATTTCAGAGTTATAGCAGAAACAATAAGGTACATATTTCTGTCAAAACAGAATTATTTTTGGAGCACCTTTATTCATGGCTTCCGGAATTTAGGGTTTCGGAGAAAGTTACAATTTTTGGAATCGGAATCCATGGCTGAATGCTACTCAGGAAAATAAAAATTTAGAGACCAAGATCGAATTTTTTGGTTGGGTAGAAGACCGGGCTTGATCAAACCCTAGCTCAGGATTTTGATCGGAAAGATGGAAAATTAGCACTTCAGCAAAAGTTGGAATTTTTGAAGTCTGTAACCACAACTGGAAGCTCTTCAGAAAAATAAGGGTTTAGAGCCTTGGATCAAACCTTTTGATTGAGCAGAAGAGTGGGCTTCATCAAACCCTAGTTTGGGATCCTGTCGAGAAGATCCAGAAGTTTCAAAGGCAATTTTGAGGGGTCAAATTTTGGAATTGAAGTATGCTAGTTTGATCAGCTCAGCAAGACACATCCTTCCATTCATTCGGAAGTGTGAAAGTCAAAGATTGAATTTTTAGGGTTTCTCTAGCAAACCCTAATCAAGCTCCAGATCAAGTTTCAGGGGGAGTTGAGGCTAAGGCCTTACATAAGAAGACTACAAGAAGTCTCGACAGGTAAGACTTAAGGAGGTTCAGGTATGTCTTGAAATCTTATTCTTGATTAAGTTCATGATGTGTTTGTCTTCATATTATTTATTAGTACAATCTTGATTAATGTTAGAATTGTCTTATCACCCTAGTAACAGTATGAATGCATGAAGACATTCATTGATTAGGGCTATATGATTGTACTAATGCATTATGGTGTTGTGTGAGGTTGATGTTGTTTGCTAACAAGATACAGGTACATCACAAAAGACAATTCAAGTTCCATGACAATGACAACATGAAGACAAAGACTCACGAGGTATGTATGACTTTGTTATATTATGAGACATGCAGGTTCTAGCTCAGGATATCTAAATCATTGAAGAGATTGTTTAGGTATGTTGTACATAACTAAGCAGGTATACTAATCTAGGTATGTTTTCCTATGTCATGTTAGAATCTTACCTTGTGTTAGGATCCCTTATGTAAGTATACTTGGTATGATTGGTTAGTAATCAAGGGTTTATGCATATTATGTCTCTTATCTTGGTTGATGATTTAACTAACTAGATCAAACAAGAATATGCATGAGTAAAAGAAGACTTCCTTGAAACCTTGAATACTAATGATCATGACTGTACATATTCAAGATTATTTAGAATTAGAATGTTTTGATAATATTGAGAATATACTAATGAATGTATGTTTGTGTATGAGATCATGAGGATGACACTAGTGTACACTTGAGCATGCACAGTGGTGCAGAATGAGTAGAAGTTCAGGAGATATACAGAAGATCAAGCGGGAGGCAACCCCACAAACATAAAAGATAAGTATTTGAGTTGTTATTAGAAATAGTATTCCTAGAATATATCATGCTGAGTGTAAACATTCATAAAGCATTGAACAATATACTACTAATATGCATATGATTGGTAAGTTGGACAAACATTCCATTGTTGCTTGTCTAGAATGAAACCTCTTTGCTGACATGCTGAGAGCTGTGCACACTCTCGATAGTATGTTCTGGTAAAGATGGAAGGCATCTAGATAGCTACTGTATGCATACAGGATATGGGAAAGTGTTGTTCCAAAGTATTGGTCAAAATAGTTGCATAACTATGTAAATGATATCTGTATGCATAATAGGTTATCATGTCAATAAGATTTGATGATTATGAAGTATTACTAATCATGTACTTAATTTTGATTTGTAGGAAGAGAATCATGATGAGATGTTTTTCTCCAAGGGACTAGATAAGACCATTCTCTTAATGATGTAATTAAAGAAGAAGTGTGAATCAGGTTCTGTATGGGTACCCAGGATCGGTAGTCAATTGATGAGCTTAATGATCATCATGGGTGATGTGGATCTCAACCTTTGCTACAAGGTTGAATATGGCTTCTATACACATATGACATGGATGCAAGAAGGAACTCACCACAGAGTTTGAATGATTTTGAGGCTCATATTAGTAGACCCATCTAACGAGAGATGGCACAGATAGATATGCAGAAGATCATTCAATGTAGAGTATGAATAATGGACAATTGACAGCTTCATGACAAATCTTGGGCTTTACCAGAAGTAAAGCTGTTCTTAACCTTTACCTTAAGGTTTTGGATGATGAACCTATCATACCATTATTGTATGACGATGATCTCTTTCTGACAAGGAATGAGAAACAGGTCATGAAAATGGCTGCAGAAATGAAAATGAAAGATCTTGGATTAATGCACTACTTCTTAGGTCTAGAAGTATGGCAAGATCCGAAAGGAATCTTTTAAATCAAGGTAAGTATGCTGTGAAGTTTCTAAAAAGATTTGATATGTTGGAGTATAAAGCCATGGCCACTCCCATGGACTCCAACTTGAAGTTATTAGTTAATGACTCATCGTACTTAGTGGACTTGACCCTATATAGACAAATCATTGGGTCATTGATGTATTTAACAAATTCTAGGCTAGATATATGCTTTGCTGTAAATACCCTAAGTCAGTATTTAGTAGAACCTAAAAAGGTTCACTTAATAGCTACAAAACATGTAGTGAGGTACCTAAAAGGTACTTTAGATTTTTGGTCTATATTATCTTGGAGGTCATGAACTCCGTTTACATGGTTACTCAGATTCTGATTGGGTAGGAAGTGTCTCAGACAGAAAGAGTACATCAGGTGGATGTTATAGTCCTGAATCTGCCATGATCTCATGGTTCAGTAAGAAACAATCTAGTGTGGCTCTCAGTACTGCTAAAGCAGAATATATGGCTGTCTGCTCTGCTAGCTGTGAAGCAGTATGGCTTCAGAAGCTTTTATATGGAGTGTTTGACTTAGAAATGGATCCCACTGTGATTATGTGTGACAATCAAAGCTGCATTAAGATGACTGAAAATCTTGTGTTCCACGATAAGTCAAAACACATAGAGATCCGATACTTCTATATACGAGATATGGTGCAAAGAGGAGTTATCAAGCTCGAATATATACGCACTGAGGATCAGATTGATGATATCTTGACTAAACCTCTGTCTCGAGTGAAGTTTGAATACTTTCGAGACAAGCTTGGTATAGTTCAAAAGAACTCTCCTCGAAAGGGGGAGTAGCATAGTATCTGATAACATGTCTGCCTCATCAATGATGAGGTTACCTATTCACTACACTTAGTTACCTAGAATTATTTAGATTTAGGACTCTTATATTTTTACTTTTGATGATAGATGTATTAGTGAGAATACATGCTTTTCATGATAGATGTATTAGTGAGAATACATGCTTTTGATGATAGATGTATTAGTGATATACATGTTTTGATGATGATATACATGTTTTGATATACATGTATCGATGATGAGGATACATGTTTTGATGATGATATACATGTTTTGATGATGAGGTTACATGATGCCTTGATGTATTGATACATGTTTGTACTTGTATGGATGAAGATACTTGTACCCATAGTGATGTGGGGATTGGATCATCCCTGGACTTCAGTCCTAAAGAGAGCCGTAGACGTATGTCTTCGAGAATGAAGTCCTTGGTGGACTTGAGGGGATTGGATCATCCCTGGACTTCAGTCCTAAAGAGAGCCGTAGACATATGTCTTCGAGAATGAAGTCCTTGGTGGACTTGAGGGGATTGGATCATCCCTGGACTTCAGTCCTAAAGAGAGTCGTAGACGTATGTCTTCGAGAATGAAGTCCTTGGTGGACTTGAGGGGATTGGATCATCCCTGGACTTCAGTCCTAAAGAGAGCCATAGACGTATGTCTTCGATAATGAAGTCCTTGGTGGACTTGAGGGGATTGGATCATCCCTGGACTTCAGTCCTAAAGAGAGCAGTAGACATATGTCTCCGAGAACAAAATCTTGAATGAATAGGTAAGGGGATTGGATCGTCCTTGGACTATTAGTCCTTTGAATTGAGCTGTAGACATGATGTCTCCGAGAACTAAATCCTAAATGAACAGGTGAGGGGATTGGATCATCCTCAGACTATGGTCCTTTGAATTGAGCCATAGACATGAGGTCTCCGATAATTGAATGATAGGACTGGATCGTCCCTGGACTTCGGTTCAAAAGGTACATGATAGGACTGGATCGTCCCTGGACTTCAGTTCAAAAGGTACATGATAGGACTAGATCGTCCCTGGACTTCGGTTCAAAAGGTACATGATAGGACTGGATCGTCCCTGGACCTCGGTTCAAAATGTACGTGACAAATCCTAGAATTGTTCTAGGTTACATCCAGCATGAAACAGGTTTGGCTCTATAGATGTGATACATCCAGCACGAAACAGGGCTGGCTCTGTAGATGTGATACATCCAGCATGAAACAGGGCTGGCTCTGTAGATGTGATACATCCAGCATGAAAAAAGGCTGGCTCTGTAGATGTGATACATCCAGCATGAAACAGGGCTGGCTCTGTAGATGTGATACATCCAGCATGAAACAGGGCTGGCTCTGTAGATGTGATACATCCAACATGAAATAGGGTTGGCTCTGTAGATGTGATACATCCAGCATGAAACAGGGTTGGCTCTGTAGATGTGATACATCCAACATGAAACAGGGCTGGCTTTGTAGATGTGATACATCCAGCATGAAACAGGGCTGGCTCTGTAGACGTGACACATCCAGTATGAAAGAGGACTGGCTCTGTGGCGGTAAATCCTAGATCTGATCTATGTCACATCCAGTATGAAAAAGGACTGGCACTGTGGTTGGGATTAGATCATCCCTAGACATGAGAATTATCTTAAAGAGATAAGGATTGATCATCCTGGAACTTGATCTGGATTGTATCATCCATGGACCTATGTCCTAAAGAGAGTAGGATTGATCATCCTGTAATATGATCGTGTGATGACGATGCTGATGATCGATGCTGATCGTGTGATGACGATGTTGATCATGTGATGACGATGCTGATTGTGTGATGTCAATGCTGATGATCGTGTGATGACGATGTTGATCATGTGATGGCGATGCTGATGATCATGTGATGACGATGCTGATGATCAATGTTGATGATCGTGTGATGATGATGCTGATCGTGTGATGACGATGCTGATGATCGAGTGATGTCGATGTTCCAGTAACTAGTTGAGTTACTGATGATGATGAACTGAAGAAAGCTTCCGATGATATATAGATGTATCATGTATGATGTATGACTCGTTGCTCCTGCGGATGTTGTTATAATATCCTTCTCGTTAAGGGGGAGTGTTGAATATTGTAACTTATAAGAATATTATATTTGTATATTATTTATTCCGGAGATGTTCCATACCTCCGATGTGATTATACTATGAATCCGGAGATGTTTATTCCTCCGAATTGGTTGTGGTAACTAGGGTTATTAGACCCACCATGTGGGGGTCGGCCCAATCAGTTATAATAGGGTATTTAACCTAATGGTTAAATACGAGCCTACATGTACTTGTGTAAAATACATGTCAATGTGGTGTATAAATAGAGGAGGTATGTTCCTCATTTGACACACACACTCACTTGAGAGAGAGGCGCACTTGTGGAGGAGAGGTCTGCTATGATAGAGGAGGAGATCATATCTTTGGTTTGCATCTTTGTATATTGCTGGTCATCTATATTGAGGAAGCTTTACTGGGTTTTCTACCCCATGAGGGTTTCCCAGGATAAATCTGTGTCTCTTGTGTTTATGCTATGCTTGTTGTTTCTTCAGTGATCCTGTATATGCTATTATTGTGAAATGGAATGTAATGCTGCTATTTTCTGTCGTAGCATATTAAATCTTAACAAATGATCCAATTGATCATACATAGCAGAAACTAGAACATCATACTGATGATCATCATCCAGCCCTTATATCCATAGCCATGTGAAGGATCCTCCTTCCACCATGCTTGGAATGGGTTCAACAAATGTCTCCATCACTTCTTCCTCAAAGTGTCATCAATTTGAAGAACACCAAGCCTCTCTGTGAAGTACTCGAGCTTCACTCTGGCTGGTGGCTTCGTCAACACATCTGCAATCTGCACATCCGTCGCAACATACAAGAGCTTCACTGCTCTCCTCTGCACCATATCCTTGATATAGTGATATTTGATCTTTATGTGTTTCGACCTGTCGTGGAACATCGGGTTCTCAGACAGCTTCACACAACTCTGGTTGTCATAAAATATACTAGTAGCCTCCAGCGGTAGATCAAATAACTCAGACAGTAGCTTCCAAAGCCATACTGCCTCATAACTAGCTGAACAGGCTGCAACATACTCTGCCTCGGCTATACTCAGTGCTACACAGGACTGCTTCCTGCTAAACCAATAGATCACACCTAATCCCATACTGAAGTAGCACCTAGAAGTGCTCTTCCTATCTGCAACACTGCTTGCCCAATCTGAATCAACATAACCCTGTAGGTTAAACTTTTGATTCACATCATACTTGAGCCCATACTCAACTGTACCCTTCAGGTACCTCAGAATATGCTTTACAGCAACCAGGTGAACACTCCTCGGATCCATCAGGAATTGGATCAATGTGTTCACCGCAAAGCAAATATCTGGTCTCGTGCTCATCAGGTACATCAAGGACCCAATCATCCGACGATACATAGTGACATCAACCGACTCAGATGAAGCATCACATAGAAGCTTCAGGTTCGATGCCATAGGTGTGGCTATGGCCTTGCAGTCCATCATCCCAAACCTCTTCAGAATCTCTACTGCATACTTCCCTTGCTCAAGGAAGATACCATCTGCACTCTGCCACACCTCCATGCCTAGAAAATAGTGCATCATCCCCAAATCCTTCATCTCAAACTCGACAGCAAGCTTCCTCTTGGTATCAGTAATCAAACTATCATTACCTGTTACAAACAGATCATCTACATACAACAATAGTACCAGAGGATTGCCTTGCTCGACCTTGTAGAAAAGGTTGGAATCCGCTTTACTCTTGGTAAAGCCCAAACTGGATAGAAAGCTGTCCATCCTACCATACCAAGTCCTAGGAGCTTGCTTCAATCCATACAAGGATTTCTTCAATATGCACACATATGACTCCCTGTCATGTGTTTCAAAACCAAGTGGCTGCTCCACATACACTTCCTCTTCAACTACACAATTCAAGAATGCAGTCTTGACATCCATCTGGTATATCTTCCATTTCATCACTGCAGCCAGAGCAAGTACTGATCTGATGGAACTGTACCTGGCTACAGGAGCAAAAGTTTCTTCATAATCTATTCCCTCTGTTGATGTATATGTAACTTCGGAATGTATTTCATCTATGTATTTTATATATATTTATTGTACCCTTATTAGAGATGTGTCATTCCTCTATAAGGAAGTGTCGTCATGTGAATTGACAAGTGTCGCAAGTGTGTGTACTTGCCGATGGGTTATTAGACCACCATGTGTGGGGTCAACCCTAAAATATATATATTATAATATGGATGTACCTAGCTAGACAAGTCGGCCCCATAAGGTCACTAGGAAAACAGATTAGTATAAATAGAGATCAGGTGATCTCTATTTAGATCACTCCGAAAAAGTATCTCACTCTCACTTAGAAAGTGGCGCACTAGTGAGGAGGAGGATCATCTGCTACTAGGAGACTATCTCAGTGTATTTTGGTTGTACTTTGGTTGAGCCATTGCTCTCTCTATCTCTGAGGAAGTTGTGGGGTTTTTCACCTTAGGGTTTTCCCCACGGAAACTCTGTGTCTCTTGTCTCTCATGCTTTTGATTCTTGTGATGCTTGTCATGCTTATTGTGATTGTCATGCATTGATATATTGTATATGTTATTCTCTCAGTAAATATCCTAGAGTATTGTGAATTAATGCTCAAAATTTAACATGGTATTAGAGCTAACCTGAGAAGAAGACATTTTGCAGTGACGGAAACTTGAGTTCATTGTTTATTGGGTTTCTCTCCATAGATTTTGGAAAAGTAGTATAGTAGATTGACTCTACTCATCAAGGCGCATCTATCTATCCAATCAGGATTCAATTCCGAGCATTTTCAGATTTGGCCCTAAAAATTAGGGTTTCCACAAAAATAGGAATTTCTGAAATTTGAAGATATAGCTGGAAGCTCCTTGCAAAAATCGAAGTTTAGAGCTTTGGATCAAGATTTTTGGCTGGGTAGATCTTCGGGAAACTCAAACCCTAATTCAGGGCTCTCCCTAGTGAACCCGGGAGGACAAAAGGACAAATCTGAAGGGTAAAGCTTTGCTGATCTCAAACTCTGAATGCACCAGGCTGATCAGCTCATCAAGGCGCATCTTTCTATCCTTTCAAAAATTTGAAATTCACATTTTGAATTTTTAGGGTTTTTCCGACAAACCCTAATCCACGACGAGATCCAGTTTTCAACACTTCAAGTGGTAAGACCTAAATCTTTTCTATTTCCATTTGAAGTACTCTTTAAAGATGTCTCACCACACCAAGCTTGAGGATAAGCTTGAAGGGGCTGATAACTTCTGAGCTTGGAAGTATAGGATTGGGTTAATCCTAGAAGAGAATGAGTTGGACCCATATGTAAAAGAAGACATCCCTATCCTAGAGGATGAAGAGGCCAAGGTATTACATAAGAAGAACTTGGTCAAGGAAAAGAGAATCATTGCTGATTCCATTAAAGACCATCTCATACCCCATGTTCTAAAGACACCCAAGGAGATGTTTGACTCTTTGACCAAGCTATTTGAAGGGAAGAACATAAATTGGAAGATGACCCTGTGGAACCAATTGAAAGGAGTAAAGTTTCATAATGGAGAAAGCATTCAATCTTATTTTTCAAGGGTCTCCCAGATCAAGGAACAACTAGAAGCAGTGGATGAAATGGTGGAGAATGGTGAAGTGGTGATGACCACTCTAAATGGCCTACCCAGGTCATGGGATTCCTTTATTCAAGGAATTTGTGCAAGGAAGAAGTTGATCTCCTTCAACAGATTGCGGGAAGAATGCTCTAAAGAAGAAGCTAGGCTTGTGGCCCGAGAAGAAAAGATGGTAAATGAAGATCAAGCTCTCACAGCACATGCCAGGAAAGGCAAGTCCAAGAAAGAATAATCTCATAACAGAAGATCCTCACACCACCATTATCATAAAGATAAGAAAGATCTCAGATGCTTCAATTGCAATGAGAAGGGACATTTTTGCTTCAGATTGTCCCAAGAAGAAGAAAGACAACAACAACAACTTCAATAAGAAGAAGAAGAATAACAAAAGAAGATATCATGCTCATGCTGCCGAAGATGATGAACCCCCAAAGAAGAAGGCTAGGGCAGAAAGTGATAGTAATGATGACTCATCAAGTGAAGAAGAATATGTTCTAATTTCTGCTCTCACAGGTACTATCTCCCATGGTTGTAATGATTGGTTGATTGAAAGTGGGGCTTCCAAACACATGACTGGGTTTAAGGAATCTTTTGTGAATCTATCTGAACTTGAATCACCCCATAAGGTGAAACTTGGAGATGATTATCAATACCCAATCAAAGGAAGTGGTGAAGCCTCCTCCACCCTAATTATGGAAAATCTTTGAAGATGAAAGAAGTCCTTTATGTACCTGGTCTCAAGAAGAACTTACTCTCCATCTCTGCATTGGATGCAAAAGGTATGAGGGTTGCATTTGTGGATGGCCAAGTCCTAATGTGGCCAAAGGGAAAGAACATAGATGATGCAGTAGTGATTGGAGAGCAAGAGGGAGGGTTGTATAAATTGAAGGGACAACTTGAACATGCCATGGTACATGAATCCATGGAGCCAAGTGAACTTTGGCATAGAAGACTTGCTCATATGCACTATAGGGCACTTCCAATTGCAAGCAAGGTTGTAGAAGGTCTTCCTGAAATCAAGACCAAAAATGAAGGTGTTTGCAAAGGATGTGCAAAAGGTAAGAACATTAAGAAGGCTTTCCCAAGTAGTGAAAGCAAGGAAAAAGACATCCTGGAAATCATCCACTCAGATGTATGTGGTCCTATGTCATCTAGTTCTCTGAGTGGGTATGTTTACTATGTCTCATTTATTGATGACTTCTCCAGGAGGACTTGGGTATATTTCTTGAAGAAGATGAGGTGTTTGATAAGTTCAAGGAATTCAAAACCTTGATGGAAAATCAAACTGACAAGAAGATCAAAACATTTAGATCCGACAATGGTGGAGAATTCACCTTAGGTGACTTCAAGAAGCTTTGAAGTGATTCAGGGATTAAGAGGGAGTTGACTGCTCCTTATAATCCTCAATAGAATGGAGTTGTAGAAAGGAAGAACAGAACAATCATGGAAGCAGCAAGGGAAATGCTGCATGACTAGGATCTACCTATGCATCTATGGGCAAAAGCAGCTAGAACAACTATATATGTGCAGAACAGAACACCCCACAAGATATTGGACAACAAGACACCAGAAGAGGTCTTTTCTGGTAAGAAACCTAAAGTCAACCATCTCAGAATATTTGGTTGTCCGGTATACACTCATGTCCCAAAGGAAAAGAGGACTAAACTAGATCCTTCAGGAAAGAAGGGTATCTTTGTGGGTTGCAGTGAAAGATCGAAGGCTTACAGAATATACTTTCCAGGGTTCAAGAAGATTGATGTCACCAAGGATGAATATAAGTTCAAGGACAGGTAATCTAGGAAGCAAAGATCAAGAGGGAGCACACTCCAGCATCTCCTACAAGGATGCATATTTTAAGAGGGAGTTGACCATCTTCCTACATTCCACAACAGAAAGGTGTAGAAGAAGCTACTTCAGCAGCTCCTTCCAGGAAGGAAAGACTCAGAGGGAGTCCACCCAACAAACAAACAAAGATAAGTATTTCAATTATCATTTCTTTCCTATTTTGTTTGTTTAAATAATATTATGCTTATGTTCCTAGACTTAGGAGATGTATTGTGCATATTAGAATGATTGGATTAATGAACAATATACTACTAATATGCATGTGACGGGTAAGTGGCCTATGGCACTGTACAACATTCTAGTGCTACTTATCTAGAATGAAACCTCTTTGCTGACATGTTGGGAGTAGTGCAAACTCTTAACAATGTTTTGGTAGAGACTGGAAGGCATTTAGAAAGTTGTGGAACATGGATAAATGTTGTATTGAAGCATTGGCTAAGATAACTGCGTGACTGCATGACATATTTCTTTATGTGTAAAGAATTTGTTCTGAAAATTATGAGATGTTTCTAATCATGCAATTTAACTTGTTTTGTAGGAAAGACCATATATCTTCACCTACAAAAGGACTACAACATTTGTTCCAGTAAAGATATCTATTGAAGATATTGAAGATATTGAAGATACTGAAGTTCCCAGAATCTGGGATGAAGAAATCTGTGTCGAGAAATACCTTCCTAGTTAAGAGGGAGTGTTTATGTATATATAACTTCGGAATGTATTTCATCTATGTATTTTATATATATTTATTGTACCCTTATTAGAGATGTGTCATTCCTATATAAGGAAGTGTCGTCATGTGAATTGACAAGTGTCGCAAGTGTGTGTACTTGCCGATGGGTTATTAGACCACCATGTGTGGGGTCGGCCCTGAAATATATATATATTATAATATGGATGTACCTAGCTAGACAAGTCGGCCCCATAAGGTCACTGGGAAAACATATTAGTATAAATAGAGATAAGGTGATCTCTATTTAGATCACTCAGAAAAAGTATCTCACTCTCACTCAGAAAGTGGCGCACTAGTGAGGAGGAGGATCATCTGCTACTAGGAGACTATCTTAGTGTATTTTGGTTGTACTTTGGTTGAGCCATTGCTCTCTCTATCTTTGAGGAAGTTGTGGGGTTTTTCACCTTAGGGTTTTCCCCACGGAAACTATGTGTCTCTTGTCTCTCATGCTTTTGATTCTTGTGATGCTTGTCATGCTTATTGTGATTGTCATGCATTGATATACTGTATATGTTATTCTCTCAGTAAAGATTCTAGAGTATTGTGAATTAATGCTCAAAATTTAACACCCTCTTTCTGAGAGAAGCCATGAGCTACAAATCTTGCCTTGTGTTTCTCTATGCTGGCATCTGCAGCATGCTTGATCTTGTAGATCCATTTGGAAGTCACAACAGACTTCCCTTCAGGTCTTGGGACAACATCCCAAACATCATTCTTCATTATTGATTGGTATTCTTCGACCATGGAATCCTTCCATTCTTTCTTTTCCGCTGCTTCTTCATAATTGGAAGGTTCTTTGTTCATGATATCACAGAGTAAAGCAACATAGCTGGTGTGTGATCTAGTTCTTTTCTTTTTTCTTTGTTCTTCTTCTGGAATACCATATATTTCTACATCTTGAATTAGTTCTCTATCCCATGCAGGTTTCCTCTTGTGAGAGTTATTCTCACGGGGTGGATCTACAGGTTCTTGGGAATCTTCAATTTCACGATTTGCATCTGGAATTGCTTCAGTCATAGTAATGTCTTGAAATCTAGTTTCCTTAGGTTCTTCATAATCTTCAACATGTGTCTTCCTTGATTTGATGAATGCTGAGTTTTCATCAAATGTCACATCTCTGCTGACATCAATCTTCTTGAACCCTGGAAAGTATATTCTGTAAGCCTTTGAGCTTTCACTGTAACCCAAAAAGATACACTTCTTTCCCGAAGGATCTAGCTTGGTCCTCTTTTCCTTTGGGACATGAGTGTATACTGGACAACCAAATATTCTGAGATGGCCGACTTCAGGTTTCTTACCAGAGAAGACCTCTTCTGGTGTTTTGTTGTTCAATATATTTTGGGGTGTTCTGTTTTGCACATATATAGTTGTCCTAGCTTCTTCTGCCCATAGATGCATAGGTAGATCCTGGTCATGCAGCATTGCCCTTGCTGCTTCCATGATTGTTTGATTCTTTCTTTCTGTAACTCCATTCTGTTGTTGATTGCAAGGAGTAGTCAACTCCCTCTTAATCCCTGAATCACTGCATAGTTTCTTGAAGTCACCTGAAGTGAATTCTCCACCATTGCTGGATTTGAATGTTTTGATCTTCTTATCAGTTTGGTTCTCCATCAAGGTTTTGAATTCCTTGAACTTATCAAACACTTCATCTTTGTTCTTCAAGAAGTAAACCCAAGTGTTCCTGGAGAAGTCATCAATGAAAGAGACATAGTAAGCATACCCACTCAGAGAACTGGATGACATCGGACCACATACATCAGAGTGGATAATTTCCAAGATACTTTTTGCCTTGCTTTCACTGCTTGGATATGCCTTCTTTATGTTCTTTCATTTTGTACATCCTTTGCAAACACCTTCATGCTTGGTCTTGATTTCAGGAAGACCCTCTACAGCCTTGCTTGCAATTGGAAGTGCCCTATGGTGCATATGAGCAAGTCTTCTATGCCAAAGTTCACTTGGATCCATGGAATCATGCACCATGGCATGTTTAGGTTGTCCCTTCAATTTATACAATCCTCCCTCTTGCTCTCCAATCACTACTGCATCATCTATGGTCTTTCCCTTTGGCCACATTAGAACTTGGCCATCCACAAATGCAACCCTCATACCTTTTGCATCCAATGCGGATATGGAGAGTAGGTTCTTCTTGAGCCCAGGTACATACAAAACATCTTTCATCTTTAAAGACTTCACAGACTCTAGATTGGAGGAGGCCTCATCACTTCCTTTGATGGGGTATTGGTAGTCATCCCCAAGTTTCACCTTATGGGGTGAATCATGTTCAGATAGATTATCAAAGGATTCTTTAAACCCAATCATGTGCTTTGAAGCCCCACTGCCAATAAGCCAATCATTACAACCATGAGAGATAGTACCTATGAGAGCAGAGATTAGAACATACTCTTCTTCGCTTGATGAGTCATCATCATCACTTTCTGCTCTAGCCTTCTTCTTGGGAGGTTCATCATCCTCGACAGCATGAGCATGGTACCTTCTTTTGCTGCCCTTCTTCTTCTTGTTGAAGTTGTTTTTGTCCTTCTTGTTCTTGGGACAATTTATAGCAATATGTCCCTTTTCATTACAGGTGAAGCATATTCTCCTTTCTTTATGGTGATGTGAAGATTTCTTGAAGTGAGATAGCTCTCTCTTGGACTTCCCTTTCTTGGTGTGAGCTGTGAGAGATTGATCTTCATTCCCCATCTTTTCTTCTCATGCCACAAACCTTGCTTCTTCTTGTGAGCAGTCTTCCTGCAGTCTGTTGAAGGATACCAACGTCTTTCTTGCACACATTCCTTGGATAAAGGAATCCCGTGACCTGGGTAGTCCATTCAGAGTGGTCATGAAAACTTCACCATTCTCCACCATTTCATCCATTGATTCTAGTTGTTCGTTGATCTGAGAGACCCTAGAAAAATAAGATTGAATGGATTCTGCATTATGAAGTTTTACCCCTTTCAATTGGTTCTGCAGAGTCATCTTCCGATTTATGTTCTTCCCTTCAAATAGCTTGGATAGGGAATCAAACATCTCTTTGGGTGTCTTCAGAGATGACACATGGGGATGAGATGGTCCTTGATAGAATCAACAATGATTCTCTTTTCCTTGACCAAGTTATTCTTGTGGAGGTCTTTAGAGTCTTCTCCCTTTGGGATAGGGACCTCTTCCCTTATATATGAGTCTAACTCATTCTCTTCCAGGATTAACCCAATCCTATACTTCCAGGCTCGGAAGTTATCAGCCCCTTCAAGCTTGTCCTCAAGCTTGGTGTGGTGAGACATCTTTAAAGAGTACTTCAAATGGAAATAGAAAAGATTTAGGTCTTACCACTTGATTTGCTGAAAACTGGATGTGGTCCCGGATTAGGGTTTGTAAGAGAAACCCTAAAAATTCAAAATGTGAATTTCAACTTTCTGAGAGGATAGAAAGATGCACCTTGATGAGCTGATCAGCTTGGTATACTCAGAATTTGAGTTTTGCAAAGTTTCACCCTTCAGAAATGCCTTTTAGTCTTTTCGAATTCACTAGGGAGGACCTTGAATTAGGGTTTGAGTTTCCCGAAGATTTACCCAGCCAAAAATCTCGATCCAAAGCTCTAAAATTTGATTTTTCCAAGGAGCTTCCAGCTATGTCTTCAGATTTTCGAAATTTCTATTTTTGTGGAAACCCTAATTTTTAGGGCCAAACATGAAAGTGCTAATAATTGAATTCTGATTGGACAGATAGATTCACCTTGTTTAGGAGAGTCAATCTATCATATTTGTTTTCCAAAATCTGTGGAGAGAAACCCAATAAACAAGAAACCCTAGTTTCCGTCACTGCACAAGGTCTTCTTCTCAGGTTAGCTCTGATACCATGTTAAATTTTGAGCATTAATTCAATATACTCTAGGATCTTTACTGAGAGAATATCATGTACAGTATATCAATGCATATCAATCATAGCAAGCATGTCAATCATCACAAGAAGCAAACATAAGAGACAATAGACACACAGAGTTTCCATGGGGAAAACCCTAAGGTGAAAAACCCCACAACTTCCTCAGAGATAGATAGAGCAATAGTGCATCCAAAGTACAAACAAGGTACATAGAGATAGACTCCTCTTAGCAGCTGATCCTCCTCCTCACATGTGTGCCACTTTCTGAGTGAAGGAAGAGTGAGTTCTGAGTGATCCAAATAGAGATCGGGAGATCTCTATTTATACTTGTACTGACTGCCCAATAAACTTATGGGGCCGACTTGTCTATCTTAGTACAATAAGCCAATGTTAACTTAATCAGGGCCGACCACACACATGGTGATCTAATAACCCATCTACAAGTTACGACACTTGCGATACTTGTCAATACAAATGACGACACTTTCGTATAGAGGAATAATAACATCTCTATAGGAGTACAATATACATAGATGAAATACATGGGTGAAATACATTCCGAAGTTACATATACATCAAAAAGCATACCCACTCAGAGAACTGGATGACATCGGACCACATACATCGAAGTGGATAATTTCCAAGATACTTTTTGCCTTGCTTTCATTGCTTGGAAATGCCTTCTTTATGTTCATTCCTTTTGCACATCCTTTGCAAATACCTTCATGCTTGGTCTTGATTTCAGGAAGACCTTCTACAGCTTTACTTGCAATTGGTAATGTCTGTAGTTCATATGTGCAAGTCTTCTATGCCAAAGTTCACTTGGCTTTATGGAATCATGCACCATGGCATGTTCAAGTTGTCCCTTCAATTTATACAATCCTCCTTCTTGCTCTCCAATCACCATTGGATTATCTATGGTCTTTCCCTTTGGCCACATTAGAACTTGGCCATCCACAAATGCAACCCTCATACCTTTTGCATCCAATGCAGATATGGAGAGTAGGTTTTTCTTGAGCCCAGGTACATAAAGAACTTCTTTCATCTTCAAAGAATTTCCAGAGTCTAGGTTGTAGGAGGCTTCCCCACTTTCTTTGATAGGGTATTGATAATCATCCCCAAGTTTCACCTTATGGGGTGATTCATGTTCAGATAGACTTACAAAAGATTCTTTAAACCCAGTCATGTGTTTGGAAGCCCCACTGTCAATAAGCTAATCATTACAACCATGAGAAATAGTACCTATGAGAGCAAAGATTAGAACATACTCTTTTTCGCTTGATGAGTCATCATCATCACTTTCTGCTCTAGCCTTCTTCTTGGGAGGTTCATCATCCTCAGCAACATGAGCATGGTACTTTCTTTTACTTCCCTTCTTCTTCTTGTTGAAGTTGTTGTTGTCCTTCTTGTTCTTGGGACAATTTATAGCAATATGTCCCTTTTCATTACAGGTAAAGCATATTCTCCTTTCTTTATGGTGATGTGAGGATTTCTTGAAGTGAGATGGCTCTCTCTTGGACTTCCCTTTCTTGGTGTGAGCTGTGAGAGCTTGATCTTCATTCCCCATCTTTTCTTCTCGTGCCACAAGCCTTGCTTCTTCTTGTGAGCATTATTCCCGCAGTCTGCTGAAGGATACCAACTTCTTTCTTGCACAGATTCCTTGGATAAAGGAATCCCATGACCTGGGTTGGCCATTCAAAGTGGTCATGACAACTTCACCATTCTCCACCATTTCATCCACTGCTTCTAGTTGTTCCTTGATTTGAGAGACCGTAGAAAAATAAGATTGAATGGATTCTCCCTTCTGAAGTTTTACCCCTTTCAATTGGTTCTGCAGAGTCATCTTTCGATTTATGTTCTTCTCTTCAAATAGCTTGGATAGGGAATCAACATCTCTTTGGGTGTCTTCAGAGATGACACATGGGGGATGAGATGGTCCTTGATAGAATCAACAATGATTCTCTTTTCCTTGACCAAGTTATTCTTGTGGAGGGCTTTAGCGTCTTCTCCCTTTGGGACAGGGACCTCTTCCTTATATATGAGTCCAACCCATTCTCTTCCAGGATTAACCCAATCCTATACTTCCAGGCTCGGAAGTTATCAACCCCTTCAAGCTTGTCCTCAAGCTTGGTGTGGTGAGACATCTTTAAAGAGTACTTCAAATGGAAATAGAAAATATTTAGGTCTTACCACTTGATTTGCTGAAAACTGGATGTGGTCCCGGATTAGGGTTTGTAAGAGAAACCCTAAAAATTCAAAATGTGAATTTCAACTTTATGAAAGGATAGAAAGATGCGCCTTGATGCGCTGATCAGCCTGGTGTATTCAGAATTTGAGATCTGCAAAGCTTCACCCTTCAGAAATGCCTTTTAGTCTTCCCGGGTTCACTTGGGAGGACCCAGAATTAGGGTTTGCGTTTCCTAGAGATTTACCAAGCCAAGAATCTCAATCCAAAGCTCTAAACTTTGATTTTTCCAAGGAACTTCCAGCTATGTCTTCAGATTTCAGAAATTCCTATTTTTGTGGAAACCCTAATTTTTAGGGCCAAAACTGAAAGTGCTCAGAATTGAATTATGATTGGACAGATAGATTCACCTTGCTGAGGAGATTCAATCTATCATATTAGTTTTCCAAAATATGTGGAGAGAAACCCAATAAACAAGAAACCCTGGTTTCCGCCACTACACAATGTCTTCTTCTCAGGTTAGCTCTGATAGCATGTTAATTTTTGAGCATTAATTCAATATACTCTAGGATCTTTACTGAGAGAATAACATGTACACTATATCAATGCATATCAATCATAGCAAGCATGTCAATCATCACATGATGCAAACATAAGAGACAATAGACACACAGAGTTTCCGTGGGGAAAACCCTAAGGTGAAAAACCCCACAACTTCCTCAGAGATAGATAGAGCAATAGTACAACCAAAGTACAACCAAAGTACACAGAGATAGACTCCTCCTAGCAGCTGATCCTCCTCCTCACATGTGCGCCACTTTTCGAGTGATGGAAGAGTGAGTTGTGAAGTGATCCAAATAGAGATCGAGAGATCTTTATTTATACTTGTCCTGACTGCCCAATAAACTTATGGGGCCAACTTGTCTAGCTTAGTACAATAACCCAATGTTAACTTAATCAGGCCCGACCCCACACATGGTGGTCTAATAACCCATCGAAAAGTTACAACACTTGCAACACCTGTCAATACAAATGACGACACTTCCATATAGAGAAATAATAACATCTCTATAGGAGCACAATATACATAAATGAAATACATGGGTGAAATACATTTCGAAGTTAGATATACATCAACACCATTATCATGTTCAATTATTGTTTTATCAGGATCACATTGATTCAATCGACACCTGTACCATTTGACAACGAACAGAAATACCTTGAAGGAGTTAAAGTCACATTGAAGAATGTCTTCCAGATACCCATAGTATCGATTTTCAGAGAGTTCTGGATGTCTTCCACTTCTAGAAGAAACATTGGTCACCTCAAAGACTGCATATATCCCACAATCAGATGTCTTCTTTTTTTCATCCAACTTTTTGATTCGATATCTACATCCATTGCACCACATAGCCTTATGGTGTTTTACCTACAACAAGCCATACAGGAAAAGATTACGTAATGATCCAATATTTATGATTAACTAGTGCATGTTTATAATGACATACAATGAAAAAAACAACGTGACGTACAACGACATTAATTTTTACAAAAAAAAATAGTGTGGATGATTAATATGCTTACCTTCTTATCTTTTAAACCTCTTGATAAATCGATTTCCCTTTGTGTTAGATTGGTATCTCCATTGTGATGTGCAGCTTTAACCAATGAAGCCACACCTTCCCATGATATTCCATGACCAGATTGTTCACATCGTTCGATCCATACCTTCATCTACTCAAGATTGTTTGCAATGTATAAATGGATTGCATCCCACTCTCGACCAACTGTTTCGTGACAATAAAATTAAAATTCAATACAAATGTAATATAGTAACTTAACAAAGTATATTACACTCTAAATTTCTGCAAAATACTGAATATAAAAATAGAATATGTATGATATTATATATACATAAAAATCACCATTCAAATGTGTTATATTACCTTTTACCTTCCTCGATCTACCTTTCCCCTTCGATTACTCCGCTTCGAAACTCTTATTGGATTCCGGATCACAAATGCGACATAAATTGAGCTTTTCTGCTAATTTAGGAAGGTATTCACTAATATACATCATGTTTTGGTATACCATATATCCCTCCATCATAGAACCCTCAACATATGCTAATTGTCTGACCAAACCCTTCATAAATTTCAAGTGTCTCTCAACCATCCACATGGACCTTGAGTGCGCAGGTCCACACAGTTCAATCTCCTCAACTTGGTGTATGAGGTACTGTTCTTGTGCAATGAAAAATGCCGAAGGTATATGCTTCTACATTTCACACATGAGACGAGAAATTTCTCTCCTCCAACACTTTATGTCTTCTTTATGGAATTATTTAGATGACAACCAAATCAAGAAATTAAAGAAAAAAAACAATATATTATGTAACATCCTGAATTACAGAATGAAAATCAAATATAAGTTCTATGTTGAATTAAACAAACACTAAGCACATGGAAAAAATCACCACTTACCTCATGTATTTCCCGAGACTATATATTATTTGCTTGACATTGTTGTCGAATTTGTCCAGGATAGAGAGAGGTAGAACATACTGTAACAATAATATACAAATGGTTTCATTTTATCAACAAAGAGTAGACAAATAAAAAATATACCAACCATATTCACTGGAATAAAAAAAAAATTATTAAATCTATACCATAATAATTACCTTCATGAAGACATGCCAATCGTGAGTTTTTACCCCCGCGAAATCACCTTTCTTTGTTATGATATTATTCATGTTCACACAAAATCCGGTGGGAAATTTAATTTTTCGAATGACTTATTTTACAACATTACTTTGTTGGTCCGTTAACATCCATGGAAGTGAGTTTATATTAATTTTCTCTCAGTTGATAAGAAATTGAATGACATCTTTCATTGCATGGTTGCTATCTTGAATGTCTTTGCAAATTTTGACAATTTTTTCTTTGTCACTCCTTCCATCCAATATTTTCCATAATGTTTCGGTCACATTCTTTTCGATATGCATTGTATCAAATAGATGAGAAATTTGTAGGTGCTCATAGTAGGGCAACCTACTGAATTGTCTAGGATAACTTTTCATTCCTCGTGGAATCCCATTAATGCCTTCATGATCACATGAACGACAATCATGAAATTACATAAATTAATGCCAATTACAGTAAAAAACACACAATAAAAAAAATACAATATAACATATCATATACGATGATTCATTATACGTACCTTGACGATTTCTATTATATTGCAACTTCCATAGGTGATGTGTCATTCTCTGCGGTTTTAATGCAGTCTCTTGCTTGCCATTGAACAGATGTTTTTCGGTAGTTCGATACCTATGATTCTTATAGAGGAAGTGCCTATACTCATCAAACACCTCATTTCCTAAGCTTTTGAACGACGATATTTGACCTTAGGACCACAAACTGGAAATGCAAATTTCCCCTTTGTCTGAAGACCTACATAAAGAGATGGAATATATATGTCAATTATAATTATATACAAAATGACTGGATTATTTAGAAAAACATGTGTGCGTAGTATATTAAATAGTAGTTCATATAACCTTTTGCAAATAAAGTGGAACTTATAATTACATACCACAAAAGTGGGTTAACCCTGGGGCATCATGTATTTTCCATACAAGCATTGCATGGAATTGAAATTGCCTTTGTCATATTGGTCTAGATATGTCATACATAGTGATGCCATTCCATAACTTCAGTAGCTCGTCAATAAGAGATTTGATATATACATTCATATCTTTCACTTGGTACTTACCTGATTGATTTGAACATATAAAAAATATAAATATGAGACATACCATTTAGATTATATATATTAAACCATATTGCACAATAGAAAAACATTAATATATATATGACATTATGCGACAAAAATACGACAAATGAGATACCACTACATTAAAAAAAAACTGCAGGGTTCGTACCTGGAACAATCATTGACAACATTATGTGCTCCCTCTTTATCGTCAACCATGGAGGAATGTTGTTGTTGATAACAAAAATAGGCCACACCGAGTAAACGGATCTCATCTCTGCAAATGGATTGACACCATCTGCTGCCAAAGAAATCCTAAGATTACGAGGTTCTTCTTTAAAGTGAGGCCATTTTTCCTCCATATCTCTAAATGAAGACCCATCTGCAGGCATCGAAATAATGTCGTCTTGACTTTTGTTTCGTGCATGGTAATCCATAAATTGTTCTATGTTTTTGCACCTAAACAGTTGTTGCAGACGTGGAATAATGGGAATATAATGTAGAACCGTGCGAGACACCTTTTTAGTTACTTGATCTATGCGATATCTACTGATGTGACATTCAGGACATTCTGTTGTAAATTCATGCTGATTGTAATATAGAACATGGTCATCGGGGCATGCATGAATTGCTTCATACTGCATTCCAATTTCTTTAATGATGGTAGATAAATCTCGATATGTGCGAGGTAAAATATTTGACGGTGGTAACAAATATTCACCTATCATGCTACAACAAATTAAAATTAAAATCTAGCTAATATAATATAGAAATAATATTAATGGAACAAATTTCATCCGTAATAATTTGACTTATATATGAATGAACAACAAAATACACAATCATATATATTTTGTGATGGAATATATTACATACCTTAACATCTGTGTGACTGATATGTTTGAAAGACCATTCATAACCTTCAAGTTCATTATCAATAATATAGCAGAGAGAAGATTTGTCTTGGAGCCCTCATAAAGGGGTTTGTATGCCTTATCAAGAAGAGGTATATCATGAATATCATCAAAATGTTCATCATTTTCATGATCATGATCATCATCATCAACATCCATTCCAACATTAAATGAATCATGGATCAAATTATTTGTAACATCATCTTCAACTATGTTTTCAGTATGATCATCTTCTTCATTAATCTGATCATTAACTTGTTCTCCATTAATATTCATAGCTTCTGGTACTTGTTCTAGAAGCACTTCCTTCAGATGAAGTGCCCTAGGATGTCTTTCCGTTATAATTACACGAAACCATCGATTGATAAAAGTTATTATAACAAATTCAAATGCAAAATGTAAAAATTTCAAACGCAAAATGTAAACATTTATGTGATGCATTTAAAATGTAACAAACTTTGTACTGTTGGGATGAGAAGAACAATGACCAATTGTATTGTTGGTCAAATAGGTGCATCCAAACTATCCAAGAGACATAATAATTTACCCAATTACTGAGCAAAGCTACTCAAATATAACCCAAAATTTCTCATACTGTACTCCACTAAGGTAAGATAAATGATGCTATGGTAATTTCTATAGAGAAAATATAAGAGAAATTACAACATGCCAATATAGTTGTTATTTCTATTTTCATGATGGAAAGTGTCACAAATTTAGAGAGTTAAGTGCTTTCCCCGGTGAGTGGGTTAGTCTCACTAAAGAACAAATAAATGAGTTATTCCACTATACCCTAGATTCAACATGCACAAAAGAAAAAGAAATAGTATAATAAATATTTAATCTTAAAATAATATTTATTGTCCATGTTAGTCCCCATCTATTAAAACCACGATCAATACATAAATTTATAAAAGCAATCAAAATAAAAACATATATAATGCAAAACTTACAAATGGATGGTATTCATGTCCCCCCTCAGCGTGCCCATGCTCCCTACAATGTTTTCTAGCTATTGTGATCAAAATTCCTCTCTTCTTAAAGCCTCTACATTGACTACATGGACAATAGCATTTCCTATCACCCCTTCTTTCAAATCCTTCCCACAATCTAGCAAGCAATTGTCGATTTTGTTCGTCTGGATCAGGAATATTGGTAGTTGACATTTTCTCGTAAAGAGCTTGAATGATGATTATCGATCTTAGAAGATGAAGCTCCACACTTCGCTCACTTGAATCACAAAAACAATGGAAATAATGAAAAACAGTCCACCGAAAAATAGTCCGCTGAATAAAATAACTTCCGCAAACCGTCTCTTGTATAGAAAACATGTTGGAATGTTTCAATATTTATAAGTTTTAAAAGTCATCCTTCCATCGGATATCCGACGCCTTGACCCTAGTTACCATTGGAGAATTGATGTCGGATTTCCGACATCCTCGAGTGGTACATCTTGGCGTCAGATATCCGACATCGCAATGCTTAATATGATGTCGGATATCCACAAAGTCGTCGGATATCCCAAGGGCCTTGATGGATATTAGCATATCCGTCGGATATCTAACGTCTTTCTATCAATTTAAAAAAAAATCATCAAATTTTGAAATTTTTAAGGTGAAATCCAACGACATAGTCCTTCTTCGTCGGAGGTCGGAGGATTTTGGGTCCAAATCCACTAGTGGATAATCCATGTGTTTTTAAGCCATTGAAGATGGTGAATGATGTAAATAATGCTATGTAATAAAATACCAATGGCTAGCTATGGCTGCAACAAAATGAGGGGGAACTATGTATCCACTAGGGAGAGTTGAGGGGTTATGGGATTGGAACCAATGCTTCCACATGTCCAATTGTGAACCCATTTGAATTCCCATGCTGACATTAATAGAACTATAAGAGGGTGGTTGATAAAAACAAACCCATGAATTCGATGGAGTATGGGGCAACCTGCGAATCCATATGGCAGGGTATGGCCCTGTGTGTTGCTTGTCCCTTAAGCCACTCCATGCTTGGGAATTTTTCCATCCTATTTTCTAACCCATTGTTGACTAGCAACCCAATTCATACACACACCTGTAGAGCCGACCGTAAAGAAAATAGGAGAAAACACTATTTCAGGGTGAGCCGAATATAGAAAGCCCAATAAACCTAGTAAACGGGGTGTGGGAAGTAGAATGAGCGGTTATCCTTGGATATGAATCTGTGGGAAAATTGTAGAGCGCGAGATGCTTAGTAAACCGTGAGGAAGAACCCTGTGTTGTTGCCAAGAACCCAGCTACGGGATAGCACTGTTTGGCTAGATAAAGGGAGAAGAAAACCTAAGTGGGAAGGAACCAAGAGGTTTTAGGTTTCTTGTTAAAAACTGAAAGGGTTTATTTTCTTTGATTCAACAGGCTTGACCAGCCACTCTCACCCGGGTCAGTGCTAGGAAAAAAAGTTCCCTAGGGACTGTGCAGCAATGGAGGGAACCTTTCCTAGGCTAGTAGTGGGGTGATGGGGGTGCTTGGACCAGTCTGAGATCATTGGGATATGCCCATAGCTTTGTGGAGAAGCTTATCAAGCTAGAAAACATTACCTTCCTTCCCCATTTGCTTGAATAAGATAATTGTTGGTTGGATGCCCTAATTGGCTGTGAACCCATGTTGTGAGTGACCCTGAGAGCGACTCCTTAGTGGATACATAGCCCCATATCGGGGGTGATCTCTGATTGCTGAAATAATATAGGCTAGGAATAGATCTATGGTTGGGTTGAAAGTTGCAGTCCATAGTTGGTTGCTTAGAGGTTCAAGGAAAAAGATAAGTGCCCTTGTGGTGTTTAAATGGTGTTCTTTCATATCTTTATGTTATGCTTATTATGTTCCATTTATTGGTTGATGAAATACATGATATTGGATCAATAGGGGACTGTGTATGAGTTGATTTATGGGCCTGAATTCCCATTCCTTATGTCCATTTTGTTGTTTATGGGAAGCAAGAAGTGATGCATGTAGAGTTTGTAATACCTAGTTTGTGCATTGCGATGGCTACAAAAATGAGTAATGATCAATATTTGCAATGTAGGTTGAATGAGTTGATGGAAATAGAGGAGAATAGAATAATTGTAGAATTTAGTCGAGTGGAGAAGCACAGATAAAAAGCTTGGCATCATAGGAATATAAGGAAAAGTGAATTAGAACCTAGTTCCATAGTATTGTTGTATGATAGAAGGTATATTAAACACCCTAGTAACCTATGGTTGAGATGGATGTGTCCATTTTGAATTAAATATAATACAAAAGTAGGTGCTATCAAATTACAAACATTGTGGGGTGATCCACTGAAAGGAATGGTGAATGGAAGCAGGATGAAGGAGTACTATGGACTACAAGGATTAAATAATGAAAGCCAAATGTCATTTATTAGGTTTTTTACATAACTAGATTTTGTAGTTTGAAGTGACGTTATTTTAGTACATGTGTTTTTCTTTTTCAAAATTGACAAGATAGATAAGTGAAAGGAATAAAAGTAGTTAATGCATAAATTTGAATAAAAGTGCAAGTACAAAGTAGATGTTGGTTAATGCATTTATGCAAGGAGATTAAATGGTGATAGCCTGTGTGATGATGATGAGGATCGGGGGACATATTTTGCACTGGGAATGAGATCAACATTTTTTGAAGGTCACGTCAGCACTTATTATGGAGGGAATTTCAAATTAACGGTAATGAAATGGGTAGCAAAGGAAATAAGTGTTATAAAGTAACTGAGATTTCAAAAGTTTGTATAGTTGTGAAGAAGATTCAAACAATGTGAGAGATTGTAGGTATAGTATTTTCTGCTTAGGAAGGATTATAGAGTTTCAGTGACATTGAATTGTGTTGAGAATTATGTCAACTTATACATCACACAAAGAACTCCCTAAGCTGAAGGTGGTGAAGGAAACTGAGATGTGAGTGGTATAAATTTATAATAGAATAGATATTTTGGAGCCACTGTTGGGAATATAAAATGTTTGAAGTTCTTAGATTTCAATCTATAGGATATGGATGGTTTTCCAAGATTATAGTTTTCAAAATATGTAGACATCATTTTGGGATAGGATGGAATTGAGTGTGTCATACCAGAGGAATGGGTGCATAAATTTATCTGATCCGTATCATTGTTGGAATTGTTGTTGAATGCTAACATCGATTGCGACAAGTCATCGACTTTGGCAAGTTCCAAACTCGACATGACTTTAACAAACTCAACAACTTCGACAAGTTCAACGACCTCAAAACAGCTTCGTGATGTCGACATGCAGCATCACCTTACGACTTGCGCAACATTGACTTGTGACTGTGGAACTTCGACAGATTGTCTCTCTGTCTTCCAGTCGACTGTAACGGTTGAACAGCCGAAACCATTCTAACTTCTATTATAACTAAATGTAACAGAAAGGCACCTAAGCATCTCAACACTCTCTATATAAGCATGTATAATATTGTAACATACATCAAGTCATGATCTTTACACTCAATAATAGAGATATCAGTTCGCATTCCTGCATATAGCCTCTGTGTATATGTTTATCTATGTAGTGTATTCCTGCTTTTCTTATTCTCTTTATTACGAATCCTCCATAACAGATCCGACTCATTCAGTCGAACTGTTGTCCCCCTCATGCTTCCTGGCCTCGAGTGGATCATTGGTATTAGAGCTCATTCAAAGCTTCGTCAGAGTGCATCAACAACCAGGAACATGTGATTTATTACTTAATTAAGGGTCTCATTGACACCGAAACTCGTTACTCACATGTTGAGAAACTTGCTCTCACGACAGTTATTACCGTCCAAAAGTTTCGACATTACATCTTGCTTCGCACCACCACCATCATCGCCGATTCGAACACCATGTACCATGTTATGACATGTCAGGTGCTTGGGGGAAAGTATTCACACTGGATCATGATACTGCAGGAATTTGATCTCCTATTCGGAAAGGATAAGTCTGAAAAGTCTTTGGTGTTTGCTGAGTTGATCTGTGAACTTCCTCGTCCTGATGTAGAATTTGAGCTCAATGATTCTCTTCCAGACGAATAATTGTTCCTCATTAGTATGTCTGATGTGTGGTATGGAGATATTACTTTATATCTTCAGACCCAATGTTTCAGCACCCAACTCTCGCAGGACGACTGCCGTTGAATATGCCACCATGCAAAGTATTACCTTATCATCAGTGATACCTTGTACCATCGTGGTATTGATTCTATTCTTCAACGTTGTCTCACTCATGAAGAGGCTTAACATGTCTTAAATGACTGTCACGCTGGGGTGTGTGGCAGTCATCTCTCTGGGATGGCTACAGCCCAGAAGATACTTCGCGTAGGATATTTTTGGCCATCTATCTTTAAAGATTGTATCGAGGCCATTAAAAAATGTCCTCCATGCTAGCACTTTCAAACTAAAAATCACACCTACCCAGCCCCATTACACCTGGTTATTTTCGTCGCCTCTTCGCTAAATGGGGCATTGAATTCATGTACTGTAAGCCTACCTCGACCGGGGGGCATGGTTACATCATAGTAGCCATGGATTACTTTACAAAGTGGTTCGAGGCTATCCCTACATACTTGGATGACAGAAAAACTGCCGCACTCTTCATGTTTAATCATGTTATACTGCGTTTTGGAGTTCCTAAAGCTATAGTTGTCGACCATGGTTCATACTTTATGAACATGGTTGACGAATTGAGCACTATATTGGGTTTTCGCGATGAAAAATCAACACCGTACTACCTGCAGTCCAATGGGCAAGTAGAGGCCATTAACAAGGTCTTGAAAACCATGATCCAACGCATGGTGGGTACGCACATGTCCAACTGGCACAACATGCTCTTCTCCGCACTGTGGGATTATTGAACTTCCGTCAATACCACCATTGGATTTACCCCCTTCCAATTAGTTTATGGATTGGAGGTAGTCCTACTGATAGGGTGCAAGATTCTGTTCCTCAAACTCTCAGTTGAACTTCTCCCTAACACTACTGCCGAGGAAGAATGCTTCCTCTACTTGGAAAACCTCGATGAGACTCTCCGCGATACCACTCTTTCCAACAAGGCACATAAGAAATGCATCAAAGCGCAGTATGACAAGTCAGTAGAACCTCGCGTCTACAGTGAAGGCGATTTGGTCCTCACATACAACCAAAGACATGATAAGTTGGGGGTAGGAAAGTTTGAGTCCATGTGGCATGGACCCTACATAGTGAAGCGCATTTTGGAGAAGGGAGCTTATGAACTTGAAGACTACGACGGGATATATTTAGGTGAACCCCGTAATGGGATTTACCTGAAGAGGTACTATGCCTGAGTCTTTCATGCCTAAGTACTTTGTATATACTGTACATGGCGTGTGTTTTGTGTGGTATGATGCTTTGATTTTTTGCGTGCTTAGGTCTTGTTTCGTTACTTATACCATGTTTTGTCTGCATGTGCAGATGGAAACTTGCTACGGATTCGCGGATGGTGCTAGCCGGCATACCCTCAACCTTGCCTCAGCATCCTGGGTGTTATACTCACCCACCGGCGAGCTTATCAGCTTAGGAGGAATGTGTCTAGGTTTCGCAACCAACAATGTTGCAAAATATTAGGTAATCATTGGAACCCTAACCGATGTTATTGCTTTGGGTATGGACAACGTTGTTATCCATTTGGACTTGCAACTAGTCATCTCTCACCGATGCTATTGCTTTGGGTATGGACCATGTTGTTATCCATTTGGACTCGCAACTGGTCGTCTCTCATCTTAACCAGGTTTACGCCATCTGCAACCCTACCCTACTCCGTCTTTTCCGACGAGTTCATCTTCTGGAAAGGTCCTTCGAATCCATTCGGTACCTACACATTCCACGAGACATGAACATAGTTGTCGAATCAATGGCCAACTTCATCTTAGATTGGTACATTGCACACACATAGCATATTCATGAACTATAAAAGCGGGCATAACATGTAAATAATTCATTGTATAAGCAAAAACATAAACAAGATTTCATATTGAACACAAATGTATAAAGCTGCCAAAATTTCTGTATATATATATATATATATCAAGATAAAGTAGTGCTGATACAAAATCTGAAGCACGATGGCTTTCAGTGAGTCTATACAAAAATCTGAATCCTGATATCTTTTAGTAGTACAAAATATGAGGCTCACAAGCTCTCAGTACATACATAATAACATAAGGCCTAATGCATGGTCCGTGCACCCCTGGGTCTCACAGCTCTCGCTTGCTGGTCATGGAAGTAGTCAACCGCTCTCGCTACCTTGTGGAGCAGCTCACTGAAACTCAAATTCACGCCAACCGTGTACCTTTGCATGGGCCGAGGTAACTCATACACTGCCGTATTTGGGACATCTAATGTCAACCTAGTGAGGTTCTCATAGACATATTCCATCTCTACGATGGCATCATGCATGGCTGGGGCTACAGTTGGTGCCTATCCCCTCCTTGCGAGAAGTGAAACTTCGACTGGTCGTGAAGGGCCCACATATACACAAACATGTTATTAACTCATCAACACTACCCAAAAAAATTATAAATACACAAAATGAAAAAGTACAAGGGTCATTGTTCTTACCGATATCTCCCCACTCTGATCCCTCAAGAAACACTAGGTATGGATCCTCCCCGAAGTCCATACCACTATATGGATAGTCCTCGATCATGAGTAGTTGGCCTTCCATCTAGGTGAAGAATCCAGAACCATATCCGATGATTGGACCCCCACCACCATGGAGGGCCATCACCTCTGTCCATCGAGCCATATGAGGATCCTTGGCATCCCTATCATCCAAGGTCACTTGCGGGCATAAGAGAGGTACCTGCTCCAACAAGAAAGAGATCACTACCGATCCATAATCGAACTACTTGATTTCACCACGTTGACACTTGGTCAGCTAAGCTCGAAGGTTGATGAGGAGTCCCTCACACTAGTTAAACACCATTGGAGACATACACTCCTCTACATATAAAATTTGGGACTTGGTAGCTAGGTGATCCGCTTGGCTCCCTACTATCCCCACTATAGTGAAAAGTATGATGCACAATGGATGTTCTCGAACCTCTTTAATGGGAATTTCCCACTAGAGGAACGGGCATGTGGAGTACAATGCTGGGCGATCAAGACATCCACCGTCTGGTCACTCCCTCGTGATCCGGTGAGAGACACATTATCTGCCCTCAGGGATAGTCCTATCAAGAAATAGATGTCATCAACATCTATATTCAGCACGTGTTCCCCGATCATGAAGTACTGTTGCGCTGCATCCCGACTCCGGAGCATGTGCTCAAGTAGTGGGACTTGGGCCCTCATGCCCTGGACCTAGAAGAACTTCAACAGTCCATAGTTTATCAATGCATCCACACACAATGGATCATTTTCCGCTTGTACATCTTCTACTTCGTGTTCACGCTCACGCCATTCAAGAACCATGGTGATGTCCACAAGCTATCAAAGGAAGCATTTAAACACTATTAGAACTCACCCAAACCATTGAAAGTTTTTCTTGTGGGATAGGTTTGGATTTGGAGATGGACATTTCCGCCGTCGCACCCCGTCCTTGCTGACAAGGCGATGTTGCTGCAAGACGCCCTTACGGGTTTTGCGATGACCTGGGTTCATCGCAGTTCCCGTGAAGGAGACCTGCGACGACCTGAGGGTGCAGAATCCCCTCACAAATCAACCCAAAAACCTAAAAATTGAACAAAAAATGAAATTGTAAACCACTAGAAAGTTGTTGGCTGAGATCTAGGTTTACCTGCTCCTGACAGTTCGTGAAATTGTTAATTGTAGCTCCAACAATCGTGTAACATTCCGAATTTTCATAAAAATTTAAAACTTTTAAAATCAGCATTTATTGTAATAATTATAGTTGCGAAAATATTAAATGCTTGATAAGATGACAATGATTAAAGAAGTCATTAATAATAAACATAACTTAATTACTGAGTCAAAACATTGTTAAATGACAACGACACATCATACTTATGAAAAACATGCTTATGATAATAATGCTCAAGACAACTGAAAAGCGGGAAATATGATGCGAACAGCTTTGCTTTTTGACAAGACACTGACGGTTTGTTTTTTTTGATGTCCAAGGGTGTCCCACGAGGTACCCTGGAGTTTACTTAGCTTCAAAAGCTAAGGCATTTGAAATGTTTCTATGTGCAGACAACAGGTAAGAAGTTTCTTTTACGACAACATGTGTTTAAGAGTATAAATGTTTTTCAATTCATCGTCAATGTAAAATGCTGATTATTTCCTTGCGACGCTAGTGACTGGAGGTATGGATACCTGCCTCTAAAACTAGTTTGTAAGCTGACTTTCAAAACTCTTCAATGTTGTGATTTCATGTCATCCAAGTACTTGTTATTATGCTGCAATTATTCTCATATGATTAACGTCAATGTTAACAAAACAATACTTCCAATATATATTGATGATGCTATTAGGAAACATATAGAAATAGTATTGTATCTTGAATAAACTTAGACTACTCTGAGTCATGTAATTTATAAATGAATACACAATTAACATAAATAAAGCATATCAACTAGTGTTTGTACTAAGATCGTAGCTTTAAAGTGTATCTCATCAATACTTAAACAATATCTATGATGATACAACAATCCTTGTGTTGCATTGCTAAACAAAAGGAAGTGATCGTAAATATAGTATTTATACTATGAATTAGCATTATCAAACTTAATTTTAAAGTCTATATAAAAGGTAGAAATGAAATAGATACATTTCTTATTGTTACTATGCCTTTACATACTACTATGTAATTTAATTATTACAATGTCTAAACCTTAGGCTTGAAATTATATAAGACTTACACTAAAAATTACATTTATAAGCTTAAACAAATTGCAATCCTAACTATATGATCATATGCTAGATTGAATAATATGAATCTATCTACATGTTGGTACTGTTGGGCTTTGACATATGCCAAACCATTGGATATGGTGCAATATGATAATACAAACATTATATTAAAACATAATATTACAAAACTCTTAACCTAAGTGTGACTATCGTGAGCTTTGAATTTACCCTAGCTCGTGGATGGAGTGCTGAGTTGATGTGCCTTAAATGTGTTAATTGACAGGTTGATAGAAATATGATTATGTATTAAATGCCTTGATCGAACTCCATAGTGGAAGGTTGGTTGTAAACCCACGTAGCTCTCCCATGATAACCTTGATTGGTTTTAACATTGGAATGCCTGGCTGGCAAGGTTAATACGATACTTCACTTCCTATCTATACACTGCAATACCCTCTTAGCAAGCCTTGTTGGCGATAATGTGGTTGATGTAATTAATGGATATCAATACAAGGTAGCTCGATCTCCAAGGTTACGTCGTTGGCATCTCCATGCTCGTTGATCTTATCAATTCTCGATCGTTGATGTTGCTACTCTAAACCTCGCTGTATGTATTGCATTGCAAATTTTCCATTCTTCATTGTTACGTTAGGGTATGGCCGACAGGCTGCCCAAAAAGTAGGGTTTGGTGGGAAGGTCTCTCAGGGTTCGATCACGCGACCTGTGAGTGATAAACTTCTTAAATAATATACAATATGATAGCCTCCTGCACTTGAACTGTATTAACCGAATAGTGGCAGGGTTTAACTTCTTCCAGTGATGTAATCGAATTTTGGACAGAGTTCGAATCTTCCACGGTTAGAAGAAACTTTACTATGAAAAGGTTTTAGGGTCGTGGTGAAATGTCAAATTGCTTCGTCGTTTTGATAAATTATAAGCTTGTTTCTTCGAAAAGCCAAAATCAAAGGTAGAAATTCGATACTGTACAAGAGGTTGTAATACTTGATTCGATTCTGCAAAACTTTTTTTGACCTTTGCAATGTTTGCTTGGCAGGTAACCGCTTAAAAGAAGTTGAAGGTTGAGGAAAGAGAAACTGGAAATGATTCGGTTTCCTGGTAAGCTCCGGTGGTTTCTCGCAAGACCTCGTAGGTGCCTTTGCTAATGCTTCCTGTATGATGAGAATTGGAAAAACCTTTGAAAGTTTCAATGATGGCCGAAACAGAGTTTTAAGTTTGTTTTGTTTTGATGCTTGGCTAAGTTGTCAACATTTATTCTGCCATATGTTTCAAGGGTAAAAACCCTGTGTAATTTCAATGCTTCACGACTCTAGTTGTTTGAGTTTTTGGTTGAAAAGGAGCAAGTCCCGCGCCTTGAGAAACCTTCATAGTTTGTAATGAAAAAGTTTGGAAAGGAAAATTAAAGCAACAAAGTTTATTTCTGGTTTATAGTTACTCGTTGCTTGACTGTAGGTTGATATATACTTTTCTATGTATCGTTTGAATCGCAAGCAAAGTTTTGGTCTCTGTATTTTATAAAATGGCAATGCCACAGGGTTCGATGAATACAAACCCTACCTGTAGGTTTTAATGGCAGGCTTGCTTGTACTGCGAAGGAAAATTGTAAGCTTGTGTTTTGATTTGGTTATTGGTACAAATGTTCAAAATTTACTGTAGTAGTTTGATCGTTTTAACAAAACTTTGAGAGGGTTTGAACTCCACATTCTAGTTTTGAAGATGAACACTGTAACTTAAAAATCCAGATATGAATGAGTTTTGAAGCTAGGGTTTATAAACCAGACTTCTTTGTTGTGAAGAGAGAAATCTTGACAATGTATTTGCTAAAATGTTATGGTGTGAGCTACAGTTTATACAAAAGTATGTAAAATGTGTATTTGGCTATTGTTAGAATAAATCTTTATGAAATAGAAATAAAACATGAATGCTTGTATTGGACTAGTATGAAACTAATTAATTAAAACAATTATAGTTACAATGGAAATGCTCTATGACAAAATGAAAAGTATTTACTTATAACCAATTTTATATGGAATGAATTTGCAGCTGTTATATTTTTGCAAAATTCCTGTACTATGAAAATTTGAAATGTTTAATACTAAATGCATTTGCTTGCTATTTGAATAGGATAGAGATATGAGGAGAATACATCACTGTTCAGAAATTAAACTAGATTTATAATTTTGAGATAACAAAAGAATCCTATAACATTATCTATAATTATACAGTAAATTCTTACTCTGTTTAGATACAGGTCAGAATGGCAAACAATCACTTACTACAATTATTTATCCAATCAAATGGCAATGTGCCTATCTCTAATTTATTATTTAATTTGCTTCTCTATACTGGAGTACGATGCAAATAACAACATGTGGAAAAATATAGAGTTGATTTTCTAATCATATTTTTAAACAAGTTTATCATTCAGACTTAAACAAAGATCATAAATAAATTCATTTACAAAACAGAGTTTGATGATTTCACTAAACAGAATTATTAAACTGTAAACAAAATAGAAAACAACAAAACCTGATTAACTGTAGGGAAACAAACATCCCAAGGAGCTTGTTCCACCCAACGAATTCCTGAAGATAGCCAAGTTACTTGCCTTAGGACCCCCGAGGCTGTTCACTGAACCACCAGGAGGAAGAAACTTAGAAGTTTAGGATCTCCACTTGTAGTATCAATAGTTGTCCAATCTTTGAAACTAGCAGTCCAAAGGACCTGCACCAGCACCTTTGGTTCTCTTATCAAAATAGTTTGCAGACTTATGATTGCACTCACAACTAGCCTCCCTATTCGAATCTCTCAGTGATCACCTGATGCACATGAGGAAAATACTTATGCAGAAAATATTGTGTAAGAGCTGCCTGCTCAATTCGAATTTGCCTTATGTAGGCTGCCTAGGCCTTTTTAGTTGTTACTGGGTCATTAAATGAGTTTCCTACCCACTCCCACCACCTGGGGGATAATGCCACATTTTTAGGGGTAGTTGTCCCATAACCAATAGCTAGTGGTGAAGTGCAATTGCTACCATCTGTCCCATGCCTTCTAACAGCTTCCACTCCTCCTAGTGGGTCAGTGAACACTCATTTAATAGTTCCCTTGGGTGTTTGTCTCCTACTTTAATTTATTAAATAATAATAATTTAGTAATTACATTCATCCTTGACCAAACTTGGTCATAATTTCAAAACTTTGAAATTAAAATTTAACATAAAGTATTTTTGCAAATAAAATATTATTTTTAGAATTTGGGCAGGTGACAAATCAATGAATGAAAATCTACTCCAGATGGTACTTTCTTCTCCCCAAACTTGGAAAATAACAATGGTAACTATTTTTGGTCATTTTTCCTATTTATAAACAAAAAGGGAATATTCTTTTTTCAAATTTAGATGCTTTATGGGTCATTTGCTATAGTTTGGATTATTATCTGCATTTTAATACCTGGTTTGACTATTTGACCTAGTTTTCAAGCATGCAGGAGACGTTACGTGTCTCATTTGCGCCATTCTCGTATCGTAACGATCATCTCATAAATGTTGTCAGATATGAACAACCTGTTGAATATTTTTGTTGTTATTTTCTACCGTTAGGATTCAGTTATTTAATGATGACGAGCTTAGTCTTTGTTCTTTCTCGTGCTCGTAAAACCATGAGAATAAGTCACCGAGTTATGATTTATCACTTTTCTGGGCTCGTTAAACTCCTATGGAAAAGTGTCATGTCCAAAATTTGGAATTGGGTCACAATGGCCTAATCACATTGGCCGTATTCATTAGATTTTGTAAAATTGATGTTAAGGGTCAAATAATTGCCAAGGAGGAAAATTACTAGTTTCCTAGGTTTGGGGTGGAAGCTTTGGGATTTGGAATAAGGGGGATAATAAATAATGTTTGAACATTAGAATGGCATAAATATTTAATAAAGGAGCTAAATAAATATATACAAGTTAAAATCAAAGTGGCATTTGATCATGAAGACACATGGAGGAAGTGGGACCCACATATGGCTAGATTTTCCCACTACACTTGGCATCATTCTCTCACCAATTCGAATTCAACGTGAATAGTAACATACTTGGGGGAGGACAAAAGGTATTATTTATGGCATGAATCATCCAAGGTCAAAATATAGAGGAATATTAACTCCCATGGAAGAGGAAGAGGCAATTTGGAGCTAGTGAGACACTTCGGCTAGATTCCCTAGCTCTATGACAACAATGATGAAGATGCTATGACATCTATGACACAAATCAGACCTGAAGGCTGAAATATGACATATATGACATGTCAGGGATAAAACTAGACTCCAAGAGGGCACTCAAGGGTGTTAGGGCAGCTAAGATGCTTCCACGTGTGATTTGGTGGAAGTGGGAGACTAGGAATTGTTGTACAAGTGGCGTTCTTTGGAATCTCTTCCCAAATTGAGTTGGCATGAGTCTCTTGGAAGGAATTCAACCCATGGAGGACATTAGAACTTTATAAATGTCGATAAAAAGGAATGAAACCATATTTTGATCATTTGTAGAATTTGCAATTGCATTTGTGAAGAGGGAGAGCTAGTGGATGACTAGTTTCTTTCCTTAGCCAATTTCGAGGGTGAAAGATTCCCATCCAAGTTGGTAATTGGAAAGGCCATTCAGACCTTTCATTTGGAGATTTAATGGAGTCTTTATTTGTAGGTGTAAGATACAGGGAAGCTCATGGTTTCTTCTATTGCAGCTCACTCCTTCAACCATTTCTGGTTTTGATGGCATATTCTTGATCCTTGAGGGAGGGCATTTTTGGTGAGCTATTGTACTCTTTGGGGGAGATTCTAATGAACCATTTATTTTTTAATATGAATTAAATACTCTTTTATTCATCGCCAAAAAGTTTCAGGTCGAAATTCCAAGTAGAAATGTGTAAATCTCCTTTTTAATGAAAGAACAGTGCCATTTCCCCACTACGTTGATGTATAGCATGATAATGCTGATGATGTCAAATGAATGGATGGTTATCTGATACATTTATGATTAATATACTTCCATGTATGTTTTTTACAAGTTTCATGTACTGTACTTGAGCATTTGAATTATTTTTACTCAGTTTAATTGCATTGGGAGAAGAAATAGTGTCATTTCCCCAAGGGTCGAATTGGTGATTTTTGCAGTTGAATGAGAGAGGGTTGGAACAAAGATAATAATCAATTAATGATGCAAATTAGACCTTAGTAACATAATTAACACATTCCCTACATATGTTCATAAATTTGAGTGGGTTTGGAGGCATTTGGGAAGCCATTTTTAGTACTTATCCCAGGGGGATTTGAACCCCAAATTACTAGTAAAATTGCATACTTGGTCCATAATATTAAGAGAATTTGAAGAGGTATTTTGGTGGACATATATTATCCCTGAAAATCATATTCAAGTACTAATATAATTCATACACCTTCCTTGAATATTTGAAGGCATTTGGAGTCAATTTAAGACCTAGAGACCAATACCAGTCAAAGGGAAATTACTAGTAAAATTCCCTACATTGGCCAGAATTGAAAGAGGATTTGCAGAAGTATTTTAAAGGTCCAAAAGAATCCCTAAAACACATATTTATGTTATAACATAATCCATATACCTTCTCAGAATATTTTGGAGCAATTGGAGCAATTTGGGGACCTAGAGCTCAAAACTAGTCAAAGGTCTAACTAGGAAAAAAAGTGGAAAAATTACCATTTTAATCAAATTCCTAACAAGGGACATTACAGTGGTATCAGAGCATGTTCCTTGCACCTGTGGATTAGGTACATACATTCAAGAATAATTGGCATCCATGTCTTACTATTATGATGAATCATATGAGTACAATTCTTATGAGGAATATGCACATGCTTATGAGCAATATGAAGCAGAATGTGAATGGTATGAGGAAGAGGTGCCATCATGCAACACTTCTTACAATTTCAAGAGAAATGAATATTATTCTTATGAATTTAAATCTGATGAATATGAGTGTGTCACACCAACCAAGTATAATTCTATGAGTTAGTTCCAAAGATGGAGAGAAACATATAAAACCTTGCCCCAACAATATAAAAAATATCAAGAATATCTTGCTTCGAGCAAAAATACACAAAATGCCATGTCTTTTGAGTACTATGTTGAACATGTTTTTGAAAATAGGCCCAAAAATGAAGATGTAGAGTTAGTAAAGAAAGATTTATGCCCTTCTTGTAAAGAACCTTGGAGTGAGTATCATATATTTGTGCATGAAATTATGTCCCACTTAAGGAGAGGTTTTGAGAATTCTTCAAAAAGAGATTCCAAAGATATTGATCATAAGGAGAACAATGGGAAAAATGCATCATATTGCTTTAAGGATAAAAATTAAGAGACATCACAAGAGCATGAAGAAGATTCTATTGAAAATATGGAAGATCATTTCGAGACACCTTCTAGCTTAGACATGAACCAAAGAGCATCTACTAATGGATGCTTAAACTATGAAGGAGTACCTACTGATGGGTGCTCACACCTATATGTTGGTGACATATAGATCACTTTTGAAAGTGTTTCTGCAAGCCCACGTTCCATTAAGCATGATAATGAAGACCTTGTAGCAGTTGAAGAAGAACCAATATCAACTTCCCCATCACCACTTGAGCTTCATGAAGTTGGTCCAAGCAAAATTGAAGAAGATGAGGAGGTTCATTTGCAAGAGCCTCATTTTCTTGAAGGGTATTTCAATATGAATTAAAATAAGATCCAAGAGTCCCTCAGCATTCTCCATGACAGTCAAGCATTGGTAACAAATTCTTGTTGGAGAGCTACTTCATTGGAGGAAACATCCTTCCTTGAAGACATGGATAAGATTCAAAGAGCAATGTTCCAAATCAAAGGTAATTTCATGTCTTTGATTTTTGATAGAAACCATTTGTTTGAGCTTAATGAATTGTTGCATGATGCATACTTGAAGAATAATGAGGATATTCATAATCTCACAATTCAAAATGAGCAACTTCTTGAAAAGTTGCAAGATACTTGTTTTTCCTCCTATGTTTCAGATTGTCAAATGGTAGATTGTTTGGAGGATTTTCATGACATGGTGGATCATGAGAAATGTGGAAATTTTAATGTGATTAATGTGTTTGAAGATGAACTTGAAGATATCCAAACACTTGATGTGGTGGAAGAGGAACTTGAATTGTCTCTTGATGAAGGTTATGCAATTTTTAAAGAAGAGCATGATTCCTCTACATTGGAACCAATCTATGACAAAGGTTTCACACTTTTGAAGGAGCTGCATGATACTACCCATATGGATCATTTCCATGATGAAACTTCTGCACTTTTTGATCATTTGGGTGAGTTAGTTCATTCTCCTACATCCTACAATTCTATGTTTTGCAGCATTAGTCTCAATGAAGTATGGGTGAAAGGGTTCTTTTTGATGGTGCCACATGAGGAGTATGGAACTCCTAGATTTACCTTTTATGATGACATGGTTGGATCACATTATTATTCACATTTGCAGCAACATAATTTGTCACTTTATGATGATGCACATCTACATGGATGCACCTATGATATGCATTTGAGTCACTTGAAGACTCATGGTTTTTCTTGCTCAACACTTGGTTCATTTGATGTTAGAGGAACTTCATCCAACACTTGGGTGAATAGATTTATAATGGGAGAGAATTTTTGTTGGAAGCCACATACTTTGTTACATCTTTATGATTCTCACATTCATGGATGTATGGGTGAGACTTATTTGAGTCCTTTGAAGTCTCCTTGTTTTTAATGCTCATTATTTGCTTCAGATTTTAGTGGAGACTCTTCATTCACTTCTTGGATGAAGGAATACATGGCTAAATATTTTGATGCATATCACATCCATTTGGAGCAGCATTATAGGACATGGGATCCTCACCTATGTCATTGGAGCATATTTGATGGGTCACTTGAATATTGTATGCACTTGGAAAATGGTGGTCTACATGCTTGGAGGTATAAGCACTTTCATGACTCTATGATGAAGCATCTCCTTGATGTACATTTTCATTATGTTGTTATGTACTTTGATGATATATATTTTGTATTCGTGATGTTTGGAAGAATGCATACAAGAAAATTGGATCCAGGAATCCTCTTATCTGATGGTATGGGTTGGAGAGCACTCTTAATTGTTGGGGTGCAATACAAGAAATGGGACCCTGGAATAATTTTTATCTCATGGGTTTCAAATTTTTTGGGGAAACAAGCAGTATGGGAGATGGATTTCCAACTTAATAAAGTGATTTTTATAAGAGTAGTGCAGCATCAAGCATGGTGGTTCCTCTCTAAAATATTCATGGAAACTCAAAGACTCAAGGTTGGGCAATTCAATGGCAACTTCAAAGAATTATACAGAAAGTAGGTTCTTCAACACCCATGTTTGAAATTGCTTGAGGACAAGCAATATTGGGAAGGGAGGATTTGTCATGTCTCAAATTTGGAATTGGGTCACAAGGGCCTAATCACATTGGCCATATTCATTAGAGTTTGTAAAATTGATGTTAAGGGTCAAATAATTACCAAGGAGGAAAATTACTAGTTTCCTAGGATTGGGGTCGAAGCTTTGGGATTTGGAATAAGGGGGATAATAAATGATGTTTGAACATTAGAATGGAATAAATATTTAATAAATGATCTAAATAAATATATACAAGTGAAAATCAAAGTGGAATTTGATCATGAAGACACATGGAGGAAGTGGGACCCACATATGGCTAGATTTCCCCACTACACTTGGCATCATTCTCTCACCAATTCGAATTCAAGGTGAATGGTAACATACTTGGGGGAGTCCAAAAGGTATTATTGATGGCATGACTCATCCAAGGTCGAAATATAGAGGAAGAGTAACTCCCATGGAAGAGGAAGAGGCAATTTGGAGCTAGTGAGACATTTGGGCCAGATTCCCTAGCTCTATGACAACAATGATGAAGATGCTATGACACCTATGACACAAATCAGACCTGAAGGTTGACATATGACATATATGACATATACGACATATCAGGGCTAAAAATAGACTCCAAGAGGGTGCTCAAGGGTGTTAGGGCAGCTAAGATCCTTCCACATGTGATTTGGTGAAAGTGGGAGACCAGGAATTGTTGTATAAGTGGCGTTCTTTGGAATCTCTTCCCAACTTGAGTTGGCATGAGTCTCTTGGAAGGAATTCGACCCATGGAGGACATTAGAACTTTATAAATGTCAATAACAAAGAATGAAACCAGATTTTGATCATTTGTATAATTTGCAATTGCATTTGTGAAGAGGGAGAGCTAGTGGATGACTAGTTTCTTGCCTTAGCCAATTTCGAGGGTGAAAGATTCTCATCCAAGTTGGTAATTGGAAATTCCATTCAGAACTTTCATTTGGAGATTTAATGGAGTCTTTATTTGCAGGTGTAATCTATAGGGAATCTCATGGTTTCTTCTATTTCAGCTCACTCCTTCAACCATTTCTAGTTTTGATGGCATATTCTTGATCCTTGAGGGAGGGTGTTTTTGGTGAGCTATTGTACTCTTTAGGGGAGATTCTAATGCTCCATTTATTTTTTAATATGAATTAAATACTCTGTTCTTCATATCAAAAAAGTTTTAGGTCGAAATTCCAAGTAGAAATGTGTAAATCTCATTTTTAATGAAAGAACAGTGCCATTTCCCCACTACGTTGATGTATACCATGATAATGTTGATGATTTCGAATGAATGGATGTTTCTCTGATACATTTATGATTAATATACTTCCATGGATGTATTTTACAAGTTTCATGTACTGTACTTGAGCATTTGAATTTTTTTTACTTAGTTTAATTGCATTGGGAGAAGAAATAGTGTCATTTCCCCAAGGGTCGAATTGGTGATTTTTGCAGTTGAATGAGTGAGGGTTGGAACAAAGATAATAATCAATTAATGATTCACATGAGACCTTAATAACATCCTTAATACATTCCCTACCTCTGTTCATAAATTTGAGTGGGTTTGGAGGCATTTGGGAAGCCATTTTTAGTACTTATCCCAAGGGGATTTGAACCCCAAATTACTAGTAAAATTGCATACTTGGTCCATAATATTAAGAGAGTTTGAAGAGGTATTTTGGTGGCTATATATTATCCCTGAACATCATATTCAAGTCCTAATATCATTCATACACCTTCCTTGAATATTTGAAGGCATTTGGAGTCAATTTGAGACCTAGAGACCAATACTAGTCAAAGGGAAATTACTAGTAAGATTCCCTACATTGGACATAATTGAAAGAGCATTTGCAGAAGTATTTTAAAGGTCCAAAAGAATCCCTAAAACAAATATTTATGTTATAACATCATCCATATACCTTATCAGAAGATTTGGGAGCAATTGGAGCAATTTGGGGACCTAGAGCTCAAAACTAGTCAAAGGTCTAACTAGAAAAAAGTGGAAAAATTGCCATTTTAATAAAATTATTAACAAGGGACATTACAAAAAGGAACCCCCCCAGATTCTATCTTTAAGCTCTTTTCAGGCTCTTGAAATATGAAAAGATCGCCAAGCGAACTTGTCGCGTTCACGCTTGCTAAATTATTTGAACGGTCATCTCCCTAGTGATAGTTTACCCTTTTTCAGACCAGGGGGCACTACTTACGATAAATGAATACTCCAGCCAATCATGAATAGAAGATTCCTCTCTCGCGTTGTTTTACTCTTTTTCGGGCGAAGAGGTTAACTTTACAAAAAAGGACCATTGGAGTCTCGTTTAGTTCTTTTCAGACTCTCTAAACATGAAATGACGACCAAGTTTACCTTCCATGGACTCGTTAAAATTTAACATTGAAGGGCCCACTATGGGATGAGCCCCTCCTCTCCCAGGTTCAGAAAATATTTGGGATTGGAATCATCTATGAGATGAGCTATTCCGAGCATCTGGTTACCCTCATCAAGCTCGTAAAAAACACGAGGCCCTCATCAGTCATGATGGGGAAAAATGAAATCTTTTGTGTTACACTTTTTACCTGTGGCAGTACCTAGTCGTTCTTGAACATGGCACTCATTTGCATTTGCATACGGTACTTGGGTCATCCATTTGTCCTCGATTTTTACCCATTTCCTGAGTCTCATTACTCCTTTGGGTCATCCAAATAATACTTCTACCATTAGTTGCATTAAGAGTTGGTGTCATACTCATCATGTAATTACTGCCAAGTCATGCCATGTCCATCTTCAAGAATACTTTACCACTCATTATCTATAGTCAGTACACCTTCCACCATGTCGGTCTACTCTGAGTCAGTCTTGCATGTTACTGTACCATTCGATCTACTCAAAAACATATGTTATCAAGTTTCGTGTCGATTATGGGGTATTCATCATGGCCCTCCTTTGACGGGTTCATCCTTGTCAAATTCAACACATCATTTTAGGATTGAATCTAGAAACTAATCAAGTACATTGGGCCTGCACGCCTCAATGGCAGGTTACCTCGCTTTCAACATGAGTTTACATCATTGACTCTTGATTGAAAGATTTTTTCATGTGTTCGAATTCAACTCGTTCATTCACGCTTGATGATATGTACTATGATTCCTTGGGGATCATTGACATTAATGGTGATTTCCCTCGCACTTGTTAATGGTATACATCAATGACTGGTAATCAAGTGGTCTCTACCATTTTCGACGTCAAGACATTTGTAATCACATGGATAGATTCGTATCATTGCGGGTTTGACTTGAAGACCTTGGGAAGTTATGTTTTACCCAAGTTGCGATGGAGATTTTTTGAGTCATATCACATGGATCCACATTTGTATTTGTCGTGTCTATGTTATCATCTCATCATGGATCTATGCTTATGTCTAGTAGCCATGATTGTGTTTAGTCAGTCATTACTAACATGGATCTGCAATGTATTGGTCGGCAACCATGTTGTCCGTCATATGAGACTGTGTTCTTAGAGTCAGTTGTACTACAACAACATTTCCTATCCGACAAGACATTGTCATTCCTTCTGTCAAAGCATTTCACTTGTCCAGTTTTCAACAACTTCATGCTTTGGGGGGCATTCTGTTACACCTAAATATTGCCATCATGATAGTCAGTGTAAACATTCCCTAAAGTTCCTTTGACTAAGTCATCAACTTGGAAGAGATACAAACCTTTTCCTGCGAGGTTTTTAGAGGTCGTCGTAGGTCATCTTAATGCAACCTGCGACGTCGTAGGTTTTCCTATTGCAGCCTACGACGATGTCAGTTAATTGGATAAAAGAGCATATTCGATCCCATTCTCAAAGCTGAGTGATGTGGATCCCTATCCCTAGCCTATAGGAGAGCTGGCATTCGATTCCCTATCCCTTTGGTGGGATCCCTGTCCTCTCTCCTACCATATCTCAACCTACCCTGTCCTGTTAGTCCTATATAAGTGAAGCTCATTCCCATTCCAAAGGGAGGAATCCTATAGTACTTGCATGCTGGTGAAATTAGTTTAGAGATCTCTATTCATCTCTTGGGGGACCTATACTTCCTTTGGAGGCTTTGGCATTGACTTGGTTGGAGAATGATTGCTACGTTAAGCCTTGGTTGTAATCACTTCCTTCTATGTACTTTCCCTTTTTATACAGTAATACAAATGCTTTCCGCCAAATTTTATTGCATTGATGATGTTTGTGTAGTTCGCTTGCTTAACTGCTTACTTAGATATGTTATTGTTTAGATGCATTTTACTACTTGTGTTTTTTTGTATGTCTTAACAGGTTTTGTAGCTAATATTTGAAGACCATAAAGCTTGGAACAACATCAAGGAGAAAGGATCATCAATCTGAAAGGTAAGGCATCTAGCCACTCGATCTCTAACTAGATCTAGGAAAGTTATTTCTATTCTGTCTCATTTGTTCTAGTCTTGCATTAAGCTAGGGAGATCAGGCCTTGAATCTGCTCTTGGTAGATTGTCCGATAAAAAAGATTATCATAGATAAAGAAGTTCCCAAATAAAGAGCTTATTATGACTACAAATTTTACATAAATATAGACTATGCATGTTTTAATATTGGCATATAAATATCATATAGTGCTTATACATAAAACATTAAATCTACAATATTATATCCATGAGTAAAATTGTATGATAATGACCAACTTGATATTCAAGATAGGATATTACAATATAGAAAAGAGAGGCTACTACAATATATAAATGAAATGCCAAAACAAAACAGATTACAAGATGAAAGTACACTCAATCGAGTGAAATTAGGCAAATGGGAAATGAATAAATTATCTTGAAACCAACCACAATCATTTTATATTGGAAAAACTAAATGTGTGAGATATATAAACATATTCAATAAAATACTAATGCGAAGTAGTGAAGGCAATTCAAATCCATTGGATGCATATTCCATTGCATTGGTTTAAATCTTAGATGCCCCTCTTTGGAATTAACCCTAGCTAGATCTTTCACCTAGGGTTTGCATTGCGTTTATCTTTAGCTTTTACACTCTATCATAGTGTCTATATCTTAATGGATCCTCTCAACATTCATTCCTACAGTGATGAAGAGCCCAGTCACTCCAACATGGTGTAGGAACTAACCATTTTTCTTATTGAAGCCCTAAGACATCAACAAAGGGCTTCCACATCTACCTTCCAAATAGACACTAGAATCGCTGTACCTAAATATGATGGTCAAATGCACATAGATGTAAAATTTTATCAAGGTTTTTCATACTCACTTGATACAAAATGAAGGTATCATCCCCTAGCAGAACACCTAGGAAGAAGGAGATCTAGTAATGCTTGGCTAGCTAGCTCGAACAATGAGGGTTGCTCCTCCCTAGATGGTGCAACTTTCTAGGAGATGCCTATGAATTTAACAATAGTTTTGATATGTTAGTTGGATAGTTATATGTAAGCATATATTTACAACCTTGAGTTGTTTTCATGGGCATATAATATTAATTGTTTTCCAATTTTGAGTGATGTGCATACTTAGATTAGGTTTTGACTTGGTTCAACAAAAAAGACAGTAAAGTTATGTAAAACCATAAGAAGGGAATTTTCCTTATCAATGAAACTAATGAAACCAGGTATATGTTCTTGTCTTTCTAAAATTTTTCTTTTATTGTTATATCTTGAGCTCTTTTCATATCGACATTTTGCAAGGACGGATCCAATAGTGTCCATGCCCAAAATCCATAGTAGCCAAATATAAAATCCCAAAGCCAAATATAAATTCCCAAAATTGAGTGTGAATTCCCAATTCCATTATGTTGTCCAAATATATGTAATAAACCAATTTCATATGTTGTTCATTTCATAATTATCAAAGTTAATAAATTTGACCACTCACTACAATGATATTACTCTCATTCAAAAATAATAAACAATGGGAAGGCGAGATAAATTATAATAACTCATATCCTCCCTCCCACACCTCTCCTTCCCATCCACACATATGTATTACTTTTTCCAAGTGTCCTTCTCCCTACAACACATCCTTAACACTCTATACATAAAATTTCTTAACAACTTATACATGAAATTTCCTTAGCTTGTACTTGAAATTTCTGCTCATCGGAAGAATGTCAATACCTGATATTATGGAGAATCAAGGTATTTTAGAGTTAAAATCATTATATAATCAAAGTCGGCTCCGAAGGAGCAAGTGTCACAAAACTAGATTTGAACCTGGGTAGGGACGATAACAACAATCATCCCAACCACCCGATCTACACTCAATTGACCCCAATTCCAATTTTATTTCTATACATATAAAGTTTAATTATATATATATATACATATAAAGTTTACTTGATAAAATATTTCATTGTCTTACCCTTTTGGCTTAATATTTTATATAATTGTTTATCTATGATATATATAAAAGAGTATTTCACCAAAATACTTCATTTTCTTTGCCTTTTTGCTAAAGATTTTTATAAAGGTAGGGTGGGTTTGAAAGTAGTTTGCTAAGTGATTGGTTGAATCTTTGGTTTTGCTTATTCAAATAGTTTATCGAACCTGTAAACCCTTGGAGTAAGTAAGCTATTTACTATTTTTGAGAACGGTTGGTGATGAATGGGATCGTGATATTATTGACAAAACATAAATCCAAACTGCGAAGTAAGTTGCCAGCATTACTTTATGCAAAAAGACTGAATACTCTGCAGAATCCATTGCTTCATTAGATAAGATATTTGGAGATTGATGATTCTGCTCTTGCTAAACAGATGGTTCTCTCATCCAAATAAAAGATGGGCAAGTCAGTTACAAATATCCTCCCACTTCGCATGCAAATATGAAATGTATTAGGTTTGGATGAGTATTTATATTCTTTCATGCAATGGACAATTTAAATTCAATACACACAAGAAGAATTAAGAAGTGATGGATAACCCCACCCCACCATGAATGGAGTTCAAAGTTTTAAGAGAGAAGAGAAAAAGCAATCAAATTGAAGATGAGGAATATATCCATGGAATCCTATGTTTCTAGAACGAGATACTGGAAAATGGAGTTTACAGTTTTAGCAAAAAGTAACAAAATTGAAGATGAGGAAGACCGGGGACATCACAATATTTCCCATAGAGAAATTTAAGAGTTTTGGAAACTTTGTTAAGATCTCACACAAACAAAGCCTTTTCCTTCGTTATCATAATATTTTTCAATAGAAATCCAAAGCTACTGTCATGATTAGTCAGTCATGACTACATAGTTATTTGCCATATTTTTTTCAAGCATTTGTTAACAGTAGCAATGCAGCTCTTTGCAGAACAGGGAAGCATGAGCAGCACAAGCAACACAAGCATTAGTCCATTGAGGATGTTAACGCAGTAATCCTCCCAAGCACTAACACGGTTTCAAACCCAGGCATAAACATAGATAATCTTCACGAAGGATCAAATCAACGAGCACTGCCTAGTTGATCACGAACATCAGAGAACCCAAAACCAAAGGTAGGGATCCCAACAGGCTAGTCGTCAACCTCTCAAGCATGGAGCTAACTGCGCCCTCCATAAAACTCTTAGTGAAAGGTCTTAATTTCGCTATTGCCCCAAGAAATTTTCCTATTGAAGACATTATCTGTAGCATTGAGGAAATTATTAAACATCTTCCACAGAATGAAGCTGAAGAGGTGCGTCAAGATAGTGCGCGGACCCTTAGGAGAGCTAAGCTTCCAAAACCCAAAATTACCAGAGAAGAAAGCAGAGCGCTTAAGGAGCTGAAGAATAATAATGACATTGTTATTCTGAAGGCTGATAAAGGAGGATCAATGTTTATTCTCAATAAGGAAGACTATGTTGATAAGATGAGAGCTAATTTGCATTCAAGTGGCTGTTATAAGAAACTCAACTGTAATCCCCTCAATCGCATTACTAGAGAGGTCACAGAGGCCATTAAGGCATCATCCTTGGACAATGAACTCAAGAAAAAACTTATTATTTCTGAACCATTGATTCCAAGGATATACAGGCTCCCCAAGATTCACAAAGCTGGCGTTCCCCTCCAACCCATAGTGGATACCATAGGCTCCCCAACCTACAGATTAGCTAAATTCCTAGCTACCAAACTAAAACCATTGGTAGGCAACACAAGCTCCTTTATTAAGGATTCACCATTCTTTATTGAGAAAATTAAGGACAAACATATGGAGGAAAAGGAGGTATTCCTGAGCTTGGATGTAGTTTCCCTCTTCACAATGATTCCAATTGATGAGGCAATCAAGGTCATCAATGACCTAACTGATCCTGAAACACCTAGGCTAGTAGGATTATGTCTCAAAACCACATTCTTTAGTTTCCAAGGTGATCTTTATGAGCAGACCTGTGGAGTGGCAATGGGTTCTCCCCTTTCTCCTATTATTGCCAACCTATTTATGGAGAACTTTGAGCAAAAAGCTCTCAACTCAGCTCATCCAAAACCAGAATGGTGGTCCAGGTTTGTAGATGATACATTTCTAATATGGGCCCATGGACAAGAAGAGATGGATAAATTTGTTGATCACCTCAACAAACAATCCGACTGCATTAAATTTACAACTAAGTTTGAAGAGAATAATGCCATTTCCTTTCATAAAAAAATATGATGGTAGCATAGCCCACAGATCTACAGGAAGAAAACCCACACTGAGCAATACCTTCACACCCTTTCACACCATCACCCGAGCTAGAAAATGGGGGTTTTAAACACTTTTTTTTTTTGTAACTAGGGGAATCGACAACTGGAGTTGGGCTGGTACTCACATGACACGGGGTCTAGGGATCCACTCTTGCTACCACTATAACCCCAGGTGCAATCATAGTGCACGAACCATGCGCATGGGTAAGATTGAGGGGATTTGAACACGTGACCTTCCATTTACATCTTCACATCTTAACCACTTGAGCTGCCCCCCACGGGCGTAGGGGTTTTAAACACATTGATCACGAGGGCCCTGAGGATTTCTGATAGAGACCACATAGATGCTGGGAAAGAACACTTACGCAATGTCTTCCTAAGTAACGGATATAACCTAGCTCAAATCAACAAAGCCTTTGCTAAAGTCGAAAACCACCAAAATAGACCTAATGTTTCATCCAAGGTTAGTAGGGTAGGTGATCACAAGGCATTCCTTCCCTACATACAAGGGGTCGCATGCAAGATAGCTAAACACCTAAAAAGAAAGACATTGACTCAGTGTTCGCACCACCTAATAGCATTAAAAAACTTCTGAAGTCAGTTAAATACCCCATAGACCCATACCTAAAAAATAGTGTTTACCATATTCCTTGTGATTGCGAGCAATCCTACTTTGGTGAAACTGGCAGGTCCTTTCGAACAAGGGTTAAGGAACACTACACAGATATCCGTCTAGATCAAACCCACAAATCGGCACTAGCAAAGCACTCCCATGACACTAAGCACCTAATTAGGATAGATGACATGAAGATGTTAGCTCAAGTTGATAATTGGTCCAAAAGAAGAATTAGGGAGGCAATTGAGATAGTTAAGAACCCTAAATGCTTGAATAGGGATGACAGCTTGATCATTAGTAAAACTTGGCTCCCCAACCTCACAAAATAAGCTAAGTTTCTAACTAAATCTAATTAAGCTACAATAATAAAAAATTAACTTTAATTTAAATATGAATTAAATTAAAATTTTAACCATAATTTTTTTTGAAATTAATAAACCCTAAAAAACCTTAAACTACATAAATTTATCAAATTTGAAGAAACTTAATTAAATTGAACAACCTAATAACATTTTAAAAAAATTTGCAAGGAAAAAATCTTATTGCAAAAAAAACCCTAACCTTAATTAAATTAAATTATTTGAAATTATTTTAATTTATCATACAAATTTAACTAAATTATCAAACCCTAACCTTAATTATCAATTAATTAAATTAATTGTTTAATAAATTCATTTTAACCTTTTTGAAATCAATCTAACAAACTAATCACTTAACAAATTACTTTAGCACTATTAAAATTAGTCTATTAACAATAATAAAAATTAAATTAATAATAATAATAAAATTAATTAATAACAACAAAATTAATTAATAATAATAATAAATTTTCAAAACTAAATAATAATTTATTTCTAACTAAGAAGAATTAATATGAAACAATACTAAATATTAATTTACTATTTAATTATAATTAGTATAAAATTAAATTCTTAAAGTTTAAATAAATTAATATAAAATTAAAAGAAAGAAACTAATAATAAATTATTATTTAATTAAAATTAAATAAATTAATATGAAATTAAAAAACTTAAATTTTAATGTATATTAATATAAAAAAGAACCAATAATGAATATTAATATAAAAAAGAACCAATCTTTAAGAACTTTAAGAATTGATTTTAAAACCCTAAACCATAAAAAACTTATATAAATTTCAATTAAATTATTTTCCAAAACTCTAGAGTGGGTTTCATAAAAAAAATTCAATTAAATTATTTTCCAAAACTCTAGAGTGAGTTTCATAAAAATTCTGTTTGACTATTTTGTATTTAAAGAATTAATCGCTAATATCTTGATGATAAATGATAAATTTAGAATAACTCGAAATGTTGACAATAACTCACCATAAGATGCCATGAATTTTCACTGCTATTCTTAGCTAATTCTAATTGTCATTGTATTTTTTCAAAATGGTTTATAATCAAAGATATTGTTCCAACGCATTTCTCGGTGGGTGATTGGAAGGCATATTTTAGTCTCATGTAATATTTTTTTTCACTTCTCTGTGCATTCACCCATTAAATGAAACGAGGAATAGCTAAGATTATATAAATACTGTTATATAAGTTCAAGGTTCTATTACACAAGTTTTGTAAATATGTCATTGACGGTCGATATTCACGTCCGATTTAATGAAATGAAACTGTTTGCTATACAAGGTAAATGCAATTTTTTTTTGTTTTTCACTGTAAAATCTGTTTATCCGCATAATAAAAATTTATTTACAAATTTTACATGAGAGTTTGATCACATTGTTTTTTTTCCTTAAACTTTGTTTACATTTTGAATTTAAAATTTGATACCTCGGGACAGCTCCTCAAGAAGACAGTGATTCAAGCGATTGATCAAGGAATCCAACATTGATTCCTGGTGCGATCGCAGTGATAAAGTGTTTTCGTTTTTTAGTAGTTTATAATCGGGTCTTTTACCATAGCTTTTTCGAGTGTTCAAAAGAAAATCACCAATAAATTGGAGATGGTAGAGTGAAAGACGATGCAGCACAACCCCAACCCCAAGCTTACTGAGTTTTGAGTTTTTGTAGTTTGCATTGAATTCAAGAAGAAGTAAACATGTCGGTTGAAGAAAATCATCCTACTGAGAGACGAGACCTCTCAAGTGCATAATAGTAAATCAATGCCCATAGCCAATTTCTTCCAGAAATGGTGAAATATTACTGTGCAAGCATACTCGATTCCTCTCCAAAAAACAAACAGTAAATGGAAGGTGTAAACCCAGACTAGAAAACAAACAATAAATGGAAGGTGTAAACCCAGGCTTTCCAGGGAACTGAATGTTTCCCTTTAAAGTTAGGTTTCAAAATATATTCTATACTAATTGGACTCCAGGAAATATAGAGCATGAGATTCTGCTACACCAATTAAGGATATTCTGAATACATAGACCTTTCTTTCAGTTGGAGTATTCTCTGCCCAATTACACTGCGAACAACTTCAATAGTTTTGGCATTTACAGTATTTCCTGCTGCAAATCCTCCAAGTTTGTGATCCCAATTCTCAAAATCCATGCCTGCATAACGAGATTTTTGGGGCTCCTCTAACAACATAGTCATAATAGGAAATCCTCTACAATTAGAAATTTGTGAAATCTAGAGCTTCATTTCAACGAATGGGTTGCTCTTTTCTTGCAGTAAAAATGTTTCATCTCGGAGCTCTTCGCATTTAAATTTGCACCAAATTGAATGAGAAATCAGAGCTATCTCGCCAAACTTTTTTTACAATTGTCGATCGAGGGAGGCCCGAATAGATGATAATTGGTTCATTCACTTGTTAAATAACATTTTGTCTATATTGTCGAATTTCTTTTTGTGTTGGATCAAGCAGCTACATAAAATAATTTACAGCTTAAGAAATTAGAAATTAAATGAGAAAGAAAATAATGACAAACACGTAAATGTACACATAGATTTACGTGGACTTTCGAGAGGGAAACATCCACAGAGTAATGGTATCAGTTTTTTATTGTTCAAACATGAAGATTAGAGGGAAACATCCACAGAGTAAGAATTGGTTGTGAAATATATGGTCTTGTACTTATCATCGCATACATCAAACTTCCTAGTGCATTAGCATATGGTACATGAGACATATACTGCTTTTCTTCATCACTACTAGGACTCAAACTTGAAGAAAGCTTGAAATGAGAAGCTAAAGGGATATTAACTGGTTTCACCTTATTCATACCGAATCTCTGAAGTATTTTCTCCACATACTTATTTTGTGATCACTAGAGCTTGCCAATTTTCCTCTCTCTGCGTATCTACATGCCCAAGATGTGATTTGATGCTCCTAGATCCTTCATATCAAATGTCCTAGCCAACTGAGCCTTTAACCTGCCGATTTCAACCATGCTTTTGCTTGCTACAAGCATATCATCAACATATAATACCAAAATAATGAACATGTCATTTTCCAACTTTTTAAAGTACACACAATTATCATACTCACTTCTGGTAAAATGCTGGCTCACCATGAAAGAATCAAATTTCTTGTACCATTGCCCACGAGACTGCTTAAGACCATACAATGATTTCCTGAGCTTGCAAACAAACCTCTTGTTGCGATTCTAAATGAACCCTTCTCGTTGTTCCATGAAAATTTCCTCATCTAAATATTCATGTGAGAAAGTTGTCTTGACATCTAGCTTCTCTAACTCCAAATCATATAAGGCAACTAGTGCTAATAGAATTCTGATAGAAACAAGTTTCACAACTAGTGAAAAAATATCATGAAAGTCAATACTTGCTTTTTGAGAAAACCCTTTTGCAACCAGTCTGGCCTTGTACATTGGAATACTGTCATCAACTCCTTTCTTCAATTCGTATACCCATTTGCAACCAACCACTTTCCTACTCTCAGAAAGTTCCACAAGATCACATGTGTTACACCAAAATGTCGTCACCCTTGTGCAAATGTCGCAAGCGTCGCAAGTGTTGCAAGTGTCGTCATCCTGACATAGTGTCATCACCATGACCATTGCAAGTATTGTCCTTATGAACAAGTGTCTTCATCATGACCGTTGTGATAAAGTCGTCATCTTGACCATTGTGTAAACTTTGTGCTCTAACCCTTAAACTCATTTTGGGCTAAAACAAATCCAATTGAGAGATTTTTCCTGCCTAGTTGACCTCTTTGAGTAGGCTATCGCACTTCTCCTTCAACTAGGGTGTGACGTCGCAGTTTTTGGTTAGCTAGGGTGAGACACTGTCACACTTTGTCTTCCTACAGAGTGTGATGACCCCTCTTTGTCGCTCTGTGTCCTCTACCAAGGTGCGACAAGGTTGGTTAAAGGCTATTTTGGGGAGTCTCGAGGTCTTTCTTGAAGTTTGTTGAGGTGGAAGCCTATGCCTAGGCTCTAGGTGAGGTGGCATTTCGGTTCCTAACCTTATGGGAAGATCGCTTAACCATCTCCCCCTAATCCTCAACCTACCCTATCTCTTTAGCCCTATATAAACACCCACTCTCTCCATGAGAGGGGGGAAGGTCTATGGTACCCTTATGCTGGTAGAACCCATATTGGTGATTGGGAAGCTTGTACCACCTTGGAGACTTGGCTTGGACATGTTGGATGGAGGGTTTGACGTTGAGGCTTTGGTTGTAGCTTCATCCTTTCTATGTAATTCCCATTTTTATACAGTTAATATAATCTCTTTCCATAAACTGTTGTCTCATTGATGATGTTTAGAACTTTATTTCTCAACTGTTAGTTTAGATCAGTTATTGTTTAGATATTATGTACTGCTTGTATCGTTTCCATATTGTTTTGACATGTCTTTCAGCTGGAGATCTGATGACCGTGAGACTTGGAGCAACAACAAGGAGAAGGATCCACGATCTGAAAGGTACGATATGTAAGTACTCGATCTGTAACTAGATCTAGGAAATGAGTTTTATATTCTGTTCTATTTTTTCTAGATTCACTTGAACTAGGGAGATCCTGCTCGCGTCTACTCAAGTCGATTGTCCGATAACAAATCTGGCGACCATACTGAGGAGTATAGAATTTGGTCAGTAGTTGTCAATCTGAGAGTCATTTTCAGTTGATCGCCTCACACAAGCCGTTTTATTTTTTCCATTTACTTCTTGGAGTTGATTTCACTATCAAATATTCGTATTGAAGACTATGATCTGCTTCCTCTGAGTTTATACAACTCATTCCCAAACCATTCCATGGTTCATTGCTGAGAGATCTAATTCATTTTTGAATCTAGACTTCGCCTGTAGCAACTGGGTAGTGGGAACAGAGCGACAGTGTGTCATTTTTGAGTCTCTGTTCTTTACCTGTTAGTTACTCGTCGCATCCCTTGCATTGGTAAACTACGACATCATCGCACTTCCCGTGTATGCAAACTACAACGTCGCAATGTGTACAAGCACAGAGTGCGCAGATTTGTCAAATTTTTGGCGTGCAGGTATTTCTTCTCCATTTGACATTATGGACTTTGGTTTGTTGTATGAACTCTCTCTGTGCTGTAAGATCCAGCCAGGGATCCCACCTGTGATTTGTGTTTTGAGTGTTTGGTTTTGTTTGGATTGATTTTGGGTTCCGTTTTGGACAAGCTTGAAGACCGGTAGTGGTGGATACTCTTGTCTCCTCCACCTTCATCCGCTCACCCTTGCATTCCCTTCCTTCCATCCCTGATCTGATTATTACATTAGATCAGCTTTGAGACCTCGTTTTCATTGTTTGAGCTTTGCTTGCTGCTGCTTGATTTTGAGTTAAGTGTCTCCTTCAACTTGATCGAGTGCTTGTCTTTTCCCGAGTTTTTCGAGTGTACTGAATGCTGCAAGTAGTGTTTTCTTTTAAGTCATTTAGATCTGAAAGCTCAATTGCTATCAAGTTTATTCTTTGGTGCATACATTGAAAAGTTAAAAAGTTCTTCTTTCCCATCATTTCTTGAGCATTATTGAAGAAAATTGTTGTGCATTGGAACGTTTTCATTTGTGTTTTGGAAAAGTTGAATGAATGTATGATCTATTGTATTTTTCTTGAATTATGAATCGCTCATTTTCTTGAAAAACTCAAAGAACGCTTTGATTTTTGCAAAATTGATTCCATGCTAAGGAAAGATAAATGCATTTTTAATTTTTGTTGCTTTTAGACCATTGAAAGTGAAATCGAAAAACTTGCATATTCCATTTCAGAATCCTCTCTTTTCATTACGTAGTGTCATTTTGATTTGAAAAGAAAAGAAAAGGAAAAATGTTTCGATTTGGATAGTAGTGTTGTGATTTTTTTTGTTTCGTCGAAAAAGGAAAAGAATACTTTCATAGTCAAGTTTTGTTTGAATTGGGATTGTGTTGCATTAAGTTTGTTTTAGCAATACTATTGGAAAAATTTTTATCCTTCCCTTAAGTAATTTTCATTGAAAGGGAAAGAAAAACGTGCATTATCATGTAGTTGAGGATTGAATTATGTTTACATTTATGTACTCACCTCATGCATCCACCTAACCGTACAAGATAAAATTAACGCTAGCTTAGGTTAAAATCATTTAGTAACTGTGTGTAAGTTAGAGACGTGTTCCGACGTCGTTAAGTGTGGCAGCTGTCATTATTTGCCAGCACTGTATCCCAGGGGTATTGTAGTCTTCCACGTACTTATCGGTATATCGAGCTCCTTCACGTACCCACTAAGTACCATAATCCATGCTTGGCATATGTCGAAGGGTGTATCATGTACTCGGTAGTATATCGGAAGGTCTCTTGACTAACGGTTGTGCATTAGACAGCACCACTACAGATTTGAGCTCCCACGTACCTTGCGTATATCGGGAGACACCACTAGGATTCCTGAAACCAACTGAGTTAACCATTTGGCCGTCTTAGCAAAGCAATACACCGAGAACAACACTCGGGGAGATTAGCACACACGTACTGTCCAGGTAATCAGGTATGCAGGAAAGGGTACGGTCCCAATCCTCCTTGTCGCGTCATATTGTTGGACCCTACAGTATATAGCGGTTTGAGATGCCTTGATAATCCTGTGAGGATCCTAACTTTTCATCCACTCCTATTCGCATAGTTTGCTTGTTTCTTTTATACTTGAGTAGTGTTTGACTTGTGTGGTACTTTAGATTCTGTTAGGGAGGTTAGATATGGAAGGTTCTTCAAGGACTACCAACCAAAACACCCCTTTTCAGGGTGTGCCATTTGTTATTCCCCCTTGTGGAACTATTGGTCCTCCCTTTATGGCTTCGTTGAGTCTTCCTGGATTGACGATAGCATTAACAGTATGGTTATTCTCTAATCTAGCTACACCAAGTGCACCAATTGTCTTGGACCTAGGTCCTTCATCACATGAGCATCAATCTCATGGTGACCCTTCTCCTTCTTTGTCAAAAGTTGAATTGGTTTCCATCTCTTCCTCTTCTCCTACTAAAAACTCTGATGTTAGTAAGAAGGCGGTTGAGAAGAAGAAGAAAGGGAAGACTAAGAAGAAGATCACTAAGTAGAAGGTCACAACCCCAACCACTGATCATCATGTTGGGGGAATCGATACACCTGTTCTGAATTTGTGTAAATCGAAATTCCCTTGAAAACTTTGTAAAGGATCCCATTTTCTTAAGAGATGCCCTGGTATCTCCAAGGTCTTAGAAATATGGTTCCATTCTGAACAAACCTTGTCATCTATATCCTAAAATCATACTGATGATACCCCATCAACTAGTGATGTTTTAATTAAGGTTCGGAAGGGTAGAGCTGCAGACCCTTGCTGGTTATGCAAGGGCATGCACCGTACTTACCTTTGTCCTCATATGGATGAAGCTTCACAATTGTTGGAAGACATGGACACATCCCCTAAACACCTTCCAACGAAGTATTGTAGGTTGTCCCCTGATCCTTCACTGGTCGATAGGGCGGTCAATCCGACCCCACCCTCGGTTGACCCCACTCTTTCATTAGAGAGTGAAAACGAAGCGGTCGATTCAACAACATCGTCGATCGACCCCATTCCTCCCTTGAGGGATGATACCCAAGTGGTTAATCAAGTATCATTCTCGATTGACCCCACTCCTCTAGTTGAGGGTGAAATAGAAACTATTGATGTTTTTCTGGTCAGTTCAGATTGTTCTGGGCGAGGGGAAACCATGTCTATTTCCACAGGACCCCCTCCAAGTACTGAGGTCATTTCCTTTGATTGAAATGGTCTAACAGAATCTCGTCTTCCTTCGAGTATTCCTTTTCAAATATCTGTAGGAGTTTCCGATAAAGAAATCTTTCGTATGACAGTTGATGAGGGAGCTTCTGTTAGTATTTTATCCTCAACTGCTTGGCAAGATATAGGTTCCCCTCAGCTTCTGTCAGTAACTGACCAGATTTTGGCCTTTAATCGAAGTCCTACCGGACCTTTAGGGATTATCCCACAGTTACCTATCACATTGAGAGGCAAAACTGTTTATGTTGATGTCATGGTTGTCCAAGGTCCTTTAGATTTCAATATGTTCCTTGGACATGATTATGTCTATACTATGAAAGCTGTAGTGTCCACGCTCTTTCGAGTGATGTATTTTCCTCATCATGGGAATATTGTGACCATTGATCAGCTTTCCTTCGTGACACCCACTCATCATATGACTCCTATTCATCAAACTTCCTTGAATGTTTCGCATGTTTTAGTGGTTTCTTCCCCCTGAGGATGGGGGGTACGAGCACGGTTTATGTTATGTTTCAAGCTCGTTAAAAAATGAAATGCTAACTTTACGGTTTCAAGCTTGCATAAAAATTGTGTTGGACCTAGGTTATTCACTATTTTTATGGTTTTTCGGGTGATGAGGCTAACTTTATGAAAAAGGACCGTTGGAGTCTCCTTTAGTTCTTTTCAGGCTCTCTAAACATGAAATGACATTGAGTTTTCCTTCTCTGGACTTGTTAAATTTTAAACATTGAAGGGCCCATTATGGGACGAACCCCTCCTTTCCTAGGTTCGTGAAACATTTGGGATTGGACTCATTTATGAGATGAGCTATACCGAGCATCTGGTTACCCTCATCAAGCTCGTCAAAAACACATGAGAAACGCATAAATCATGATGGGGAAAAAGGAAAGATTTTGTGTTACATCTTAATTACAAAAGTACATACTCACTCTTGAACATGGAACTCGTTTGCATTTGCATTCAGTACTTGGATAATCTATTTTTCCTCGAGTCTTGTCAATTCCATGAGTCACGTCGCTCCTTTGGATCATCCAAAGAATGCTTCCACCATCAGTTGCATTAAGGGTTGGTATCATTATTGTCATGTCAATACTGCCAAGTCATGCCATGCCCATGTTCAAGAGATGTTCATTAATCATTATCTGCAGTCAGTACACCTTCAATTATGTCGATCTACCTTGATTCAGTCTTGCACATTACTCTGCCATCCGATCTACTCGAAACATATGTTATCGAGTTTCATGTCGATGATGGGGGATTCATCATGGCCCTCCTTCAATGGGTTCATCCTCGTCAACTTCAAATCATCATCCAAGGTTTGAACTTAGAAACCAACCAAGTACCTTGGCCCTACATGCCTCAATGGCAAGTTACCTCGCTTTCAACATGAGTTTACATCATTGACTCTTGATTGAAAGATTCCATTAGGCATTCGACTTTAGCTCATTGATTCACGTTTGATGGTATGTACTATGATACCTTGGGGATCATTGACATTAATGGTGATTTCCCTCGCACTTGTTAACAGTATACATTAATGACCAATAATCAAGTGATTTCTACCATGTTCGACTCCAAAACATTGTAATCACATGGATAGATTCGTATCATTGTGGGTTCAGCTTGAAGACCCTGGGGAAGTTCTTTCCTACCTAGGTTGTAATGGATATTGTTTGGGATGCACAGATCCACTTTGTATTGGTCATGGCTGTGTTGTCAGTTTAGAGTTACATGGATCCACTTTTCTATTGGTCGTAGTTGTGTTATCATCTCATTGTGGATCTACGATTGTGTCTAGTAGCCATGATTGTGTTCAGTCGGACTTTACTATCATGGATTTGCAATGTATTGGTCGGCAGCCATGTTTTGTGTTGTATGAGACTTGTGGATCTAAGATCATTTCTGCAGCGACTCCTTCCAACCAGCAAGTCCTTGGCATTTTTATTACTACAAAGCATTTCACCTATCTCATTTTGTCAGCTTCATGCTTTGGGGGGCATTCTGTTACACCAAAATGTTGTCACCCTTGTGCAAATGTCGCAAGTGTTGCAAGTGTCGTCATCTTGACTTAGTGTCATCACCATGACCATTGAAAGTATCATCCTTATGACCAAGTGTCGTCATCATGACCGTTGTGATAAAGTTGTCATCTTGACCATTGTGTAAACTCTATGGTCTAACCCCTAAACTCATTCTGGGCTAAAACACATCCAATTGAGAGATTATTCTTGCCTAGTTGACTTCTTTGAGTAGGCTATCGCACTTCTCCTTCAGCTAGGGTGCGACATCACAATTTTTGGTCAGCTAGGGTGAGACACTGTCACACTTTGTCTTCCTACAGAGTGCGACGACCCCTCTTTGTCACTCTATGTCCTCTACCGGGGTGCGACGAGGTTGGTTAAAGGCTATTTTGGGGATTCCCAAAATATTTCTAGAAGTTTGTTGAGGTGGAGGCCTATACCTAGGCTCTAGGTGAGGTGGCATTTCGGTTCCTAACCTTATGGGAAGATCCCTTAACCATCTCCCCCTAATACTCAACCTACCCTATCTCTTTAGCCCTATATAAACACCCACTCTCTCCATGAGAGGGGGGAAGGTCTATGGTACCCTTATTCTAGTAGAACCCATATTGGTGATTGGGAAGCTTGTACCACCTTGGAGGCTTGGCTTGGACATGTTGGATGGAGGATTCGACATTGAGGCTTTGGTTGTAGCTTCATCCTTTATATGTAATTCCCATTTTTATACAGTTAATATAATATCTTTCCATAAACTATTGTCTCATTGATGATGTTTAGAAATTTCTTACTCAACTGTTAGTTTAGATCAGTTATTGTTTAGATATCTTGTACTGCTTGTATTGTTTCCATATTGTCTTGACAGGTCTTTCAACTGGAGATCTGACGACCATGAGACTTGGAGCAACAACAAGGAGAAGGACCCGCGATCTAAAAGGTACGATATATAAGTACTCGATCTGTAGCTAGAACTAGGAAATGAGTTTTATATTCTGTTCTATTTGTTCTAGATTCACTTGAACTAGGGAGATCCTGCTCGCGTCTGCTCGAGTGGATTGTCCGATAACAAATCTGGCGACCATACTGAGGAGTATAGAATTTGGTCAGTAGTTGTCAATCTGAGAGTCATTTTCAATTGATCGCCTGACACAAGCCATTTTATTTTTCCCATTTACTTCTTGGAGTTGATTTCACTATTAGATCTTCATATTGAAGACTTTGATCTGCTTTCTCTGAGTTTATACAACTCATTCCCAAACCAATCCATGGTTCATTGCTGAGAGATCTGATTCATTTTTTAATCTAAACTTCGCCTCTCGCACCTTGGTAGTGGGAATAGAGCGACACTGTGTCATTTTTTAGTCTCTGTTCTTTACCTGTTAGTTACTTGTCGCATCCCTTGCATTGGTAAACTGCGACATCGTTGCACTTCCCGTGTATGCAAACTGCGACGTCGCACTCTGTACAAGCATAGAGTGCACCCATTTGTAAACCAACCAAGTACCTTGCTGGTTATGCAAGGGAATGCAACATACTTACCTTTGTCCTCATATGGTTGAAGCTTCACAATTGTTGGAAGACATGGACACATCCCATAAACGCCTTCCAACGAAGTATTGTAGGTTGCCCCCTTATCCTTCAGTGCTTGATAGGGAGGTCAATCCGACCCCATGTTAATTTTCTAGCATTAATTCAATATACTCTAGGATCTTTATTGAGAGAATAACATGTGCAGTATATCAATGCATATCAATCATAGCAAGCATATCAATCATCACAAGATGCAAAACATAAGAGACAATAAACACACAGAGTTTCTGTGGGGAAAACCCTAAGGTGAAAAACCCCACAACTTCCTCAGAGATAGATAGAGAAATAGTACAACCAAAGTAAAACCAAATTACATGGAGATAGGCTCCTCCTAGCAGCTGATCCTCCTCCTCACATGTGCACCACTTTTCGAGTGAAGGAAGAGTGAGTTCTGAAGTGATCGAAATAGAGATCAGGAGATCTCTATTTATACTTGTCCTGATTTCCCAATAACCTTATGGGGCCGACTTGTCTAGCTTAGTACAATAACCCAATATTAACTTAATCAGGGCCGACCCCACACATGGTGGTCTAATAACCCATCAGAAATTTACGACACTTGCGACACTTATTAATACAAATGATGACACTTCTGTATAAACGAATAACACATCTCTATAGGAGTACAATAAATATATATATGAAATACATTCCAAAGTTACATATACATCAACACTCCCTCTAAACTAGGAAGGTATTTCTCGACACAGATATGCTAGCACAAGTCTTCTTCTCTGGATCGTCATCAGCGAATCATCATCCTCGAATCATCGTCATCGTCACTACTGCTGCTATCTCAATCAATCTCTGAATCTACTCGTCCTATGAAGTTCTACAGAGCGAGTCCTTTTTCATACTGGATGTAGGTCCACCACTTGTAGGTCTTCATCATCACTGGCCATACTATGGAATCCTCAAGACTTATTACGTGAGTCAACAAAACCTCGAAAGAGCATCCCAGGACTAATTATGAGCACACAACTCAACCTATCGGATCTCCCAGGACCTTTTACATGCTACTGCACAACCTTTCCACAACCACAAAGTATCACAAAGCACAACCTAGATGCACACACAAAACACTTACACTCACCGACATGGGAGGACCAACCTACCACCATCCGTGAAAGGCTCACAACACTTACATCAACGACCATAGGAGGACCAACCTACCACCATGTCGGAATGGCACAACACTTATATTGCAGCCATGGGAGAACACATCTACAACCATGCTCAAATGGCCCTAGCACTTATATCGCAGCCATGGGAGAACACATCTACAACCATGCTCGAATGGCCCCAGCACTTATATCGCATCCATGGGAGAACACATCTACAACCATGCTCGAATGGCCCTGGAAATTACATCACGACCATGGGAGAACACATCTTCCACCATGTTGGAAAAGCCCAGTAATTACATCACGACCATGGGAGAACACATCTACAACCATGTCTGAAAGTCTCATATGCATCTGTGTCTTCGGAATTCATCACACATAATCCAACTGATTATGCAATGTATCCACCTGATACATGTCATCATGTATGATCATCCTGATCATAATCACTGCATCGTCCGGATGCATGTCATCCAGATTATCATCCTGATACTCATCACACATGATCATCGTCACTGCATCCTCTTGATGCATGTCATCTGGAGCAACATCCTGAAGCTTGTCATCCATGATCATCTTGATCATACAATGCATCCACCTAATGCATACCAAGTATCTACCTGATACATATCATCATACATGGTCCACCTGATCATATAATGTATCCACCTGATACATACGCAGATACATGATCCACCTGATCATACAAGGTATCCACCTAATATATATCAACATACATGATCTACCTGATCATACAATCGTATCCACCTGATACATATACAGATACATGGTCCAAGCATCCAACATGATGCATATATACATACATATAAATGATCCAATTGATCATATCCAACATCCAACATGATGCATACATACATAAATGATCCAATAGATCATATCCAACATCCAACATGATGCGTACATACATAAATAATCCAACTGATCATATCGAGCAGAAACTAGAACATCATCATGATGCTCATCATCCAGTGCTTACATCCATAGCCATGTGAAGGATCCTCCTTCCACCATGCTTGGAATGGCTTCAGAAAATGTCTCCATCACTTTTTCCTCGAAGTGTCATCGATTTGAAGGACACCAAGCCTCTCTCTGAAGTATTCAAACTTCACCCTGGTTAGTGGTTTCGTCGGTACATTTGCAATCTGCTCATCTGCCGCAACATACAGGAGCTTCACTGCCCCTCTCTGCACCATATCCCTGATATAATGATATTTGATCTCAATGTGCTTCGACCTGTCGTGGAACATCGAGTTCCCAGATAGCTTCACACAACTCTGGTTGTCACAAAAGATACTAGTAGCCTCCAACGGGAGATCAAATAACTCAGACAGTAGCTTCCGGAGCCATACTGCCTCACAACTAGCCAAACAGACTGCAACATGCTCTGCCTCGGCTGTACTCAGTGCTACACAGGACTGCTTCCTGCTAAACCAAGAGATCACACATGATCCCATACTGAAGCAACACCTAGAAGTGCTCTTCCTATCTACAACACTACTTGCCCAATCTGAATCAACATAACCCTATAGGTTAAACTTTTGATTTGCATCATACTTGAGCCGATAGTCAACTGTACCCTTCAGGTACCTCAGAATATGCTTTACAGCAACCAGTGAACACCTCTGGGATCCCTTAGGAACTGGCTCAATGTGTTCACCGCAAAGCAAATATCTGGTCTAGTGTTTGTGAGGTACATCAAGGACCCAATCATCTCACGATACACAGTGACATCAACCGGATTAGATGAAGCATCACACATAAGCTTCAGGTTCGATGCCATAGGTGAGGCCATGGCCTTGCGGTCCATCATCCCGAACCTCTTCAGGATCTCTACTGCATACTTCCCTTGTCCAAGGAAGATACCATCTACACTCTGCCACACCTCCATGCCTAGAAAATAGTGCATCATCCCCAAGTCCTTCATCTCGAACTCGACTGTAAGCTTCCTCTTGGTATCGGAAATCAAACTATCATTACCTATTACAAACAGATCATCCACATACAGAAGTAGTATCACTGGATTGCCTTCCTCATCCTTGTAGTAAAGGTTGGAATCTACTTTACTCTTGGTAAAGCCCAAATTGGATAGGAAACCGTCCATCCTACCATACCAAGTCCTGGGAGCTTGCTTCAAGCCATACAAGTCTTTCTTCAGTCTGCACACATATGACTCTTTGTCATGTGTCTCAAAACCAAGTGGCTGCTCCACATACACTTCCTCTTCAACTACACCATTCAAGAAAGGAGTCTTGACATCCATTTGGTGTATCTTCCATTTCATCACTGCATACCGAGCAAGTGCTGATATGGTGGAAGTGTACCTGGCTACAGGAGCAAACGTTTCTTCATAATCTATTCCCTCTTTCTGAGAGAAGCCACGAGCTATGAATCTTGCCTTGCATTTCTCTATGCTTCCATTTGCAACATGTTTGATTTTGTAGATCCATTTGGAAGTCACAACAGACTTCCCTTCAGGTCTTGGGACAACATCCCAAACATCATTCTTCATTATTGATTGGTATTCTTCGACCATGGCATCCTTCCATTCTTTCTTTTCCACTGCTTCTTCATAATTGGAAGGTTCTTTGTTCATGATATCACATAGTAAAGCAACATAGCTAGTATGAGATCTAGTTCTCTTCTTTGCTCCGTGTTCTTCTCTTGGAATGCCATATCTTTCTGCATCTTGAATGAGCTCTCTAGCCCATGCATGTTTCCTCTTGTGAGAGTTATTCTCATGGGGTGGATTTACAGGTTCTTGTGGATCTTCAATTTCATGATTTGCATCTGGAATTTCTTCAGTCATAGTAGTGTCTTGAAATCTATTTTCCTTAGGTTCTTCATAATCTTCAACAGGTGTCTTCCTTGATTTGATGAATGCAGAGTTTTCATCAAATGTCACATCCCTGCTGACATCAATCTTCTTGAACCCTAGAAAGTATATTCTATAAGCCTTCGAGCTTTCACTATAACCCACAAAAATACCCTTCTTTCCTGAAGGATCTAGCTTGGTCCTCTTTTCCTTTGGGACATGAGTGTATACTGGACAACCAAATATTATGAGATGGTTGAATTCAGGTTTCTTACAAGAGAAGACCACGTCTGGTGTCTTGTTGTCCAATATCTTGTGGGGTGTTCTGTTTTGCACATATACAGTTGTCCTAGCTGCTTCTGCCCATATATGCATAGGAAGCTCCTGGTCATGCATCATTTCCCTTGCTGCTTCCATGATTGTTCAATTCTTTCTTTCTGCAACTCCATTCTGTTGTGGATTGTAAGGAACAGTCAACTCCCTCTTAATCCCTGAATCACTGCATAACTTCTTGAAGTCACCTGAAGTGAATTCTTCACCATTGTCAAATCTGAATGTTTTGATCTTCTTATCAGTTTGGTTCTCCATCAAGGTTTTGAATTCTTGAACTTATCAAATACTTCATCTTTGTTCTTCAAGAAGTAAACCCAAGTCTTCCTGGAGAAATCATTAATGAAAGAGACATAGTAAACATACCCACTCAAAGAATTGAATGACATCGGACCGCATACATCCAAGTGGATGATTTCCAAAATTCCTTTAGCTTTGCTTTCACTGCTTGGAAATTATTTCTTTATGTTCTTTCCTTTTGCACATCCTTTGCAAACACCTTCATGCTTTGTCTTTATTTCAGGAAGACCCTCTATAGCTTTGCTTGCAATTGGAAGTTCCCTATAGTGCATATGAGCAAGTATTCGATGCCAAAGTTCACTTGGCTCCATGGAATCATGCACCATGGCAGGTTTAGGTTGTCCCTTCAATTTATACAATCCTCCCTCTTTCTCTCTAATCACCACTGCATCATCTATGGTTTTTCCCTTTAGCCACATTAGAACTTGGCCATCCACAAATGAAATCCTCATACCTTTTGCATCCAATGCGGATATGGATAGTAGGTTCTTCTTGAGCCCAGGTACATAAAGAACTTCTTTCATCTTCAAAGACTTTCCAGAATCTAGGTTGTAGGAGGCTTCCCCACTTCCTTTGATAGGGTATTGATAATCATCCCCAAGTTTCACCTTATGTGGTGATTCATGTTCAGATAGATTTACAAAAGATTCTTTAAACCTAGTCAAGTGTTTGGAAGCCCCACTGTCAATAATCCAATCATTACAACCATGAGAGATAGTACCTGTGAGAGAAGAGATTAGAACATACTCTTCTTTGCTTGATGAGTTATCATAATCACTTTCAGATCTAGCCTTCTTCTTGGGAAGTTCATCATCCTCAATAGCATGAGCATGATATTTTCTTTTGTTTCCCTTCTTCTTTTTGTTGAAGTTGTTATTATTGTTGTTCTTATTATTGGGACAATCTGAGGCAAAGTGCCCTTTCTCATTACATGTGAAACATCTTAGATGTTTCCTATTTTTAGAGTGGTGAGAAGGTCTCTTGGAATGAGAATGCTCCCCCTTGAACTTGCTTCCCTTCTTGGTGTGAGTAGTGAGAGCTTGATCTTCATTTCCCATCTTTTCTTCTCGAGCCACAAGCCTTGCTTCTTCTTGAGAGCATTCCTCCCACAGTCTACTGAAAAAGATCAATTTCTTTCTTCCACAGATTCCTTGAATAAAAGAGTCCCATGACCTAGGTAGGCACTTCACCATTTTCTACTACTTCATCCACAGCTTCAAGTTGTTTCTTGATCTGAGAGACCTTGGAGAAGTAATATTGAATGGTCTCTCCATTCAACAACTTGACCCCTTTCAATTGATACCGCAGAGTCATCTTCCGATTTATGTTCTTCCCTTCAAATAGCTTGGTCAAAGAGTCAAACATCACCTTGGGTGTCTTCAGAGATGACACATGTGGTATGAGATGGTCTTTGATAGAATCAACAATGATTCTCTTTGCCTTGACCAAGTTCTTCTTATGCAATACCTTAGCCTCTTCATCCTCTGGGATAGGGACCTTAGAGCTGATGTAAGTGTCCAATTCATTTTCTTCTAGGATTAACCCAATCCTATACTTATAGGCTCAGAAGTTATCATCCGCTTCAATCTTATCCTCAAGCTTGGTGTGGTGAGACATCTTAAAGAGTACTTCAAATGGAAATAGAGAAGATTTAGGTCTTACCACTTGATTTGCTGAAAACTGGATCTCGTCTTGGATTAGGGTTTTTCAGAGAAACCCTAAAAATTCAAAATGTGAATTTCAACTTTCTGAAATGATAGAAAGATGTGCCTTGATGAGTTGATCAGCCTGGTATATTCAGAATTTGATTTCTGCAAAGTTTCACCCTTCAGAAGTGCCTTTTAGTCTTCCCGGATGTGCTGAGGAGGACCCTGAATTAGGGTTTGAGTTTCCAGGAGTTTTACCCATCCAAAAATATCGATCCAAATATATAAACTTCAATTTTTTGAAGGAGCTTCCAGCCATGTCTTCAGATTTCAGAAATTTCTATTTTTTAGGAAATGCTAATTTTTAGGGCCAAAACTAAAAGTGCTCAGAAGTGAATTCTGATTGGACAGATAGATTCACCTTACTGAGGAGAGTCAATCTATCATATTACTTTTCCAAAATATATGGAGAGAAACCCAATAAACAAGAAACCTTGGTTTCCGTCACTGCACAATGTCTTCTTCTCAGGTTAGCTCTGATACCATGTTAAGTTTTGAGCATTAATTCAATATACTCTAGGATCTTTACTAAGAGAATAACATGTACAATATATCAATGCATATCAATCATAGCAAGCATATCAATCATCATAAGATGCAAAACATAAGAGACAATAGACACACAGAGTTTCTGTGGGGAAAACCCTAAGGTAAAAAACCCCACAACTTCCTCAGAGATAGATAGAGCAAGAGTACAACCAAAGTACATAGAGATAGACTCCTCCTAGCAACTGATCCTCCTCCTCACATGTGCGCCACTTTCCGAGTGAAGGAAAAGTGAGTTCTGAAGTGATCCAAATAAAGATCGGAAGATCTCTATTTATACTTATCTTGATTGCCTAATAACCTTATGGGGCCGACTTGTCTAGCTTAGTACAATAACCCAATATTAACTTAATCAAGGCCGACCCCACACATGGTGGTCTAATAACCCATCGGCAAGTTAGGACACTTGAGACACTTGTTAATACAAATGACGACACTTCCGTATAGAGGAATATCACATCTCTATAGGAGTACAATAAATATATATATGAAATACATTCCAAAGTTACATATACATCAACACCCCACCCTTGGTTGACCCCACTCTTTCATCAGAGAGTGAAAACGAAGCGGTCGATTCAACAACATCGTCGATCGACTCCATTTCTCCTTTGAGGGATGATACCCAAGCGGTTAATCAAGTCTCATTCTCGATTGACCCCACTCCTCTAGTTGAGGGTGAAATACAAACTGCTGATGTTTTCTGGTCAGTTTAGAATGTCCTAGGAAAGGGGAGACTCTGTCCATTCCTATAGGACCCCCCCCAAGTACTGAGGTCATTTCCTTTGATTGGAATGGTCTAACAGAATCTCGTATTCCTTCGAGTAATCCTTTTCAAATATCTGTAGGAGTTTTAGATAAAGAAATTTTTCGTACGATAATTGATGAGGGAGCTTCTATTAGTATTTTATCCTCAACTGCTTAGAAAGCTATAGGTTTTCCTGGGCTTATTCTAGTCACTGACCAGATACTAGCTTTCAATAGAAGGCCTACCGGACCTTTAGGGATTTTCCCGCAGTTACCTGTCACGTTGAGAGGTAAAATTGTTTATATTGATGTCATGGTTGTCCAAGGTCCTTTAGATTTCAATCTGCTCTTTGGATGTGATTATGTCTATGCTATGAAAGTTGTAGTGTCCACACTCTTTCGAGTGATGTATTTTCCTCATCATGGGAATATTGTGACAATTGATCAGCTTTCCTTTGTGACACCCACTCATCATATGATTCCTAGTCATCATACTTCCTTGAATGTTCCACATGTTTTAGTGGTTTTTTACCCCTAAGGATGGAGGGTACGAGCATGGTTTATGTTATGTTTCAAGCTTGTTAAAAAATGAAACCGACCCCTCTAAGCATAGTTTACCTTTGGTTTCAAGCTTGCATAAAAATGAAACCATCCCTTTGAGCATAGTTATATTCCATTTCAAGCTCGTTAAAAAATAAGATGGGCCCCCTCAAGCATAGTTATTGTCTATTTCAAGCTTGTGTAAAAATGAAATAGATCTCCTTCCCTTCGATTTGAGTCTCTCGCTAGAGTTAGAAGTCGAACCTTCATTTCATCTGTTTCTCGTTTTCCCCCCCTTGGCGAACATTTTCATATTAGTAACCAGGTTGGTAGTTGGGTTAGCAAGCAACATTTTTAGACGAAATGAAGCTTGGGGGGCATGACACATGTTGTACCATCAGCAATCATGTTGACGGAACACTACCATGTTAAGCCACTAGAAATCATGTTGGGGGTATTTTCCAACCTCTGGGCATCATATTGGGAAGGAACCCGTCAATGGGCCTTAACCTATGAGCATAGTTCCCTTTCTGTGTCAAGCTCTTTAAAAAATGAAACAAGTCTTTTGAGCAGAGTTCTATTCCTATGTCAAGATTGTGAAAAAATGAAACATATCCTTTTCCTTTGAGTCGAGTCTCCTCGTAGACTTAGTACCTGAACCTTGTTTTCACCCGCCTATGCCTTAGGCGAATGAAATGAAGCTTGGGGGCATGTATTCAACCTCTACAAGTTACGTTGAATTCAAATCGATCGCCTCTCCACACCACGTTGGAGGTAAGTCACTTACTTCTAGCAATCATGTTGGGGGCACACACCAACCTCTGGATGCCATGTTGGGAAAAATTCCACTTTTGGGAACATTTTCGAGCATACTTTCCTTTCTTAGGTTTCGAGCTCATCAAACCATGAAAATTATCCCGAGCATAGTTCATTTTATGTTACGAACTTGTTAAAAAATGAAGCAGACATCATTAGCATTCTTCTAACCTATCTTCGAGCTCGTTAAAAATAGTAAGATGGTGTTAAGCTTACTTTTCACTTTTTTTCGTGCTCTGGTTGAAACATGAAAAGTGGGTTGAGCTTACTTTTTGCTTTTTTGTGCTTTGGTTCAAATATGAAAAAGATTCTGAGTGCTTTTGATACCATTGTCCTACTCGTTAAAAATTTGAGTAAAAAGGTGTGTCTAACAAGTATAGGTTTATCACTTTAACCGGCCTCGCTAGACTATTTACGGAAAAGGAACTGTGCAGAGTTTACTTTTCCTTTGTCATACTCGGTCATCAACCATGACAAAGTTGTTCATGGAGTCCGTTTTAATCTCTTTTCAGACTCCATAAATAGGAAAAGATTGCCAAGTGAACTTGATGCTTTCATGCTTGTAAAATCATTTGAATGATCGTCTTTTCTAGTGATAGTTTACCCCTTTTTTGGATCAGGAAGTACTATTTATAAAAAAGGAATACTCCAACCAACCATTTCTGGAAGAGTTCTCTCTCGCGTTGTTTTACCCTTTTCCGGGCGAAGAGACTAACTTTACGAAAAAGGACCTTTTGGAGTCTCCTTTAGTTCTTTTCGGACTCTCTAAACATGAAATGACGCCGAGTTTTCTTTCTTTGGAATTGTTAAAATTCAAACATCAAAGGGCCCATTTTGGGATGAACCCCTCCTTTCCTAGGTTCATAAAACATTTGGTATTGGACTCATCTATGAGATGAGCTATACCGAGCATCTAGTTACCCTCACCCAGCTCGTAAAAAACACATGAGGCACTCATCATTCATGATGGGGAAAAAGGAAAGTGTTTATGTTACATACCTTATTAGTGGCAGTATGTAGTTGTTCTTGAACATGGCACTCATCTGCATTTGCATACAGCACTTGGATCATCCGTTTGTCCTCGAGTTCCACTTATTTCCTAAGTATTACTACTCCTTTGAGTCATTCAAAGAAAAGCTTCCATCATCAGTCGCTTTGAGAATTTGTATCGCATTCGTCATGTCAATACTGCCAAGTCATGTCATGCCCATGTTCAAGAATATGTCTATCATTTATCATTTCTAATCAATACACCCACCATCACGTCGGTCTACTCTGAGTTAGTCTTGCATGTTACTGTACCATCTGATCTACCCTATACATTTTTGTCGTGTTTCGTGTCGATTGATGGGGGATTCATCATGGCCCTCATTCGACAGATTCATCCTTGTCGACTTCAACACATCATTGGAGGATTGAATCTAGACACCAATCAAGTACCTTGGCCCTGCATGCCTCAATGGTAGGTTACCTCACTTTCGGCATGATTTTACATCATTGACTCTTGATCAAAAGATTTCATCTTGCATTCGACTTCAACTCATTTATTCACGCTTGATGATATGTACTGTGATACCATGGGAATCATTGACATCAATGGTGATCTCCCTTGCGCTTGTTAACGGTTTACATCAATGACCGGTAATCAAGTGGTTTATACCATGTTCGACGTCAAGACATTTGTAATCACATGGGGAATCATGTTTTACCCAGGTTGCGATGGAGTTTGTATTGAGTTATATCACATGGATCCACTTTTGTATTGGTCGTGGCTGTGTTATCATCTCATCATGGATCTATGCTTGTGTCTAGTAGCTATGATTGTGTTCAGTTGGTCATTACTACCATGGATCTGCAATGTATTGGTCGGAAGCCATGTTGTACTTCATATGAGATTGTCAGTTCAGAGTCAATTGTACTGCAGCAGTGTCCTTCGTCCGACAAGTCTATTGCCATTACTTCTATCAAAGCACTTCACCTGTCTATCTTCAACAACTTCATGCTTTGGGGGGCATTCTGTTACACCCAAAATCTACTCATCATAAGATTCATTGTATACACCCCTGAAGATACCTGGACTAAGTAATCATCCTGGGAGGATTTGTACCCAATTGTGCGAAGTTTTGAAGGGTCTTCGTAGGCTGCACACTAGCAACATGCGACGTCGCACCTTGCTCCATTACAGGGTGCGACAAAGTGAGTTAGATGGAAAAAATAGCTTCTTCGAAATCCATCTCAAAGCTTGCTGACTTAGGACCCTATCTTTGACCTCTTGGAAGAGTTGGCACTCGGTTCCTAAACCTTTGGAGAGATCCCTTAAGCGTCTCCTACCATATCTCAACCTATCCTATCCATACCCTATCCATTTAGTCCTATATAAATGAATCTCACTCCCATCCCAAAGGGAGGAAGGCTATGGTATCTACATGCTGGTGAAATCACTCTTAGAACATCTCCACTAACCCATTGGAGAAATCATACTTCCTTGGAAGGATATGGAAATTGGTTTCGTTGGAGAAGGGTTACAGCGTTAAGCCTTGGTTGTAGTTTTATATCTCTATTATGTACTCCTCTATTTGCAGTAATACAAATGCTTTCCACCAATATTGTTCATGTGTGTAATGATATTGAGTAGTTTACATGCTTAACTGTTTACTTAGATCTCTTATTGTATAGATATCTTTTACTGGTTTCTCTTGTTTCTTGTCTTGACAGGTTTTGTAGCTTGGATCTGATGACCATGAGACGTGGAGCAGAATTCAAGAGAAAGGATTGCGAAGTGAAAGGTAAGACATCTAGTACTCGATCCTTAAGTAGATCTAGGAAATGCATTACTAGTCTGTTCTATTTGTTCTAGACTCACTTTGAGCTAGGGAGATCTAGCTCGCATCTGCTCGAGTGGATTGTCTGATAACAACATGTTTTGTTCTTTGCCAAAGAATCCATTTCTTCTTTCACTGCAAGTTTCCATTTGTCATGTCAGGCACTTCTAATGCTTCCTGATAACTACTAGGTTTTTCTTCATTAGAAATTAAAGTAACAGATGTGACAAAATCATCATACCTCTTTGGAAAAGTTATGATAGGTGTAGATCTTTGTAAAGTTTGCTATGGCATTTCCTTTATTTCTTGATATGTTTCCATTTGCTCATCCTTCTGAGGAGTTTCCTTATGAATATCCTCCTCATGGACATCCTCATGATTCCTCCTTGTAGATGACTGAGTATCAAACTAAATTTGTTGTAACTGTGGTACATTAACCTATTTCAAATCATTACTTACATGTAAATTTGATAGAGAAAATTCATCAAATATTACATCTTTGTTTATGATGATTTTGTGGGCAGTAGGATTCCATAATCTATATCCCTTAATACCATCACCATATCCAACAAAGATCAATTTTCTTGATTTAGAATCTAGTTTGGAATTCTGATTTTTCAGAATAAGTGCATAGGCTTCACAACCAAATACTCTAAGATTAGAATAATGACATGCTTGACCTGTCCATACCTCTTCTGGAATTTTGTAGTCAATTGTTGTGGATGGTGATCGGTTGATTAGGTAACAAGCTGTAAGCAATGACTCTCCCCACAATTCCTGTTGCAACTTTGCATTACTGAGCATAATCCTTGATATTTCAAGAAGAGTCATGTTCATGCGTTCAGCAACACTGTTTTACTGCAGAGTGTAAGCAGTGGTTTTATGTCTCTTGATCCCATCCTTCTTGCAATAATTATCAAACTCCTTAGAAGTAAATTCAGTTCCATTATCTATTCTAAGACATTTAATGAACCTGCTAGTGCTCTTTTCAACCAAAGCTTTGAACTGCTTAAATCTATCGAAAACATCAATTTTTCTCTTTAATAAGTAGATCCGGACTTTCCTCAAGTAATCATCTATACAACTGATGAAATATGATGATCCCCCATATAAGAGATTTTAGAATATGGACCCCATAGATTAGAATGAATATAGTCTAGGATACCTTTACTGGTGTGTTTTCCAGATTTAAATTTTTGTCTAGCTTGTTTACTATAAATACAATGCTCACAAAACTTCAAATCTACAGATTTTAAATTAGGAAGCAACTTTCGATTAGCAAGTACCTTCATTATTCATTTATTTTCGCTCAGATGACCTAATCGTTGATGCCATAAATGAGTGGAGTCTGCTGCACCAACTGATGCTACCGTTGCAAGATACCTTTTGATATATTCATAACTTCACCTAGAACTGTGAATTTATAACTAAAAACATCTAGAACTCCCATTAATATCAAGTTCTTCCTAAGTTTAGGTACATGCCCCACTTCTGTTAGTGTCAATATCTCCCTAATCTCACTAAGCTCCTTGACCTCTGATACCATGTAGGAATTCTAAATAGGTTCAAGACCATGATAAAATTCTAATAAGCCTAGATCTAGAAGCAAATAAGCCCTCACAAGAATTTATTAAGAGGTATGCACAAATAAGAAGAAATATTGAAGTAGAATCATGAGAGACATAACTCAATTGATGTAAATATCATCTCTATATTATTCAACAATATGAATACAATATATACTACATCCTCAAGAGGACCACTAGAAGAACTAATCCAAACACCCCCTTTCAAAAGAACGATATTATTATTTAGAGAAGGAGAAATAATATTGAACTTACTTGAAGTTGAAGTGCCTTCAGACACTGACTTTGACAATGTTTCCACCTTCAAATCCACTCGAGAAGGAATACTAGGAGATTCTCAAACCAAAGTAGAGCCATCACCACAATATAGCCATCATCACTAGACTTGACAATGATAGAGATTGACACACCCCAAATTTTCAAATCGACTTCCCCATGAACTTCAGCAAGCCCTGTAATCACCTTGTATTAAAAATAAATAGAATTAATTCAATATTCATACAGAGAGGAGAGTGATGCTAGAAGGAAAATTAATTTGATCACGGGTTTAGATCCATTGAAACGAACTCACTTTTCAGAATTTGAGGAAGTTGAATCTAGATATGTTGTAGATGTAATGTCAGCCTTGTAGTTATTTAAATTTGAAAAATTTTGGTTGTGAAGCTTATGCACTTACTCCTAAAAATCAACGTTCTAAGTTAGACCCTAGATCAAAGAAATGCATCTTTGTTGGTTATGATGATGCAATGAAAGGGTATAGGTTGTGGGATCCTACTGCTTGAAAAATCGTCATTAGAAAATATGTAATTTTTTATGAGTCTTCTCTTATTAAATCAGAAAATGTAAAAGTTGATGTGGAACTGGAACACATGCCTTTCAAAACAACTAGTTCAGTTGAAGTCCCCATATTCTCATGACTCAAAGAAATAAGAATAAGTTTCTGGTGATAAAGAAATCATAGAAGATGAATAAATTGTGGAAACTCCACAACCTACACCAAGAAGATCTACGAGGGAGAGAAATCCTCCTAAAAGGTATACCGATTTTGTTTTGTCTGTTACTTTATTTACTGATGATGGAGAACCTTCTTGTTTTCAGGAAGCCATTGATTGTGTTCACAATGCCAAATGGAAGATGGCAATGAAAGAAGACATGGATTCTATAGATAAGAACAAGACATGGAACTTGGTTGAACTCCCCAAAGATAGAAATGTTGTTGGATGTAATTGGGTATTCAAGTTGAAGAAAGGTGTTGATGGTAAGATTGAAAGATACAAAGCTAGATTGTTCACGAAAGGTTATTCTCAAATGGAGGGTATTGATTATCATGAGATCTTTTCACCAATTGCCAAGCTTGTATCTATTTGTATTGTGTTAGCACTAGTTGCATTGCTTGATTTGGAGTTAGAGAAACTAGATGTTAAAACACCATTTTTAGATGGATATTTACATGAGGACATTTTTATGGAACAACCAGAGGGTTTTGTGTAGCATCATAAGGAAAGATTAGTTTGCAAGCTCAAGAAATCATTGTATGGCCTGAAACAATCACCCAGGAAATGGTACAAGAATTTTGATTCTTTCATGGTGAGCCAAGGTTATACTAGAAGTGAGTATGATCATTGTTTGTACTTAAAAAGGTTGAATGACATATTCATTATCTTAGTATTGTATGTTGATGATATGCTTATCATGAGTAAAAGCATGGATGGGATTGACAGGTTGAAGGATCATATGGTTAGGGAATTTGATATGAAGGATCTTGGAGCTGCAAAACAAATTTTGGGTATTGAAATACACAGAGACATAAGAAATGGTAAGCTTAGTTTTTCATATGTTGAGAAAATACTTGTAAGATTTAGAATGAATAAGGTAAAACCTGTGAATGTTCCTTTGGATTCCCATTTTAAGCTTTCTTTAGGTTTATGTCCTAGTAGTGATGAAGAAAAGGATTATATGTCTCGTGTTCCTTATGTTAATGTAGTAGGATGTTTAATATATGAGATGGTGTGTACTAGACCTGATATTTCACATGTGGTAGGTGTTGTCAGTAAATACATGGAAAATTCGAGAAAAGAACATTGGAATGAAGTGAAATGGGTACTTCAGTATCTAAGAGGCACAAGTGACTATTGTATCACCTTTAATAATAACAATGATTCTGTATGCGGTTTTGTTGATTCATATTTTGCACGTGATTGGGACAAGAGAAGGTCTACTAATTCAGGTTATGTCTTTACTCTTGCAGGTGGAGCTATAAGTTGGATTTCAAAGCTTTAGGAAACAATTTCTTTATCCACTACAGAGGTTGAATACATTACTTCCTCACATGCTTGCAAAGAGGCAATTTGGATGAAAGGTCTACTTGGAGAAATTGGAAGGTTGCAGAACAATGTGCTTGTTTTCTATGATAGTCAAAGTGCTATACATTTGGCTATAAATCCTCTTTACCATAGTAAGACTAAATATATTGATGTAAAGTATCATTTTGTAAGACAAGCTATTGGTTAATAGATCTGAAAAAGGTTCACACTCAATAAAATTGTGTAGATGTGTTTACAAAACCGACGTTATTAGAGAAGCTACAGTGGTGTGTGGCTTCTTTTGGCTTGAAAAAGAAGTGATGAATAGTCTTGGGAAAAGTATTAGATAGTTTTTTTTCAAGGTGGATATTGTTAAAATTGTGACAACTAATTAATCAAAGATGGTTTCTCAACCGTCTAATCATTGGTTGGTTGGAAGTTACTCTAACCAGTGGCAATTCTCCTATCTTTGTAACTTCTTGCACAAATGTATTTATATGTAATTTTGAGAGGAGTACATATGATAGAAATGCATGGATGAAAAAATTCCTGATTGTAATCTCTATTATTGAAAGGAATAAGAAATCAATACTTTGGCGGGTGGATGTTTCCCCAAATTGGGGTTTTACCACGTTAAAATATTGTGTAATATATGTGTTCTATTTGTCCATTTTTCCTGTCTTTTAGTTTTAATTCAGACTCAGAATACCAACAGGGCTAAAAGGAGTGTAACCTTTCAAATTTAAAAATGAAAGACCTTCCAAATTTGATCCCCAGTCGTAATCGTTGAATCACTTCCTTGACCTTCCACGCTTTGTAAAAGACATCCCAAAGATTCTCCTCCATGAATTCCTCTACCACAACATGCATTGTTCCACTATGATCTCTTTCACTTTAAACATACAGCTACATATTACATATTCCAACAAACTCTCTATTACATCCAACATTTCTTCTATGTTGTTCTAACAACTGTTAATTATTTTACACAGTGTGTACAAGTTGTTCCCCACAATTCTTCAAATCATATCCAATACTATTGATGCATCCTCCAGTTTCCATTTGTTTCCCTGTATCTGCAAGTCCTTGGAGATATTTTTTGGCAACTTCAATAGTTCTAGATTCCAAGTTGTTGATGGGAAGAGATAGGTCTAGCCACTTGTGCATTTTTTTCAAACTACAGAATGGTGTGTCGGCTTGTTTGCTTACCAAATCAGCTTCTCCACTAGCTCAATGATTCCCCATTATTCCCAACAGGCCTATACAAAATTTTCAATGGTGTCACTGGGAGACCGACAGGGAACCTGCCATATTCTTAATAGAATGCAAAGAGTTAGGATAATAATAACAACCAATGAACTATTTTTTCATATATAAAATTGTGATTTTTCTTTTATGAAAAAAAATGAGAAACAAAACTACAGTCATATTTTCATATCTCTTCCCCATATTGAAACCCTTTCCACCTATAGTTTTCTTTGAAAGATTGTAAACCAATCAGTCGACTTTTGCATGATTGTTTTTCCAATAAGGAAATCAACACATTGCAATTTTTTCCATGGAATTCTGCTTTAGTCAGCCACACCTTCATCTCCTAGACAAATTTTAGTTTGTCTATCCACACTCACACCAAATTATCCCCCAGCATGTAAACCGTCTCCCCTTCCCTCTATTTTCGGCTGTAAAAAAATGTAGAAAATAATGAGCAATCACACAACAATGGCTAAGCAATTCACATTTCTTTCACCATAAACTAGCCTAAAAAATTGTTACTTGAACACTTATCCAAATCAATAGAAGTCGAAAAAATACTCAGATAAAAGGAGGCCGAGAAACATCCTATAGAAAATTTATGTAGGCATTCAAGTAGCAGAGGCGTTTGGCATCCAAGAGAGCCACACGCATGACTAGTTCTGCGCCCCCCAAAAAAGAAGATGGGAACCACTAAACGATCTGGTTTTTAAAACAGTTTTGGAGATAAATATATATTTCAAATTTTTTAATTTGAATTTGAAAGGAAACCCCTTACCATCCCATCGATACGTTTTCCGGTTGAAAGTACTACTAGACTAGAGATTGAAGGCTTCATTTTAGGTACTGCTCGACTGGAGATCGATTTCTAGAAATCAGGGAGGGAGCGCCCGCTAGAAAAAGGAGCCTAATCCTCAATCCATCGATGACCATGCCTAATTCCATGGATGGTCTAAAACCAGACATGATCGTCTTAAGGGAGAGTCGGTTTGGTGCATAATCCTTTCCCATCAGGTACCCATGTGGTCCCTTAGACATCACATCTATAAATATTGAAAGAGAAAGCCCGAAAGAAAGATACATCATCTTGATTTTTTCATGAGAAGAGAAGAGATGTTGATATGAAAGATGAAACATAAAGTGAAAATATTCCTCCTACCTGAGAAAATAAAATATTCCTCTTACCAGTAAGATTTATGAAATTTGCAGGTTTCTTCAGCTGAAAGATTTCCTAAACATAAAGTTGCCTGATATCTCTTATAATTCCAATACAACAATGTCATTGTCTATCATAATCCAACATGTCTTCCTTCTGTCCAGGTTGCTGCCTATTCATATCAACATTGATGTCCACCATGGGACCTCATCGTATGCTTCATCCAATTTGATATGGGTCGTACACCATCACCAATGCATTTGGTGAGAATTCCTTCACATTAAGAATTCCTCCCCTTTTTGTCCTACACCCAGTATCTAATGTGGAGGTCCTTCGTCCATATTTTCTACCATTGTTGGACACCTTAAAGGTAACAACGCAATTAACACCATCATAACTCAAACCTAACTATTTGGAGCAATCTATAATTGATTGATTAAGAATACCTAGATGAAGGGCTTTCACTAACAACTCATTCAACTCTATCAAGTCATCAAAGCATAACAATTTCTCCATCAAGGAAAGTGGCTCACTAGGAGTCAAATTCAACATAAGTTTCCCCATATAATGCAAGAACTTAACACAATGGATACCATTGGTTCCTAAGAGGGTAGGACTAATCTATATGGATATAGTTTGCCACCCACCTATTTCCACTAGCTCAAAACAACTTTTCCAGTTTGAGATTTTTTTAATGATTTTTCATGCCCAAAACTTCCAAGTCCACTTTTCATGTATACACATATCCAAATGAATGTGTATATATCTAAAATGTGTACTTCTCTGTACTAGAACTTTCTAATGGGTTATCGAGTGCCCTAAACAAAGATCATATGTAAACGTTATGCCACTAGGAAGTTGACACATCAACTAACCACCTCAAGGCTTGCAAACCTTTTTACGATGCATCTCCTACAGTTAGGTTTTTGGATGTTAGGGATTTTTCCTTCATGCTTATGATGAAAAGGCTCTTCACACTCAATTTTTAATAATCCTATGACAAATTAATGTAGCCACCACATCTCTTCTCAAAGATAAAGCTACCACCATTTTAGCTACTTTTATTTTATAGTATGTTCTATTTCATTCAATTGATATAATTTAAGTTTGTTGTATCACTGTGTTCCTTAAAATATATCTGTGTATGTGGTGCTATATATAATCTTCCATTTTGTTTCTCAAATAAATTAGGATCACCCTTCTTTATTGCGCCGAGAGGCGCTCTACAGCCCAGTAAGAGGGAGATCTTGTAACATGTGTCGAGTGTTTGTCGAGTAACAAAAAAATACAAAGTAAACAAAAAAGAATAATACAAAGTAAAAAATAAATATGAGACTTAAAATAGAGACTTTAGAGCTTAGGATTAGGTGGTAAATATTATGTCGACCATAAACAAAAAAGAATAATACAAAGTAAACAGTAAATATGAGACTTAAACTAGAGACTTTACTTTTTACTTTTAATACAAAGTAAAAAGTAAATATGAAACTTTAGAGTGTTTGTCCAGTTTGTCGAGTAAAATACAAAGTAAAAAGTAATAAATATTATGTCGGACATAAACAAAAAAGAATAATACAAAGTAAAAAGTAAATATGATACTTAAACTAGAGACTTTAGAGATTAGGATTAGGATTAGGTGGCTCGGGTATTGCACTCAAGGATTTATTCAAAGAGATGTTTGCACCTCAGGAGATTTGATCCCTCTCGGTGCTTGATAGAGCGTAGGATTTGGATCTAGACTGGTTTATTAGCATTCAATGATTTACCTACAACCCTTTAAAAAAAGGTGAAGCTATGTCAAAACCTGAAAATTTCCGAAAAATTTAAAATTTTTATGATAGCAATAAATGTTGTATAAAAGCAGTCTTTTAATTGTCTGTTTAACTTACTTGGTTGTAAGTGTGTATGAAGGATATTTATTGTACTTCAGTGTTATTATAGTTATTTTTTTTTTTGTTAAAAGTTGTTTTATTGTGTCGTAACCTCCAGGGGAACTTGCCATACAGGCTGGGCTTACTTAGCTTACAAGCTAATGCATCGAACTGTTTTCCTCTTTACAGATCTACAGGTAAGGTGCGGTCGCGACAATTATAATTTAAAATTTTATACTCCAATTAGCTGTACAAAAAGCCATTCAAATAAAAGGTCTTTGTTCACTCAGTTTTCAAGTGTTTGAAGGTAGCATTCTTCCTACCAACTTCTCGATTCTTTCTATTGTTGAAATTGTACTTCTAGCGACGAGGATAGCTATATTTCTGAAGTGTCCAAGAATTAAACCAGCCTGTAGAAATGATTGTCATTGATGATGATTCTGTACTGTAGATGTGCCTCATATTTAGCATAGTAAAATAAATCTCTTACCGGTTGTCAGCATTAACTAGATATTCTACGAGTCTCTGTCTAACCATCTCAGGCTTGTATAATTTGAACAAATTATCTTTATATCAATGATTCTAAGCTTATCCGGAGAAATTTGTTTAAATGTTTATAAGGAAATTGAAGTAGTTGAAAACTTGTTGTGATAAATTTGGAATTGTTGATGCATCCCTACTTTATTGATATATCTCCATTATGTGTAGACTACTTCCAAGATTGGTTTTTTCATAAGATATTTGTAATTCTATTTTATGAGCAAACTATGCAATTGTAAATAGTCATATCACCGAGCAATAATTCGTTTTATACTTACTATGATTTGTTTGGTATCAAGGTGATATTCCCATGGAATTGTTAATTGTCAAAACAATTGTTTTGAATTATGGGTCGTAGACAAAGTGTTGTTGTTCATTATACAACATTTGATTGCAATAATCAAATCATGGATTCAATCATATGGTAAGGCGACCCTATGGAATATCCATATCATCCCTTTTTAATTGGCAAAATGATGGTATTGTCGTCGTAAACAAACTATGTAAAAGTGATCCAATGCGTGGGAATAAATTAAGGGATACGTGGCTAACTCACAACCAAGTACTCATCACATAAAAGGTTGACAAACCCTACCACTCACCATTTCTTCCCTCACCTTCGGGCTTGGCCGCTCTGTGGGTTTTTCCCTGTCCAAAACTTGCCGAAACCATGGTGGAATATACCTCCCACACTGTTGAGCTCTTGTTGCGCTAGTCCCTTGCTAAGGTTTAGGAGTTGTATATGTTTTGTTTGCTTTTAACAGTTGTAGAATTTTTGTGAGAACCCTAAGGTTCTATCCTTTCTATTACAAGCTTCACACCAGTCGCGGCTTCCATTATTGCCTTCCTTTGACCTATTTCTGTAGCCACCTTCATCGTGGAATGCATCTTTGAATTCGCCATTTCTTCTTTGGTGGCCAAAGTTAGGTTTCACACTCCATCGTTCGTGGTTTCAAGACCTGTCACTATGTGGTCGCTTCATTCCAATTTCTGGTGAGTAAAACCTGTGGGTTTCGTAGTGTTATTTCGATATTAAAATTAAAGGCTTGTGGGTTTCGTTTATTGAAAATATAAATGGTAATTGGTTTGTGGTTTCCACTTCTCAGCAGGTATTGAACACTCCATAAGACGTACAGGACACAGCTCTCGGCATCTGGCTCCTCCGGGTAAGCCTGGTCCTTACCATGGCATTTTCTCCTTGGTTTTTTTTTTTTGTGGACGAATAGGGTTTGGTCTTCAAAGGGCATGATTCTACTGCTATCGTCATTCTGTTGAGTCTTTTAATAGCTTGACCCTGCAAGACCTTGACAGGTGTTATCCCTGTCATAGGATAGAAGCATTGTGACTTCGGCTGACTGTAAACTAATGGTTTTCCTTAGGGTGTTGTATGGTTTTCACCAACGTTTTGTTATATGTTTAAGGCGTAGGGAACCAGGCTAGAAGCATGTTCTGAATATGGGGTTACGACCCTATGGATTCTTCCTTCATTACTGTACTCATGAAGGTTTTGGGGTGTACTACCCAGGTTTTTAATTGAATTTAACTCAATATAAAGTTGCCCGTTGAATTGGCTTGTTTAAAGGCATTTGTTACTCCGTTGTTCTGTACTATGTTTTATTTTTACAATCACTTCTACAGGAGTTGTGCATTCGGCTGTTAGTAAAACAATGTATTTAACTAAAATGTTTAATCCTACATCTTCGTTGGTAATTTGAGGTTTGGACAAGACTTGGTACAGTCGAGCTAGTGTGTGTTATGGGTTTTGACTTTCTATAACAAGATTTTGTCAGTGACGAGGCTACGGCCGTAGATAAATATGTTGTAAGGATTGGAAAGTTTGCAAAAATGTCTGCGTTCTCTTTTTGTATTTGATACTGTGGATTATAATAGGATATAGTTACATTTCCATAATTCTTATTTAAGTGAAAAGATGACACGGCCGTGAGTGAAAACCTAATCTTACTTCTCAGTGTTTTTGTTTTTATGTGTCTAAGTGGTAACGATAGGGATTTTGTTGTTAAATATCTCTGTAAAGTTGGGGTTTTCTTCCCAGATTGAGATATGGCAATATATAAAAATGTGTTCAAGCTCTGCTGGTCGTTTATGGCTGTGAATGAGTTGTGGTAAAAGCTTTTTAATGTTTGCATACTGTAAATAAATTTCTCATTATTCATAACTAAAGTAGTAGGGTTTGATTTCGAATTTCCAACAATGGATGGGTTCAAATGATAACTCTGTGGATATTATGATGTTTAATCTATTGTCATGGTAGAACCCTAACGATGCTGTGTATGGCATGATGAATGAGCTCGAATATGAGGAGAAGATATACTTGCGATGATGGAAAGATTTTGACAAAAGAAAATAAAAATTACTATATTGAAAAACTCGGCCTCGAGCTAGTTATTGTGTTTGTCTTTAAATTCCTTCTGCCCTAAAGTTAATAGCTTGGTCAAACACTGTTGTGAGTTTCTTCTTCGCCACGATTTTTTTGTTTATAGGTTCAGTTGTTTTGCTTTGGCTAAGATTTTGTCGAAAGAATATTATAGGTAATGAGTTTAAAGATGTGGCTATACTGCTATTCGAATTCTATGATGAGTCAATAACAGTTCAGCTATGTTCTGACAGTAAATAAATAAACTTACTACATAAATTTGTTCACCTATCCTTGGTACAGATAAAAGCCTGTATACTTGTTTAACTAATTCACGGGACAGATATAGACTGGTATACTTGTTCAACTAGGGTTTATACCTATTAAACTAACTATGAAAATAATTCACTGTGATTATAAAGTTGTATATGATTCTGTTCCTATAATTGTTTTAACGAGTGTATTCCCAGGAATATTTACTGTATAAATAATCTATACTTATCTATTTAACTATTGTAATAAACCAAAGTAAAATCACAATAATATCCTATTACTTATAATAATAACAAAGCATATTATGCATAAAACAATTACTCGAACTGTAAGATAATAGTAAAAATAGGGAATTTATAAGACATAATAGTTCTGCAGATTCTATCTACTAAAAATACAGAGATGCTAACTTTACTGAATTAAATCCTGTTCAAACATAGATGAGATAGTCATATCCTACATTTAAATTTACTCAATAAACAGCAGGAATAAATGGCAGAAGCTGTGTCAATGGTAGACAACAACAGCAATGGGAGGATGTTCCTCCCTACCAACTCCTGGAGAGTGCCCAAACAACACTTCTCAGGACCCCCGAGCTTGCTCTGGTCTAACTGGCTGGAACTAGGTACAACAAACAATTCACTCAGCCAAAGCAGCTAAACTGGAACCAAGTTACTGCAGCTTCCTATCTCAAAACACTTCCTTACTATTTTTCCCTCTTCCTCAATGGGACTCTTGAATAGCATTCACCTGAATGTATTCTCCTTCCAGAACTATGTTGAACCCCCAGCTCAGTTCATTGAGTACTATTTAAAAGATTGCCTAGGTCTTAGTTGGGTTAACTGTCATTAATGAGCCACCTGCTCAGATTCCACTTTCTTGGGGAATCATGACCCCAAAATATAGGGAAGTTGCCACCTGCAACTTAAGAAGTGTTTGAGGATGCTGCCACTTGTCTTTTGTCTTTCCACCTAGTTCCATCCACCAGTTAGACCAGTAACCTCTTTTAACAGCTCTCCCATGCTGTTGTCTCCATAATTTATTTATTAATAATAAATATTCAGAATTTACATTCCATTTCTGGTGACTCTGCTGAGTCATCAATTCCTACTTAGCATTAAATTTAACATAATGTCTCAGGAATATTAATAAAATAATTACATTATTTTTGCAAAATTGGGGTATGTGACAAGCTATCCTTAGAGGAAGGAGGGGATGTGTACTTGGCCTCTACGAGTGCTCGTTCAGATCATGATGTATGGATGATTGAATCAGGTGCGTCTTTTCATATAACTCCTCATAGGGAGTGGTTTTTTGAATATGAAAAGTACAATGGAGGAGATGTTTTCTTAGGAGATGATTCAATAGCCAAAAGAATCAGAAATGGAAGAGTTAAGTTGTTGGTCAAGGATGGAAGGATTAAAACTCTCCCCAGGGTTATACACATTCCATATCTAGCTAGAAACTTGGTAACCATCAGCAATATGGGTGATGTAGGTGTACAAACTATGTTTGAAAAGGAAACATGCAAAATGGTTTGATGATTAGTGGTCTTGATGAAAGGAGTTCATATTGGATCTATGTACAAGCTATTGGGAAACACAATCATTGATGGATGTAACAATTGTGTTGCGCTTGAGGGTGGAGATAAAGAATGAAAAACCCTTATTGTATCTGGAGGATAGACAATGCTATGGAATCAAATATTGGGGCATATTGGAGAGAAGGGCCTTCGAGCATTACAAGGTAAGGGTATGGTTGAAGGTATGTCTAATTGAAAACTAGATTTCAAATTTTGCGAACATTGCATATATGGGAAATATAATCAAGTAATATTTGCATCTGGTGCTACAAGAGTAAAGGGAATTTTATATTTAAACATGGTAATCTGTTTGGACTTATGCATGTTTCATCATTAGGTAGATATGTGTATTATATTTCATTTATAGATGATTTCTCTAGGAAGGTAGATTTATTTCCTTTGAAATAAATATGAAGTATTTAATAGATTTAAATAATTTAAGTCTCTTGTAGAGAATCTGACAAAAAATAAAATAAAGGTGTTGAGGACAAATAATGGCGGGGAATTATGCGAAAAAGAATTCAAGGAAATTTGTAAGAAGTGCAGAATAGCAAGGCAGAAAACTATTCCATACAAACCTCAACATATTGGAGTTGTAGAAAGAATGGTTATGATGGTGATGGAAAAGGAAAGGGGAATGCTTAGTGGTTCCTATATAGGACGATGATTATGGGTAGAGGTACTGTATATTGCATGTTACTTGGTAAATTGGCCACCCACATCAACATTGGCTCACAAAATTCCACATGAGGTATAGATTAGTAAGAAACCCTCTATTAAACAATTTTGTTTTTTTGGGTTTGATGCTTATGTACATGTTCAAAGGGAAAAATTGAGTAAGATGGGTAATAAAGCTGAAAAATGTATCTTTATTGGTTATATATATGGTGTGAAAGGGTTTAAAGTTTGGAGACTAGTAACTAAGAAGAATGTTTATAGTCGAGATGGTGCCTTTAAATAGGTTAAAGATGTTCCCAAACAAGAAGTCACTTAAATGGAAAATGAACTAGGTAAAATAAAGTTTGAGTTAGAGGATGAAGAATTTGACTCGTCAAAAGAAGCTGAATAACAAGAAGATGAACCTCATACCCTAGTTTTGAGGAGATCATCTTGAGAAAGAAGGAAACCAGAAAGGTATTTCCCTTCTTGTTTTTGGTCTTGTTTTTCTTTGTCTTTTACTGATGATGATAGTAGAAATGTGAAGGAATCAATTGATTCACGTGACAACAATCTTCGGGAGAAGGCCATGGTTGAAATGGATGCCTTGGATAAAAATGAAGCTTGGGATCATGTTGAAATACCATACAAAAGAAAAAACGTTGGTAGCAAATGGTTGTTTAAGAAGAACTTGAATATATAGAGTAATGTGGAGAAGTAAAAATCTCACTTAATAGAAAAGGGATTATCCCAGGTAGAGGGAATTGATTTCGGTGAATTTTTTTCTCCAATTGCTAAATTAACTTCTATTAGATTCCTTCTTTATACTATTGTTTATTTTGATCTTGAAGTAGGGTAGATAGATGTGAAAATAACATTCCTGCATGGGGATCTTTAAGAATAAATCTACATGAAACAACCATAAGGTTTTATAGTAAAGGGAAGGAAAGAGTTGGTCAATAAGCTTAAGAATTCCCTTTATGGTTGAAAGGAATCTCCAAGGATGTGGTACCAAATGTTCGACACATATATCCTTGGATTGGGGTTTGTGACAAACAAAATTGATCAGTGTGTATATTCCAGGTAGGTTGGTGTCACTTCTTTAATATAGTATTGTATGTTGATGACATGTTGTTGATTGGAAACACCATGAATGTCACAAGGGAGGTGAAATCACATATATCTTCCAAATTTGACATGAATGATGTGAGCTAAATTATTTCACATGCAAACTATCCAAAGAATGGGCCAAATAAGTAAAATCCATAATGGAATAAATATAAATGAGTAAAATGTGAATGATGATTTACAAATATAGAAGGCCCATATATATAATCTTTTAAAAGGGAACATAGTGACTCTTCATAAGAGTTGCGACCTAATTTATTATTTATTATTTATTATGTATATTATTTTATATATATTTATTATTATATATATTTTATATTCGTAACATTTCCTTCCTCTTTAGAAATGCTTTGTCCTCAAACAATAATTTTTTGAAAGACTTTATCTCATGATCTTCTAAGATCATAAGTGTGATGCTTGATGAAACAAGGCGATATAATATTCGAATACCTTAACTGATGTGTTGCATTTTCTGTGAACTGATCCACCCCAAATCTACTTTCATTGGAACTATTTGATGATCGAATGTTGAGATAGAACTTCTCGTTCTAGGATTACATAAAAGTTTTTGATTTTGTCTTTGCTCTTTTTCAATTTTGTAGTTTGCTTGTATGTAAGAAGAATATTGTTTATTTTCTTGTTGAATTTTTCATTGGTTGTAACGATTCTTATGTTTTCGATGACAATAAGGAATCGCAATATTTTGTAATTGTTCTTGAGAACCATATTGTCTTGATGTTTGTAGTGATTTGTCAATATAAACATTCTTATGGTTTTGAGCTTCATTTGACTTTGTATTGGATCCCCTTTTTGGTGTTTGAATTTGAGTGTTTGATGACTTGTCTATTGGGTCTGTCATCATTTTCTTGTTAGCTAATGATCTCTTGCAACCTAATTCTTCTTGTAAACATTTCTTATCATGTTTTAGCTTTCTAATTTGTGTAAATAAGTCTTGATTGTGTCTCAATACACTTTGGAAAAAACACATGTGTTTTTATAAAACCATGTGTTGGTTTTATAAAACCATGTGTTGGTTTTATAAAACCATGTGTTGGTTTTATAAAACCATGTATTGGTTTTACTTCTTTTTTTTGTCTTTTTCCTTTCAAATGTTTTCTTTCTTCTTTCTTCTTTTTAACTTCTTTTTTCTTTCCCCACTTGTTCTTATTTGTAGGGAATAATGAATTACTTCTAATTGATGTCCAAAATCCAAATGAGACAAAGTCTAAAGAATTTCCAAAGGTCAGATCAGAGTCTCTGATACCAATGATGTGAGCTAAATTAGTTTACACGCAAGCTATCCAAATAATAGGTCAAATAAGTAAAATCCATGATGGAGTGAATATAAATGACTAAAATGTGAATGATGATTTACAAATATACAAGGCCCATATATATAATCGTTAAAAGGGAACATAGTGGCACTTCATAAGAGTTGCGACCTAATTTATTATTATTTTCATTTATTTTTTATTTTTTATTCTTTATATTATTATATATATATTATATTTGTAACAATGAAGGATCTCAATGCTGCAAACTTCATACTCAAAATGGAGATTAAGAAGATCACCCAAACATGAAACTATGGTTGAATCAGATAAAATATGTTGAGACATTACTACATATATTTAGCATGTAGGAAAGTAAGCCAGTTAAGGTCCCTATTCTTGTAGGTGTAAAGTTATCTATAGATCTGTGCCCCAAGAAAAAAGAAGAGGAAGAAGACATGTCACGAGTTCTCTATGCTAGTGCTATTGGTAGTTTGATGTATGCAATGATATGTACCAGACTGTACATTGAATATACAACGAGATTTTTGAGTAGATATATGTCAAAACTAGGAAAGGAGCACTCGACAGTTGTAAAGAGGGTCTTCATTTATTTGTTTGGAACCATTGATTATGCAATTTTATACCAACAAATACTTGGACTAAACAAACCAATAGATGTATAGGGATTTTTTTATGCAAAATAGGTTGGAGATCTTGATCGCAGAAGATCTACAAGTGGTTATGTGTTTAACTTATTTGGAGGAGCCATCCTTTGGATGAGCAAGAGATAGGTTGTAGTTCCACTCTCAACTAAAGAAGTTGAATACATGCCACCCACCCATGCAAGTAAAGAAGTTGTGTGCTTGTAGAGATTGTGTTCAGGTATAAGTTTTGTACAAAAATCTATAAGGCTAAATTGTGATAGTCAAAGTGTAATATATCTGGCAAAGAACCCTGCTTATCATGCTAAAACAAAGCATATTGATGAACAGTATCACTTTATGTGAGATATGGTCACAGATAAGAAGCTATTGTTAAAAAAGGTTGCCACATTAAATAGTGTTTTAGAATAGTTGACGAATTCTACCAGTACTAACAAGTTATATTGGTGCAGAGAATAATATATGGGCATTGTTGCCTTGAACTTGTGACCCTATCAGTATGTTTCCCACTGTCTTGCAAACAAAACAACAAGTACGATAATGCTGGGTATGTGTTATATTATTTGAATGTGGGTGTGGGGTGCATCACCTTATGATCCACCTCCATATAGTGCTCTGTCATATGTTCCAGGTGTTTCATGTGGCACTGGATCAGGAGGGTTCTTAAGGGGGGCATGCTATTTTCGGGTTTTTTTTTTCTAAAAATGTGTAATTTAATCATGTTTAAGGGATTATGGGTGTAATCTAATCCATATTAATGGATTAGGGTTTTGGATGTTGTGGAATATATAAATATTGTATTGTGAATGGTTAAGAAACACAGTAAGAAAGATATAGGCGTGGCTCTAAGTTTTGTTGGTTTTTTCGGTTAGGGGTTTCTAAGGTAATTCTCTATGTACTATGTGTGTGTGCTATTGTGTAATATTATTTTTCTTAAGAATATATATGCATTATTTCACTTCACAGATTTAAAACATGCACACACTCCAAGATCGACCCAGTATTTCATGTGTCTTGTTTGAAGAAGGTAGTGAGTCAAAATTGATGATTTCAAACTACATTATGAGAATTGAATGAAGAAGGCTACATTTGGATCCAACAAGAAACAATTTTGGACACTTGAGAGAGTCATCTATGTCAATGCACTATCTGTGAAGTTTTGATTTAGTGGAAGGATACCTCACAAGAAGATGCTACTTGGGAACCATTAACCATTTTGTTGCAATTTCTCCATCTCTATCCTTGAGGACCCTGTTGCTTTTGAAGGGGCAAGGCATGCTAGGGTCCTATCCTAACCCCACTACTTTATCAGTGTACAATGCCATAAGGACCATTAGATAGTTAGTGGATAAAGACTCAATGTGAAAGGGATCTCTTTATTAAATAAATGCCCCTGGGTGGCTGACCCTAATTAATAGTAGGACCAAAAGTAGTTAGGACTTTGGCTATTGAAGCACTATATATCAAGTAGTAAAATATGCAATGTTCGGGCAATAATTTTTATTGTATTTCGATCTTTGATCTTGGAGGTTTCCCCTTGAAGAGGTGAGTGAACATAACTAACTATTTTATATATTCTCTCTTGTGTTTTTCTATCTTTTCTATGAATTTTTGAGTTTAAGTATACTACATTGGGCATCACTCAAGTGTATGAAGTCCTTAACCATATTCGTGGAGGGAAACGAGAGCCTCTATCCCTAAACATTGTTCCTCAAGCTCAAGTGCCATGGACAAGTCCTTGAACTACCACATGTGACCTATGCAAGGTATAATTAACCTCCAAGTGTAATATTGGCACCATGACTAGCTTAGTTGTGAATCAATAATATGTCTCAAGGTGTAAACAAGGTAAGGGGATGAAAACAAATCCCTTCTTCTCTAAATGACACTTATTAGGTTCCATCACCTTGAAAAACACCTACAATCCAAAAAACATTCCCTCTCTTGGGTATCTTTCTATTATGATTGCTTTACTAGGGGGCATTACTATGTTTTTAGTAAGAATGGAGGTATTTGGCTCTTGTCAATTTTTAAGGCAGAAATATCAAGGGCCTTAGGAATTTAACAAATATTCTCGAGATCAAGCATTATGAATTATCGGTGCATTGAAACACCTCATAAGACTTTTATATGCGATCGTTGGCCTCTAAGTGGGATATGGTTTCCATTAATTGGTTTTTGGTAGTTGTGACAAGTCTAGGGGACTATGCCATGGCTAAAAAGGGAAAAAAGTGCCTATACAAGAAAATGAACCTTTAAGGCCTCAAGTGACTCTGAATAAGGCCTCCAGCCACAACACATGCACTCTTGGTGGGGTATTTTACCTCTAAGTTGTATTCCAAGTGCACCTAAGGAGTTTTTTCACAAAAGGGATGGGTGTAGGGACCTTGACTATGCTCATGAGAGAAAAATAGGTCCCATTATCTTAAAATAAGGTTATAGTGCTAAATATTTATTTCGAAACATGTTAGGATGAGTGAGTTTTACATGGTTTTGATTTAATGTAAAAATAACATGGGCACATTCGTATCAGTGCAAATAAAAAGGGCAAGATTGTCTCTTTTCCTGTACATTGTGGATGCCTTGGCTACTTTGGTTTTAGCTTCGAAGTGAAAAACCTGGTGGTTTAAGCTACATAAACAAAACACACTCATTTTTCTAGCTCACTATTTTTATCTTCATTTTTTCATGCGGTTAATGAAACTATATACACTTATAGATCTCTACATACAAAATATAATTATATGTATTTTAAAAGAAAATTATATATATATAGCTTATTATATGGAAGAATTTCAATTTCCATGAGTTTGAATTTAAGCATTTTGCACAGTCAAAGGATTCACTTTTCTATTGAAATTTTAAAATTTGACATTCTGGAATAGTTAGAATTCTATTAATAGGCTAAATTATAGGCTTTCCATGTGTTTATATTATAATATTTATGGGGTATTGAGAGCAGTGTTGGGAATTTGATGGCCCAAATGGCCGTCATGGGGCATTTTGACCATCAAATACTGTTTAAAATTTTAGCTAATCGTCTTTTGTGAAGGGTGATAAAATTTCTAAAACGTATTTTTGAAGGGCAATACAATTTCTAAACTGTCATTATATTAATATTTTTTTTGAAGGACAACACAATTCCTAAAATGATATTATATTACTAATTTAATAGTAGTATTAATATATTTATGTTATACAAATTACACTTTCTAAATTCCAACTTAGAAAGCATACATTCATTAAATAAATAGAAACATCTATTGAATTAAAATTATTTCCATGTGCAAGTTGCATTGATTTTTCTTAAAAATAGGAAAACTCATATTTTTTATTTTTTATTTTTTTATTAGTGCAATGGGCATCTATAGTCTACAAATTTCAGTGCTCAATGCTCATTGATTATATTAGCATTTTGCAACAACTTTGGGAGTCGGAAGTTGGGAGTTGGAGGGCCTTGGAGACAAAGGTTGAGAGTTATTTGCATTATAGAGGTAACTCTTGCACTATTTTTTTGCATGTGTATTTAGTCATTTATCCCATAATTTCAATAATCTATATAGATTTGATCTCAAAGAGTAGTGGTTAATTCTCCAACTCCCATTGAAAAACAAATGAACATCTCTTATATTTATTTCATGGTTCAATTTCAGTGAGGGGACACATAATTTAAATGAAGGCAAGTACTAAATAAGGAGTTGAGAGACATGAAATCCGTGTGCAACATTTGGAATGAAAATTGCCGATGCAGTTTGTAGAATAAATGATACATACAAAAAAAGGCATAAAGCTATATTTTGTAGAGTTTTGCATTCATTATTTATAACGATTTGATTTACACAGGCTTGCATCTATTTAAAAATATGGATTATGATTACATGTGTCATATATTTAGAAAGACTCAAGCATCGTTTATAAACAATAATGCTAACGTATAGATATATAGCTTTCCAGTGGGCATATTGATTCAATTCAAATATAATGTAACACTTACCTCCATTTTATTGCACCGAGTGAAACAAGGTGCTCTACAGCCCAGTATGGGGGAGATGTTGTAACGTGATGTAACATTTGTAACAAAATAATTAAAAAAATTCATGTCGGCTAATAAAATAAAAAATTATGGAAAGTATTTAACAAAAAGTATGGGGGAGATGTTATAACGTGATGTAACATTTGTAACAAAATAACGTTTGTAACAAAATAATTAAAAAATTCATGTCGGCTCATAAAATAAAAAATTATGGAAATTATTTAAAAAAAATAAATCCATGTTGGTTCATAAAATAAAATATTATGAAAAGTAATTAAAAAATAGATGTTCGTTTATAAAATAAAAACTTAAAACTTAAACCCAGATCTATCAATCAAGAGAGATCAAATTTCTTGAGTTTAAAATTAAAAAAAAAATAAATACACCTCAAGAAATTGGATCCCTCTCGGTGCTTGATAGATACGGGTTTAAGATGGATCTATGTTGGTGATAACAATTTTGCAAAAAAAATAATTATGTGATATTTGTTTTGTTTTTATATGTAGGGCCACTCTTGTTGGGTCCTCACGAACTGAACCCGAAACTTAAAAAATTGATACAAACAGATTAGCTATCATAATTTACAGGAAAAATAAAATAATTAAATGAATAACTTAGCAAATTAAAACAAAACATAACATGTCAACCGATTCATCGTGTCCACTGTTGTCTGCGTCTTCAGTAGGATCCTTCTAGCAAAGATCGTTTGAACCATAGGCAAAGCAACCGTTAGCTTCGCCACCCAACCATAGGCTCATGATTTCAGTCGCATGGCCACCCCCGATCTTTGGGTCGTAGAGCTCACACACAACAATTCGAGAAACTCAGCTTGGGTCCCCCCCCCCACCAAAATTTTCATCCAAACCCTCAATAGCAACAAGTCATGAGGCAATTCAAAATTACGATAATCATCCAAGATCTGGGTGCTTTACCCATTCCCAAAGCCTTCCTTTTTAAAGGAACATTCCATGCAACACATGTCACTTCATGCATAAATACATATTTTATTAAATTTCCACTTTAATAATACTCACCCATCCATGTGTCAGTTTTTCTAGGAGTTGCACCAACATTCCTAAGTTTTCTCATGTTTTTCCCCTAGATATTTTACCTAACTCCTAGTTTTGAGGTGTAGGTGGAGTTGATTAGGTGTACATGCTTAGGATTCTACTTTGCTCATAAAATAAAGATTTATATTATTTTAAATGCTCAAAATATTCTTTTATGTGCAAATGCCTAAATAACACTTAATGTTATTTAAATGCCAAAGTAATCATTTAGGTGCAAATGCCTAAAGTACTCAAATACATTTCTAAGTAATGTTCTAGGTGTAAACTTATAAGTTTTTATGCAGTTAAGTTTAACAATCATTTTCACTAGGACCCCGGTGTCGTGTCGTTGGGCTTCCCCGTTCCTTAATTTCATTTCCCTGACATGGCACCACTCCGTCGGGTCCAGTCATTCGTAGTTTCCATTCTTCGGCAAGGTACCACATCGTTGGGTCCTTGCGTCCACTCTTTCCATTCTCGACAGGGTACCGCACCATTGGGCCCTTCTGTCGTCATCCTTTCATTTTGACTTGCGAGAACTTCATGTAGGGATTTCAGGAGCCATTACCTTCCATCCTCCGTCTACACGCTATTAGGGACTAATGGCACTGAGGAGTGAGTCTGTTCTCACTGCGTGCCCCCCAACTCGTACGTGACCAGCTTCATTGTGGCCCACCTCATATTCCCCTCATCCTTTCCTCTTGAGCAAGTGGATCAGTGCTTATCTTCCCATGCGTGGTATTTCATTGGAAGTCGACATCGTCGTCGCTCTCCCTGTGTGTGATTTATCCGTACTCTACGACCCTTCATATTCCATTGTGTGTCCGTCAGTGAACTGTTTCACCTATCACTACACACATTTCTCACAAACATATATTAGTTTTAATGTCCTCAATAATCATAATTTGATTTATCAATTTGCTACTTCGTTAAGCATTTATGTTTTACTCATAACATTACTCATTCATCTACTCATAATTGCATTTTTTTCAATATCTACTTTCTTCATTCTCATCTCATAGTCAATCATACAGCTAGTCGTTAAGCATCATTCACATGTACAGTTTTCATATCAAAGTTAATTGTTAAACAACATGAAATCGGTCATTCACAATAACTACCCAAATACGCATATATCATTATTTCATTGATTTACAATCAATCGTAACCATAAATACACTCCAAATAAAATCAAAGGATTATTTTATTAATGTTTCAAATAGTTAGGTCACTCAACAGGTTCCCTCAAGGTCTACAATAGTCTAGGGGGCACTACATTATATGCATATTTGTGCAAAATTATAAAACCATTTTTTGTTTATTTATGCTTCATTATTTATTTATTTTTGCGTATTATGAAGTGCATTCATATTTTTTCACAAAAAGTGCATTCATATTTATTCTTTTTAAATTATCTTTTTATATAATATTAATTTAGTACATAAATGGTAAATAAAATGAATGTGAATCAAGTTAATGGATAGTGATACATATTAAGAATGATTATTTTAATTTTAATATAAAAAATTCAAGAAAAAAAATATTTCTATAAATATCAACAAAATTAAATTATCGAAGGGTAATTTTTTGGGGGAAAACTTTATTGTTGAAGGGTAAAATTTTAAACAAAACGTTTCCCCATGGGTAATATAAAAACCCAATACCTAAAAAAATAAAAATCTGACGAGTAGAATGAAAACAAAATTCCAACACTGCCCATCCCCTTTGGACAAGGATTCAGTCCCAGACCGACTGTGAAAAAGAACTTCTTGTCCACCTGTTGAGGAACCAATGCAGGGAATTGCGAGTTAGCCAAGCTTCTAAGTTTGGCACTAAAGTTGGTGGCAAAGGATGTATCATTGAGGGCTGGGAGTTTTGGCATCATAATGGTGGAAGAGTTAGAGATAGAGTTGTTAGAGTTGGGCATAGTTATCAAATGTTCCCCCACCCGTAGAAAATGACTGAGCTGCTATAAAAAACTGTGTATTAGCGGTAGCAGTAGCAGTGAATAATACATTGGTGGTATGGCTCGGTGCTATAACAAGAGTCTCTGTCTGGAAAGGCTTAACATAAACAGCATCCACCTCCACCACTGTGAGACTGTGATTTGCAATGGCAACGAAGAGTTCATCATTGAGTGCAGTGTTGATGATACGAAGAAGATATGTCTTCCCAAGATCCACATTCAGAACAAATGTATATGCATTGCATGGCATGGCGTGG